>JAQBHY010000080.1:1200000-1800000 GCA_027574665.1 Rhynochetos jubatus | reverse complement strand
GCCTCGCCTGCTCCAACCCCTGCCCTTGATATTCTCCCGGATGTGGGCTGCATTTTGGCTGCCTTTTGGGCTGGAGCTTCTCGTGGTTTGAGGCCTGGCTTGCTCCACCCCCTGCTCTTGAGATTCTCCCGGAGGTGGGCTGGATTTTGGCTGCATTTTGGGCTGGAGCTTCTCGTGGTTTGAGGCCTGGCTTGCTCCACCCCCTGCTCTTGATATTCTCCCGGATGTGGGCTGCATTTTTGCTGCCTTTTGGGCTGGAGCTTCTCGTGGTTTGAGGCCTGGCTTGCTCCACCCCCTGCTCTTGAGATTCTCCCGGAGGTGGGCAGCATTTAGGCTGCCTTTTGGGCTGGAGCTTCTCTTGGTTTGAGGCCTGGCTTGCTCCACCCCCTGCTCTTGATATTCTCCTCCATGTGGGCTGGATTTTGGCTGCCTTTTGGGCTGGAGCTTCTCGTGGTTTGAGGCCTGGCTTGCTCCACCCCCTGCTCTTGAGATTCTCCCGGATGTGGGCTGCATTTTGGCTGCCTTTTGGGCTGGAGCTTGTCTTGGTTTGAGGCCTGGCTTTCTCCACCCCCTGCTCTTGAGATCCTCCCGGATGTGGGCTGCATTTTGGCTGCTTTTTGGGCTGGAGCTTCTCGTGGTTTAAGGCCTGGCTTGCTCCACCCCCTGCTCTTGAGATTCTCCCAGATGTGGGCTGCATTTTGGCTGCCTTTTGGGCTGGAGCTTCTCGTGGTTTGAGGCCTGGCTTGCTCCACACCCTGCTCTTGAGATTCTCCCAGATTTGGTCTGCATTTTGGCTGCCTTTTGGACTGGAGATTCTCGTGGTTTGAGGCCTGGCTTGTTCCAACCCCTGCCCTTGATATTCTCCCGGATGTGGGCTGCATTTTGGCTGCCTTTTGGGCTGGAGATTCTCGTGGTTTGAGGCCTGGCTTGTTCCAACCCCTGCCCTTGATATTCTCCCGGATGTGGGCTGCATTTTGGCTGCCTTTTGGGCTGGAGCTTCTCGTGGTTTGAGGCCTGGCTTGCTCCACCCCCTGCTCTTGAGATTCTCCTCCACGTGGGCTGCATTTTGGCTGCCTTTTGGGCTGGAGCTTCTCTTGGTTTGAGGCCTGGCTTGCTCCACCCCCTGCTCTTGAGATTCTCCCGGATGTGGGCTGCATTTTGGCTGCCTTTTGGGCTGGAGCTTCTCGAGGTTTGAGGCCTGGCTTGCTCCACCCCCTGCTCTTGACATTCTCCCGGAGGTGGGCTGCATCTTGGCTGATTCTTGGGCTGCAGCTTCTCGAGGTTTGAGGCCTGGCTTGCTCCACCCCCTGCTCTTGAGATTCTCCCGGATGTGGGCTGCATTTTGGCTGCCTTTTGGGCTGGAGCTTCTCGTGGTTTGAGGCCTGCCTTGCTCCACCCCCTGCTCTTGAGATTCTCCCGGATGTGGGCTGCATTTTGGCTGCCTTTTGGGCTAGAGCTTCTCGTGGTTTGAGGCCTGGCTTGCTCCACCCCCTGCTCTTGATATTCTCCCGGATGTGGGCTGCATTGTGGTTGCCTTTTGGGCTGGAGCTTCTCGTGGTTTGAGGCCTGGCTTGCTCCACCCCCTGCTCTTGAGATTCTCCCGCATGTGGGCTGGATTTTGGCTGCCTTTTGGGCTGGAGCTTCTCGTGGTTTGAGGCCTGGCTTGCTCCACCCCCTGCTCTTGAGATTCTCCCGGATGTGGGCTGCATTTTGGCTGCCTTTTGGGCTGGAGCTTCTCGTGGTTTGAGGCCTGCCTTGCTCCACCCCCTGCTCTTGAGATTCTCCCGGATGTGGGCTGCATTTTGGCTGATTCTTGGGCTGGACCTTCTCGTGGTTTGAGGCCTGGCTTGCTCCACCCCCTGCTCTTGAGATTCTCCCGGATGTGGGCTGCATTTTGGCTGCCTTTTGGGCTAGAGCTTCTCGTGGTTTGAGGCCTGGCTTGCTCCACCCCCTGCTCTTGAGATTCTCCTGCATGTGGGCTGGATTTTGGCTGTCTTTTGGTCTGTAGCTTCTCGGGGTTTGACTCCTGGCTTGCTCCACCCCCTGCTCTTGAGATTCTCCCGGATGTGGGCTGCAATTTGGCTGCATTTTGGGCTGGAGCTTCTCGTGGTTTGAGGCCTGGCTTGCTCCACCCCCTGCTCTTGAGATTCTCCCGGATGTGGGCTGCATTTTGGCTGCCTTTTGGGCTGGAGCTTCTCGTGGTTTGAGGCCTGCCTTGCTCCACCCCCTGCTCTTGAGATTCTCCCGGATGTGGGCTGCATTTTGGCTGCCTTTTGGGCTGGACCTTCTCGTGGTTTGAGGCCTGGCTTGCTCCACCCCCTGCTCTTGATATTCTCCCGGATGTGGGCTGCATTTTGGCTGCCTTTTGGGCTGGAGCTTTTCGAGGTTTGAGGCCTGGCTTGCTCCACACCCTGCTCTTGAGATTCTCCCGGATGTGGGCTGTATTTTGGCTGCTTTTTGGGCTGGAGCTTCTCGTGGTTTGAGGCCTGCCTTGCTCCACCCCCTGCTCTTGAGATTCTCCCGGATGTGGGCTGCATTTTGGCTGCATTTTGGGCTGGAGCTTCTCATGGTTTGAGGCCTGCCTTGCTCCACCCCCTGCTCTTGAGATTCTCCCGGATGTGGGCTGGAGTTTGGCTGCCTTTTGGGCTGGAGCTTCTCGTGGTTTGAGGCCTGGCTTGCTCCACCTCCTGCTCTTGAGATTCTCCTGGATGTGGGCTGCATTTTGGCTGCCTTTTGGGCTGGAGCTTCTCGAGGTTTGAGGCCTGGCTTGCTCCACCCCCTGCTCTTGAGATTCTCCCGGATGTGGGCTGCATTTTGGCTGCCTTTTGGGCTGGAGCTTCTCGTGGTTTGAGGCCTGGCTTGCTCCACCCCCTGCTCTTGAGTTTCTCCCCGATGTGGTCTGCAAATTGGGTGCCTTTTGGGCTGGAGCTTCTCGTGGTTTGAGGCCTGGCTTGCTCCACCCCCTGCTCTTGAGATTCTCCCGGATGTGGGCTGCATTTTGGCTGCCTTTTGGGCTGGAGCTTCTCGTGGTTTGAGGCCTGGCTTGATCCATCCCCTGCTCTTGATATTCTCCTGGATGTGGCCTGCATTTTGGCTGCCTTTTGGGCTGGAGCTTCTTGTGGTTTGAGGCCTGGCTTGCTCCACCCCCTGCTCTTGAGATTCTCCTGGATGTGGGCTGCATTTTGGCTGCCTTTTGGGCTGGAGCTTCTCGTGGTTTGAGGCCTGGCTTGCTCCACCCCCTGCTCTTGATATTCTCCCGGATGTGGGCTGCATTTTGGCTGCATTTTGGGCTGGAGCTTCTCGTGGTTTGAGGCCTCGCCTGCTCCAACCACTGCCCTTGATATTCTCCCGGATGTGGGCTGCATTTTGGCTGCCTTTTGGGCTGGAGCTTCTCGTGGTTTGAGGCCTGGCTTGCTCTACCCCCTTCTCTTGATATTCTCCCGGATGTGGGCTGCATTTTGGCTGCCTTTTGGGCTGGAACTTCTCTTGGTTTGAGGCCTGGCTTGCTCCACACACTTCTCTTCATACTCTCCCGGATGTGGGCTGCATTTTGGCTACATTTTAGGCTGGAGCTTCCCATGGTTTAAGGCCTGGCTTGCTCCACCCCCTGCTCTTGAGATTCTCCCGGATGTGGGCTGGATTTTGGCTGCCTTTTGGGCTGGAGCTTCTCGAGGTTTGAGGCCTGGCTTGCTCCATCCCCTGCTCTTGAGATTCTCCCAGATTTGGGCTGCATTTTGGCTGCCTTTTGGGCTGGAGCTTCTCGTGGTTTGAGGCCTGGCTTGCTCCACCCCCTGCTCTTGAGATTCTCCTGGATGTGGGCTGCATTTTGGCTGCATTTTGGGCTGGAGCTTCTCGTGGTTTGAGGCCTCGCCTGCTCCAACCCCTGCCCTTGATATTCTCCCGGATGTGGGCTGCATTTTGGCTGCCTTTTGGGCTGGAGCTTCTCGTGGTTTGAGGCCTGGCTTGCTCCACCCCCTGCTCTTGAGATTCTCCCGGATGTGGGCTGCATTTTGGCTGCCTTTTGGGCTGGAGCTTCTCGTGGTTTGAGGCCTGGATTGCTCCACCCCCTGCTCTTGAGATTCTGCTGGATGTGGGCTGGATTTTGGCTGCCTTTTGGGCTGCAGGTTTTCGAGGTATGAGGCCTGGCTTGCTCCACCCCCTGCTCTTGAGATTCTCCCGGATGTGGGCTGCATTTTGGCTGCCTTTTGGGCTTGAGCTTCTCGTGGTTTGAGGCCTGGCTTTCTCCACCCCCTGCCCTTGATATTCTCCCTGATGTGAACTGCATTTTGGCTGCCTTTTGGGCTGGAGCTTCTCGTGGTTTGAGGCCTGGCTTTCTCCACCCCCTGCTCTTGAGATTCTCCCGGATGTGGGCTGCATTTTGGCTGCCTTTTGGGCTGGAGCTTCTCGTGGTTTGAGGCCTGGCTTGCTCCACCCCCTGCTCTTGAGATTCTCCCGGATGTGGGCAGCATTTAGGCTGCCTTTTGGGCTGGAGCTTCTCTTGGTTTGAGGCCTGGCTTGCTCCACCCCCTGCTCTTGATATTCTCCTCCATGTGGGCTGGATTTTGGCTGCCTTTTGGGCTGGAGCTTCTCGTGGTTTGAGGCCTGGCTTGCTCCACCCCCTGCTCTTGAGATTCTCCCGGATGTGGGCTGCATTTTGGCTGCCTTTTGGGCTGGAGCTTCTCTTGGTTTGAGGCCTGGCTTTCTCCACCCCCTGCTCTTGAGATCCTCCCGGATGTGGGCTGCATTTTGGCTGCTTTTTGGGCTGGAGCTTCTCGTGGTTTAAGGCCTGGCTTGCTCCACCCCCTGCTCCCGATATTCTCCCAGATGTGGGCTGCATTTTGGCTGCCTTTTGGGCTGGAGCTTCTCGTGGTTTGAGGCCTGGCTTGCTCCACACCCTGCTCTTGAGATTCTCCCAGATTTGGTCTGCATTTTGGCTGCCTTTTGGACTGGAGATTCTCGTGGTTTGAGGCCTGGCTTGTTCCAACCCCTGCCCTTGATATTCTCCCGGATGTGGGCTGCATTTTGGCTGCCTTTTGGGCTGGAGATTCTCGTGGTTTGAGGCCTGGCTTGTTCCAACCCCTGCCCTTGATATTCTCCCGGATGTGGGCTGCATTTTGGCTGCCTTTTGGGCTGGAGCTTCTCGTGGTTTGAGGCCTGGCTTGCTCCACCCCCTGCTCCCGATATTCTCCTGGATGTGGGCTGCATTTTGGCTGCCTTTTGGGCTGGAGCTTCTCGTGGTTTGAGGCCTGGCTTGCTCCATCCCCTGCTCTTGAGATTCTCCCGGATGGGGGCTGCATTTTGGCTGCCTTTTGGGCTGGAGCTTCTCGTGGTTTAAGGCCTGGCTTGCTCCAACCCCTGCCCTTGATATTCTCCCGGATGTGGGCTGCATTTTGGCTGCCTTTTGGGATGGAGCTTCTCGTGGTTTGAGGCCTGGCTTGCTCCACGCCCTGCTCTTGAGATTCTCACGGATGTGGGCTGCATTTTGGCTGCCTTTTGGGCTGGAGCTTCTCGTGGTTTGAGGCCTGGCTTGCTCCACCCCCTGCTCTTGATATTGTCTCGTATGTGGGCTGCATTTTGGCTGCCTTTTGGGCTGGAGCTTCTCGTGGTTTGAGGCCTGGCTGCTCCAACCCCTGCCCTTGATATTCTCCCGGATGTGGGCTGCATTTTGGCTGCCTTTTGGGCTGGAGCTTCTCGTGGTTTGAGGCCTGGCTTGCTCCACCCCCTGCCCTTGAGATTCTCCTGGATGTGGGCTGCATTTTGGCTGCCTTTTGGGCTGGAGCTTCTCGTGGTTTGAGGCCTGGCTTGCTCCACCCCCTGCTCTTGATATTCTCCTCCATGTGGGCTGCATTTTGGCTGCTTTTTGGGCTGGAGCTTCTCTTGGTTTGAGGCCTGGCTTGCTCCACCCCCTGCTCTTGACATTCTCCCGGAGGTGGGCTGCATTTTGGCTGATTCTTGGGCTGCAGCTTCTCGAGGTTTGAGGCCTGGCTTGCTCCATCCCCTGCTCTTGAGATTCTCCCGGATGTGGGCTGCATTTTGGCTGCCTTTTGGGCTGGAGCTTCTCGTGGTTTGAGGCCTGGCTTGCTCCACCCCCTGCTCTTGATATTCTCCCGGATGTGGGCTGCATTTTGGCTGCCTGTTGGGCTGGAGCTTCTCGTGCTTTGAGGCCTGGCTTGCTCCACCCCCTGCTCTTGAGATTCTCCCGGATGTGGGCTGCATTTTGGCTGCCTTTTGGGCTGGAGCTTCTCGTGGTTTGAGGCCTGGCTTGCTCCACCCTCTGTTCTTGATATTGTCTCGTATGTGGGCTGCATTTTGGCTGCCTTTTGGGCTGGAGCTTCTCGTGGTTTGAGGCCTGGCTTGCTCCACCCCCTGCTCCTGAGATTCTCCTCCATGTGGGCTGCATTTTGGCTGCCTTTTGGGCTGGAGCTTCTCGTGGTTTGAGGCCTGGCTTGCTCCACCCCCTGCTCTTGACATTCTCCCGGAGGTGGGCTGCATTTTGGCTGATACTTGGGCTGCAGCTTCTCGGGGTTTGAGTCCTGGCTTGCTCCACACCCTGCTCTTGACATTCTCCCGGAGGTGGGCTGCATTTTGGCTGCCTTTTGGGCTGGAGCTTCTCGTGGTTTGAGGCCTGGCTTGCTCCACCCCCTGCTCTTGAGATTCTCCTCCATGTGGGCTGCATATTGGCTGCCTTTTGGGCTGGAGCTTCTCTTGGTTTTGATACCTGGCTTGCTCCACCCCCTGCTCTTGATATTCTCCTCCATGTGGGCTGCATTTTGGCTGCCTTTTGGGCTGGAGCTTCTCGTGGTTTGAGGCCTGGCTTGCTCCACCCCCTGCTCTTGAGATTCTCACGGATGTGGGCTGCATTTTGGCTGCCTTTTGGGCTGGAGCTTCTCGTGGTTTGAGGCCTGGCTTGCTCCACCCCCTGCTCTTGATATTGTCTCGTATGTGGGCTGCATTTTGGCTGCCTTTTGGGCTGGAGCTTCTCGTGGTTTGAGGCCTGGCTGCTCCAACCCCTGCCCTTGATATTCTCCCGGATGTGGGCTGCATTTTGGCTGCCTTTTGGGCTGGAGCTTCTCGTGGTTTGAGGCCTGGCTTGCTCCACCCCCTGCCCTAGAGATTCTCCTGGATGTGGGCTGCATTTTGGCTGCCTTTTGGGCTGGAGCTTCTCGTGGTTTGAGGCCTGGCTTGCTCCACCCCCTGCTCTTGATATTCTCCTCCATGTGGGCTGCATTTTGGCTGCTTTTTGGGCTGGAGCTTCTCTTGGTTTGAGGCCTGGCTTGCTCCACCCCCTGCTCTTGAGATTCTCCCGGAGGTGGGCTGCATTTTGGCTGATTCTTGGGCTGCAGCTTCTCGAGGTTTGAGGCCTGGCTTGCTCCACCCCCTGCTCTTGAGATTCTCCCGGATGTGGGCTGCATTTTGGCTGCCTTTTGGGCTGGAGCTTCTCGTGGTTTGAGGCCTGGTTTGCTCCACCCCCTGCTCTTGATATTCTCCCGGATGTGGGCTGCATTTTGGCTGCCTTTTGGGCTGGAGCTTCTCGTGCTTTGAGGCCTGGCTTGCTCCACCCCCTGCTCTTGAGATTCTCCCGGATGTGGGCTGCATTTTGGCTGCCTTTTGGGCTGGAGCTTCTCGTGGTTTGAGGCCTGGATTGCTCCACCGTCTGTTCTTGATATTGTCTCGTATGTGGGCTGCATTTTGGCTGCCTTTTGGGCTGGAGCTTCTCGTGGTTTGAGGCCTGGCTTGCTCCACCCCCTGCTCCTGAGATTCTCCTCCATGTGGGCTGCATTTTGGCTGCCTTTTGGGCTGGAGCTTCTCGTGGTTTGAGGCCTGGCTTGCTCCACCCCCTGCTCTTGACATTCTCCCGGAGGTGGGCTGCATTTTGGCTGATACTTGGGCTGCAGCTTCTCGGGGTTTGAGTCCTGGCTTGCTCCACACCCTGCTCTTGACATTCTCCCGGAGGTGGGCTGCATTTTGGCTGCCTTTTGGGCTGGAGCTTCTCGTGGTTTGAGGCCTGCCTTGCTCCACTCCCTGCTCTTGAGATTCTCCCGGATGTGGGCTGGATTTTGGCTGCCTTTTGGGCTGGAGCTTCTCGTGGTTTGAGGCCTGGCTTGCTCCACCCCCTGCTCTTGAGATTCTCCCGGATGTGGGCTGCATTTTGGCTGCCTTTTGGGCTGGAGCTTCTCGTGGTTTGAGGCCTGGCTTGCTCCACCCCCTGCTCTTGATATTCTCCCGGATGTGGGCTGCATTTTGGCTGCCTTTTGGGCTGGAGCTTTTCGAGGTTTGAGGCCTGGCTTGCTCCACACCCTGCTCTTGAGATTCTCCCGGATGTGGGCTGTATTTTGGCTGCTTTTTGGGATGGAGCTTCTCGTGTTTTGAGGCCTGGCTTGCTCCACCCCCTGCTCTTGAGATTCTCCCGGATGTGGGCTGCATTTTGGCTGCTTTTTGGGCTGGAGCTTCTCGTAGTTTGAGGCCTGCCTTGCTCCACCCCCTGCTCTTGAGATTCTCCCAGATTTGGTCTGCATTTTGGCTGCCTTTTTGGCTGGAGCTTCTCGTGGTTTGAGGCCTGGCTTGCTCCACCCCCTGCTCTTGAGATTCTCCCGGATGTGGGCTGGAGTTTGGCTGCCTTTTGGGCTGGAGCTTCTCGTGGTTTGAGGCCTGGCTTGCTCCACCTCCTGCTCTTGAGATTCTCCTGGATGTGGGCTGCATTTTGGCTGCCTTTTGGGCTGGAGCTTCTCGAGGTTTGAGGCCTGGCTTGCTCCACCCCCTGCTCTTGACATTCTCCTGGAGGTGGGCTGCATTTTGGCTGATTCTTGGGCTGCAGCTTCTCGAGGTTTGAGGCCTGGCTTGCTCCACCCCCTGCTCTTGAGATTCTCCCGGATGTGGGCTGCATTTTGGCTGCCTTTTGGGCTGGAGCTTCTCGTGGTTTGAGGCCTGGCTTGCTCCACCCCCTGCTCTTGAGATTCTCCCGGATGTGGGCTGCATTTTGGCTGCCTTTTGGGCTGGAGCTTCTCGTGGTTTGAGGCCTGGCTTGCTCCACCCCCTGCTCTTGAAATTCTCCCGGATGTGGGCTGGATTTTGGCTGCCTTTTGGGCTGGAGCTTCTCGTGGTTTGAGGCCTGGCTTGCTCCACCCCCTGCTCTTGAGATTCTCCCGGAGGTGGGCTGCATTTTGGCTGCCTTTTGGGCTGGAGCTTCTCGTGGTTTAAGGCCTGGCTTGCTCCACCTCCTGCTCTTGAGATTCTCCTGGATGTGGGCTGCATTTTGGCTGCATTTTGGGCTGGAGCTTCTCGTGGTTTGAGGCCTGGCTTGCTCCACCCCCTGCTCTTGAGATTCTCCCGGATGTGGGCTGCATTTTGGCTGCTTTTTGGGCTGGAGCTTCTCGTAGTTTGAGGCCTGCCTTGCTCCACCCCCTGCTCTTGAGATTCTCCCAGATTTGGTCTGCATTTTGGCTGCATTTTTGGCTGGAGCTTCTCGTGGTTTGAGGCCTGGCTTGCTCCACCCCCTGCTCTTGAGATTCTCCCGGATGTGGGCTGCAATTTGGCTGCCTTTTGGGCTGGAGCTTCTCGTGGTTTGAGGCCTGGCTTGCTCCACCTCCTGCTCTTGAGATTCTCCTGGATGTGGGCTGCATTTTGGCTGCCTTTTGGGCTGGAGCTTCTCGAGGTTTGAGGCCTGGCTTGCTCCACCCCCTGCTCTTGACATTCTCCTGGAGGTGGGCTGCATTTTGGCTGATTCTTGGGCTGCAGCTTCTCGAGGTTTGAGGCCTGGCTTGCTCCACCCCCTGCTCTTGAGATTCTCCCGGATGTGGGCTGCATTTTGGCTGAATTTTGGGCTGGAGCTTCTCGTGGTTTGAGGCCTGGCTTGCTCCACCCCCTGCTCTTGAGATTCTCCCGGATGTGGGCTGCATTTTGGCTGCCTTTTGGGCTGGAGCTTCTCGTGGTTTGAGGCCTGCCTTGCTCCACCCCCTGCTCTTGAGATTCTCCCAGATTTGGTCTGCATTTTGGCTGCCTTTTGGGCTGGAGCTTCTCGTGGTTTGAGGCCTGGCTTGCTCCACCCCCTGCTCTTGAGATTCTCCCGGATGTGGGCTGGAGTTTGGCTGCCTTTTGGGCTGGAGCTTCTCGTGGTTTGAGGCCTGGCTTGCTCCACCTCCTGCTCTTGATATTCTCCTGGATGTGGGTTGCATTTTGGCTGCCTTTTGGGCTGCAGCTTCTCGAGGTTTGAGGCCTGGCTTGCTCCAACCCCTGCTCTTGAGATTCTCCCGGATGTGGGCTGCATTTTGGCTGCCTTTTGGGCTGGATCTTCTCGTGGTTTGAGGCCTGGCTTGCTCCACCCCCTGCTCTTGAGATTCTCCCGGATGTGGGCTGCATTTTGGCTGCCTTTTGGGCTGGAGCTTCTCGTGGTTTGAGGCCTGCCTTGCTCCACCCCCTGCTCTTGAGATTCTCCCAGATTTGGTCTGCATTTTGGCTGCCTTTTGGGCTGGAGCTTCTCGTGGTTTGAGGCCTGGCTTGCTCCACCCCCTGCTCTTGAGATTCTCCCGGATGTGGGCTGGATTTTGGCTGCCTTTTGGGCTGGACCTTCTCGTGGTTTGAGGCCTGGCTTGCTCCACCCCCTGCTCTTGAGATTCTCCCGGATGTGGGCTGGATTTTGGCTGCCTTTTGGGCTGGAGCTTCTCGTGGTTTGAGGCCTGGCTTGCTCCACCCCCTGCTCTTGAGATTCTCCCGGATGTGGGCTGCATTTTGGCTGCCTTTTGGGCTGGAGCTTCTCGTGGTTTGAGGCCTGCCTTGCTCCACCTCCTGCTCTTGAGATTCTCCCAGATTTGGTCTGCATTTTGGCTGCCTTTTTGGCTGCAGCTTCTCGTGGTTTGAGGCCTGGCTTGCTCCACCCCCTGCTCTTGAGATTCTCCCGGATGTGGGCTGGAGTTTGGCTGCCTTTTGGGCTGGAGCTTCTCGTGGTTTGAGGCCTGGCTTGCTCCACCTCCTGCTCTTGAGATTCTCCTGGATGTGGGCTGCATTTTGGCTGCCTTTTGGGCTGGAGCTTCTCGAGGTTTGAGGCCTGGCTTGCTCCACCCCCTGCTCTTGAGATTCTCCCGGATGTGGGCTGCATTTTGGCTGCTTTTTGGGCTGGAGCTTCTCGTGGTTTGAGGCCTGCCTTGCTCCACCCCCTGCTCTTGAGATTATCCAGGATTTGGTCTGCATTTTGGCTGCCTTTTTGGCTGGAGCTTCTCGTGGTTTGAGGCCTGGCTTGCTCCACACCCTGCTCTTGAGATTCTCCCGGATGTGGGCTGCATTTTGGCTGCCTTTTGGGCTGGAGCTTCTCGTGGTTTGAGGCCTGGCTTGCTCCACCCCCTGCTCTTGAGATTCTCCACGATGTGGGCTGCATTTTGGCTGACTTTTGGGCTGGAGCTTCTCGTGGTTTGAGGCCTGGCTTGCTCCACACCCTGCTCTTGAGATTCTCCCGGATGTGGGCTGCATTTTGGCTGCATTTTGGGCTGGAGCTTCTCGTAGTTTGAGGCCTGCCTTGCTCCATCCCCTGCTCTTGAGATTCTCCCGGATGTGGGCTGCATTTTGGCTTCATTTTGGGCTGGAGGTTCTCGTGGTTTGAGGCCTGGCTTGCTCCACCCCCTGCTCTTGAGATTCTCCTGCATGTGGGCTGCATTTTGGCTGCCTTTTGGGCTGGAGCTTCTCGCGGTTTGAGGCCTGGCTTGCTCCACCCCCTGCTCTTGAGATTCTCCTGCATGTGGGCTGCATTTTGGCTGCCTTTTGGGCTGGAGCTTCTCGGGGTTTGAGTCCTGGCTTGCTCCACCCCCTGCTCTTGATATTCTCCCGGATGTGGGCTGCAATTTGGCTGCCTTTTGGGCTGGATCTTCTCGTGGTTTGAGGCCTGGCTTGCTCCACCCCCTGCTCTTGAGATTCTCCCGGATGTGGGCTGCATTTTGGCTGCCTTTTGGGCTGGAGCTTCTCGAGGTTTGAGGCCTGGCTTGCTCCACCCCCTGCTCTTGAGATTCTCCCGGATGTGGGCTGCATTTTGGCTGCCTTTTGGGCTGGAGCTTTTCGAGGTTTGAGGCCTGGCTTGCTCCACCCCCTGCTCTTGAGATTCTCCCGGATGTGGGCTGCATTTTGGCTGCTTTTTGGGCTGGAGCTTCTCGTGGTTTGAGGCCTGCCTTGCTCCACCCCCTGCTCTTGAGATTCTCCCAGATTTGGTCTGCATTTTGGCTGCCTTTTTGGCTGGAGCTTCTCGTGGTTTGAGGCCTGGCTTGCTCCACCCCCTGCTCTTGATATTCTCCCGGATGTGGGCTGCATTTTGGCTGCCTTTTGGGCTGGAGCTTCTCCTGGTTTGAGGCCTGGCTTGCTCCACCCCCTGCTCTTGAGATTCTCCCGGAGGTGGGCTGCATTTTGGCTGCATTTTGGGCTGGAGTTTCTCGTGGTTTGAGGCCTGGCTTGCTCCACCCCCTGCTCTTGAGATTCTCCCGGATGTGGGCTGCATTTTGGCTGCCTTTTGGGCTGGAGCTTCTCGGGGTTTGAGTCCTGGCTTGCTCCACCCCCTGCTCTTGAGATTCTCCCGGATGTGGGCTGCAATTTGGCTGACTTTTGGGCTGGAGCTTCTCGTGGTTTGAGGCCTGGCTTGCTCCACCCCCTGCTCTTGAGATTCTCCCGGATGTGGGCTGCAATTTGGCTGACTTTTGGGCTGGAGCTTCTCGTGGTTTGAGGCCTGGCTTGCTCCACCCCCTGCTCTTGAGATTCTCCCGGATGTGGGCTGCATTTTGGCTGCCTTTTGGGCTGGAGCTTCTCGTGGTTTGAGGCCTGGCTTGCTCCACCCCCTGCTCTTGAGATTCTCCCGGATGTGGGCTGCATTTTGGCTGCCTTTTGGGCTGGAGCTTCTCGTGGTTTGAGGCCTGCATTGCTCCACCCCCTGCTCTTGAGATTCTCCCAGATTTGGTCTGCATTTTGGCTGCCTTTTGGGCTGGAGCTTCTCGTGGTTTGAGGCCTGGCTTGCTCCACCTCCTGCTCTTGAGATTCTCCCGGATGTGGGCTGCATTTTGGCTGCCTTTTGGGCTGCAGCTTCTCGAGGTTTGAGGCCTGGCTTGCTCCACCCCCTGCTCTTGAGAGTCTCCCGGATGTGGGCTGCAATTTGGCTGCCTTTTGGGCTGGAGCTTCTCGTGGTTTGAGGCCTGGCTTGCTCCACACCCTGCTCTTGAGATTCTCCCGGACGTGGGCTGCATTTTGGCTGCCTTTTGGACTTTAGCTTCTCGTGGTTTGAGGCCTGGCTTGCTCCACCCCCTGCTCTTGAGATTCTCCCAGATTTGGTCTGCATTTTGGCTGCCTTTTGGGCTGGAGCTTCTCGTGGTTTGAGGCCTGGCTTGCTCCACCCCCTGCTCTTGAGAGTCTCCCGGATGTGGGCTGCATTTTGGCTGCCTTTTGGGCTGGAGCTTCTCGTGGTTTGAGGCCTGGCTTGCTCCACCCCCTGCTCTTGAGATTCTCCCGGACGTGGGCTGCATTTTGGCTGCCTTTTGGACTTTAGCTTCTCGTGGTTTGAGGCCTGGCTTGCTCCACCCCCTGCTCTTGAGATTCTCCCAGATTTGGTCTGCATTTTGGCTGCCTTTTGGGCTGGAGCTTCTCGTGGTTTGAGGCCTGGCTTGCTCCACCCCCTGCTCTTGAGATTCTCCCGGATGTGGGCTGGATTTTGGCTGCCTTTTGGGCTGGAGCTTCTCGTGGTTTGAGGCCTGGCTTGCTCCACCCCCTGCTCTTGAGATTCTCCCGGATTTGGGCTGCATTTTGGCTGCCTTTTGGGCTGGAGCTTCTCGTGGTTTAAGGCCTGGCTTGCTCCACCTCCTGCTCTTGAGATTCTCCTGGATGTGGGCTGCATTTTGGCTGCCTTTTGGGCTGGAGCTTCTCGTGGTTTGAGGCCTGGCTTGCTCCACCCCCTGCTCTTGAGATTCTCCCGGATGTGGGCTGCATTTTGGCTGCTTTTTGGGCTGGAGCTTCTCGTAGTTTGAGGCCTGCCTTGCTCCACCCCCTGCTCTTGAGATTCTCCCAGATTTGGTCTGCATTTTGGCTGCCTTTTGGGCTGGAGCTTCTCGTGGTTTGAGGCCTGGCTTGCTCCACCCCCTGCTCTTGAGATTCTCCCGGATGTGGGCTGGAGTTTGGCTGCCTTTTGGGCTGGAGCTTCTCGTGGTTTGAGGCCTGGCTTGCTCCACCTCCTGCTCTTGAGATTCTCCTGGATGTGGGCTGCATTTTGGCTGCCTTTTGGGCTGGAGCTTCTCGAGGTTTGAGGCCTGGCTTGCTCCACCCCCTGCTCTTGACATTCTCCTGGAGGTGGGCTGCATTTTGGCTGATTCTTGGGCTGGAGCTTCTCGAGGTTTGAGGCCTGGCTTGCTCCACCCCCTGCTCTTGAGATTCTCCCGGATGTGGGCTGCATTTTGGCTGCCTTTTGGGCTGCAGCTTCTCGAGGTTTGAGGCCTGGCTTGCTCCACCCCCTGCTCTTGAGATTCTCCCGGATGTGGGCTGCATTTTGGCTGCCTTTTGGGCTGGATCTTCTCGTGGTTTGAGGCCTGGCTTGCTCCACCCCCTGCTCTTGAGATTCTCCCGGATGTGGGCTGCATTTTGGCTGCCTTTTGGGCTGGAGCTTCTCGTGGTTTGAGGCCTGGCTTGCTCCACCCCCTGCTCTTGAGATTCTCCACGATGTGGGCTGCATTTTGGCTGACTTTTGGGCTGGAGCTTCTCGTGGTTTGAGGCCTGGCTTGCTCCACACCCTGCTCTTGAGATTCTCCCGGATGTGGGCTGCATTTTGGCTGCATTTTGGGCTGGAGCTTCTCGTGGTTTGAGGCCTGGCTTGCTCCATCCCCTGCTCTTGAGATTCTCCCGGATGTGGGCTGCATTTTGGCTGCATTTTGGGCTGGAGGTTCTCGTGGTTTGAGGCCTGCCTTGCTCCACCCCCTGCTCTTGAGATTCTCCCAGATGTGGGCTGCAAATTGGATGCCTTTTGGGCTGGAGCTTCTCGGGGTTTGAGTCCTGGCTTGCTCCACCCCCTGCTCTTGAGATTCTCCCGGATGTGGGCTGCAATTTGGCTGCCTTTTGGGCTGGAGCTTCTCGTGGTTTGAGGCCTGGCTTGCTCCACCCCCTGCTCTTGAGATTCTCCCGGATGTGGGCTGCATTTTGGCTGCTTTTTGGGCTGGAGCTTCTCGTGGTTTGAGGCCTGGCTTGCTCCACACCCTGCTCTTGATATTCTCCCGGATGTGGGCTGCATTTTGGCTGCCTTTTGGGCTGGAGCTTCTCGTGGTTTGAGGCCTGGCTTGCTCCACCCCCTGCTCTTGAGATTCTCCACGATGTGGGCTGCATTTTGGCTGACTTTTGGGCTGGAGCTTCTCGTGGTTTGAGGCCTGGCTTGCTCCACACCCTGCTCTTGAGATTCTCCCGGATGTGGGCTGCATTTTGGCTGCATTTTGGGCTGGAGCTTCTCGTAGTTTGAGGCCTGCCTTGCTCCATCCCCTGCTCTTGAGATTCTCCCGGATGTGGGCTGCATTTTGGCTGCATTTTGGGCTGGAGGTTCTCGTGGTTTGAGGCCTGCCTTGCTCCACCCCCTGCTCTTGAGATTCTCCTGCATGTGGGCTGCATTTTGGCTGCCTTTTTGGCTGGAGCTTCTCGTGGTTTGAGGCCTGGCTTGCTCCACCCCCTGCTCTTGATATTCTCCCGGATGTGGGCTGCATTTTGGCTGCCTTTTGGGCTGGAGCTTCTCCTGGTTTGAGGCCTGGCTTGCTCCACCCCCTGCTCTTGAGATTCTCCCGGATGTGGGCTGCATTTTGGCTGCATTTTGGGCTGGAGTTTCTCGTGGTTTGAGGCCTGGCTTGCTCCACCCCCTGCTCTTGAGATTCTCCCGGATGTGGGCTGCATTTTGGCTGCCTTTTGGGCTGGAGCTTCTCCTGGTTTGAGGCCTGGCTTGCTCCACCCCCTGCTCTTGAGATTCTCCTGGATGTGGGCTGGAGTTTGGCTTCCTTTTGGGCTGGAGCTTCTCGCGGTTTGAGGCCTGGCTTGCTCCACCCCCTGCTCTTGAGATTCTCCTGCATGTGGGCTGCATTTTGGCTGCCTTTTGGGCTGGAGCTTCTCGGGGTTTGAGTCCTGGCTTGCTCCACCCCCTGCTCTTGATATTCTCCCGGATGTGGGCTGCAATTTGGCTGCCTTTTGGGCTGGAGCTTCTCGTGGTTTGAGGCCTGGCTTGCTCCACCCCCTGCTCTTGAGATTCTCCCGGATGTGGGCTGCATTTTGGCTGCCTTTTGGGCTGGAGCTTCTCGAGGTTTGAGGCCTGGCTTGCTCCACCCCCTGCTCTTGAGATTCTCCCGGATGTGGGCTGCATTTTGGCTGCCTTTTGGGCTGGAGCTTTTCGAGGTTTGAGGCCTGGCTTGCTCCACCCCCTGCTCTTGAGATTCTCCCGGATGTGGGCTGCATTTTGGCTGCTTTTTGGGCTGGAGCTTCTCGTGGTTTGAGGCCTGCCTTGCTCCACCCCCTGCTCTTGAGATTCTCCCAGATTTGGTCTGCATTTTGGCTGCCTTTTTGGCTGGAGCTTCTCGTGGTTTGAGGCCTGGCTTGCTCCACCCCCTGCTCTTGATATTCTCCCGGATGTGGGCTGCATTTTGGCTGCCTTTTGGGCTGGAGCTTCTCCTGGTTTGAGGCCTGGCTTGCTCCACCCCCTGCTCTTGAGATTCTCCCGGATGTGGGCTGCATTTTGGCTGCATTTTGGGCTGGAGTTTCTCGTGGTTTGAGGCCTGGCTTGCTCCACCCCCTGCTCTTGAGATTCTCCCGGATGTGGGCTGCATTTTGGCTGCCTTTTGGGCTGGAGCTTCTCGGGGTTTGAGTCCTGGCTTGCTCCACCCCCTGCTCTTGAGATTCTCCCGGATGTGGGCTGCAATTTGGCTGACTTTTGGGCTGGAGCTTCTCGTGGTTTGAGGCCTGGCTTGCTCCACCCCCTGCTCTTGAGATTCTCCCGGATGTGGGCTGCAATTTGGCTGACTTTTGGGCTGGAGCTTCTCGTGGTTTGAGGCCTGGCTTGCTCCACCCCCTGCTCTTGAGATTCTCCCGGATGTGGTCTGCATTTTGGCTGCCTTTTTGGCTGGAGCTTCTCGTGGTTTGAGGCCTGGCTTGCTCCACCCCCTGCTCTTGAGATTCTCCCGGATGTGGGCTGCATTTTGGCTGCCTTTTGGGCTGGAGCTTCTCGTGGTTTGAGGCCTGCCTTGCTCCACCCCCTGCTCTTGAGATTCTCCCAGATTTGGTCTGCATTTTGGCTGCCTTTTGGGCTGGAGCTTCTCGTGGTTTGAGGCCTGGCTTGCTCCACCTCCTGCTCTTGAGATTCTCCCGGATGTGGGCTGCATTTTGGCTGCCTTTTGGGCTGCAGCTTCTCGAGGTTTGAGGCCTGGCTTGCTCCACCCCCTGCTCTTGAGATTCTCCCGGACGTGGGCTGCATTTTGGCTGCCTTTTGGACTTTAGCTTCTCGTGGTTTGAGGCCTGGCTTGCTCCACCCCCTGCTCTTGAGATTCTCCCAGATTTGGTCTGCATTTTGGCTGCCTTTTGGGCTGGAGCTTCTCGTGGTTTGAGGCCTGGCTTGCTCCACCCCCTGCTCTTGAGATTCTCCCAGATTTGGTCTGCATTTTGGCTGCCTTTTGGGCTGGAGCTTCTCGTGGTTTGAGGCCTGGCTTGCTCCACCCCCTGCTCTTGAGATTCTCCCGGATGTGGGCTGGATTTTGGCTGCCTTTTGGGCTGGAGCTTCTCGTGGTTTGAGGCCTGGCTTGCTCCACCCCCTGCTCTTGAGATTCTCCCGGATTTGGGCTGCATTTTGGCTGCCTTTTGGGCTGGAGCTTCTCGTGGTTTAAGGCCTGGCTTGCTCCACCTCCTGCTCTTGAGATTCTCCTGGATGTGGGCTGCATTTTGGCTGCCTTTTGGGCTGGAGCTTCTCGTGGTTTGAGGCCTGGCTTGCTCCACCCCCTGCTCTTGAGATTCTCCCGGATGTGGGCTGCATTTTGGCTGCTTTTTGGGCTGGAGCTTCTCGTAGTTTGAGGCCTGCCTTGCTCCACCCCCTGCTCTTGAGATTCTCCCAGATTTGGTCTGCATTTTGGCTGCCTTTTTGGCTGGAGCTTCTCGTGGTTTGAGGCCTGGCTTGCTCCACCCCCTGCTCTTGAGATTCTCCTGGATGTGGGCTGGAGTTTGGCTGCCTTTTGGGCTGGAGCTTCTCGTGGTTTGAGGCCTGGCTTGCTCCACCTCCTGCTCTTGAGATTCTCCTGGATGTGGGCTGCATTTTGGCTGCCTTTTGGGCTGGAGCTTCTCGAGGTTTGAGGCCTGGCTTGCTCCACCCCCTGCTCTTGACATTCTCCTGGAGGTGGGCTGCATTTTGGCTGATTCTTGGGCTGGAGCTTCTCGAGGTTTGAGGCCTGGCTTGCTCCACCCCCTGCTCTTGAGATTCTCCCGGATGTGGGCTGCATTTTGGCTGCCTTTTGGGCTGGAGCTTCTCGTGGTTTGAGGCCTGGCTTGCTCCACCCCCTGCTCTTGAGATTCTCCCGGATGTGGGCTGCATTTTGGCTGCCTTTTGGGCTGGAGCTTCTCGTGGTTTGAGGCCTGGCTTGCTCCACCCCCTGCTCTTGAGATTCTCCCGGATGTGGGCTGGAGTTTGGCTGCCTTTTGGGCTGGAGCTTCTCGTGGTTTGAGGCCTGGCTTGCTCCACCTCCTGCTCTTGAGATTCTCCTGGATGTGGGCTGCATTTTGGCTGCCTTTTGGGCTGCAGCTTCTCGAGGTTTGAGGCCTGGCTTGCTCCACCCCCTGCTCTTGAGATTCTCCCGGATGTGGGCTGCATTTTGGCTGCCTTTTGGGCTGGATCTTCTCGTGGTTTGAGGCCTGGCTTGCTCCACCCCCTGCTCTTGAGATTCTCCCGGATGTGGGCTGCATTTTGGCTGCCTTTTGGGCTGGAGCTTCTCGTGGTTTGAGGCCTGGCTTGCTCCACCCCCTGCTCTTGAGATTCTCCACGATGTGGGCTGCATTTTGGCTGACTTTTGGGCTGGAGCTTCTCGTGGTTTGAGGCCTGGCTTGCTCCACACCCTGCTCTTGAGATTCTCCCGGATGTGGGCTGCATTTTGGCTGCATTTTGGGCTGGAGCTTCTCGTGGTTTGAGGCCTGGCTTGCTCCATCCCCTGCTCTTGAGATTCTCCCGGATGTGGGCTGCATTTTGGCTGCATTTTGGGCTGGAGGTTCTCGTGGTTTGAGGCCTGGCTTGCTCCACCCCCTGCTCTTGAGATTCTCCCAGATGTGGGCTGCAAATTGGATGCCTTTTGGGCTGGAGCTTCTCGGGGTTTGAGTCCTGGCTTGCTCCACCCCCTGCTCTTGAGATTCTCCCGGATGTGGGCTGCAATTTGGCTGCCTTTTGGGCTGGAGCTTCTCGTGGTTTGAGGCCTGGCTTGCTCCACCCCCTGCTCTTGAGATTCTCCCGGATGTGGGCTGCATTTTGGCTGCCTTTTGGGCTGGAGCTTCTCGTGGTTTGAGGCCTGGCTTGCTCCACCCCCTGCTCTTGAGATTCTCCCGGATTTGGGCTGCATTTTGGCTGCCTTTTGGGCTGGAGCTTTTCGAGGTTTGAGGCCTGGCTTGCTCCACCCCCTGCTCTTGAGATTCTCCCGGATGTGGGCTGCATTTTGGCTGCTTTTTGGGCTGGAGCTTCTCGTGGTTTGAGGCCTGCCTTGCTCCACCCCCTGCTCTTGAGATTCTCCCAGATTTGGTCTGCATTTTGGCTGCCTTTTTGGCTGGAGCTTCTCGTGGTTTGAGGCCTGGCTTGCTCCACCCCCTGCTCTTGATATTCTCCCGGATGTGGGCTGCATTTTGGCTGTTTTTTGGGCTGGAGCTTCTCGGGGTTTGAGGCCTGGCTTGCTCCACCCCCTGCTCTTGATATTCTCCTGGATGTGGGTTGCATTTTGGCTGCCTTTTGGGCTGGAGCTTCTCCTGGTTTGAGGCCTGGCTTGCTCCACCCCCTGCTCTTCATATTCTCCCAGATGTGGGCTGCATTTTGGCTGCATTTTGGGCTGGAGGTTCTCGTGGTTTGAGGCCTGGCTTGCTCCATCCCCTGCTCTTGAGATTCTCCCAGATGTGGGCTGCATTTTGGCTGCATTTTGGGCTGGAGTTTCTCGTGGTTTGAGGCCTGGCTTGCTCCACCCCCTGCTCTTGACATTCTCCCGGATGTGGGCTGCATTTTGGCTGCCTTTTGGGCTGGAGCTTCTCGTGGTTTGAGGCCTGGCTTGCTCCACCTCCTGCTCTTGAGATTCTCCCGGATGTGGGCTGCATTTTGGCTGCCTTTTGGGCTGCAGCTTCTCGAGGTTTGAGGCCTGGCTTGCTCCACCCCCTGCTCTTGAGATTCTCCCGGATGTGGGCTGCATTTTGGCTGCCTTTTGGGCTGGAGCTTCTCGTGGTTTGAGGCCTGGCTTGCTCCACCCCCTGCTCTTGAGATTCTCCCGGATGTGGGCTGCATTTTGGCTGCCTTTTGGGCTGGAGCTTCTCGTGGTTTGAGGCCTGGCTTGCTCCACCCCCTGCTCTTGAGATTCTCCCGGATGTGGGCTGGATTTTGGCTGCCTTTTGGGCTGGAGCTTCTCGTGGTTTGAGGCCTGGCTTGCTCCACCCCCTGCTCTTGAGATTCTCCCGGATGTGGGCTGCATTTTGGCTGCCTTTTGGGCTGGAGCTTCTCGTGGTTTAAGGCCTGGCTTGCTCCACCTCCTGCTCTTGAGATTCTCCTGGATGTGGGCTGAATTTTGGCTGCATTTTGGGCTGGAGCTTCTCGTGGTTTGAGGCCTGGCTTGCTCCACCCCCTGCTCTTGAGATTCTCCCGGATGTGGGCTGCATTTTGGCTGCTTTTTGGGCTGGAGCTTCTCGTAGTTTGAGGCCTGCCTTGCTCCACCCCCTGCTCTTGAGATTCTCCCAGATTTGGTCTGCATTTTGGCTGCCTTTTTGGCTGGAGCTTCTCGTGGTTTGAGGCCTGGCTTGCTCCACCCCCTGCTCTTGAGATTCTCCCGGATGTGGGCTGGAGTTTGGCTGCCTTTTGGGCTGGAGCTTCTCGTGGTTTGAGGCCTGGCTTGCTCCACCTCCTGCTCTTGAGATTCTCCTGGATGTGGGCTGCATTTTGGCTGCCTTTTGGGCTGGAGCTTCTCGAGGTTTGAGGCCTGGCTTGCTCCACCCCCTGCTCTTGACATTCTCCTGGAGGTGGGCTGCATTTTGGCTGATTCTTGGGCTGCAGCTTCTCGAGGTTTGAGGCCTGGCTTGCTCCACACCCTGCTCTTGAGATTCTCCTGGATGTGGGCTGCATTTTGGCTGCCTTTTTGGCTGGAGCTTCTCGTGGTTTGAGGCCTGGCTTGCTCCACCCCCTGCTCTTGAGATTCTCCTGGATGTGGGCTGCATTTTGGCTGCCTTTTGGGCTGGAGCTTCGCGTGGTTTGAGGCCTGCCTTGCTCCACCCCCTGCTCTTGAGATTCTCCCAGATTTGGTCTGCATTTTGGCTGCCTTTTGGGCTGGAGCTTCTCGTGGTTTGAGGCCTGGCTTGCTCCACCTCCTGCTCTTGAGATTCTCCTGGATGTGGGCTGCATTTTGGCTGCCTTTTGGGCTGCAGCTTCTCGAGGTTTGAGGCCTGGCTTGCTCCACCCCCTGCTCTTGAGATTGTCCCGGATGTGGGCTGCATTTTGGCTGCCTTTTGGGCTGGAGCTTCTCGTGGTTTGAGGCCTGGCTTGCTCCACCCCCTGCTCTTGAGATTCTCCCGGATGTGGGCTGCATTTTGGCTGCCTTTTGGGCTGGAGCTTCTCGTGGTTTGAGGCCTGCCTTGCTCCACCCCCTGCTCTTGAGATTCTCCCAGATTTGGTCTGCATTTTGGCTGCCTTTTGGGCTGGAGCTTCTCGTGGTTTGAGGCCTGGCTTGCTCCACCCCCTGCTCTTGAGATTCTCCCGGATGTGGGCTGGATTTTGGCTGCCTTTTGGGCTGGACCTTCTCGTGGTTTGAGGCCTGGCTTGCTCCACCCCCTGCTCTTGAGATTCCCCCGGATTTGGGCTGCATTTTGGCTGCCTTTTGGGCTGGAGCTTCTCGTGGTTTAAGTCCTGGCTTGCTCCACCTCCTGCTCTTGAGATTCTCCTGGATGTGGGCTGCATTTTGGCTGCATTTTGGGCTGGAGCTTTTCGAGGTTTGAGGCCTGGCTTGCTCCACACCCTGCTCTTGAGATTCTCCCGGATGTGGGCTGCATTTTGGCTGCCTTTTGGGCTGGAGCTTCTCGTGGTTTGAGGCCTGGCTTGCTCCACCCCCTGCTCTTGAGATTCTCCCGGATGTGGGCTGCATTTTGGCTGCCTTTTGGGCTGGAGCTTCTCGTGGTTTGAGGCCTGGCTTGCTCCAGCCCCTGCTCTTGAGATTCTCCCGGATGTGGGCTGGAGTTTGGCTGCCTTTTGGGCTGGAGCTTCTCGTGGTTTGAGGCCTGGCTTGCTCCACCTCCTGCTCTTGAGATTCTCCTGGATGTGGGCTGCATTTTGGCTGCCTTTTGGGCTGGAGCTTCTCGAGGTTTGAGGCCTGGCTTGCTCCACCCCCTGCTCTTGACATTGTCCCGGATGTGGGCTGCATTTTGGCTGATTCTTGGGCTGGAGCTTCTCGTGGTTTGAGGCCTGGCTTGCTCCATCCCCTGCTCTTGAGATTCTCCCGGATGTGGGCTGCATTTTGGCTGCATTTTGGGCTGGAGCTTCTCGTGGTTTGAGGCCTGGCTTGCTCCACCCCCTGCTCTTGAGATTCTCCCGGATGTGGGCTGCATTTT
The DNA here is from genome assembly GCA_027574665.1 of Rhynochetos jubatus. Lineage (NCBI taxonomy): Eukaryota > Metazoa > Chordata > Aves > Eurypygiformes > Rhynochetidae > Rhynochetos > Rhynochetos jubatus. The sequence continues at coordinate 1,777,221 of JAQBHY010000080.1, read as the reverse complement.
GGCTGCCTTTTGGGCTGGAGCTTCTCCTGGTTTGAGGCCTGGCTTGCTCCACCCCCTGCTCTTGAGATTCTCCACGATGTGGGCTGCATTTTGGCTGACTTTTGGGCTGGAGCTTCTCGTGGTTTGAGGCCTGGCTTGCTCCACACCCTGCTCTTGAGATTCTCCCGGATGTGGGCTGCATTTTGGCTGCATTTTGGGCTGGAGCTTCTCGTGGTTTGAGGCCTGGCTTGCTCCATCCCCTGCTCTTGAGATTCTCCCGGATGTGGGCTGCATTTTGGCTGCATTTTGGGCTGGAGGTTCTCGTGGTTTGAGGCCTGGCTTGCTCCACCCCCTGCTCTTGAGATTCTCCCGGATGTGGGCTGCATTTTGGCTGCCTTTTGGGCTGGAGCTTCTCGGGGTTTGAGTCCTGGCTTGCTCCACCCCCTGCTCTTGAGATTCTCCCGGAGGTGGGCTGCAATTTGGCTGCCTTTTGGGCTGGAGCTTCTCGTGGTTTGAGGCCTGGCTTGCTCCACCTCCTGCTCTTGAGATTCTCCCGGATGTGGGCTGCATTTTGGCTGCCTTTTGGGCTGGAGCTTCTCGTGGTTTGAGGCCTGGCTTGCTCAACCCCCTGCCCTTGATATTCTCCCGGATGTGGGCTGCATTTTGGCTGCCTTTTGGGCTGGAGCTTCTCGTGGTTTGAGGCCTGGCTTGCTCCACCCCCTGCTCTTGAGATTCTCCCGGATGTGGGCTGCATTTTGGCTGCCTTTTGGGCTGGAGCTTCTCGTGGTTTGAGGCCTGGCTTGCTCCACCCCCTGCTCTTGATATTCTCCCGGATGTGGGCTGCATTTTGGCTGCCTTTTGGGCTGGAGCTTTTCGAGGTTTGAGGGCTGTCTTTCTCCACCCCCTGCTCTTGAGATTCTCCCGGATGTGGGCTGCATTTTGGCTGCTTTTTGGGCTGGAGCTTCTCGTGGTTTGAGGCCTGGCTTGCTCCACCCCCTGCTCTTGAGATTCTCCCGGATGTGGGCTGCATTTTGGCTGCCTTTTGGGCTGGAGCTTCTCGTGGTTTGAGGCCTGGCTTGCTCCACCCCCTGCTCTTGAGATTCTCCCGGATGTGGGCTGCATTTTGGCTGCCTTTTGGGCTGGAGCTTCTCGTGGTTTGAGGCCTGGCTTGCTCCACCCCCTGCTCTTGAGATTCTCCCGGATGTGGGCTGCATTTTGGCTGCCTTTTGGGCTGGAGCTTCTCGTGGTTTGAGGCCTGGCTTGCTCCACCCCCTGCTCTTGAGATTCTCCCGGATGTGGGCTGCATTTTGGCTGCCTTTTGGGCTGGAGCTTCTCGTGGTTTGAGGCCTGGCTTGCTCCACCCCCTGCTCTTGAGATTCTCCCGGATGTGGGCTGCATTTTGGCTGCCTTTTGGGCTGGAGCTTCTCGTGGTTTGAGGCCTGGCTTGCTCCACCCCCTGCTCTTGAGATTCTCCCGGATGTGGGCTGCATTTTCGCTGCCTTTTGGGCTGGAGCTTCTCGTGGTTTGAGGCCTGGCTTGCTCCACCCCCTGCTCTTGAGATTCTCCCGGATGTGGGCTGCATTTTGGCTGCATTTTGGGCTGGAGCTTCTCGTGGTTTGAGGCCTGGCTTGCTCCACCCCCTGCTCTTGAGATTCTCCCGGATGTGGGCTGCAATTTGGCTGCCTTTTGGTCTGGAGCTTCTCGTGGTTTGAGGCCTGCCTTGCTCCACCCCCTGCTCTTGATATTCTCCTCCAGGTGGGCTGCATTTTGGCTGCCTTTTGGGCTGGAGCTTCTCGAGGTTTGAGGCCTGGCTTGCTCCACCCCCTGCTCTTGAGATTCTCCCAGAGGTGGGCTGCATTTTGGCTGCCTTTTGGGCTGGAGCTTCTCGTGGTTTGAGGCCTGGCTTGCTCCACCCTCTGCTCTTGATATTGTCTCGTATGTGGGCTGCATTTTGGCTGCCTTTTGGGCTGGAGCTTCTCGTGGTTTGAGGCCTGGCTTGCTCCACCCCCTGCTCTTGAGATTCTCCCGGATGTGGGCTGCATTTTGGCTGCCTTTTGGGCTGGAGCTTCTCGTGGTTTGAGGCCTGGCTTGCTCCAACCCCTGCTCTTGAGATTCTCCCAGATGTGGGCTGCAATTTGGCTGCCTTTGGGCTGGAGCTTCTCGTGGTTTGAGGCCTGGCTTGCTCCACCCCCTGCTCTTGAGATTCTCCTCGATGTGGGCTGCATTTTGGCTGAATTTTGGGCTGGAGCTTCCCGTGGTTTGAGGTCTGGCTTGCTCCACCCCCTGCTCTTGACATTGTCCCGGATGTGGGCTGCATTTTGGCTGAATTTTGGGCTGGAGCTTCTCGTGGTTTGAGGCCTGGCTTGCTCCACCTCCTGCTCTTGAGATTCTCCTGGATGTGGGCTGCATTTTGGCTGCCTTTTGGGCTGGAGCTTTTCGAGGTTTGAGGCCTGGCTTGCTCCACCCCCTGCTCTTGAGATTCTCCCGCATGTGGGCTGCATTTTGGCTGCTTTTTGGGCTGGAGCTTCTCGTGGTTTGAGGCCTGCCTTGCTCCACCCCCTGCTCTTGAGATTCTACCGGATGTGGGCTGGCTTTTGGCTGCCTTTTGGTCTGTAGCTTCTCGGGGTTTGAGTCCTGGCTTGCTCCACCCCCTGCTCTTGAGATTCTCCCGGATGTGGGCTGCAATTTGGCTGGCTTTGGGCTGGAGCTTCTCGTGGTTTGAGGCCTGGCTTGCTCCACCCCCTGCTCTTGAGATTCTCCCGGATGTGGGCTGCATTTTGGCTGCCTTTTGGGCTGGAGCTTCTCGTGGTTTGAGGCCTGGCTTGCTCCACCCCCTGCTCTTGATATTCTCCCGGATGTGGGCTGCATTTTGGCTGCCTTTTGGGCTGGAGCTTCTCGTGGTTTGAGGCCTGGCTTGCTCCACCCCCTGCTCTTGATATTCTCCCGGATGTGGGCTGCATTTTGGCTGCCTTTTGGGCTGGAGCTTCTCGTGGTTTGAGGCCTGGCTTGCTCCACCCCCTGCTCTTGATATTCTCCCGGATGTGGGCTGCATTTTGGCTGCCTTTTGGGCTGGAGCTTTTCGAGGTTTGCGGGCTGTCTTTCTCCACCCCCTGCTCTTGAGATTCTCCCGGATGTGGGCTGCATTTTGGCTGCCTTTTGGGCTGGAGCTTCTCGTGGTTTGAGGCCTGGCTTGCTCCACCCCCTGCTCTTGAGATTCTCCACGATGTGGGCTGCATTTTGGCTGACTTTTGGGCTGGAGCTTCTCGTGGTTTGAGGCCTGGCTTGCTCCACCCCCTGCTCCCGATATTCTCCTGGATGTGGGCTGCATTTTGGCTGCCTTTTGGGCTGGAGCTTCTCGTGGTTTGAGGCCTGGCTTGCTCCACCCCCTGCTCTTGAGATTCTCCCGGATGGGGGCTGCATTTTGGCTGCCTTTTGGGCTGGAGCTTCTCGTGGTTTGAGGCCTGGCTTGTTCCAACCCCTGCCCTTGATATTCTCCCGGATGTGGGCTGCATTTTGGCTGCCTTTTGGGCTGGAGCTTCTCGTGGTTTGAGGCCTGGGTTGCTCAACCCCCTGCCCTTGATATTCTCCCGGATGTGGGCTGCATTTTGGCTGCCTTTTGGGCTGGAGCTTCTCGTGGTTTGAGGCCTGGCTTGCTCCACCCCCTGCTCTTGATATTCTCCCGGATGTGGGCTGCATTTTGGCTGCCTTTTGGGCTGGAGCTTCTCGTGGTTTGAGGCCTGCCTTGCTCCAACCCCTGCTCTTGAGATTCTCCTAGATGTGGGCTGCATTTTGGCTGAATTTTGGGCTGGAGCTTCCCGTGGTTTGAGGTCTGGCTTGCTCCACCCCCTGCTCTTGACATTGTCCCGGATGTGGGCTGCATTTTGGCTGAATTTTGGGCTGGAGCTTCTCGTGGTTTGAGGCCTGGCTTGCTCCACCTCCTGCTCTTGAGATTCTCCTGGATGTGGGCTGCATTTTGGCTGCCTTTTGGGCTGGAGCTTTTCGAGGTTTGAGGCCTGGCTTGCTCCACCCCCTGCTCTTGAGATTCTCCCGCATGTGGGCTGCATTTTGGCTGCTTTTTGGGCTGGAGCTTCTCGTGGTTTGAGGCCTGCCTTGCTCCACCCCCTGCTCTTGATATTCTCCTCCAGGTGGGCTGCATTTTGGCTGCCTTTTGGGCTGGAGCTTCTCGAGGTTTGAGGCCTGGCTTGCTCCACCCCCTGCTCTTGAGATTCTCCCAGAGGTGGGCTGCATTTTGGCTGCCTTTTGGGCTGGAGCTTCTCGTGGTTTGAGGCCTGGCTTGCTCCACCCTCTGCTCTTGATATTGTCTCGTATGTGGGCTGCATTTTGGCTGCCTTTTGGGCTGGAGCTTCTCGTGGTTTGAGGCCTGGCTTGCTCCACCCCCTGCTCTTGAGATTCTCCCGGATGTGGGCTGCATTTTGGCTGCCTTTTGGGCTGGAGCTTCTCGTGGTTTGAGGCCTGGCTTGCTCCAACCCCTGCTCTTGAGATTCTCCCAGATGTGGGCTGCAATTTGGCTGCCTTTGGGCTGGAGCTTCTCGTGGTTTGAGGCCTGGCTTGCTCCACCCCCTGCTCTTGAGATTCTCCTCGATGTGGGCTGCATTTTGGCTGAATTTTGGGCTGGAGCTTCCCGTGGTTTGAGGTCTGGCTTGCTCCACCCCCTGCTCTTGACATTGTCCCGGATGTGGGCTGCATTTTGGCTGAATTTTGGGCTGGAGCTTCTCGTGGTTTGAGGCCTGGCTTGCTCCACCTCCTGCTCTTGAGATTCTCCTGGATGTGGGCTGCATTTTGGCTGCCTTTTGGGCTGGAGCTTTTCGAGGTTTGAGGCCTGGCTTGCTCCACCCCCTGCTCTTGAGATTCTCCCGCATGTGGGCTGCATTTTGGCTGCTTTTTGGGCTGGAGCTTCTCGTGGTTTGAGGCCTGCCTTGCTCCACCCCCTGCTCTTGAGATTCTACCGGATGTGGGCTGGCTTTTGGCTGCCTTTTGGTCTGTAGCTTCTCGGGGTTTGAGTCCTGGCTTGCTCCACCCCCTGCTCTTGAGATTCTCCCGGATGTGGGCTGCAATTTGGCTGCCTTTGGGCTGGAGCTTCTCGTGGTTTGAGGCCTGGCTTGCTCCACCCCCTGCTCTTGAGATTCTCCCGGATGTGGGCTGCATTTTGGCTGCCTTTTGGGCTGGAGCTTCTCGTGGTTTGAGGCCTGGCTTGCTCCACCCCCTGCTCTTGATATTCTCCCGGATGTGGGCTGCATTTTGGCTGCCTTTTGGGCTGGAGCTTCTCGTGGTTTGAGGCCTGGCTTGCTCCACCCCCTGCTCTTGATATTCTCCCGGATGTGGGCTGCATTTTGGCTGCCTTTTGGGCTGGAGCTTCTCGTGGTTTGAGGCCTGGCTTGCTCCACCCCCTGCTCTTGATATTCTCCCGGATGTGGGCTGCATTTTGGCTGCCTTTTGGGCTGGAGCTTTTCGAGGTTTGCGGGCTGTCTTTCTCCACCCCCTGCTCTTGAGATTCTCCCGGATGTGGGCTGCATTTTGGCTGCCTTTTGGGCTGGAGCTTCTCGTGGTTTGAGGCCTGGCTTGCTCCACCCCCTGCTCTTGAGATTCTCCACGATGTGGGCTGCATTTTGGCTGACTTTTGGGCTGGAGCTTCTCGTGGTTTGAGGCCTGGCTTGCTCCACCCCCTGCTCCCGATATTCTCCTGGATGTGGGCTGCATTTTGGCTGCCTTTTGGGCTGGAGCTTCTCGTGGTTTGAGGCCTGGCTTGCTCCACCCCCTGCTCTTGAGATTCTCCCGGATGGGGGCTGCATTTTGGCTGCCTTTTGGGCTGGAGCTTCTCGTGGTTTGAGGCCTGGCTTGTTCCAACCCCTGCCCTTGATATTCTCCCGGATGTGGGCTGCATTTTGGCTGCCTTTTGGGCTGGAGCTTCTCGTGGTTTGAGGCCTGGGTTGCTCAACCCCCTGCCCTTGATATTCTCCCGGATGTGGGCTGCATTTTGGCTGCCTTTTGGGCTGGAGCTTCTCGTGGTTTGAGGCCTGGCTTGCTCCACCCCCTGCTCTTGATATTCTCCCGGATGTGGGCTGCATTTTGGCTGCCTTTTGGGCTGGAGCTTCTCGTGGTTTGAGGCCTGCCTTGCTCCAACCCCTGCTCTTGAGATTCTCCTAGATGTGGGCTGCATTTTGGCTGAATTTTGGGCTGGAGCTTCCCGTGGTTTGAGGTCTGGCTTGCTCCACCCCCTGCTCTTGACATTGTCCCGGATGTGGGCTGCATTTTGGCTGAATTTTGGGCTGGAGCTTCTCGTGGTTTGAGGCCTGGCTTGCTCCACCTCCTGCTCTTGAGATTCTCCTGGATGTGGGCTGCATTTTGGCTGCCTTTTGGGCTGGAGCTTTTCGAGGTTTGAGGCCTGGCTTGCTCCACCCCCTGCTCTTGAGATTCTCCCGCATGTGGGCTGCATTTTGGCTGCTTTTTGGGCTGGAGCTTCTCGTGGTTTGAGGCCTGCCTTGCTCCACCCCCTGCTCTTGAGATTCTACCGGATGTGGGCTGCAATTTGGCTGCCTTTTGGTCTGTAGCTTCTCGGGGTTTGAGTCCTGGCTTGCTCCACCCCCTGCTCTTGAGATTCTCCCGGATGTGGGCTGCAATTTGGCTGCCTTTGGGCTGGAGCTTCTCGTGGTTTGAGGCCTGGCTTGCTCCACCCCCTGCTCTTGAGATTCTCCCGGATGTGGGCTGCATTTTGGCTGCCTTTTGGGCTGGAGCTTCTCGTGGTTTGAGGCCTGGCTTGCTCCACCCCCTGCTCTTGAGATTCTCCCGGATGTGGGCTGCATTTTGGCTGCCTTTTGGGCTGGAGCTTCTCGTGGTTTGAGGCCTGGCTTGCTCCACCCCCTGCTCTTGATATTCTCCCGGATGTGGGCTGCATTTTGGCTGCCTTTTGGGCTGGAGCTTCTCGTGGTTTGAGGCCTGGCTTGCTCCACCCCCTGCTCTTGATATTCTCCCGGATGTGGGCTGCATTTTGGCTGCCTTTTGGGCTGGAGCTTTTCGAGGTTTGAGGGCTGTCTTTCTCCACCCCCTGCTCTTGAGATTCTCCCGGATGTGGGCTGCATTTTGGCTGCTTTTTGGGCTGGAGCTTCTCGTGGTTTGAGGCCTGGCTTGCTCCACCCCCTGCTCTTGAGATTCTCCCGGATGTGGGCTGCATTTTGGCTGCCTTTTGGGCTGGAGCTTCTCGTGGTTTGAGGCCTGGCTTGCTCCACCCCCTGCTCTTGAGATTCTCCCGGATGTGGGCTGCAATTTGGCTGCCTTTTGGGCTGGAGCTTCTCGTGGTTTGAGGCCTGGCTTGCTCCACCCCCTGCTCTTGAGATTCTCCCGGATGTGGGCTGCATTTTGGCTGCCTTTTGGGCTGGAGCTTCTCGGGGTTTGAGTCCTGGCTTGCTCCACCCCCTGCTCTTGAGATTCTCCCGGATGTGGGCTGCAATTTGGCTGCCTTTTGGGCTGGAGCTTCTCGTGGTTTGAGGCCTGGCTTGCTCCACCCCCTGCTCTTGAGATTCTCCCGGATGTGGGCTGCATTTTGGCTGCTTTTTGGGCTGGAGCTTCTCGTGGTTTGAGGCCTGGCTTGCTCCACACCCTGCTCTTGAGATTCTCCCGGATGTGGGCTGCATTTTGGCTGCCTTTTGGGCTGGAGCTTCTCGTGGTTTGAGGCCTGCCTTGCTCCACCCCCTGCTCTTGATATTCTCCCGGATGTGGGCTGCATTTTGGGTGACTTTTGGGCTGGAGCTTCTCGTGGTTTGAGGCCTGCCTTGCTCCAACCCCTGCTCTTGAGATTCTCTTCGATGTGGGCTGCATTTTGGCTGAATTTTGGGCTGGAGCTTCCCGTGGTTTGAGGTCTGGCTTGCTCCACCCCCTGCTCTTGACATTGTCCCGGATGTGGGCTGCATTTTGGCTGAATTTTGGGCTGGAGCTTCTCGTGGTTTGAGGCCTGCCTTGCTCCACCTCCTGCTCTTGAGATTCTCCTGGATGTGGGCTGCATTTTGGCTGCCTTTTGGGCTGGAGCTTTTCGAGGTTTGAGGCCTGCCTTGCTCCACCCCCTGCTCTTGAGATTCTCCCGGATGTGGGCTGCATTTTGGCTGCCTTTTGGGCTGGAGCTTCTCGGGGTTTGAGTCCTGGCTTGCTCCACCCCCTGCTCTTGAGATTCTCCCGGATGTGGGCTGCATTTTGGCTGCCTTTTGGGCTGGAGCTTCTCGTGGTTTGAGGCCTGGCTTGCTCCACCCCCTGCTCTTGAGATTCTCCCAGATGTGGGCTGCATTTTGGCTGCCTTTTGGGCTGGAGCTTCTCGTGGTTTGAGGCCTGGCTTGCTCCACCCCCTGCTCTTGAGATTCTCCCGGATGTGGGCTGCATTTTGGCTGCCTTTTGGGCTGGAGCTTCTCGTGGTTTGAGGCCTGGCTTGCTCCACCCCCTGCTCTTGATATTCTCCCGGATGTGGGCTGCATTTTGGCTGCCTTTTGGGCTGGAGCTTCTCGTGGTTTGAGGCCTGGCTTGCTCCACCCCCTGCTCTTGATATTCTCCCGGATGTGGGCTGCATTTTGGCTGCCTTTTGGGCTGGAGCTTTTCGAGGTTTGAGGGCTGTCTTTCTCCACCCCCTGCTCTTGATATTCTCCCGGATGTGGGCTGCATTTTGGCTGACTTTTGGGCTGGAGCTTCTCCTGGTTTGAGGCCTGCCTTGCTCCAACCCCTGCTCTTGAGATTCTCCTCGATGTGGGCTGCATTTTGGCTGAATTTTGGGCTGGAGCTTCCCGTGGTTTGAGGTCTGGCTTGCTCCACCCCCTGCTCTTGACATTGTCCCGGATGTGGGCTGCATTTTGGCTGAATTTTGGGCTGGAGCTTCTCGTGGTTTGAGGCCTGGCTTGCTCCACCTCCTGCTCTTGAGATTCTCCTGGATGTGGGCTGCATTTTGGCTGCCTTTTGGGCTGGAGCTTTTCGAGGTTTGAGGCCTGCCTTGCTCCACCCCCTGCTCTTGAGATTCTCCCGGATGTGGGCTGCATTTTGGCTGCCTTTTGGGCTGGAGCTTCTCGTGGTTTGAGGCCTGGCTTGCTCCACCCCCTGCTCTTGAGATTCTCCCAGATGTGGGCTGCATTTTGGCTGCCTTTTGGGCTGGAGCTTCTCGTGGTTTGAGGCCTGCCTTGCTCCACCCCCTGCTCTTGAGATTCTCCCGGATGTGGGCTGCATTTTGGCTGCCTTTTGGGCTGGAGCTTCTCGTGGTTTGAGGCCTGGCTTGCTCCACCCCCTGCTCTTGATATTCTCCCGGATGTGGGCTGCATTTTGGCTGCCTTTTGGGCTGGAGCTTCTCATGGTTTGAGGCCTGGATTGCTCCACCCCCTGCTCTTGAGATTCTCCCGGATGTGGGCTGCATTTTGGCTGCCTTTTGGGCTGGAGCTTCTCGTGGTTTGAGGCCTGGCTTGCTCCACCCCCTGCTCTTGAGATTCTCCCTTATGTGGGCTGCATTTTGGCTGCCTTTTGGGCTGGAGCTTCTCGTGGTTTGAGGCCTGGCTTCCTCCACCCCCTGCTCTTGAGATTCTCCCGGATGTGGGCTGCATTTTGGCTGCCTTTTGGGCTGGAGCTTCTCGTGGTTTGAGGCCTGGCTTGCTCCACCCCCTGCTCTTGATATTCTCCCGGATGTGGGCTGCATTTTCGCTGCCTTTTGGGCTGGAGCTTCTCGTGGTTTGAGGCCTGCCTTGCTCCACCCCCTGCTCTTGATATTCTCCTCCATGTGGGCTGCATTTTGGCTGCCTTTTGGGCTGGAGCTTCTCGAGGTTTGAGGCCTGGCTTGCTCCACCCCCTGCTCTTGAGATTCTCCCGGATGTGGGCTGCATTTTGGCTGAATTTTGGGCTGGAGCTTCTCGTGGTTTGAGGCCTGCCTTGCTCCACCCCCTGCTCTTGAGATTCTCCCAGAGGTGGGCTGCATTTTGGCTGCCTTTTGGGCTGGAGCTTCTCGTGGTTTGAGGCCTGGCTTGCTCCACCCCCTGCTCTTGATATTCTCCCGGATGTGGGCTGCATTTTGGCTGAATTTTGGGCTGGAGCTTCTCGTGGTTTGAGGCCTGCCTTGCTCCAACCCCTGCTCTTGAGATTCTCCCGGATGTGGGCTGCATTTTGGCTGCCTTTTGGGCTGGAGCTTTTCGAGGTTTGAGGGCTGTCTTTCTCCACCCTCTGCTCTTGATATTCTCCCGGATGTGGGCTGCATTTTGGCTGCCTTTTGGGCTGGAGCTTCTCGTGGTTTGAGGCCTGGCTTGCTCCACCCCCTGCTCTTGAGATTGTCCCGGATGTGGGCTGCATTTTGGCTGCCTTTTGGGCTGGAGCTTCTCGTGGTTTGAGGCCTGGCTTGCTCCACCCCCTGCTCTTGAGATTCTCCCGGATGTGGGCTGCATTTTGGCTGCCTTTTGGGCTGGAGCTTCTCGTGGTTTGAGGCCTGGCTTGCTCCACCCCCTGCTCTTGATATTCTCCCGGATGTGGGCTGCATTTTCGCTGCCTTTTGGGCTGGAGCTTCTCGTGGTTTGAGGCCTGCCTTGCTCCACCCCCTGCTCTTGATATTCTCCTCCATGTGGGCTGCATTTTGGCTGCCTTTTGGGCTGGAGCTTCTCGAGGTTTGAGGCCTGGCTTGCTCCACCCCCTGCTCTTGAGATTCTCCCGGATGTGGGCTGCATTTTGGCTGCCTTTTGGGTAGGAGCTTCTCGTGGTTTGAGGCCTGCCTTGCTCCACCCCCTGCTCTTGAGATTCTCACAGAGGTGGGCTGCATTTTGGCTGCCTTTTGGGCTGGAGCTTCTCGTGGTTTGAGGCCTGGCTTGCTCCACCCTCTGCTCTTGATATTGTCTCGGATGTGGGCTGCATTTTGGCTGCCTTTTGGGCTGGAGCTTCTCGTGGTTTGAGGCCTGGCTTGCTCCACCCCCTGCTCTTGAGATTCTCCCGGATGTGGGCTGGATTTTGGCTGCCTTTTGGGCTGGAGCTTCTCGTGGTTTGAGGCCTGGCTTGCTCCACCCCCTGCTCTTGATATTCTCCCGGATGTGGGCTGCATTTTGGCTGCCTTTTCGGCTGGAGCTTTTCGAGGTTTGAGGCCTGGCTTGCTCCACACCCTGCTCTTGAGATTCTCCCGGATGTGGGCTGCATTTTGGCTGCTTTTTGGGCTGGAGCTTCTCGTGGTTTGAGGCCTGGCTTGCTCCACCCCCTGCTCTTGAGATTCTCCCGAATGTGGGCTGCATTTTGGTTGATACTTGGGCTGGAGCTTCTCGTGGTTTGAGGCCTGCCTTGCTCCACCCCCTGCTCTTGAGATTCTCCCGGATGTGGGCTGCAATTTGGCTGCCTTTTGGGCTGGAGCTTCTCGTGGTTTGAGGCCTGGCTTGCTCCACCCCCTGCTCTTGATATTCTCCCGGATGTGGGCTGCATTTTGGCTGCTTTTTGGGCTGGAGCTTCTCGTGGTTTGAGGCCTGGCTTGCTCCACACCCTGCTCTTGAGATTCTCCCGGATGTGGGCTGCATTTTGGCTGCCTTTTGGGCTGGAGCTTCTCGGGGTTTGAGGCCTGCCTTGCTCCACCCCCTGCTCTTGATATTCTCCCGGATGTGGGCTGCATTTTGGCTGACTTTTGGGCTGGAGCTTCTCGTGGTTTGAGGTCTGGCTTGCTCCACCCCCTGCTCTTGACATTGTCCCGGATGTGGGCTGCATTTTGGCTGCCTTTTGGGCTGGAGCTTTTCGAGTTTTGAGGGCTGTCTTTCTCCACACCCTGCTCTTGAGATTCTCCCGGATGTGGGCTGCATTTTGGCTGCTTTTTGGGCTGGAGCTTCTCGTGGTTTGAGGCCTGGCTTGCTCCACCCCCTGCTCTTGAGATTCTCCCGGATGTGGGCTGCATTTTGGCTGCCTTTTGGGCTGGAGCTTGTCGTGGTTTGAGGCCTGCCTTGCTCCACCCCCTGCTATTGAGATTCTCCCGGATGTGGGCTGCAATTTGGCTGCCTTTTGGGCTGGAGCTTCTCGTGGTTTGAGGCCTGGCTTTCTCCACCCACTGCTCTTGAGATTCTCCCGGATGTGGGCTGCAAATTGGCTGCCTTTTGGGCTGGAGCTTCTCGTGGTTTGAGGCCTGGCTTGCTCCACCCCCTGCTCTTGAGATTCTCCCGCAGGTGGGCTGCATTTTGGCTGCCTTTTGGGCTGGAGCTTCTCGTGGTTTGAGGCCTGGCTTGCTCCACCCCCTGCTCTTGAGATTCTCCCGGATGTGGGCTGCATTTTGGCTGCCTTTTGGGCTGGAGCTTCTCGTGGTTTGAGGCCTGCCTTGCTCCACCCCCTGCTCTTGATATTCTCCTCCATGTGGGCTGCATTTTGGCTGCCTTTTGGGCTGGAGCTTCTCGAGGTTTGAGGCCTGCCTTGCTCCACCCCCTGCTCTTGAGATTCTCCCGGATGTGGGCTGCATTTTGGCTGCCTTTTGGGCTGGAGCTTCTCGTGGTTTGAGGCCTGCCTTGCTCCACCCCCTGCTCTTGAGATTCTCCCAGAGGTGGGCTGCATTTTGGCTGCCTTTTGGGCTGGAGCTTCTCGTGGTTTGAGGCCTGGCTTGCTCCACCCTCTGCTCTTGATATTGTCTCGTATGTGGGCTGCATTTTGGCTGCCTTTTGGGCTGGAGCTTCTCGTGGTTTGAGGCCTGGCTTGCTCCACCCCCTGCTCTTGAGATTCTCCCGGATGTGGGCTGCATTTTGGCTGCATTTTGGGCTGGAGCTTCTCTTGGTTTGAGGCCTGGCTTGCTCCACCCCCTGCTCTTGATATTCTCCCGGATGTGGGCTGCATTTTGGCTGCCTTTTGGGCTGCAGCTTCTCGAGGTTTGAGGCCTGGCTTGCTCCACACATTGCTCTTGAGATTCTCCCGGATGTGGGCTGTATTTTGGCTGCTTTTTGGGCTGGAGCTTCTCGTGGTTTGAGGCCTGCCTTGCTCCACCCCCTGCTCTTGAGATTCTCCCGGATTTGGTCTGCATTTTGGCTGCATTTTTGGCTGGAGCTTCTCGTGGTTTGAGGCCTGGCTTGCTCCACCCCCTGCTCTTGATATTCTCCCGGATGTGGGCTGGATTTTGGCTGATTTTGGGCTGGAGCTTCTCGTGGTTTGAGGCCTGGCTTGCTCCACCCCCTGCTCTTGAGATTCTCCCGGATGTGGGCTGCATTTTGGCTGCCTTTTGGGCTGGAGCTTCTCGTGGTTTGAGGCCTGGCTTGCTCCACACCCTGCTCTTGATATTCTCCCGGATGTGGGCTGCATTTTGGCTGCCTTTTGAGCTGGAGCTTCTCGTGGTTTGAGGCCTGGCTTGCTCCACCCCCTGCTCTTGATATTCTCCCGGATGTGGGCTGCATTTTGGCTGCCTTTTGGGCTGGAGCTTTTCGAGGTTTGAGGCCTGGCTTGCTCCACACCCTGCTCTTGAGATTCTCCCGGATGTGGGCTGCATTTTGGCTGACTTTTGGGCTGGAGCTTCTCGTGGTTTGAGGCCTGCCTTGCTGTAACCCCTGCTCTTGAGATTCTCCTTGATGTGGGCTGCATTTTGGCTGAATTTTGGGCTGGAGCTTCCCGTGGTTTGAGGTCTGGCTTGCTCCACCCCCTGCTCTTGACATTGTCCCGGATGTGGGCTGCATTTTGGCTGCATTTTGGGCTGGAGCTTCTCGTGGTTTGAGGCCTGGCTTGCTCCATCCCCTGCTCTTGAGATTCTCCCGGATGTGGGCTGCATTTTGGCTGCATTTTGGGCTGGAGCTTCTCGTGGTTTGAGGCCTGGCTTGCTCCACCCCCTGCTCTTGAGATTCTCCCGCATGTGGGGTGCATTTTGGGTGCCTTTTGGGCTGGAGCTTTTCGAGGTTTGAGGGCTGTCTTTCTCCACCCCCTGCTCTTGAGATTCTCCCGGATGTGGGCTGCATTTTGGCTGCTTTTTGGGCTGGAGCTTCTCGTGGTTTGAGGCCTGGCTTGCTCCACCCCCTGCTCTTGAGATTCTCCCGGATGTGGGCTGCATTTTGGCTGCCTTTTGGGCTGGAGCTTCTCGTGGTTTGAGGCCTGCCTTGCTCCACCCCCTGCTCTTGAGATTCTCCCGGATGTGGGCTGCATTTTGGCTGCCTTTTGGGCTGGAGCTTCTCGTGGTTTGAGGCCTGCCTTGCTGTAACCCCTGCTCTTGAGATTCTCCTCGATGTGGGCTGCATTTTGGCTGAATTTTGGGCTGGAGCTTCCCGTGGTTTGAGGTCTGGCTTGCTCCACCCCCTGCTCTTGACATTGTCCCGGATGTGGGCTGCATTTTGGCTGCTTTTTGGGCTGGAGCTTCTCGTGGTTTGAGGCCTGGCTTGCTCCATCCCCTGCTCTTGAGATTCTCCCGGATGTGGGCTGCATTTTGGCTGCATTTTGGGCTGGAGCTTCTCGTGGTTTGAGGCCTGGCTTGCTCCACCCCCTGCTCTTGAGATTCTCCCGCATGTGGGGTGCATTTTGGGTGCCTTTTGGGCTGGAGTTTTCGAGGTTTGAGGGCTGTCTTTCTCCACACCCTGCTCTTGAGATTCTCCCGGATGTGGGCTGCATTTTGGCTGCTTTTTGGGCTGGAGCTTCTCGTGGTTTGAGGCCTGCCTTGCTCCACCCCCTGCTCTTGAGATTCTCCTGGATGTGGGCTGCATTTTGGCTGCCTTTTGGGCTGGAGCTTCTCGTGGTTTGAGGCCTGCCTTGCTCCACCCCCTGCTCTTGAGATTCTCCCGGATGTGGGCTGCATTTTGGCTGCCTTTTGGGCTGGAGCTTCTCGTGGTTTGAGGCCTGGCTTGCTCCACCCTCTGCTCTTGATATTGTCTCGTATGTGGGCTGCATTTTGGCTGCCTTTTGGGCTGGAGCTTCTCGTGGTTTGAGGCCTGGCTTGCTCCACCCCCTGCTCTTGAGATTCTCCCGGATGTGGGCTGTATTTTGGCTGCCTTTTGGGCTGGAGCTTCTCGTGGTTTGAGGCCTGCCTTGCTCCACCCCCTGCTCTTGAGATTCTCCCGGATGTGGGCTGCATTTTGGCTGCCTTTTGGGCTGGAGCTTCTCGTGGTTTGAGGCCTGGCTTGCTCCACCCTCTGCTCTTGAGATTCTCCTGCATGTGGGCTGCATTTTGGCTGCCTTTTGGGCTGGAGCTTCTCGTGGTTTGAGGCCTGGCTTGCTCCACCCCCTGCTCTTGAGATTCTCCCGGATGTGGGCTGCAATTTGGCTGCCTTTTGGTCTGGAGCTTCTCGTGGTTTGAGGCCTGGCTTGCTCCACCCCCTGCTGTTGATATTCTCCTCCATGTGGGCTGCATTTTGGCTGCCTTTTGGGCTGGAGCTACTCGAGGTTTGAGGCCTGGCTTGCTCCACCCTCTGCTCTTGATATTGTCTCGTATGTGGGCTGCATTTTGGCTGCCTTTTGGGCTGGAGCTTCTCGTGGTTTGAGGCCTGGCTTGCTCCACCCCCTGCTCTTGAGATTCTCCCGGATGTGGGCTGCATTTTGGCTGCCTTTTGGGCTGGAGCTTCTCTTGGTTTGAGGCCTGGCTTGCTCCACCCCCTGCTCTTGAGATTCTCCTCCATGTGGGCTGCATTTTGGCTGCCTTTTGGGCTCGAGCTTCTCGAGGTTTGAGGCCTGACTTGCTCCACACCCTGCTCTTGAGATTCTCCCGGATGTGGGCTGGATTTTGGCTGCCTTTTGGTCTGTAGCTTCTCGTGGTTTGAGGCCTGGCTTGCTCCACCCCCTGCTCTTGAGATTCTCCCGCATGTGGGCTGCATTTTGGCTGCCTTTTGGGCTGGAGCTTCTCATGGTTTGAGGCCTGGCTTGCTCCACCCCCTGCTCTTGACATTGTCCCGGATGTGGGCTGCATTTTGGCTGATTCTTGGGCTGGAGCTTCTCGTGGTTTGAGGCCTGGCTTGCTCCATCCCCTGCTCTTGAGATTCTCCCGGATGTGGGCTGCATTTTGGCTGCATTTTGGGCTGGAGCTTCTCGTGGTTTGAGGCCTGGCTTCCTCCACCCCCTGCTCTTGAGATTCTCCCGGATGTGGGCTGCATTTTGGCTGCCTTTTGGGCTGGAGCTTCTCCTGGTTTGAGGCCTGGCTTGCTCCACCCCCTGCTCTTGAGATTCTCCCGCATGTGGGCTGCATTTTGGCTGCTTTTTGGGCTGGAGCTTCTCGGGGTTTGAGGCCTGGCTTGCTCCACCCCCTGCTCTTGATATTCTCCCGGATGTGGGCTGCATTTTGGCTGCCTTTTGGGCTGGAGCTTCTCGTGGTTTAAGGCCTGGCTTGCTCCACCTCCTGCTCTTGAGATTCCCCTGGATGTGGGCTGCATTTTGGCTGCATTTTGGGCTGGAGCTTCTCGTGGTTTGAGGCCTGGCTTGCTCCACCCCCTGCTCTTGAGATTCTCCCGGATGTGGGCTGCATTTTGGCTGCCTTTTGGGCTGGAGCTTCTCGTGGTTTGAGGCCTGGCTTGCTCCACCCCCTGCTCTTGAGATTCTCCCGGATGTGGGCTGCATTTTGGCTGCCTTTTGGGCTGGAGCTTCTCGTGGTTTGAGGCCTGGCTTGCTCCACCCCCTGCTCTTGAGAATCTCCCGGATGTTTGCTGCATTTTGGCTGCCTTTTGGGCTGGAGCTTCTCGTGGTTTGAGGCCTGGCTTGCTCCACCCCCTGCTCTTGATATTCTCCTCCATGTGGGCTGCATTTTGGCTGCATTTTGGGCTGGAGCCTTTCGAGGTTTGAGGCCTGGCTTGCTCCACCCCCTGCTCTTGAGATTCTCCCGGATGTGGGCTGCATTTTGGCTGCCTTTTGGACTGGAGCTTCTCGGGGTTTGAGGCCTGGCTTGCTCCACCCCCTGCTCTTGAGATTCTCCCGCATGTGGGCTGCAATTTGGCTGCCTTTTGGGCTGGAGCTTCTCGTGGTTTGAGGCCTGGCTTTCTCCACCCCCTGCTCTTGAGATTCTCCCGGATGTGGGCGGCATTTTGGCTGAATTTTGGGCTGGAGTTTCCCGTGGTTTGAGGCCTGGCTTGCTCCACCCCCTGCTCTTGAGATTCTCCCAGATTTGGTCTGCATTTTGGCTGCATTTTTGGCTGGAGCTTCTCGTGGTTTCAGGCCTGGCTTGCTCCACCCCCTGCTCTTGACATTGTCCCGGATGTGGGCTGCATTTTGGCTGATTCTTGGGCTGGAGCTTCCCGTGGTTTGAGGTCTGGCTTGCTCCACCCCCTGCTCTTGACATTGTCCCGGATGTGGGCTGCATTTTGGCTGCATTTTGGGCTGGAGCTTCTCGTGGTTTGAGGCCTGGCTTGCTCCATCCCCTGCTCTTGAGATTCTCCCGGATGTGGGCTGCATTTTGGCTGCATTTTGGGCTGGAGCTTCTCGTGGTTTGAGGCCTGGCTTGCTCCACCCCCTGCTCTTGAGATTCTCCCGCATGTGGGGTGCATTTTGGGTGCCTTTTGGGCTGGAGCTTTTCGAGGTTTGAGGGCTGTCTTTCTCCACACCCTGCTCTTGAGATTCTCCCGGATGTGGGCTGCATTTTGGCTGCTTTTTGGGCTGGAGCTTCTCGTGGTTTGAGGCCTGCCTTGCTCCACCCCCTGCTCTTGAGATTCTCCTGGATGTGGGCTGCATTTTGGCTGCCTTTTGGGCTGGAGCTTCTCGTGGTTTGAGGCCTGCCTTGCTCCACCCCCTGCTCTTGAGATTCTCCCGGATGTGGGCTGCATTTTGGCCGCCTTTTGGGCTGGAGCTTCTCGTGGTTTGAGGCCTGGCTTGCTCCACCCCCTGCTCTTGATATTCTCCCGGATGTGGGCTGCATTTTGGCTGCCTTTTGGGCTGGAGCTTCTCGTGGTTTAAGGCCTGGCTTGCTCCACCTCCTGCTCTTGAGATTCCCCTGGATGTGGGCTGCATTTTGGCTGCATTTTGGGCTGGAGCTTCTCGTGGTTTGAGGCCTGGCTTGCTCCACCCCCTGCTCTTGAGATTCTCCCGGATGTGGGCTGCATTTTGGCTGCCTTTTGGGCTGGAGCTTCTCGTGGTTTGAGGCCTGGCTTGCTCCACCCCCTGCTCTTGAGATTCTCCCGGATGTGGGCTGCATTTTGGCTGCCTTTTGGGCTGGAGCTTCTCGTGGTTTGAGGCCTGGCTTGCTCCACCCCCTGCTCTTGAGAATCTCCCGGATGTTTGCTGCATTTTGGCTGCCTTTTGGGCTGGAGCTTCTCGTGGTTTGAGGCCTGGCTTGCTCCACCCCCTGCTCTTGATATTCTCCTCCATGTGGGCTGCATTTTGGCTGCATTTTGGGCTGGAGCCTTTCGAGGTTTGAGGCCTGGCTTGCTCCACCCCCTGCTCTTGAGATTCTCCCGGATGTGGGCTGGATTTTGGCTGCCTTTTGGACTGGAGCTTCTCGGGGTTTGAGGCCTGGCTTGCTCCACCCCCTGCTCTTGAGATTCTCCCGCATGTGGGCTGCAATTTGGCTGCCTTTTGGGCTGGAGCTTCTCGTGGTTTGAGGCCTGGCTTTCTCCACCCCCTGCTCTTGAGATTCTCCCGGATGTGGGCGGCATTTTGGCTGAATTTTGGGCTGGAGTTTCCCGTGGTTTGAGGCCTGGCTTGCTCCACCCTCTGCTCTTGAGATTCTCCCAGATTTGGTCTGCATTTTGGCTGCATTTTTGGCTGGAGCTTCTCGTGGTTTCAGGCCTGGCTTGCTCCACCCCCTGCTCTTGACATTGTCCCGGATGTGGGCTGCATTTTGGCTGATTCTTGGGCTGGAGCTTCCCGTGGTTTGAGGTCTGGCTTGCTCCACCCCCTGCTCTTGACATTGTCCCTGATGTGGGCTGCATTTTGGCTGCATTTTGGGCTGGAGCTTCTCGTGGTTTGAGGCCTGGCTTGCTCCATCCCCTGCTCTTGAGATTCTCCCGGATGTGGGCTGCATTTTGGCTGCATTTTGGGCTGGAGCTTCTCGTGGTTTGAGGCCTGGCTTGCTCCACCCCCTGCTCTTGAGATTCTCCCGCATGTGGGGTGCATTTTGGGTGCCTTTTGGGCTGGAGGTTTTCGAGGTTTGAGGGCTGTCTTTCTCCACACCCTGCTCTTGAGATTCTCCCGGATGTGGGCTGCATTTTGGCTGCCTTTTGGGCTGGAGCTTCTCGTGGTTTGAGGCCTGCCTTGCTCCACCCCCTGCTCTTGAGATTCTCCTGGATGTGGGCTTCATTTTGGCTGCCTTTTGGGCTGGAGCTTCTCGTGGTTTGAGGCCTGCCTTGCTCCACCCCCTGCTCTTGAGATTCTCCCGGATGTGGGCTGCATTTTGGCCGCCTTTTGGGCTGGAGCTTCTCGTGGTTTGAGGCCTGGCTTGCTACACCCTCTGCTCTTGATATTGTCTCGTATGTGGGCTGCATTTTGGCTGCCTTTTGGGCTGGAGCTTCTCGTGGTTTGAGGCCTGGCTTGCTCCACCCCCTGCTCTTGAGATTCTCCCGGATGTGGGCTGCATTTTGGCTGCCTTTTGGGCTGGAGCTTCTCGTGGTTTGAGGCCTGCCTTGCTCCACCCCCTGCTCTTGAGATTCTCCCGGATGTGGGCTGCATTTTGGCTGCCTTTTGGGCTGGAGCTTCTCGTGGTTTGAGGCCTGCCTTGCTGTAACCCCTGCTCTTGAGATTCTCCTCGATGTGGGCTGCATTTTGGCTGAATTTTGGGCTGGAGCTTCCCGTGGTTTGAGGTCTGGCTTGCTCCACCCCCTGCTCTTGACATTGTCCCGGATGTGGGCTGCATTTTGGCTGCATTTTGGGCTGGAGCTTCTCGTGGTTTGAGGCCTGGCTTGCTCCATCCCCTGCTCTTGAGATTCTCCCGGATGTGGGCTGCATTTTGGCTGCATTTTGGGCTGGAGCTTCTCGTGGTTTGAGGCCTGGCTTGCTCCACCCCCTGCTCTTGAGATTCTCCCGCATGTGGGGTGCATTTTGGGTGCCTTTTGGGCTGGAGTTTTCGAGGTTTGAGGGCTGTCTTTCTCCACACCCTGCTCTTGAGATTCTCCCGGATGTGGGCTGCATTTTGGCTGCTTTTTGGGCTGGAGCTTCTCGTGGTTTGAGGCCTGCCTTGCTCCACCCCCTGCTCTTGAGATTCTCCTGGATGTGGGCTGCATTTTGGCTGCATTTTGGGCTGGAGCTTCTCGTGGTTTGAGGCCTGCCTTGCTCCACCCCCTGCTCTTGAGATTCTCCCGGATGTGGGCTGCATTTTGGCTGCCTTTTGGGCTGGAGCTTCTCGTGGTTTGAGGCCTGGCTTGCTCCACCCTCTGCTCTTGATATTGTCTCGTATGTGGGCTGCATTTTGGCTGCCTTTTGGGCTGGAGCTTCTCGTGGTTTGAGGCCTGGCTTGCTCCACCCCCTGCTCTTGAGATTCTCCCGGATGTGGGCTGTATTTTGGCTGCCTTTTGGGCTGGAGCTTCTCGTGGTTTGAGGCCTGCCTTGCTCCACCCCCTGCTCTTGAGATTCTCCCGGATGTGGGCTGCATTTTGGCTGCCTTTTGGGCTGGAGCTTCTCGTGGTTTGAGGCCTGGCTTGCTCCACCCTCTGCTCTTGAGATTCTCCTGCATGTGGGCTGCATTTTGGCTGCCTTTTGGGCTGGAGCTTCTCGTGGTTTGAGGCCTGGCTTGCTCCACCCCCTGCTCTTGAGATTCTCCCGGAGGTGGGCTGCATTTTGGCTGCCTTTTGGGCTCGAGCTTCTCGAGGTTTGAGGCCTGGCTTGCTCCACACCCTGCTCTTGAGATTCTCCCGGATGTGGGCTGGATTTTGGCTGCCTTTTGGTCTGTAGCTTCTCGTGGTTTGAGGCCTGGCTTGCTCCACCCCCTGCTCTTGAGATTCTCCCGCATGTGGGCTGCATTTTGGCTGCCTTTTGGGCTGGAGCTTCTCATGGTTTGAGGCCTGGCTTGCTCCACCCCCTGCTCTTGACATTGTCCCGGATGTGGGCTGCATTTTGGCTGATTCTTGGGCTGGAGCTTCTCGTGGTTTGAGGCCTGGCTTGCTCCATCCCCTGCTCTTGAGATTCTCCCGGATGTGGGCTGCATTTTGGCTGCATTTTGGGCTGGAGCTTCTCGTGGTTTGAGGCCTGGCTTGCTCCACCCCCTGCTCTTGAGATTCTCCCGCATGTGGGCTGCATTTTGGCTGCTTTTTGGGCTGGAGCTTCTCGGGGTTTGAGGCCTGGCTTGCTCCACCCCCTGCTCTTGATATTCTCCCGGATGTGGGCTGCATTTTGGCTGCCTTTTGGGCTGGAGCTTCTCGTGGTTTAAGGCCTGGCTTGCTCCACCTCCTGCTCTTGAGATTCCCCTGGATGTGGGCTGCATTTTGGCTGCATTTTGGGCTGGAGCTTCTCGTGGTTTGAGGCCTGGCTTGCTCCACCCCCTGCTCTTGAGATTCTCCCGGATGTGGGCTGCATTTTGGCTGCCTTTTGGGCTGGAGCTTCTCGTGGTTTGAGGCCTGGCTTGCTCCACCCCCTGCTCTTGAGATTCTCCCGGATGTGGGCTGCATTTTGGCTGCCTTTTGGGCTGGAGCTTCTCGTGGTTTGAGGCCTGGCTTGCTCCACCCCCTGCTCTTGAGAATCTCCCGGATGTTTGCTGCATTTTGGCTGCATTTTGGGCTGGAGCTTCTCGTGGTTTGAGGCCTGGCTTGCTCCACCCCCTGCTCTTGATATTCTCCTCCATGTGGGCTGCATTTTGGCTGCATTTTGGGCTGGAGCCTTTCGAGGTTTGAGGCCTGGCTTGCTCCACCCCCTGCTCTTGAGATTCTCCCGGATGTGGGCTGGATTTTGGCTGCCTTTTGGACTGGAGCTTCTCGGGGTTTGAGGCCTGGCTTGCTCCACCCCCTGCTCTTGAGATTCTCCCGGAGGTGGGCTGCATTTTGGCTGCCTTTTGGGCTGGAGCTTCTCGTGGTTTGAGGCCTGGCTTTCTCCACCCCCTGCTCTTGAGATTCTCCCGGATGTGGGTGGCATTTTGGCTGAATTTTGGGCTGGAGTTTCCCGTGGTTTGAGGCCTGGCTTGCTCCACCCCCTGCTCTTGAGATTCTCCCAGATTTGGTCTGCATTTTGGCTGCATTTTTGGCTGGAGCTTCTCGTGGTTTCAGGCCTGGCTTGCTCCACCCCCTGCTCTTGACATTGTCCCGGATGTGGGCTGCATTTTGGCTGATTCTTGGGCTGGAGCTTCTCGTGGTTTGAGGCCTGGCTTGCTCCACCCCCTGCTCTTGAGATTCTCCCGCATGTGGGCTGCATTTTGGCTGCCTTTTGGGCTGGAGGTTCTCGTGGTTTGAGGCCTGGCTTGCTCCACCCCCTGCTCTTGAGATTCTCCCGCATGTGGGCTGCATTTTGGCTGCCTTTTGGGCTGGAGCTTCTCGTGGTTTGAGGCCTGCCTTGCTCCACCCCCTGCTCTTGAGATTCTCCCAGATTTGGTCTGCATTTTGGCTGCCTTTTTGGATGGAGCTTCTCGTGGTTTGAGGCCTGGCTTGCTCCACGCCCTGCTCTTGAGATTCTCCCGGAGGTCGGCTGCATTTTGGCTGCCTTTTGGGCTGGAGCTTCTCGTGGTTTGAGGCCTGCCTTGCTCCACCCCCTGCTCTTGAGATTCTCCCGGATGTGGGCTGCATTTTGGCTGCCTTTTGGGCTGGAGCTTCTCGTGGTTTAAGGCCTGGCTTGCTCCACCTCCTGCTCTTGAGATTCTCCCGCATGTGGGCTGCATTTTCGCTGCATTTTGGGCTGGAGCTTCTCGTGGTTTGAGGCCTGGCTTGCTCCACCCCCTGCTCTTGAGATTCTCCCGGATGTGGGCTGGATTTTGGCTGCCTTTTGGGCTGGAGCTTCTCGTGGTTTGAGGCCTGGCTTGCTCCACCCCCTGCTCTTGAGATTCTCCCGGATGTGGGCTGCATTTTGGCTGCCTTTTGGGCTGGAGCTTCTCGTGGTTTGAGGCCTGGCTTGCTCCACCCCCTGCTCTTGAGATTCTCCCGGATGTGGGCTGGATTTTGGCTGCCTTTTGGGCTGGAGCTTCTCGTGGTTTGAGGCCTGGCTTGCTCCACCTCCTGCTCTTGATATTCTCCCGGATGTGGGCTGCATTTTGGCTGCCTTTTGGGCTGGAGCTTTTCGAGGTTTGAGGCCTGGCTTGCTCCACCCCCTGCTCTTGAGATTCTCCCGGATGTGGGCTGGATTTTGGCTGCCTTTTGGGCTGGAGCTTGTCGTGGTTTGAGGCCTGCCTTGCTCCACCCCCTGCTCTTGAGATTCTCCCAGATTTGGTCTGCATTTTGGCTGCCTGTTGGGCTGGAGCTTCTCGTGGTTTGAGGCCTGGCTTGCTCCACCCCCTGCTCTTGATATTCTCCCGGATGTGGGCTGCATTTTGGCTGCCTTTTGGGCTGGAGCTTCTCGTGGTTTAAGGCCTGGCTTGCTCCACCTCCTGCTCTTGAGATTCCCCTGGATGTGGGCTGCATTTTGGCTGCATTTTGGGCTGGAGCTTCTCGTGGTTTGAGGCCTGGCTTGCTCCACCCCCTGCTCTTGAGATTCTCCCGGATGTGGGCTGGATTTTGGCTGCCTTTTGGGCTGGAGCTTCTCGTGGTTTGAGGCCTGGCTTGCTCCACCCCCTGCTCTTGAGATTCTCCCGGATGTGGGCTGCATTTTGGCTGCCTTTTGGGCTGGAGCTTCTCGTGGTTTGAGGCCTGGCTTGCTCCACCCCCTGCTCTTGAGATTCTCCCGGATGTGGGCTGGATTTTGGCTGCCTTTTGGGCTGGAGCTTCTCGTGGTTTGAGGCCTGGCTTGCTCCACCTCCTGCTCTTGATATTCTCCCGGATGTGGGCTGCATTTTGGCTGCCTTTTGGGCTGGAGCTTTTCGAGGTTTGAGGCCTGGCTTGCTCCACACCCTGCTCTTGAGATTCTCCCGGATGTGGGCTGGATTTTGGCTGCCTTTTGGGCTGGAGCTTCTCGGGGTTTGAGGCCTGGCTTGCTCCACCCCCTGCTCTTGAGATCCTCCCGCATGTGGGCTGCAATTTGGCTGCCTTTTGGGCTGGAGCTTCTCGTGGTTTGAGGCCTGGCTTTCTCCACCCCCTGCTCTTGAGATTCTCCCGGATGTGGGCTGCATTTTGGCTGCCTTTTGGGCTGGAGCTTCTCGTGGTTTGAGGCCTGGCTTGCTCCACCCCCTGCTCTTGACATTCTCCCGCATGTGGGCTGCATTTTGGCTGCCTTTTGGGCTGGAGCTTCTCGTGGTTTGAGGCCTGGCTTGCTCCACCCCCTGCTCTTGATATTCTCCATGATGTGGGCTGCATTTTCGCTGCCTTTTGGGCTGGAGCTTCTCGTGGTTTGAGGCCTGGCTTGCTCCACCCCCTGCTCTTGATATTCTCCCTGATGTGGGCTGCATTTTCTCTGCATTTTGGGCTGGAGCTTCTCGTGGTTTGAGGCCTGCCTTGCTCCACCCCCTGCTCTTGACATTTTCCCGGAGGTGGGCTGCATTTTGGCTGATTCTTGGGCTGGAGCTTCTCGTGGTTTGAGGCCTGCCTTGCTCCACCCCCTGCTCTTGAGATTCTCCCGCATGTGGGCTGCATTTTGGCTGCCTTTTGGGCTGGAGGTTTTCGTGGTTTGAGGCCTGGCTTGCTCCACCTCCTGCTCTTGATATTCTCCCGGATGTGGGCTGCATTTTGACTGCAATTGGGGCTGGAGCTTTTCGAGGTTTGAGGCCTGGCTTGCTCCACACCCTGCTCTTGAGATTCTCCCGGATGTGGGCTGCATTTTGGCTGCCTTTTGGGCTGGAGCTTCTCGTGGTTTGAGGCCTGGCTTGCTCCACCCCCTGCTCTTGAGATTCTCCCGGATGTGGGCTGCATTTTGGCTGCCTTTTGGGCTGGAGCTTCTCGTGGTTTGAGGCCTGGCTTGCTCCACCCCCTGCTCTTGAGATTCTCCTGGATGTGGGCTGCATTTTGGCTGCCTTTTGGGCTGGAGCTTCTCGTGGTTTGAGGCCTGGCTTGCTCCACCCCCTGCTCTTGATATTCTCCCAGATGTGGGCTGCATTTTGGCTGCCTTTTGGGCTGGAGCTTCTCGTGGTTTGAGGCCTGGCTTGCTCCACACCCTGCTCTTGAGATTCTCCCGGATATGGGCTGCATTTTGGATTTGGAGAATTTCAAGAGCAGGGGGTGGAGCAAGCCAGGCCTCAAACCACGAGAAGCTCCAGCCCAAAATAAGCCACAACCCAGCGCACATCCGGGAGAATCTCAAGAGCAGGGAGTGGAGCAAGCCAGGCCTCAAACCACAAGAAGCTCCAGTCCAAAAGGTAGCCAAAATCCAGCCCACATGGAGGAGAATATCGAGAGCAGGGGGTGGAGCAAGCCAGGCCTCAAACCACGAGAAGCTCCATCCCAAATGGCAGCCAAAAGCCAGACCACATCCGGGAGAATCTCAAGAGCAGGGGGTGGAGCAAGCCAGGCCTCAAACCACAGAAGCTCCAGCCCAAAAACCAGCCATAATCCAGCCCACATCCGGGAGAATCTCAAGAGCAGGGGGTGGAGCAAGCCAGGCCTCAAACCACGAGAAGCTCCAGCCCAAAAGGCAGCCAAAATGCAGCCCACATCCGGGAGAATCTCAAGAGCAGGGGGTGGAGCAAGCCAGGCCTCAAACCACGAGAAGCTCCAGCCCTAAATGCAGCCAAAATGCAGCCCACATCCGGGAGAATCTCAAGAGCAGGGGGTGGAGCAAGCCAGGCCTCAAACCAGGAGAAGCTCCAGCCCAAAAGGCAGCCAAAATCCAGCCCACATCCGGGAGAATCTCAAGAGCAGGGGGTAGAGAAAGCCAGGCCTCAAACCACGAGAAGCTCCAGCCCAAAATGCAGCCAAAATTCAGCCCACATCCGGGAGAAAATCAAGAGCAGGGGGTGGAGCAAGCCAGGCCTCAAACCACGAGAAGCTCCAGCCCAAAAGGCAGCCAAAATGCAGCCCACGTCCCGGAGAATCTCAAGAGCAGGGGGTGGAGCAAGGCAGGCCTCAAACCACGAGAAGCTCCAGCCCAAAAGGCAGCCAAAATGCAGCCCACATCCGGGAGAATATCAAGAGCAGGGCGTGGAGCAAGCCAGGCCTCAAACCACGAGAAGCTCCAGCCCTAAATGCAGCCAAAATCCAGCCCACATCCGGGAGAATCTCAAGAGCAGGGCGTGGAGCAAGCCAGGCCTCAAACCAGGAGAAGCTCCAGCCCAAAAGGCAGCCAAAATGCAGCCCACATCCGGGAGAATCTCAAGAGCAGGGGGTGTAGCAAGACAGCCCTCAAACCACGAGAAGCTCCAGCCCAAAAGGCAGCCAAAATGCAGCCCACATCCGGGAGAATCTCAAGAGCAGGGCGTGGAGCAAGCCAGGCCTCAAACCACGAGAAGCTCCAGCCCAAAATGCAGCCAAAATCCAGCCCACATCCGGGAGAATCTCAAGAGCAGGGGGTGGAGCAAGCCAGGCCTCAAACCACGAGAAGCTCCAGCCCAAAAGGCAGCCAAAATCCAGCCCACGTCCGGGAGAATATCAAGAGAAGGGGTTGGAGCAAGCCAGGCCTCAAACCACGAGAACCTCCAGCCCAAAAAGCAGCCAAAATGCAGCCCACATCCGGGAGAATCTCAAGAGCAGGGGGTGGAGCAAGCCAGGCCTCAAACCATGAGAAGCTCCAGCCCAAAAGCCAGCCAAAATGCAGCCCACGTCCGGGAGAATCTCAAGAGCAGGGGGTGGAGCAAGGCAGGCCTCAAACCAGGAGAAGCTCCAGCCCAAAAGGCAGCCAAAATGCAGCCCACATCCGGGAGAATATCAAGAGCAGGGCGTGGAGCAAGCCAGGCCTCAAACCACGAGAAGCTCCAGCCCTAAATGCAGCCAAAAATCCAGCCCACATCCGGGAGAATCTCAAGAGCAGGGCGTGGAGCAAGCCAGGCCTCAAACCACGAGAAGCTCCAGCCCAAAAGGCAGCCAAAATGCAGCCCACATCCGGGAGAATATCAAGAGCAGGGGGTGGAGCAAGCCAGGCCTCAAACCAGGAGAAGCTCCAGCCCAAAAGGCAGCCAAAATGCAGCCCACATCCGGGAGAATCTCAAGAGCAGGGGGTGTAGCAAGCCAGGCCTCAAACCACGAGAAGCTCCAGCCCAAAATGCAGCCAAAATTCAGCCCATATCCGGGAGAATCTCAAGAGCAGGGGGTGGAGCAAGCCAGGCCTCAAACCACGAGAAGCTCCAGCCAAAAAGGCCGCCAAAATGCAGCCCACGTCCAGGAGAATCTCAAGAGCAGGGGGTGGAGCAAGGCAGGCCTCAAACCAGGAGAAGCTCCAGCCCAAAAGGCAGCCAAAATCCAGCCCACATCCAGGAGAATCTCAAGAGCAGGGGGTGGAGCAAGCCAGGCCTCAAACCACGAGAAGCTCCAGCCCAAAAGGCAGCCAAAATGCAGCTCACATCCGGGAGAAAATCAAGAGCAGGGGGTGGAGCAAGCCAGGCCTCAAACCACGAGAAGCTCCAGCCCAAAAGAAAGCCAAAATGCAGCCCACATCCGGGAGAATCTCAAGAGCAGGGGGTGGAGCAAGCCAGGCCTCAAACCACGAGAAGCTCCATCCCAAAAGGCAGCCAAAATCCAGCCCACGTCCGTGAGAATATCAAGAGCTGGGGTTGGAGCAAGGCAGGCCTCAAACCACGAGAAGCTCCAGCCCAAAATGCAGAGAACATCCAGCCCACGTCCGGGAGAATCTCAAGAGCAGGGGGTGGAGCAAGCCAGGCCTCAAACCACGAGAAGCTCCAGCCCAAAATGCAGAAAACATCCAGCCCACATCTGGGAGAATCTCAAGAGCAGGGGGTGGAGCAAGCCAGGCCTCAAACCACGAGAAGCTCCATCCCAAATGGCAGCCAAAAGCCAGACCACATCCGGGAGAATCTCAAGAGCAGGGGGTGGAGCAAGCCAGGCCTCAAACCACAGAAGCTCCAGCCCAAAAACCAGCCATAATCCAGCCCACATGCGGGAGAATCTCAAGAGCAGGGGGTGGAGCAAGGCAGGCCTCAAACCACGAGAAGCTCCAGCCCTAAATGCAGCCAAAATGCAGCCCACATCCGGGAGAATCTCAAGAGCAGGGGGTGGAGCAAGCCAGGCCTCAAACCAGGAGAAGCTCCAGCCCAAAAGGCAGCCAAAATCCAGCCCACATCCGGGAGAATCTCAAGAGCAGGGGGTGGAGCAAGCCAGGCCTCAAACCACGAGAAGCTCCAGCCCAAAAGGCAGCCAAAATGCAGCCCACATCCGGGAGAAAATCAAGAGCAGGGGGTGGAGCAAGCCAGGCCTCAAACCACGAGAAGCTCCAGCCCAAAAGAAAGCCAAAATGCAGCCCACATCCGGGAGAATCTCAAGAGCAGGGGGTGGAGCAAGCCAGGCCTCAAACCACGAGAAGCTCCATCCCAAAAGGCAGCCAAAATCCAGCCCACGTCCGTGAGAATATCAAGAGCTGGGGTTGGAGCAAGGCAGGCCTCAAACCACGAGAAGCTCCAGCCCAAAATGCAGAGAACATCCAGCCCACGTCCGGGAGAATCTCAAGAGCAGGGGGTGGAGCAAGCCAGGCCTCAAACCACGAGAAGCTCCAGCCCAAAATGCAGAGAACATCCAGCCCACATCTGGGAGAATCTCAAGAGCAGGGGGTGGAGCAAGCCAGGCCTCAAACCACGAGAAGCTCCAGCCCAAAAGGCATCCAATATGCAGCCCACATCCAGGAGAATCTCAAGAGCAGGGGGTGGAGCAAGCCAGGGCTCAAACCACGAGAAGCTCCAACCCAAAAGAAAGCCAAAATCCAGCCCACATCCGGAAGAATCTCAAGAGTAGGGGGTGGAGCAAGCCAGGCCTCAAACCACGAGAAGCTCCAGCCCAAAAGGCAGCCAAAATGCAGCCCACCTCCGGGAGAATCTCAAGAGCAGGGGGTGGAGCAAGCCAGGCCTCAAACCTCGAGAAGCTCCAGCCCAAAAGGCAGCCAAAATCCAGCCCACCTCCGGGAGAATCTCAAGAGCAGGGGGTGGAGCAAGGCAGGCCTCAAACCAGGTGAAGCTCCAGCCCAAAAGGCAGCCAAAATGCAGCCCACATCCGGGACAATATCAAGAGCAGGGGGTGGAGCAAGCCAGGCCTCAAACCACGAGAAGCTCCAGCCCAAAAGGCAGCCACAATGCAGCCCACATCCGGGAGAATCTCAAGAGCAGGGGGTGGAGCAAGGCAGGCCTCAAACCAGGTGAAGCTCCAGCCCAAAAGGCAGCCAAACTCCAGCCCACCTCCGGGAGAATATCAAGAGCAGGGGGTGGAGCAAGCCAGGCCTCAAACCACGAGAAGCTCCAGCCCAAAAGGCAGCCAAAATGCAGCCCACATCCGGGAGAATCTCAAGAGCAGGGGGTGGAGCAAGCCAGGCCTCAAACCATGAGAAGCTCCAGCCCAAAAGGCAGCCAAAATGCAGCCCACATGCTGGAGAAAATCTAGAGCAGGGGGTGGAGCAAGCCAGGCCTCAAACCACGAGAAGCTCCAGCCCAAAAGGCAGCCAAAATCCAGTCCACATCCGGGAGAATATCAAGAGCAGGGGTTGGAGCAAGCCAGGCCTCAAACCACGAGAAGCTCCAGCCCACAAGGTAGCCAAAATGCAGCCCACCTCCGAGAGAATATCAAGAGCAGGCGTTGGAGCAAGCCAGGGCTAAAACCACCAGAAGCTCCAGCCCAAAAGAAAGCCAAAATCCAGCCCACATTCGGGAGAATCTCAATAGCAGGGGGTGGAGCAAGCCAGGCCTCAAACCACGAGAAGCTTCAGCCAAAAAGGCAGCCAAATTCCAGCCCACATCTGGGAAAATCTCAAGAGCAGGGGGTGGAGCAAGGCAGGCCTCAAACCACGAGAAGCTCCAGCCCAAAAGAAAGCCAAAATCCAGCCCACCTCCGGGAGAATCTCAAGAGCAGGGGGTGGAGCAAGCCAGGCCTCAAACCACGAGAAGCTCCAGCCCAAAATGCAGCCAAAATGCAGCCCACATCCGGGAGAATATCAAGAGCAGGGGTTGGAGCAAGCTAGGGCTAAAACCACGAGAAGCTCCAGCCAAAAAGGCAGCCAAACTCCAGAACACATCTGGGAAAATCTCAAGAGCAGGGGGTGGAGCAAGCCAGGCCTTAAAAACCTCGAGAAGCTCCAGCCCAAAAGGCAGCCAAACTCCAGCCCACATCCGGGAGAATCTCAAGAGCAGGGGGTGGAGCAAGCCAGGCCTTAAAAACCTCGAGAAGCTCCAGCCCAAAAGGCAGCCAAACTCCAGCCCACATCCGGGAGAATCTCAAGAGCAGGGGGTGGAGCAAGCCAGGCCTCAAACCACGAGAAGCTCCAGCCCAAAATGCAGACAAAATCCAGCCCACATCCGGGAGAATCTCAAGAGAAGGGGGTGGAGCAAGCCAGGCCTCAAACCACGAGAAGCTCCAGCCCAAAAGGCAGCCAAAATGCAGCCCACATCCGGGAGAATATCAAGAGCAGGGGGTGGAGCAAGCCAGGCCTCAAACCACGAGAAGCTCCAGCCCAAAAGGCAGCCAAAATGCAGCCCACATTAGGGAGAAACTCAAGAGCAGGGTGTGGAGCAAGCCAGGCCTCAAACCACGAGAATCTCCAGCCCAAAAGGCAGCCAAAATGCAGCCCACATCCAGGACAATATCAAGAGCAGGGGGTGGAGCAAGCCAGGCCTCAAACCACGAGAAGCTCCAGCCCAAAAAGCAGCCAAAATGCAGGCACCTCCGGGAGAATCTCAAGAGCAGGGGGTGGAGCAAGCCAGGCCTCAAACCACGAGAAGCTCCAGCCCAAAATGCAGCCAAAATGCAGCCCACCTCCGGGAGAAAATCAAGAGCAGGGGGTGGAGCAAGCCAGGCCTCAAACCACGAGAAGCTCCAGCCCAAAAGGCAGCCAAAATCCAGCCCACCTCCGGGAGAATATCAAGAGAAGGGGTTGGAGCAAGCCAGGCCTCAAACCACGAGAAGCTCCAGCCCAAAAAGCAGCCAAAATGCAGCACACATCCGGGAGAATCTCAAGAGCAGGGGGTGGAGCAAGCCAGGCCTCAAACCATGAGAAGCTCCAGCCCAAAATGCAGCCAAAATGCAGCCCACGTCCGGGAGAATCTCAAGAGCAGGGGTTGGAGCAAGGCAGGCCTCAAACCAGGAGAAGCTCCAGCCCAAAAGGCAGCCAAAATGCAGCCCACATCCGGGAGAATATCAAGAGCAGGGCGTGGAGCAAGCCAGGCCTCAAACCACGAGAAGCTCCAGCCCTAAATGCAGCCAAAATGCAGCCCACATCCGGGAGAATCTCAAGAGCAGGGCGTGGAGCAAGCCAGGCCTCAAACCACGAGAAGCTCCAGCCCAAAAGGCAGCCAAAATGCACCCCACATCTGGGAGAATCTCAAGAGCAGGGGGTGGAGCAAGCCAGGCCTCAAACCACGAGAAGCTCCAGCCCAAAATGCAGCCAAGATGCAGCCCACGTCCGGGAGAATCTCAAGAGCAGGGGGTGGAGCAAGGCAGGCCTCAAACCAGGAGAAGCTCCAGCCCAAAATGCAGCCAAAATGCAGCCCACATCTGGGAGAATCTCAAGAGCAGGGGGTGGAGCAAGCCAGGCCTCAAACCACGAGAAGCTCCAGCCCAAAAGGCATCCAATATGCAGCCCACATCCAGGAGAATCTCAAGAGCAGGGGGTGGAGCAAGCCAGGGCTCAAACCACGAGAAGCTCCAGCCCAAAAGAAAGCCAAAATACAGCCCACATCCGGAAGAATCTCAAGAGTAGGGGGTGGAGCAAGCCAGGCCTCAAACCACGAGAAGCTCCAGCCCAAAAGGCAGCCAAAATGCAGCCCACCTCCGGGAGAATCTCAAGAGCAGGGGGTGGAGCAAGCCAGGCCTCAAACCTCGAGAAGCTCCAGCCCAAAAGGCAGCCAAAATCCAGCCCACCTCCGGGAGAATCTCAAGAGCAGGGGGTGGAGCAAGCCAGGCCTCAAACCTCAAGAAGCTCCAGCCCAAAAGTCAGCCAAAATCCAGCCCACCTCCGGGAGAATCTCAAGAGCAGGGGGTGGAGCAAGCCAGGCCTCAAACCTCGAGAAGCTCCAGCCCAAAAGGCAGCCAAAATGCAGCCCACATCCGGGAGAATCTCAAGAGCAGGGTGTGGAGCAAGGCAGGCCTCAAACCAGGTGAAGCTCCAGCCCAAAAGGCAGCCAAAATGCAGCCCACATCCGGGACAATATCAAGAGCAGGGCGTGGAGCAAGCCAGGCCTCAAACCACGAGAAGCTCCAGCCCAAAAGGCAGCCAAAATCCAGCCCACCTCCGGGAGAATCTCAAGAGCAGGGGGTGGAGCAAGCCAGGCCTCAAACCTCGAGAAGCTCCAGCCCAAAAGTCAGCCAAAATGCAGCCCACATCCGGGAGAATCTCAAGAGCAGGGGTTGGAGCAAGCTAGGGCTAAAACCACGAGAAGCTCCAGCCCAAAAGGCAGCCAAAATGCAGCCCACATCCGGGAGAATCTCAAGAGCAGGGGGTGGAGCAAGGCAGGCCTCAAACCACGAGAAGCTTCAGCCCAAAAGGCAGCCAAAATGCAGCCCACATCGGGGAGAATATCAAGAGCAGGGCGTGGAGCAAGCCAGGCCTCAAACCACGAGAAGCTCCAGCCCTAAATGCAGCCAAAATCCAGCCCACATCCGGGAGAATCTCAAGAGCAGGGGGTGGAGCAAGGCAGGCCTCAAACCACGAGAAGCTCCAGCCCAAAATTCAGCCAAAATGCAGCCCACATCCGGGAGAATCTCAAGAGCAGGGGGTGGAGCAAGCCAGGCCTCAAACCACGAGAAGCTCCAGCCCAAAAGGCAGCCAAAATGCAGCCCACCTCCGGGAGAATCTCAAGAGCAGGGGGTGGAGCAAGCCAGGCCTTAAAAACCTCGAGAAGCTCCAGTCCAAAAGGCAGCCAAACTCCAGCCCACATCCGGGAGAATCTCAAGAGCAGGGGGTGGAGCAAGCCAGGCCTCAAACCACGAGAAGCTCCAGCCCAAAATGCAGCCAAAATGCAGCCCACCTGGAGGAGAATCTCAAGACCAGGGGGTGGAGCAAGGCAGGTCTGAAACCACGAGAAGCTCCAGCCCAAAATGCAGCCAAAATGCAGCCCACATCCGGGAGAATCTCAAGAGCAGGGGGTAGAGCAAGCCAGGCCTCAAACCACGAGAAGCTCCAGCCCAAAAGGCAGCCAAAATGCAGCCCACATCCAGGAGAATCTCAAGAGCAGGGGGTGGAGCAAGCCAGGGCTCAAACCACGAGAAGCTCCAGCCCAAAATAAAGCCAAAATACAGCCCACATCAGGAAGAATCTCAAGAGTAGGGGGTGGAGCAAGCCAGGCCTCAAACCACGAGAAGCTCCAGCCCAAAAGGCAGCCAAAATGCAGCCCACCTCCGGGAGAATCTCAAGAGCAGGGGGTGGAGCAAGCCAGGCCTCAAACCTCGAGAAGCTCCAGCCCAAAAGGCAGCCAAAATCCAGCCCACTTCCGCGAGAATCTCAAGAGCAGGGGGTGGAGCAAGCCAGGCCTCAAACCTCGAGAAGCTCCAGCCCAAAAGTCAGCCAAAATCCAGCCCACCTCCGGGAGAATCTCAAGAGCAGGGGGTGGAGCAAGCCAGGCCTCAAACCTCGAGAAGCTCCAGCCCAAAAGTCAGCCAAAATGCAGCCCACATCCGGGAGAATCTCAAGAGCAGGGTGTGGAGCAAGGCAGGCCTCAAACCAGGTGAAGCTCCAGCCCAAAAGGCAGCCAAAATGCAGCCCACATCCGGGACAATATCATGAGCAGGGCGTGGAGCAAGCCAGGCCTCAAACCACGAGAAGCTCCAGCCCAAAAGGCAGCCAAAATCCAGCCCACCTCCGGGAGAATCTCAAGAGCAGGGGGTGGAGCAAGCCAGGCCTCAAACCTCGAGAAGCTCCAGCCCAAAAGTCAGCCAAAATGCAGCCCACATCC
Source organism: Rhynochetos jubatus (assembly GCA_027574665.1). Lineage (NCBI taxonomy): Eukaryota > Metazoa > Chordata > Aves > Eurypygiformes > Rhynochetidae > Rhynochetos > Rhynochetos jubatus. The sequence continues at coordinate 1,743,365 of JAQBHY010000080.1, read as the reverse complement.
GGGAGAATCTCAAGAGCAGGGGTTGGAGCAAGCTAGGGCTAAAACCACGAGAAGCTCCAGCCCAAAAGGCAGCCAAACTCCAGCCCACCTCCGTGAGAATCTCAAGAGCAGGGGGTGGAGCAAGCCAGGCCTCAAACCACGAGAAGCTAAAGTCCAAAAGGCAGCCAAAATGCAGCCCACGTCCGGGAGAATCTCAAGAGCAGGGGGTGGAGCAAGGCAGGCCTCAAACCACGAGAAGCTCCAGCCCAAAAGGCAGCCAAAATGCAGCCCACATCGGGGAGAATATCAAGAGCAGGGCGTGGAGCAAGCCAGGCCTCAAACCACGAGAAGCTCCAGCCCTAAATGCAGCCAAAATCCAGCCCACATCCGGGAGAATCTCAAGAGCAGGGGGTGGAGCAAGGCAGGCCTCAAACCACGAGAAGCTCCAGCCCAAAATTCAGCCAAAATGCAGCCCACATCCGGGAGAATCTCAAGAGCAGGGGGTGGAGCAAGCCAGGCCTCAAACCACGAGAAGCTCCAGCCCAAAAGGCAGCCAAAATGCAGCCCACCTCCGGGAGAATCTCAAGAGCAGGGGGTGGAGCAAGCCAGGCCTTAAAAACCTCGAGAAGCTCCAGTCCAAAAGGCAGCCAAACTCCAGCCCACATCCGGGAGAATCTCAAGAGCAGGGGGTGGAGCAAGCCAGGCCTCAAACCACGAGAAGCTCCAGCCCAAAATGCAGCCAAAATGCAGCCCACCTGGAGGAGAATCTCAAGACCAGGGGGTGGAGCAAGGCAGGTCTGAAACCACGAGAAGCTCCAGCCCAAAATGCAGCCAAAATGCAGCCCACATCCGGGAGAATCTCAAGAGAAGGGGGTAGAGCAAGCCAGGCCTCAAACCACGAGAAGCTCCAGCCCAAAAGGCAGCCAAAATGCAGCCCACATCCGGGAGAATATCAAGAGCAGGGGGTGGAGCAAGCCAGGCCTCAAACCACGAGAAGCTCCAGCCCAAAAGGCAGCCAAAATGCAGCCCACATTAGGGAGAAACTCAAGAGCAGGGTGTGGAGCAAGCCAGGCCTCAAACCACGAGAATCTCCAGCCCAAAAGGCAGCCAAAATGCAGCCCACATCCAGGACAATATCAAGAGCAGGGGGTGGAGCAAGCCAGGCCTCAAACCACGAGAAGCTCCAGCCCAAAAGGCAGCCAAAATGCAGCCCACCTCCGGGAGAATCTCAAGAGCAGGGGGTGGAGCAAGGCAGGCCTCAAACCACGAGAAGCTCCAGCCCAAAATGCAGCCAAAATGCAGCCCACCTCCGGGAGAATATCAAGAGCAGGGGTTGGAGCAAGCCAGGCCTCAAACCACGAGAAGCTCCAGCCCAAAATGCAGCCAAAATGCAGCCCACATCCGGGAGAATCTCAAGAGCAGGGGCTGGAGCAAGCCAGGCCTCAAACCATGAGAAGATCCAGCTCAAAATGCAGCGAAAATGCAGCCCACCTCCGGGAGAATATCAAGAGCAGGGGGTTCGAGCAAGCCAGGCCTCAAACCACGAGAAGCTCCAGCCCAAAATGCAGCCAAACTCCAGCCCACATCTGGGAAAATCTCAAGAGCAGGGGGTGGAGCAAGGCAGGCCTCAAACCACGAGAAGCTCCAGCCCAAAAGAAAGCCAAAATCCAGCCCACCTCCGGGAGAATCTCAATAGCAGGGGGTGGAGCAAGCCAGGCCTCAAACCACGAGAAGCTCCAGCCCAAAAGGCATCCAAAATGCAGCCCACATCCGGGAGAATCTCAAGAGCAGGGGGTGGAGTAAGCCAGGCCTCAAACCACAAGAAGCTCCAGCCCAAAAGGCATCCAAAATGCAGCCCACATCCGGGAGAATCTCAAGAGCAGGGGGTGGAGCAAGCCAGGCCTCAAACCACAAGAAGCTCCAGCCCAAAAGGCAGCCAAAATGCAGCCCACTTCTGGGAGAATATCAAGAGCAGGGGGTGGAGCAAACCAGGCCTCAAACCTCGAGAAGCTCCAGCCCAAAAGGCAGCCAAACTCCAGCCCACCTCCGGGAGAATCTCAAGAGCAGGGGGTGGAGCAAGCCAGGCCTTAAAAACCTCGAGAAGCTCCAGCCCAAAAGGCAGCCAAAATGCAGCCCACCTCCGGGAGAATCTCAAGAGCAGGGGGTGGAGCAAGCCAGGCCTTAAAAACCTCGAGAAGCTCCAGCCCAAAAGGCAGCCAAACTCCAGCCCACCTCTGGGAGAATCTCAAGACGAGGGGGTGGAGCAAGGCAGGTCTGAAACCACGAGAAGCTCCAGCCCAAAAGGCAGCCAAAATGCAGCCCACATCCGGGAGAATCTCAAGAGCAGGGGGTGGAGCAAGCCAGGCCTCAAACCACGAGAAGCTCCAGCCCAAAAGGCAGCCAAAATGCAGCCCACATCCGGGAGAATATCAAGAGCAGGGGGTGGAGCAAGCCAGGCCTCAAACCACGAGAAGCTCCAGCCCAAAAGGCAGCCAAAATGCAGCCCACATTAGGGAGAAACTCAAGAGCAGGGTGTGGAGCAAGCCAGGCCTCAAACCACGAGAATCTCCAGCCCAAAATTCAGCGAAAATGCAGCCCACATCCAGGACAATATCAAGAGCAGGGGGTGGAGCAAGCCAGGCCTCAAACCACGAGAAGCTCCAGCCAAAAATGCAGCCAAAATGCAGCCCACCTCCAGGAGAATCTCAAGAGCAGGGGGTGGAGCAAGCCAGGCCTCAAACCACGAGAAGCTCCAGCCCAAAATGCAGCCAAAATGCAGCCCACCTCCGGGAGAATATCAAGAGCAGGGGTTGGAGCAAGCCAGGCCTCAAACCACGAGAAGCTCCAGCCCAAGTATCAGCCAAAATGCAGCCCACGTCCGGGAGAATCTCAAGAGCAGGGGGTGGAGCAAGGCAGGCCTCAAACCACGAGAAGCTCCAGCCCAAAAGGCAGCCAAAATGCAGCCCACATCCGGGAGAATATCAAGAGCAGGGCGTGGAGCAAGCCAGGCCTCAAACCACGAGAAGCTCCAGCCCTAAATGCAGCCAAAATCCAGCCCACATCCGGGAGAATCTCAAGAGCAGGGGGTGGAGCAAGGCAGGCCTCAAACCACGAGAAGCTCCAGCCCAAAATGCAGACAAAATCCAGCCCACATCCGGGAGAATATCAAGAGAAGGGGGTGGAGCAAGCCAGGCCTCAAACCACGAGAAGCTCCAGCCAAAAAGGCAGCCAAACTCCAGGACACATGTGGGAAAATCTCAAGAGCAGGGGGTGGAGCAAGCCAGGCCTCAAACCACGAGAAGCTCCAGCCCAAAAGAAAGCCAAAATCCAGCCCACATCCGGGAGAATCTCAAGAGCAGGGGGTGGAGCAAGCCAGGCCTCAAACCACGAGAAGCTCCAGCCCAAAATGCAGCCAAAATGCAGCCCACATCCGGGAGAATCTCAAGAGCAGGGGGTGGATCAAGCCAGGCCTCAAACCACGAGAAGCTCCAGCCCTAAAGGCATCCAAAATGCAGCCCACATCCAGGAGAATCTCAAGAGCAGGGGGTGGAGCAAGCCAGGCCTCAAACCACGAGAAGCTCCAGCCCAAAAGTCATTCAAAATGCAGCCCACATCCAGGAGAATCTCAAGAGCAGGTGGTGGAGCAAGCCAGGCCTCAAACCACGAGAAGCTCCAGCCCAAAATGCAGCCAAAATGCAGCCCACATCCGGGAGAATCTCAAGAGCAGGGGGTGGAGCAAGCCAGGCCTCAAACCACGAGAAGCTCCAGCCCAAAAGGCAGCCAAAATGCAGCCCACCTCCTGGAGAATCTCAAGAGCAGGGGGTGGAGCATGCCAGGCCTTAAAAACCTCGAGAAGCTCCAGCCCAAAAGGCAGCCAAACTCCAGCCCACATCCGGGAGAATCTCAAGAGCAGGGGGTGGAGCAAGCCAGGCCTCAAACCACGAGAAGCTCCAGCCCAAAATGCAGCCAAAATGCAGCCCACCTGGAGGAGAATCTCAAGACCAGGGGGTGGAGCAAGGCAGGTCTGAAACCACGAGAAGCTCCAGCCCAAAATGCAGCCAAAATGCAGCCCACATCCGGGAGAATCTCAAGAGAAGGGGGTGGAGCAAGCCAGGCCTCAAACCACGAGAAGCTCCAGCCCAAAAGGCAGCCAAAATGCAGCCCACATCCGGGAGAATATCAAGAGCAGGGGGTGGAGCAAGCCAGGCCTCAAACCACGAGAAGCTCCAGCCCAAAAGGCAGCCAAAATGCAGCCCACATTAGGGAGAAACTCAAGAGCAGGGGGTGGAGCAAGCCAGGCCTCAAACCACGAGAAGCTCCAGCCCAAAATGCAGCCAAAATGCAGCCCACATCCAGGACAATATCAAGAGCAGGGTGTGGAGCAAGCCAGGCCTCAAACCACGAGAAGCTCCAGCCCAAAAGGCAGCCAAAATGCAGCCCACCTCCGGGAGAATCTCAAGAGCAGGGGGTGGAGCAAGCCAGGCCTCAAACCACGAGAAGCTCCAGCCCAAAATGCAGCCAAAATGCAGCCCACCTCCGGGAGAATATCAAGAGCAGGGGTTGGAGCAAGCCAGGCCTCAAACCACGACAAGCTCCAGCCCAAAAAGCAGCCAAAATCCAGCCCACATCCGGGAGAATCTCAAGAGCAGGGGCTGGAGCAAGCCAGGCCTCAAACCATGAGAAGATCCAGCTCAAAATGCAGCGAAAATGCAGCCCACCTCCGGGAGAATATCAAGAGCAGGGGGTTCGAGCAAGCCAGGCCTCAAACCACGAGAAGCTCCAGCCCAAAATGCAGCCAAACTCCAGCCCACATCTGGGAAAATCTCAAGAGCAGGGGGTGGAGCAAGGCAGGCCTCAAACCACGAGAAGGTCCAGCCCTAAAGAAAGCCAAAATCCAGCCCACCTCCGGGAGAATCTCAAGAGCAGGGGGTGGAGCAAGCCAGGCCTCAAACCACGAGAAGCTCCAGCCCAAAATGCAGCCAAAATGCAGCCCACATCCGGGAGAATCTCAAGAGCAGGGGGTGGAGCAAGCCAGGCCTCAAACCACGAGAAGCTCCAGCCCAAAAGGCATCCAAAATGCAGCCCACATCCGGGAGAATCTCAAGAGCAGGGGGTGGAGCAAGCCAGGGCTCAAACCCCGAGAAGCTCCAGCCCAAAAGGCAGCCAAAATGCAGCCCACATCCGGGAGAATCTCAAGAGCAGGGGGTGGAGCAAGCCAGGCCTCAAACCACGAGAAGCTCCAACCCAAAAGGCAGCCAAAATGCAGCCCACATCTGGGAGAATATCAAGAGCAGGGGGTGGAGCAAGCCAGGCCTCAAACCACAAGAAGCTCCAGCCCAAAAGGCAGCCAAAATGCAGCCCACATCCGGGAGAATCTCAAGAGCAGGGGGTGGAGCAAACAAGGCCTCAAACCACGAGAAGCTCCAACCCAAAATGCAGCCAAAATCCAGCCCACATCCGGGAGAAAATCAAGAGCAGGGGGTGGAGCAAGCCAGGCCTCAAACCACGAGAAGCTCCAGCCCAAAAGGCAGCCAAAATGCAGCCCACATCTGGGAGAATCTCAAGAGCAGGGGGTGGAGCAAGCCAGGCCTCAAACCACGAGAAGCTCCAGCCCAAAAGGCAGCCAAACTCCAGCCCACCTCCGGGAGAATCTCAAGAGCAGGGGGTGGAGCAAGCCAGGCCTTAAAAACCTCGAGAAGCTCCAGCCCAAAAGGCAGCCAAAATGCAGCCCACATCTGGGAGAATCTCAAGAGCAGGGGGTGGAGCAAGCCAGGCCTTAAATACCTCGAGAAGCTCCAGCCCAAAAGGCAGCCAAACTCCAGTCCACCTCTGGGAGAATCTCAAGAGCAGGGGGTGGAGCAAGCCAGGCCTCAAACCACGAGAAGCTCCAGCCCAAAAGGCAGCCAAAATGCAGCCCACATCCAGGACAATATCAAGAGCAGGGGGTGGAGCAAGCCAGGCCTCAAACCACGACAAGCTCCAGCCCAAAAGGCAGCCAAAATGCAGCCCACCTCCGGGAGAATATCAAGAGCAGCGGTTGGAGCAAGCCAGGCCTCAAACCACGAGAAGCTCCAGCCCAAAAGGCAGCCAAACTCCAGCCCACATCCAGGAGAATCTCAAGAGCAGGGGCTGGAGCAAGACAGGCCTCAAACCATGAGAAGATCCAGCTCAAAATGCAGCGAAAATGCAGCCCACCTCTGGAAGAATATCAAGAGCAGGGGGTTCGAGCAAGCCAGGCCTCAAAGCACGAGAAGCTGCAGCCCAAAAGGCAGCCAAAATCCAGCCCACCTCCGGGAGAATCTCAATAGCAGGGGGTGGAGCAAACCAGGCCTCAAAGCACGAGAAGCTCCAACCCAAAAGGCAGCCAAAATCCAGCCCATATCCGGGAGAAAATCAAGAGCAGGGGGTGGAGCAAGCCAGGCCTCAAACCACGAGAAGCTCCAGGCCAAAAGGCAGCCAAAATGCAGCCCACATCTGGGAGAATATCAAGAGCAGGGGGTGGAGCAAGCCAGGCCTCAAACCAGGAGAAGCTCCAGCCCAAAAGGCAGCCAAACTCCAGCCCACCTCCGGGAGAATCTCAAGAGCAGGGGGTGGAGCAAGCCAGGCCTCAAACCACGAGAAGCTCCAGCCCAAAACTCAGCCAAAATGCAGCCCACCTTCGGGAGAATCTCAAGAGCAGGGGGTGGAGCAAGCCAGGCCTTAAAAACCGCGAGAAGCTCCAGCCCAAAAGGCAGCCAAACTCCAGCCCACCTCTGGGAGAATCTCAAGAGCAGGGGGTGGAGCAAGCCAGGCCTCAAACCACGAGAAGCTCCAGCCCAAAAGTCAGCCAAAATGCAGCCCACCTGGAGGAGAATCTCAAGACCGGGGGGTGGAGCAAGGCAGGTCTGAAACCACGAGAAGCTCCAGCCCAAAATGCAGCCAAAATGCAGCCCACATCAGGGAGAATCTCAAGAGAAGGGGGTGGAGCAAGCCAGGCCTCAAACCACGAGAAGCTCCAGCCCAAAAGGCAGCCAAACTCCAGCCCACATCTGGGAAAATCTCAAGAGCAGGGGGCGGAGCAAGCCAGGCCTCAAACCACGAGAAGCTCCAGCCCAAAAGAAAGCCAAAATCCAGACCACCTCCGGGAGAATCTCAATAGCAGGGGGTGGAGCAAGCCAGGCGTCAAACCACGAGAAGCTCCAGCCCAAAATGCAGCCAAAATGCAGCCCACATCCGGGAGAATCTCAAGAGCAGGGGTGGAGCAAGCCAGGCCTCAAACCACGAGAAGCTCCAGCCCAAAAGGCAGCCAAAATGCAGCCCACGTCCGGGAGAATCTCAAGAGCAGGGGGTGGAGCAAGGCAGGCCTCAAACCAGGAGAAGCTCCAGCCCAAAATGCAGCCAAAATGCAGCCCACATCTGGGAGAATCTCAAGAGCAGGGGGTGGAGCAAGCCAGGCCTCAAACCACGAGAAGCTCCAGCCCAAAAGGCATCCAATATGCAGCCCACATCCAGGAGAATCTCAAGAGCAGGGGGTGGAGCAAGCCAGGGCTCAAACCACGAGAAGCTCCAGCCCAAAAGAAAGCCAAAATACAGCCCACATCCGGAAGAATCTCAAGAGTAGGGGGTGGAGCAAGCCAGGCCTCAAACCACGAGAAGCTCCAGCCCCAAAGGCAGCCAAAATGCAGCCCACCTCCGGGAGAATCTCAAGAGCAGGGGGTGGAGCAAGCCAGGCCTCAAACCTCGAGAAGCTCCAGCCCAAAAGGCAGCCAAAATCCAGCCCACCTCCGGGAGAATCTCAAGAGCAGGGGGTGGAGCAAGCCAGGCCTCAAACCTCGAGAAGCTCCAGCCCAAAAGTCAGCCAAAATCCAGCCCACCTCCGGGAGAATCTCAAGAGCAGGGGGTGGAGCAAGCCAGGCCTCAAACCTCGAGAAGCTCCAGCCCAAAAGTCAGCCAAAATGCAGCCCACATCCGGGAGAATCTCAAGAGCAGGGTGTGGAGCAAGGCAGGCCTCAAACCAGGTGAAGCTCCAGCCCAAAAGGCAGCCAAAATGCAGCCCACATCCGGGAGAATCTCAAGAGCAGGGGTTGGAGCAAGCTAGGGCTAAAACCACGAGAAGCTCCAGCCCAAAAGGCAGCCAAACTCCAGCCCACCTCCGTGAGAATCTCAAGAGCAGGGGGTGGAGCAAGCCAGGCCTCAAACCACGAGAAGCTAAAGTCCAAAAGGCAGCCAAAATGCAGCCCACGTCCGGGAGAATCTCAAGAGCAGGGGGTGGAGCAAGCCAGGCCTCAAACCACGAGAAGCTCCAGCCCAAAAGGCAGCCAAAATGCAGCCCACATCGGGGAGAATATCAAGAGCAGGGCGTGGAGCAAGCCAGGCCTCAAACCACGAGAAGCTCCAGCCCTAAATGCAGCCAAAATCCAGCCCACATCCGGGAGAATCTCAAGAGCAGGGGGTGGAGCAAGGCAGGCCTCAAACCACGAGAAGCTCCAGCCCAAAATTCAGCCAAAATGCAGCCCACATCCGGGAGAATCTCAAGAGCAGGGGGTGGAGCAAGCCAGGCCTTAAAAACCTCGAGAAGCTCCAGTCCAAAAGGCAGCCAAACTCCAGCCCACATCCGGGAGAATCTCAAGAGCAGGGGGTGGAGCAAGCCAGGCCTCAAACCACGAGAAGCTCCAGCCCAAAAGGCAGCCAAAATGCAGCCCACCTGGAGGAGAATCTCAAGACCAGGGGGTGGAGCAAGGCAGGTCTGAAACCACGAGAAGCTCCAGCCCAAAATGCAGCCAAAATGCAGCCCACATCCGGGAGAATCTCAAGAGAAGGGGGTAGAGCAAGCCAGGCCTCAAACCACGAGAAGCTCCAGCCCAAAAGGCAGCCAAAATGCAGCCCACATCCGGGAGAATATCAAGAGCAGGGGGTGGAGCAAGCCAGGCCTCAAACCACGAGAAGCTCCAGCCCAAAAGGTAGCCAAAATGCAGCCCACATTAGGGAGAAACTCAAGAGCAGGGTGTGGAGCAAGCCAGGCCTCAAACCACGAGAATCTCCAGCCCAAAAGGCAGCCAAAATGCAGCCCACATCCAGGACAATATCAAGAGCAGGGGGTGGAGCAAGCCAGGCCTCAAACCACGAGAAGCTCCAGCCCAAAAGGCAGCCAAAATGCAGCCCACCTCCGGGAGAATCTCAAGAGCAGGGGGTGGAGCAAGGCAGGCCTCAAACCACGAGAAGCTCCAGCCCAAAAGGCAGCCAAAATGCAGCCCACATCGGGGAGAATATCAAGAGCAGGGCGTGGAGCAAGCCAGGCCTCAAACCACGAGAAGCTCCAGCCCTAAATGCAGCCAAAATCCAGCCCACATCCGGGAGAATCTCAAGAGCAGGGGGTGGAGCAAGGCAGGCCTCAAACCACGAGAAGCTCCAGCCCAAAATTCAGCCAAAATGCAGCCCACATCCGGGAGAATCTCAAGAGCAGGGGGTGGAGCAAGCCAGGCCTTAAAAACCTCGAGAAGCTCCAGTCCAAAAGGCAGCCAAACTCCAGCCCACATCCGGGAGAATCTCAAGAGCAGGGGGTGGAGCAAGCCAGGCCTCAAACCACGAGAAGCTCCAGCCCAAAAGGCAGCCAAAATGCAGCCCACCTGGAGGAGAATCTCAAGACCAGGGGGTGGAGCAAGGCAGGTCTGAAACCACGAGAAGCTCCAGCCCAAAATGCAGCCAAAATGCAGCCCACATCCGGGAGAATCTCAAGAGAAGGGGGTAGAGCAAGCCAGGCCTCAAACCACGAGAAGCTCCAGCCCAAAAGGCAGCCAAAATGCAGCCCACATCCGGGAGAATATCAAGAGCAGGGGGTGGAGCAAGCCAGGCCTCAAACCACGAGAAGCTCCAGCCCAAAAGGCAGCCAAAATGCAGCCCACATTAGGGAGAAACTCAAGAGCAGGGTGTGGAGCAAGCCAGGCCTCAAACCACGAGAATCTCCAGCCCAAAAGGCAGCCAAAATGCAGCCCACATCCAGGACAATATCAAGAGCAGGGGGTGGAGCAAGCCAGGCCTCAAACCACGAGAAGCTCCAGCCCAAAAGGCAGCCAAAATGCAGCCCACCTCCGGGAGAATCTCAAGAGCAGGGGGTGGAGCAAGGCAGGCCTCAAACCACGAGAAGCTCCAGCCCAAAAGAAAGCCAAAATGCAGCCCACCTCCGGGAGAATCTCAATAGCAGGGGGTGGAGCAAGCCAGGCCTCAAACCACGAGAAGCTCCAGCCCAAAAGGCATCCAAAATGCAGCCCACATCCGGGAGAATCTCAAGAGCAGGGGGTGGAGCAAGCCAGGGCTCAAACCACAAGAAGCTCCAGCCCAAAAGGCATCCAAAATGCAGCCCACATCCGGGAGAATCTCAAGAGCAGGGGGTGGAGCAAGCCAGGCCTCAAACCACAAGAAGCTCCAGCCCAAAAGGCAGCCAAAATGCAGCCCACATCTGGGAGAATATCAAGAGCAGGGGGTGGAGCAAGCCAGGCCTCAAACCACGAGAAGCTCCAGCCCAAAAGGCAGCCAAACTCCAGCCCACCTCCGGGAGAATCTCAAGAGCAGGGGGTGGAGCAAGCCAGGCCTTAAAAACCTCGAGAAGCTCCAGCCCAAAAGGCAGCCAAAATGCAGCCCACCTCCGGGAGAATCTCAAGAGCAGGGGGTGGAGCAAGCCAGGCCTTAAAAACCTCGAGAAGCTCCAGCCCAAAAGGCAGCCAAACTCCAGCCCACCTCTGGGAGAATCTCAAGACCAGGGGGTGGAGCAAGGCAGGTCTGAAACCACGAGAAGCTCCAGCCCAAAAGGCAGCCAAAATGCAGCCCACATCCGGGAGAATATCAAGAGCAGGGGGTGGAGCAAGCCAGGCCTCAAACCACGAGAAACTCCAGCCCAAAAGGCAGCCAAAATGCAGCCCACATTAGGGAGAAACTCAAGAGCAGGGTGTGGAGCAAGCCAGGCCTCAAACCACGAGAATCTCCAGCCCAAAATTCAGCCAAAATGCAGCCCACATCCAGGACAATATCAAGAGCAGGGGGTGGAGCAAGCCAGGCCTCAAACCACGAGAAGCTCCAGCCCAAAAGGCAGCCAAAATGCAGCCCACCTCCAGGAGAATCTCAAGAGCAGGGGGTGGAGCAAGCCAGGCCTCAAACCACGAGAAGCTCCAGCCCAAAATGCAGCCAAAATGCAGCCCACCTCCGGGAGAATATCAAGAGCAGGGGTTGGAGCAAGCCAGGCCTCAAACCACGACAAGCTCCAGCCCAAAATGCAGCCAAAATCCAGCCCACATCCGGGAGAAAATCAAGAGCAGGGTGTGGAGCAAGCCAGGCCTCAAACCACGACAAGCTCCAGCCCAAAATGCAGCCAAAATCTAGCCCACATCCGGGAGAATCTCAAGAGCAGGGGGTGGAGCAAGGCAGGCCTCAAACCACGAGAAGCTCCAGCCCAAAAGGCAGCCAAAATGCAGCCCACATCCGGGAGAATATCAAGAGCAGGGCGTGGAGCAGGCCAGGCCTCAAACCACGAGAAGCTCCAGCCCTAAATGCAGCCAAAATCCAGCCCACATCCGGGAGAATCTCAAGAGCAGGGGGTGGAGCAAGCCAGGCCTCAAACCACGAGAAGCTCCAGCCCAAAATGCAGACAAAATCCAGCCCACATCCGGGAGAATCTCAAGAGCAGGGGGTGGAGCAAGCCAGGCCTCAAACCACGAGAAGCTCCAGCCAAAAAGGCAGCCAAACTCCAGGACACATCTGGGAAAATCTCAAGAGCAGGGGGTGGAGCAAGGCAGGCCTCAAACCACGAGAAGCTCCAGCCCAAAAGAAATCCAAAATCCAGCCCACATCCGGGAGAATCTCAAGAGCAGGTGGTGGAGCAAGGCAGGTCTGAAACCACGAGAAGCTCCAGCCCAAAAGTCATTCAAAATGCAGCCCACATCCAGGAGAATCTCAAGAGCAGGTGGTGGAGCAAGCCAGGCCTCAAACCACGAGAAGCTCCAGCCCAAAATGCAGCCAAAATGCAGCCCACATCCGGGAGAATCTCAAGAGCAGGGGGTGGAGCAAGCCAGGCCTCAAACCACGAGAAGCTCCAGCCCAAAAGGCAGCCAAAATGCAGCCCACCTCCGGGAGAATCTCAAGAGCAGGGGGTGGAGCATGCCAGGCCTTAAAAACCTCGAGAAGCTCCAGCCCAAAAGGCAGCCAAAATGCAGCCCACATCCGGGAGAATCTCAAGAGCAGGGGGTGGAGCAAGCCAGGCCTCAAACCACGAGAAGCTCCAGCCCAAAAGGCAGCCAAAATGCAGCCCACATCCGGGAGAATCTCAAGAGCAGGGGGTGGAGCAAGCCAGGCCTCAAACCACGAGAAGCTCCAGCCCAAAAGGCAGCCAAAATGCAGCCCACATTAGGGAGAAACTCAAGAGCAGGGTGTGGAGCAAGCCAGGCCTCAAACCACGAGAATCTCCAGCCCAAAATTCAGCCAAAATGCAGCCCACATCCAGGACAATATCAAGAGCAGGGGGTGGAGCAAGCCAGGCCTCAAACCACGAGAAGCTCCAGCCCAAAAGGCAGCCAAAATGCAGCCCACCTCCAGGAGAATCTCAAGAGCAGGGGGTGGAGCAAGCCAGGCCTCAAACCACGAGAAGCTCCAGCCCAAAATGCAGCCAAAATGCAGCCCACCTCCGGGAGAATATCAAGAGCAGGGGTTGGAGCAAGCCAGGCCTCAAACCACGACAAGCTCCAGCCCAAAATGCAGCCAAAATCCAGCCCACATCCGGGAGAAAATCAAGAGCAGGGTGTGGAGCAAGCCAGGCCTCAAACCACGACAAGCTCCAGCCCAAAATGCAGCCAAAATCTAGCCCACATCCGGGAGAATCTCAAGAGCAGGGGGTGGAGCAAGGCAGGCCTCAAACCACGAGAAGCTCCAGCCCAAAAGGCAGCCAAAATGCAGCCCACATCCGGGAGAATATCAAGAGCAGGGCGTGGAGCAGGCCAGGCCTCAAACCACGAGAAGCTCCAGCCCTAAATGCAGCCAAAATCCAGCCCACATCCGGGAGAATCTCAAGAGCAGGGGGTGGAGCAAGCCAGGCCTCAAACCACGAGAAGCTCCAGCCCAAAATGCAGACAAAATCCAGCCCACATCCGGGAGAATATCAAGAGAAGGGGGTGGAGCAAGCCAGGCCTCAAACCACGAGAAGCTCCAGCCAAAAAGGCAGCCAAACTCCAGGACACATCTGGGAAAATCTCAAGAGCAGGGGGTGGAGCAAGGCAGGCCTCAAACCACGAGAAGCTCCAGCCCAAAGGAAAGCCAAAATCCAGCCCACATCCGGGAGAATCTCAAGAGCAGGGGGTGGAGCAAGCCAGGCCTCAAACCACGAGAAGCTCCAGCCCAAAATGCAGCCAAAATGCAGCCCACATCCGGGAGAATCTCAAGAGCAGGGGGTGGATCAAGCCAGGCCTCAAACCACGAGAAGCTCCAGCCCAAAAGGCATCCAAAATGCAGCCCACATCCAGGAGAATCTCAAGAGCAGGTGGTGGAGCAAGCCAGGGCTCAAACCACGAGAAGCTCCAGCCCAAAAGTCATTCAAAATGCAGCCCACATCCAGGAGAATCTCAAGAGCAGGTGGTGGAGCAAGCCAGGCCTCAAACCACGAGAAGCTCCAGCCCAAAATGCAGCCAAAATGCAGCCCACATCCGGGAGAATCTCAAGAGCAGGGGGTGGAGCAAGCCAGGCCTCAAACCACGAGAAGCTCCAGCCCAAAAGGCAGCCAAAATGCAGCCCACCTCCGGGAGAATCTCAAGAGCAGGGGGTGGAGCATGCCAGGCCTTAAAAACCTCGAGAAGCTCCAGCCCAAAAGGCAGCCAAACTCCAGCCCACATCCGGGAGAATCTCAAGAGCAGGAGGTGGAGCAAGCCAGGCCTCAAACCACGAGAAGCTCCAGCCCAAAATGCAGCCAAAATGCAGCCCACCTGGAGGAGAATCTCAAGACCAGGGGGTGGAGCAAGGCAGGTCTGAAACCACGAGAAGCTCCAGCCCAAAATGCAGCCAAAATGCAGCCCACATCCGGGAGAATCTCAAGAGAAGGGGGTGGAGCAAGCCAGGCCTCAAACCACGAGAAGCTCCAGCCCAAAAGGCAGCCAAAATGCAGCCCACATCCGGGAGAATATCAAGAGCAGGGGGTGGAGCAAGCCAGGCCTCAAACCACGAGAAGCTCCAGCCCAAAAGGCAGCCAAAATGCAGCCCACATTAGGGAGAAACTCAAGAGCAGGGGGTGGAGCAAGCCAGGCCTCAAACCACGAGAAGCTCCAGCCCAAAATGCAGCCAAAATGCAGCCCACATCCAGGACAATATCAAGAGCAGGGTGTGGAGCAAGCCAGGCCTCAAACCACGAGAAGCTCCAGCCCTAAAGAAAGCCAAAATCCAGCCCACCTCCGGGAGAATCTCAATAGCAGGGGGTGGAGCAAGCCAGGCCTCAAACCACGAGAAGCTCCAGCCCAAAATGCAGCCAAAATGCAGCCCACATCCGGGAGAATCTCAAGAGCAGGGGGTGGAGCAAGCCAGGCCTCAAACCACGAGAAGCTCCAGCCCAAAAGGCATCCAAAATGCAGCCCACATCCGGGAGAATCTCAAGAGCAGGGGGTGGAGCAAGCCAGGGCTCAAACCACAAGAAGCTCCAGCCCAAAAGGCATCCAAAATGCAGCCCACATCCGGGAGAATCTCAAGAGCAGGGGGTGGAGCAAGCCAGGCCTCAAACCACGAGAAGCTCCAACCCAAAAGGCAGCCAAAATGCAGCCCACATCTGGGAGAATATCAAGAGCAGGGGGTGGAGCAAGCCAGGCCTCAAACCACAAGAAGCTCCAGCCCAAAAGGCAGCCAAAATGCAGCCCACATCCGGGAGAATCTCAAGAGCAGGGGGTGGAGCAAACAAGGCCTCAAACCACGAGAAGCTCCAACCCAAAATGCAGCCAAAATCCAGCCCACATCCCGGAGAAAATCAAGAGCAGGGGGTGGAGCAAGCCAGGCCTCAAACCACGAGAAGCTCCAGCCCAAAAGGCAGCCAAAATGCAGCCCACATATGGGAGAATATCAAGAGCAGGGGGTGGAGCAAGCCAGGCCTCAAACCACGAGAAGCTCCAGCCCAAAAGGCAGCCAAACTCCAGCCCACCTCCGGGAGAATCTCAAGAGCAGGGGGTGGAGCAAGCCAGGCCTTAAAAACCTCGAGAAGCTCCAGCCCAAAAGGCAGCCAAAATGCAGCCCACATCTGGGAGAATCTCAAGAGCAGGGGGTGGAGCAAGCCAGGCCTTAAATACCTCGAGAAGCTCCAGCCCAAAAGGCAGCCAAACTCCAGTCCACCTCTGGGAGAATCTCAAGAGCAGGGGGTGGAGCAAGCCAGGCCTCAAACCACGAGAAGCTCCAGCCCAAAAGGCAGCCAAAATGCAGCCCACCTGGAGGAGAATCTCAAGACCAGGGGGTGGAGCAAGGCAGGTCTGAAACCACGAGAAGCTCCAGCCCAAAAGGCAGCCAAAATGCAGCCCACATCCGGGAGAATCTCAAGAGCAGGGGGTGGAGCAAGCCAGGCCTCAAACCACGAGAAGCTCCAGCCCAAAAGGCAGCCAAAATGCAGCCCACATCCAGGACAATATCAAGAGCAGGGGGTGGAGCAAGCCAGGCCTCAAACCAGGAGAAGCTCCAGCCCAAAAGGCAGCCAAAATGCAGCCCACCTCCGGGAGAATCTCAAGAGCAGGGGGTGGAGCATGCCAGGCCTTAAAAACCTCGAGAAGCTCCAGCCCAAAAGGCAGCCAAAATGCAGCCCACATCTGGGAGAATATCAAGAGCAGGGGGTGGAGCAAGCCAGGCCTCAAACCACGAGAAGCTCCAGCCCAAAAGGCAGCCAAACTCCAGCCCACCTCCGGGAGAATCTCAAGAGCAGGGGGTGGAGCAAGCCAGGCCTTAAAAACCTCGAGAAGCTCCAGCCCAAAAGGCAGCCAAAATGCAGCCCACCTCCGGGAGAATCTCAAGAGCAGGGGGTGGAGCAAGCCAGGCCTTAAAAACCTCGAGAAGCTCCAGCCCAAAAGGCAGCCAAACTCCAGCCCACCTCTGGGAGAATCTCAAGACCAGGGGGTGGAGCAAGGCAGGTCTGAAACCACGAGAAGCTCCAGCCCAAAAGGCAGCCAAAATGCAGCCCACATCCGGGAGAATCTCAAGAGCAGGGGGTGGAGCAAGCCAGGCCTCAAACCACGAGAAGCTCCAGCCCAAAATTCAGCCAAAATGCAGCCCACATTAGGGAGAAACTCAAGAGCAGGGTGTGGAGCAAGCCAGGCCTCAAACCACGAGAATCTCCAGCCCAAAATTCAGCCAAAATGCAGCCCACATCCAGGACAATATCAAGAGCAGGGGGTGGAGCAAGCCAGGCCTCAAACCACGAGAAGCTCCAGCCCAAAATGCAGCCAAAATGCAGCCCACCTCCGGGAGAATATCAAGAGCAGGGGTTGGAGCAAGCCAGGCCTCAAACCACGACAAGCTCCAGCCCAAAATGCAGCCAAAATGCAGCCCACATCCGGGAGAAAATCAAGAGCAGGGTGTGGAGCAAGCCAGGCCTCAAACCACGACAAGCTCCAGCCCAAAATGCAGCCAAAATCTAGCCCACATCCGGGAGAATCTCAAGAGCAGGGGGTGGAGCAAGGCAGGCCTCAAACCACGAGAAGCTCCAGCCCAAAAGGCAGCCAAAATGCAGCCCACATCCGGGAGAATATCAAGAGCAGGGCGTGGAGCAGGCCAGGCCTCAAACCACGAGAAGCTCCAGCCCTAAATGCAGCCAAAATCCAGCCCACATCCGGGAGAATCTCAAGAGCAGGGGGTGGAGCAAGCCAGGCCTCAAACCACGAGAAGCTCCAGCCCAAAATGCAGACAAAATCCAGCCCACATCCGGGAGAATATCAAGAGAAGGGGGTGGAGCAAGCCAGGCCTCAAACCACGAGAAGCTCCAGCCAAAAAGGCAGCCAAACTCCAGGACACATCTGGGAAAATCTCAAGAGCAGGGGGTGGAGCAAGGCAGGCCTCAAACCACGAGAAGCTCCAGCCCAAAAGAAAGCCAAAATCCAGCCCACATCCGGGAGAATCTCAAGAGCAGGGGGTGGAGCAAGCCAGGCCTCAAACCACGAGAAGCTCCAGCCCAAAATGCAGCCAAAATGCAGCCCATATCCGGGAGAATCTCAAGAGCAGGGGGTGGATCAAGCCAGGCCTCAAACCACGAGAAGCTCCAGCCCAAAAGGCATCCAAAATGCAGCCCACATCCAGGAGAATCTCAAGAGCAGGTGGTGGAGCAAGCCAGGGCTCAAACCACGAGAAGCTCCAGCCCAAAAGTCATTCAAAATGCAGCCCACATCCAGGAGAATCTCAAGAGCAGGTGGTGGAGCAAGCCAGGCCTCAAACCACGAGAAGCTCCAGCCCAAAATGCAGCCAAAATGCAGCCCACATCCGGGAGAATCTCAAGAGCAGGGGGTGGAGCAAGCCAGGCCTCAAACCACGAGAAGCTCCAGCCCAAAAGGCAGCCAAAATGCAGCCCACCTCCGGGAGAATCTCAAGAGCAGGGGGTGGAGCATGCCAGGCCTTAAAAACCTCGAGAAGCTCCAGCCCAAAAGGCAGCCAAACTCCAGCCCACATCCGGGAGAATCTCAAGAGCAGGAGGTGGAGCAAGCCAGGCCTCAAACCACGAGAAGCTCCAGCCCAAAATGCAGCCAAAATGCAGCCCACCTGGAGGAGAATCTCAAGACCAGGGGGTGGAGCAAGGCAGGTCTGAAACCACGAGAAGCTCCAGCCCAAAATGCAGCCAAAATGCAGCCCACATCCGGGAGAATCTCAAGAGAAGGGGGTGGAGCAAGCCAGGCCTCAAACCACGAGAAGCTCCAGCCCAAAAGGCAGCCAAAATGCAGCCCACATCCGGGAGAATATCAAGAGCAGGGGGTGGAGCAAGCCAGGCCTCAAACCACGAGAAGCTCCAGCCCAAAAGGCAGCCAAAATGCAGCCCACATTAGGGAGAAACTCAAGAGCAGGGTGTGGAGCAAGCCAGGCCTCAAACCACGAGAAGCTCCAGCCCAAAATGCAGCCAAAATGCAGCCCACATCCAGGACAATATCAAGAGCAGGGTGTGGAGCAAGCCAGGCCTCAAACCACGAGAAGCTCCAGCCCTAAAGAAAGCCAAAATCCAGCCCACCTCCGGGAGAATCTCAATAGCAGGGGGTGGAGCAAGCCAGGCCTCAAACCACGAGAAGCTCCAGCCCAAAATGCAGCCAAAATGCAGCCCACATCCGGGAGAATCTCAAGAGCAGGGGGTGGAGCAAGCCAGGCCTCAAACCACGAGAAGCTCCAGCCCAAAAGGCATCCAAAATGCAGCCCACATCCGGGAGAATCTCAAGAGCAGGGGGTGGAGCAAGCCAGGGCTCAAACCACGAGAAGCTCCAGCCCAAAAGGCATCCAAAATGCAGCCCACATCCGGGAGAATCTCAAGAGCAGGGGGTGGAGCAAGCCAGGCCTCAAACCACGAGAAGCTCCAACCCAAAAGGCAGCCAAAATGCAGCCCACATCTGGGAGAATATCAAGAGCAGGGGGTGGAGCAAGCCAGGCCTCAAACCACAAGAAGCTCCAGCCCAAAAGGCAGCCAAAATGCAGCCCACATCCGGGAGAATCTCAAGAGCAGGGGGTGGAGCAAACAAGGCCTCAAACCACGAGAAGCTCCAACCCAAAATGCAGCCAAAATCCAGCCCACATCCGGGAGAAAATCAAGAGCAGGGGGTGGAGCAAGCCAGGCCTCAAACCACGAGAAGCTCCAGCCCAAAAGGCAGCCAAACTCCAGCCCACCTCCGGGAGAATCTCAAGAGCAGGGGGTGGAGCAAGCCAGGCCTTAAAAACCTCGAGAAGCTCCAGCCCAAAAGGCAGCCAAAATGCAGCCCACATCTGGGAGAATCTCAAGAGCAGGGGGTGGAGCAAGCCAGGCCTTAAATACCTCGAGAAGCTCCAGCCCAAAAGGCAGCCAAACTCCAGTCCACCTCTGGGAGAATCTCAAGAGCAGGGGGTGGAGCAAGCCAGGCCTCAAACCACGAGAAGCTCCAGCCCAAAAGGCAGCCAAAATGCAGCCCACCTGGAGGAGAATCTCAAGACCAGGGGGTGGAGCAAGGCAGGTCTGAAACCACGAGAAGCTCCAGCCCAAAAGGCAGCCAAAATGCAGCCCACATCCGGGAGAATCTCAAGAGCAGGGGGTGGAGCAAGCCAGGCCTCAAACCACGAGAAGCTCCAGCCCAAAAAGCAGCCAAAATGCAGCCCACATCCAGGACAATATCAAGAGCAGGGGGTGGAGCAAGCCAGGCCTCAAACCACGACAAGCTCCAGCCCAAAAGGCAGCCAAAATGCAGCCCACCTCCGGGAGAATATCAAGAGCAGCGGTTGGAGCAAGCCAGGCCTCAAACCACGAGAAGCTCCAGCCCAAAAGGCAGCCAAACTCCAGCCCACATCCAGGAGAATCTCAAGAGCAGGGGCTGGAGCAAGCCAGGCCTCAAACCATGAGAAGATCCAGCTCAAAATGCAGCGAAAATGCAGCCCACCTCTGGGAGAATATCAAGAGCAGGGGGTTCGAGCAAGCCAGGCCTCAAAGCACGAGAAGCTGCAGCCCAAAAGGCAGCCAAAATCCAGCCCACCTCCGGGAGAATCTCAATAGCAGGGGGTGGAGCAAACCAGGCCTCAAAGCACGAGAAGCTCCAACCCAAAAGGCAGCCAAAATCCAGCCCATATCCGGGAGAAAATCAAGAGCAGGGGGTGGAGCAAGCCAGGCCTCAAACCACGAGAAGCTCCAGCCCAAAAGGCAGCCAAAATGCAGCCCACATCTGGGAGAATATCAAGAGCAGGGGGTGGAGCAAGCCAGGCCTCAAACCAGGAGAAGCTCCAGCCCAAAAGGCAGCCAAACTCCAGCCCACCTCCGGGAGAATCTCAAGAGCAGGGGGTGGAGGAAGCCAGGCCTCAAACCACGAGAAGCTCCAGCCCAAAACTCAGCCAAAATGCAGCCCACCTTCGGGAGAATCTCAAGAGCAGGGGGTGGAGCAAGCCAGGCCTTAAAAACCTCGAGAAGCTCCAGCCCAAAAGGCAGCCAAACTCCAGCCCACCTCTGGGAGAATCTCAAGAGCAGGGGGTGGAGCAAGCCAGGCCTCAAACCACGAGAAGCTCCAGCCCAAAAGTCAGCCAAAATGCAGCCCACCTGGAGGAGAATCTCAAGACCAGGGGGTGGAGCAAGGCAGGTCTGAAACCACGAGAAGCTCCAGCCCAAAATGCAGCCAAAATGCAGCCCACATCCGGGAGAATCTCAAGAGAAGGGGGTGGAGCAAGCCAGGCCTCAAACCACGAGAAGCTCCAGCCCAAAAGGCAGCCAAAATGCAGCCCACATCGGGGAGAATATCAAGAGCAGGGGGTGGAGCAAGCCAGGCCTCAAACCACGAGAAGCTCCAGCCCAAAAGGCAGCCAAATTGCAGCCCACATCCGGGAGAAAATCAAGAGCAGGGGGTGGAGCAAGCCAGGCCTCAAACCACGAGAAGCTCCAGCCCAAAAGGCAGCCAAAATGCAGCCCACATCCGGGAGAATCTCAAGAGCAGGGGGTGGAGCAAGGCAGGCCTCAAACCACGAGAAGCTCCAGCCCAAAAGGCAGCCAAAATGCAGCCCACATCCGGGAGAATCTCAAGAGCAGGGGGTGGAGCAAGCCAGGCCTCAAACCACGAGAAGCTCCAACCCAAAAGGCAGCCAAAATGCAGCCCACATCTGGGAGAATATCAAGAGCAGGGGGTGGAGCAAGCCAGGCCTCAAACCACGAGAAGCTCCAGCCCAAAAGGCAGCCAAAATGCAGCCCACATCCGGGAGAATCTCAAGAGTAGGGGCTGGAGCAAACCAGGCCTCAAACCACGAGAAGCTCCAACCCAAAAGGCAGCCAAAATGCAGCCCACATCCGGGAGAAAATCAAGAGCAGGGGGTGGAGCAAGCCAGGCCTCAAACCACGAGAAGCTCCAGCCCAAAAGGCAGCCAAAATGCAGCCCACATCTGGGAGAATATCAAGAGCAGGGGGTGGAGCAAGCCAGGCCTCAAACCACGAGAAGCTCCAGCCCAAAAGAAAGCCAAAATCCAGCCCACATGCGGGAGAATCTCAAGAGCAGGGGGTGGAGCAAGCCAGGCCTCAAACCACGAGAAGCTCCAGCCCAAAAGGCAGCCAAAATGCAGCCCACGTCCGGGAGAATCTCAAGAGCAGGGGGTGGAGCAAGGCAGGCCTCAAACCACGAGAAGCTCCAGCTCAAAATGCAACCACAATCCAGTCCACCTCCGGGAGAATCTCAAGAGCAGGGGGTGGAGCAAGCCAGGCCTCAAACCACGAGAAGCTCCAGCCCAAAAGGCAGCCAAAATGCAGCCCACATCCGGGAGAATCTCAAGAGAAGGGGGTGGAGCAAGCCAGGCCTCAAACCAGGAAAAGCTCCAGCCCAAAATTCAGCCAAAATGCAGCCCACATCCGGGAGAATCTCAAGAGCAGGGGGTGGAGCAAGCCAGGCCTCAAACCACGAGAAGCTACAGACCAAAAGGCAGCCAAAATGCAGCCCACATCCGGGAGAATCTCAAGAGCAGGGGGTGGAGCAAGCCAGGCCTCAAACCACGAGAAGCTCCAGCCCAAAAGGCAGCCAAAATGCAGCCCACATCCGGGAGAATCTCAAGAGCAGGGGCTGGAGCAAGCCAGGCCTCAAACCATGAGAAGATCCAGCTCAAAATGCAGCGAAAATGCAGCCCACCTCTGGGAGAATATCAAGAGCAGGGGGTTCGAGCAAGCCAGGCCTCAAAGCACGAGAAGCTGCAGCCCAAAAGGCAGCCAAAATCCAGCCCACCTCCGGGAGAATCTCAATAGCAGGGGGTGGAGCAAACCAGGCCTCAAAGCACGAGAAGCTCCAACCCAAAAGGCAGCCAAAATCCAGCCCATAACCGGGAGAAAATCAAGAGCAGGGGGTGGAGCAAGCCAGGCCTCAAACCACGAGAAGCTCCAGCCCAAAAGGCAGCCAAAATGCAGCCCACATCGGGGAGAATATCAAGAGCAGGGGGTGGAGCAAGCCAGGCCTCAAACCACGAGAAGCTCCAGCCCAAAAGGCAGCCAAATTGCAGCCCACATCCGGGAGAAAATCAAGAGCAGGGGGTGGAGCAAGCCAGGCCTCAAACCACGAGAAGCTCCAGCCCAAAAGGCAGCCAAAATGCAGCCCACATCCGGGAGAATCTCAAGAGCAGGGGGTGGAGCAAGCCAGGCCTCAAACCACGACAAGCTCCAGCCCAAAATGCAGCCAAAATGCAGCCCACCTCCGGGAGCATATCAAGAGCAGGGGTTGGAGCAAGCCAGGCCTCAAACCACGAGAAGCTCCAGCCCAAAAGGCAGCCAAACTCCAGCCCACCTCCGGGAGAATCTCAAGAGCAGGGGGTGGAGCAAGCCAGGCCTCAAACCATGAGAAGATCCAGCTCAAAATGCAGCGAAAATGCAGCCCACCTCTGGGAGAATATCAAGAGCAGGGGGTTCGAGCAAGCCAGGCCTCAAACCACGAGAAGCTCCAGCCCAAAATGCAGCCAAACTCCAGCCCACATCTGGGAAAATCTCAAGAGCAGGGGGCGGAGCAAGCCAGGCCTCAAACCACGAGAAGCTCCAGCCCAAAAGAAAGCCAAAATCCAGCCCACCTCCGGGAGAATCTCAATAGCAGGGTGTGGAGCAAGCCAGGCCTCAAACCACAAGAAGCTCCAGCCCAAAATGCAGCCAAAATGCAGCCCACATCCGGGAGAATCTCAAGAGCAGGGGGTGGAGCAAGCCAGGCCTCAAACCACGAGAAGCTCCAGCCCAAAAGGCAGCCAAAATGCAGCCCACATCCGGGAGAATCTCAAGAGCAGGGGGTGGAGCAAGCCAGGCCTCAAACCACGAGAAGCTCCAACCCAAAAGGCAGCCAAAATGCAGCCCACATCTGGGAGAATATCAAGAGCAGGGGGTGGAGCAAGCCAGGCCTCAAACCACGAGAAGCTCCAGCCCAAAAGGCAGCCAAAATGCAGCCCACATCCGGGAGAATCTCAAGAGTAGGGGCTGGAGCAAACCAGGCCTCAAACCACGAGAAGCTCCAACCCAAAAGGCAGCCAAAATGCAGCCCACATCCGGGAGAAAATCAAGAGCAGGGGGTGGAGCAAGCCAGGCCTCAAACCACGAGAAGCTCCAGCCCAAAAGGCAGCCAAAATGCAGCCCACATCCGGGAGAATATCAAGAGCAGGGGGTGGAGCAAGCCAGGCCTCAAACCACGAGAAGCTCCAGCCCAAAAGAAAGCCAAAATCCAGCCCACATGCGGGAGAATCTCAAGAGCAGGGGGTGGAGCAAGCCAGGCCTCAAACCACGAGAAGCTCCAGCCCAAAAGGCAGCCAAAATGCAGCCCACGTCCGGGAGAATCTCAAGAGCAGGGGGTGGAGCAAGGCAGGCCTCAAACCACGAGAAGCTCCAGCTCAAAATGCAACCACAATCCAGTCCAACTCCGGGAGAATCTCAAGAGCAGGGGGTGGAGCAAGCCAGGCCTCAAACCACGAGAAGCTCCAGCCCAAAAGGCAGCCAAAATGCAGCCCACATCCGGGAAAATCTCAAGAGCTGGTGGTGGAGCAAGCCAGGCCTCAAACCACGAGAAGCTCCAGCTCAAAATGTAACCAAAATCCAGCCCACATCCGGGAGAAAATCAAGAGCAGGGGGTGTAGCAAGCCAGGCCTCAAACCACGAGAAGCTCCAGCCCAAAATGCAGCCAAAATGCAGCCCACATCCGGGAGAATCTCAAGAGCAGGGGGTGGAGCAAGCCAGGCCTCAAACTACGAGAAGCTCCAGCCCAAAAAGCAGCCAAAATGCAGCCCACATCCGGGAGAATCTCAAGAGAAGGGGGTGGAGCAAGCCAGGCCTCAAACCAGGAAAAGCTCCAGCCCAAAAGGCAGCCAAAATGCAGCCCACATCAGGGAGAATCTCAAGAGCAGGGGGTGGAGCAAGCCAGGCCTCAAACCACGAGAAGCTACAGACCAAAAGGCAGCCAAAATGCAGCCCACATCCGGGAGAATCTCAAGAGCAGGGGGTGGAGCAAGCCAGGCCTCAAACCACGAGAAGCTCCAGCCCAAAAGGCAGCCAAAATGCAGCCCACATCCGGGAGAATCTCAAGAGCAGTGGGTGGAGCAAGCCAGGCCTCAAACCACGAGAAGCTCCAGCCCAAAAGGCAGCCAAAATGCAGCCCACATCCGGGAGAATCTCAAGAGCAGTGGGTGGAGCAAGCCAGGCCTCAAACCAGGAGAAGCTCCAGCCCAAAAGGCAGCCAAAATGCAGCCCACATCCGGGAGAATCTCAAGAGCAGTGGGTGGAGCAAGCCAGGCCTCAAACCACGAGAAGCTCCAGCCCAAAAGGCAGCCAAAATGCAGCCCACATCCAGGAGAATCTCAAGAGCAGGGGGTGGAGCAAGGCAGGCCTCCAACCACAAGAAGATCCAGCCCAAAATGCAGCCAAAATGCAGCCCACATCCGGGACAATATCAAGAGCAGGGGATGGAGCAAGCCAGGCCTCAAACCACGAGAAGCTCCAGCCCAAAAGGCAGCCAAAATGCAGCCCACATCAGGGAGAATCTCAAGAGCAGGGGGTAGAGCAAGCCAGGCCTCAAACCAGGAGAAGCTCCAGCCCAAAATTCAGCCGAAATGCAGCCCAACTGGAGGAGAATCTCAAGAGCAGGGTGTGGAGCAAGGCAGGCCTCAAACCAGGTGAAGCTCCAGCCCAAAAGGCAGCCAAAATGCAGTCCACATCCGGGACAATATCAAGAGCAGGGGGTGGAGCAAGCCAGGCCTGAAACCACGAGAAGCTCCAGCCCAAAAGGCAGCCAAAATCCAGACCACATCCGGGAGAATCTCAAGAGCAGGGGGTGGAGCAAGCCAGGCCTCAAATCACGAGAAGCTCCCGACTAAAAGGCAGCCAAAATGCAGCCCACATCCAGGAGAATCTCAAGAGCAGGTGGTGGAGCAAGCCAGGGCTCAAACCACGAGAAGCTCCAGCCCAAAAGGCAGCCAAAATGCAGCTCACATCCGGGAGAATCTCAAGAGCAGGGGGTGGAGCAAGCCAGGCCTTAAAAACCTCGAGAAGCTCCAGCCCAAAAGGCAGCCAAACTCCAGCCCACCTCCGGGAGAATCTCAAGAGCAGGGGGTGGAGCAAGCCAGGCCTCAAACCACGAGAAGCTCCAGCCCAAAAAGCAGCCAAAATGCAGCCCACATCGGGGAGAATATCAAGAGCAGGGGGTGGAGCAAGCCAGGCCTCAAACCACGAGAAGCTCCAGCCCAAAAGGCAGCCAAAATGCAGCCCACATCCGGGAGAAACTCAAGAGCAGGGTGTGGAGCAAGCCAGGCCTCAAACCACGAGAAGCTCCAGCCCAAAAGGCAGCCAAAATGCAGCCCACATTTGGGAGAATCTCAATAGCATGGGGTGGAGCAAGCCAGGCCTCAAACCACAAGAAGCTCCAGCCCAAAAAGCATCCAAAATGCAGCCCACATCCAGGAGAATCTCAAGAGCCGGTGGTGGAGCAAGCCAGGCCTCAAACCACGAGAAGCTCCAGCCCAAAAGGCAGCCAAAATGCAGCCCACATCGGGGAGAAACTCAAGAGCAGGGAGTGGAGCAAGCCAGGCCTCAAATCACGAGAAGCTCCAGCCCAAAAGGCAGCCAAAATGCAGCCCAGATCCGGGAGAAACTCAAGAGCAGGGTGTGGAGCAAGCCAGGCCTCAAACCACGAGAATCTCCAGCCCAAAAGCGAGCCAAAATGCAGCCCACATCGGGGAGAATCTCAAGAGCAGGGGGTGGAGCAAGCCAGGCCTCAAACCACGAGAAGCTCCAGCCCAAAAGGCAGCCAAAATGCAGCCCACATCTGGGAGAATCTCAAGAGCAGGGGGTGGAGCAAGCCAGGCCTCAAACCAGGAGAAGCTCCAGCCCAAAAGGCAGCCAAAATGCAGCCCACATCCGGGAGAATCTCAAGAGCAGTGGGTGGAGCAAGCCAGGCCTCAAACCACAAGAAGCTCCAGCCCAAAAGGCAGCCAAAATGCAGCCCACATCCGGGAGAATCTCAAGAGCAGTGGGTGGAGCAAGCCAGGCCTCAAACCAGGAGAAGCTCCAGCCAAAAAGGCAGCCAAACTCCAGCCCACCTCCACGAGAATCTCAAGAGCAGGGGGTGGAGCAAGCCAGGCCTCAAACCACGAGAAGCTCCAGCCCAAAAGGCAGCCAAAATGCTCCCCACATCGGGGAGAATATCAAGAGCAGGGGGTGGAGCAAGCCAGGCCTCAAACCACGAGAAGCTCCAGCCCAAAAAGCAGCCAAAATGCAGCCCACATCGGGGAGAATATCAAGAGCAGGGGGTGGAGCAAGCCAGGCCTCAAACCACGAGAAGCTCCAGCCCAAAAGGCAGCCAAAATGCAGCCCACATCCGGGAGAAACTCAAGAGCAGGGTGTGGAGCAAGCCAGGCCTCAAACCACGAGAAGCTCCAGCCCAAAAGGCAGCCAAAATGCAGCCCACATTTGGGAGAATCTCAATAGCATGGGGTGGAGCAAGCCAGGCCTCAAACCACAAGAAGCTCCAGCCCAAAAAGCATCCAAAATGCAGCCCACATCCAGGAGAATCTCAAGAGCCGGTGGTGGAGCAAGCCAGGCCTCAAACCACGAGAAGCTCCAGCCCAAAAGGCAGCCAAAATGCAGCCCACATCGGGGAGAAACTCAAGAGCAGGGAGTGGAGCAAGCCAGGCCTCAAATCACGAGAAGCTCCAGCCCAAAAGGCAGCCAAAATGCAGCCCAGATCCGGGAGAAACTCAAGAGCAGGGTGTGGAGCAAGCCAGGCCTCAAACCACGAGAATCTCCAGCCCAAAAGCGAGCCAAAATGCAGCCCACATCGGGGAGAATCTCAAGAGCAGGGGGTGGAGCAAGCCAGGCCTCAAACCACGAGAAGCTCCAGCCCAAAAGGCAGCCAAAATGCAGCCCACATCCGTGAGAATCTCAAGAGCAGGGGGTGGAGCAAGCCAGGCCTCAAACCACGAGAAGCTACAGACCAAAAGGCAGCCAAAATGCAGCCCACATCCGGGAGAATCTCAAGAGCAGTGGGTGGAGCAAGCCAGGCCTCAAACCACAAGAAGCTCCAGCCCAAAAGGCAGCCAAAATGCAGCCCACATCCGGGAGAATCTCAAGAGCAGTGGGTGGAGCAAGCCAGGCCTCAAACCAGGAGAAGCTCCAGCCCAAAAGGCAGCCAAAATGCAGCCCACATCCGGGAGAATCTCAAGAGCAGGGGGTGGAGCAAGCCAGGCCTCAAACCACGAGAAGCTCCAGCCCAAAAGGCAGCCAAAATGCAGCCCACATCCAGGAGAATCTCAAGAGCAGGGGGTGGAGCAAGGCAGGCCTCCAACCACAAGAAGATCCAGCCCAAAAGGCAGCCAAAATGCAGCCCACATCCGGGACAATATCAAGAGCAGGGGATGGAGCAAGCCAGGCCTCAAACCACGAGAAGCTCAAGCCCAAAAGGCAGCGAAAATCCAGCACACATCCGGGATAAAATCAAGAGCAGGGGGTGGAGCAAGCCAGGCCTCAAACCACGAGAAGCTCCAGCCCAAAAGGCAGCCAAACTCCAGCCCACCTCCCGGAGAATCTCAAGAGCAGGGGGTGGAGCAAGGCAGGACTCAAACCACGAGAAGCTCCAGCCCAAAACGCAGCCAAACTCCAGCCCACCTCCGGGAGAATCTCAAGAGCAGGGGGTGGAGCAAGCCAGGCCTCAAACCACGAGAAGCTCCAGCCCAAAAGGCAGCCAAAATCTAGCCCACATCCAGGAGAATCTCAAGAGCAGGGGGTGGAGTAAGCCAGGCCTCAAACCACGAGAAGCTCCAGCCCAAAAGGCAGCCAAAATGCAGCCCACATCAGGGAGAATCTCAAGAGCAGGGGGTAGAGCAAGCCAGGCCTCAAACCAGGAGAAGCTCCAGCCCAAAATTCAGCCGAAATGCAGCCCAACTGGAGGAGAATCTCAAGAGCAGGGTGTGGAGCAAGGCAGGCCTCAAACCAGGTGAAGCTCCAGCCCAAAAGGCAGCCAAAATGCAGTCCACATCCGGGACAATATCAAGAGCAGGGGGTGGAGCAAGCCAGGCCTCAAACCACGAGAAGCTCCAGCCCAAAAGGCAGCCAAAATGCAGCCCAAGTCCGGGGGAATCTCAAGAGCAGGGTGTGGAGCAAGGCAGGCCTCAAACCAGGTGAAGCTCCAGCTCAAAAGGCAGCCAAACTCCAGCCCACCTCCGGGAGAATCTCAAGAGCAGGGCGTGGAGCAAGCCCGGCCTGAAACCACGAGAAGCTCCAGCCCAAAAGGCAGCCAAAATCCAGACCACATCCGGGAGAATCTCAAGAGCAGGGGGTGGAGCAAGCCAGGCCTCAAATCACGAGAAGCTCCCGACTAAAAGGCAGCCAAAATGCAGCCCACATCCAGGAGAATCTCAAGAGCAGGTGGTGGAGCAAGCCAGGGCTCAAACCACGAGAAGCTCCAGCCCAAAAGGCAGCTAAAATGCAGCTCACATCCGGGAGAATCTCAAGAGCAGGGGGTGGAGCAAGCCAGGCCTTAAAAACCTCGAGAAGCTCCAGCCCAAAAGGCAGCCAAACTCCAGCCCACCTCCGGGAGAATCTCAAGAGCAGGGGGTGGAGCAAGCCAGGCCTCAAACCACGAGAAGCTCCAGCCCAAACTTCAGCCAAAATGCAGCCCAGCTGGAGGAGAATCTCAAGAGCAGGGTGTGGAGCAAGGCAGGCCTCAAACCAGGTGAAGCTCCAGCCCAAAAGGCAGCCAAACTCCAGCCCACCTCCACGAGAATCTCAAGAGCAGGGGGTGGAGCAAGCCAGGCCTCAAACCACGAGAAGCTCCAGCCCAAAAGGCAGCCAAAATGCTCCCCACATCGGGGAGAATATCAAGAGCAGGGGGTGGAGCAAGCCAGGCCTCAAACCACGAGAAGCTCCAGCCCAAAAAGCAGCCAAAATGCAGCCCACATCGGGGAGAATATCAAGAGCAGGGGGTGGAGCAAGCCAGGCCTCAAACCACGAGAAGCTCCAGCCCAAAAGGCAGCCAAAATGCAGCCCACATCCGGGAGAAACTCAAGAGCAGGGTGTGGAGCAAGCCAGGCCTCAAACCACGAGAAGATCCAGCCCAAAAGGCAGCCAAAATGCAGCCCACATTTGGGAGAATCTCAATAGCATGGGGTGGAGCAAGCCAGGCCTCAAACCACAAGAAGCTCCAGCCCAAAAAGCATCCAAAATGCAGCCCACATCCAGGAGAATCTCAAGAGCCGGTGGTGGAGCAAGCCAGGCCTCAAACCACGAGAAGCTCCAGCCCAAAAGGCAGCCAAAATGCAGCCCACATCGGGGAGAAACTCAAGAGCAGGGAGTGGAGCAAGCCAGGCCTCAAATCACGAGAAGCTCCAGCCCAAAAGGCAGCCAAAATGCAGCCCAGATCCGGGAGAAACTCAAGAGCAGGGTGTGGAGCAAGCCAGGCCTCAAACCACGAGAATCTCCAGCCCAAAAGCGAGCCAAAATGCAGCCCACATCGGGGAGAATCTCAAGAGCAGGGGGTGGAGCAAGCCAGGCCTCAAACCACGAGAAGCTCCAGCCCAAAAGGCAGCCAAAATGCAGCCCACATCTGGGAGAATCTCAAGAGCAGGGGGTGGAGCAAGCCAGGCCTCAAACCACGAGAAGCTCCAGCCCAAAAGGCAGCCAAAATGCAGCCCACATCTGGGAGAATCTCAAGAGCAGGGGGTGGAGCAAGCCAGGCCTCAAACCACGAGAAGCTCCAGCCCAAAAGGCAGCCAAAATGCAGCCCACATCCGGGAGAAACTCAAGAGCAGGGGGTGGAGCAAGCCAGGCCTCAAACCACGAGAATCTCCAGCCCAAAAGGCAGCCAAAATGCAGCCCACATCCAGGAGAATCTCAAGAGCAGGGGGTGGAGCAAGCCAGGCCTCAAACCACGAGAAGCTCCAGCCAAAAAGGCAGCCAAAATCCAGCCCACCTCCGGGAGATTCTCAAGAGCAGGGGGTGGAGCAAGCCAGGCCTCAAACCACGAGAAGCTCCAGCCCAAAAGGCAGCCAAAATCCAGCCCACCTCTGGGAGAATATCAAGAGCAGGGGTTGGAGCAAGCCAGGCCTCAAACCACGAGAAGCTCCAGCCCAAAATGCAGCCAAAATCCAGCCCACCTCCGGGAGAATCTCAAGAGCAGGGGGTGGAGCAAGCCAGGCCTCAAACCACGAGAAGCTCCAGCCCAAAAGGCAGCCAAAATCCAGCCCACACCCGGGAGAATATCAAGAGCAGGGGGTTCGAGCAAGCCAGGCCTCAAACCACGAGAAGCTCCAGCCCAAAAGGCAGGCAAACTCCAGCCCACTTCCGGGAGAATATCAAGAGCAGGGGGTTCGACCAAGGCAGGCCTCAAACCACGAGAAGCTCCAGCCCAAAAGGCAGCCAAACTCCAGCTCACCTCCGGGAGAATCTCAAGAGCAGGGGGTGGAGCAAGCCAGGCCTCAAACCACGAGAAGCTCCAGCCCAAAAGGCAGCCAAAATGCAGCCCACATCCGGGAGAATCTCAATAGCATGGGGTGGAGCAAGCCAGGCCTCAAACCACAAGAAGCTCCAGCCCAAAAAGCATCCAAAATGCAGCCCACATCCAGGAGAATCTCAAGAGCCGGTGGTGGAGCAAGCCAGGCCTCAAACCACGAGAAGCTCCAGCCCAAAAGGCAGCCAAAATGCAGCCCACATCGGGGAGAAACTCAAGAGCAGGGAGTGGAGCAAGCCAGGCCTCAAATCACGAGAAGCTCCAGCCCAAAATGCAGCCAAAATGCAGCCCAGATCCGGGAGAAACTCAAGAGCAGGGTGTGGAGCAAGCCAGGCCTCAAACCACGAGAATCTCCAGCCCAAAAGCGAGCCAAAATGCAGCCCACATCGGGGAGAATCTCAAGAGCAGGGGGTGGAGCAAGCCAGGCCTCAAACCACGAGAAGCTCCAGCCCAAAAGGCAGCCAAAATGCAGCCCACATCTGGGAGAATTTCAAGAGCAGGGGGTGGAGCAAGCCAGGCCTCAAACCACGAGAAGCTCCAGCCCAAAAGGCAGCCAAAATGCAGCCCACATCTGGGAGAATCTCAAGAGCAGGGGGTGGAGCAAGCCAGGCCTCAAACCACGAGAAGCTCCAGCCCAAAAGGCAGCCAAAATGCAGCCCACATCCGGGAGAAACTCAAGAGCAGGGGGTGGAGCAAGCCAGGCCTCAAACCACGAGAATCTCCAGCCCAAAAGGCAGCCAAAATGCAGCCCACATCCAGGACAATATCAAGAGCAGGGGGTGGAGCAAGCCAGGCCTCAAACCACGAGAAGCTCCAGCCAAAAAGGCAGCCAAAATCCAGCCCACCTCCGGGAGATTCTCAAGAGCAGGGGGTGGAGCAAGCCAGGCCTCAAACCACGAGAAGCTCCAGCCCAAAAGGCAGCCAAAATCCAGCCCACCTCTGGGAGAATATCAAGAGCAGGGGTTGGAGCAAGCCAGGCCTCAAACCACGAGAAGCTCCAGCCCAAAAGGCAGCCAAAATCCAGCCCACCTCCGGGAGAATATCAAGAGCAGGGGGTGGAGCAAGCCAGGCCTCAAACCACGAGAAGCTCCAGCCCAAAAGGCAGCCAAAATCCAGCCCACACCCGGGAGAATATCAAGAGCAGGGGGTTCGAGCAAGCCAGGCCTCAAACCACGAGAAGCTCCAGCCCAAAAGGCAGGCAAACTCCAGCCCACTTCCGGGAGAATATCAAGAGCAGGGGGTTCGACCAAGGCAGGCCTCAAACCACGAGAAGCTCCAGCCCAAAAGGCAGCCAAACTCCAGCTCACCTCCGGGAGAATCTCAAGAGCAGGGGGTGGAGCAAGCCAGGCCTCAAACCACGAGAAGCTCCAGCCCAAAAGTCAGCCAAAATGCAGCCCACATCCTTGAGAATCTCAAGAGCAGGGGGTGGAGCAAGCCAGGCCTCAAACCACGAGAAGCTCCAGCCCAAAAGGCAGCCAAAATGCAGCCCACCTGGAGGAGAATCTCAAGAGCAGGGGGTGGAGCAAGGCAGGCCTCAAACCAGGTGAAGCTCCAGTCCAAAAGGCAGCCAAAATCCAGCCCACATCCGGGAGAAAATCAAGAGCAGGGGGTGGAGCAAGCCAGGCCTCAAACCACGAGAAGCTCCAGCCCAAAAGTCAGCCAAAATGCAGCCCACGTCCGGGAGAATCTCAAGAGCAGGGGGTGGAGCAAGGCAGGCCTCAAACCAGGTGAAGCTCCAGCCGAAAATGCAGCCAAACACCAGCCCACCTCCGGGAGAATCTCAAGAGCAGGGGGTGGAGCAAGCCAGGCCTCAAATCAGGAGAAGCTCCAGCCCAAAAGGCAGCCAAAATCCAGTCCACATCCGGGAGAATATCAAGAGCAGGGGTTGGAGCAAGCCAGGCCTCAAACCACGAGAAGCTCCAGCCCAAAAGTCAGCCAAAATGCAGCACACGTCCGGGAGAATCTCAAGAGCAGGGGGTGGAGCAAGCCAGGCCTCAAACCAGGAGAAGCTCCAGCCCAAAAGGCAGCCAAAATGCAGCCCACATCCAGGAGAATCTCAAGAGCAGGTGGTGGAGCAAGCCAGGGCTCAAACCACGATAAGCTCCAGTCCAAAAGGCAGCCAAAATGCAGCTCACATCCGGGAGAATCTCAAGAGCAGGGGTTGGAGCAAGCCAGGCCTCAAACCACGAGAAGCTCCAGCCCAAAAGGCAGCCAAAATGCAGCCCACCTCCGGGAGAATCTCAAGAGCAGGGGGTGGAGCAAGCCAGGCCTTAAAAACCTCGAGAAGCTCCAGCCCAAAAGGCAGCCATACTCCAGCCCACCTCCGGGAGAATCTCAAGAGCAGGGGGTGGAGCAAGCCAGGCCTCAAACCACGAGAAGCTCCAGCCCAAACGTCAGCCAAAATGCAGCCCACCTGGAAGAGAATCTCAAGAGCAGGGGGTGGAGCAAGGCAGGCCTCAAACCAGGTGAAGCTCCAGCCCAAAAGGCAGCCAAACTCCAGCCCACCTCCGAGAGAATATCAAGAGCAGGGGGTGGAGCAAGCCATGCCTGAAACCACGAGAAGCTCCAGCTCAAAAGGCAGCCAAAATGCAGCCCACATCCGGGAGAATCTCAAGAGCAGGGGGTGGAGCAAGCCAGGCCTTAAACCACGAGAAGCTCCAGCCCAAAAGGCAGCCAAAATGCAGCCCACATCTGGGAGAATCTCAAGAGCAGGGGGTGGAGCAAGCCAGGCCTCAAACCACGAGAAGCTCCAGCCCAAAAGGCAGCCAAAATGCAGCCCACATCCGGGAGAAACTCAAGAGCAGGGTGTGGAGCAATCCAGGCCTCAAACCACGAGAATCTCCAGCCCAAAAGGCAGCCAAAATGCAGCCCACATCCAGGACAATATCAAGAGCAGGGGGTGGAGCAAGCCAGGCCTCAAACCACGAGAAGCTCCAGCCCAAAAGGCAGCCAAAATTCAGGCCATATCTGGGAGAATATCAAGAGCAGGGGGTGGAGGAAGCCAGGCCTCAAACCACGAGAAGCTCCAGCCCAAAATAAAGCCAAACTCCAGCCCACCTCCGGGAGAATCTCAATAGCAGGGTGTGGAGCAAGGCAGGCCTCAAACCACGAGAAGCTCCAGCCCAAAATTCAGCCAAAATGCAGCCCACGTCCGGGAGAATCTCAAGATCAGGGCGTGGAGCAAGCCAGGCCTCAAACCACGAGAAGCTCCAGCCCAAAAGGCAGCCAAAATTCAGGCCATATCTGGGAGAATATCAAGAGCAGGGGGTGGAGGAAGCCAGGCCTCAAACCACGAGAAGCTTCAGCTCAAAAGGCAGCCAAACTCCAGCTCACCTCCAGGAGAATCTCAAGAGCAGGGGGTGGAGCAAGCCAGGCCTCAAACCACGAGAAGCTCCAGCCCAAAAGGCAGCCAAAATCCAGCCCACATCCGGGAGAATCTCAAGATCAGGGCGTGGAGCAAGCCAGGCCTCAAACCACGAGAAGCTCCAACCCAAAAGGCAGCCAAACTCCAGCCCACCTCCACGAGAATCTCAAGAGCAGGGGGTGGAGCAAGCCAGGCCTCAAACCACGAGAAGCTCCAGCCCAAAAGGCAGCCAAACTCCAGCCCACATCCAGGAGAATAACAAGAGCAAGGGGGTGCAGCAAGCCAGGCCTCAAACCACGAGAAGCTCCAGCCCAAAAGGCAGCCAAAATCCAGCCCACATCTGGGAGAAACTCAAGAGCAGGGGGTGGAGCAAGCCAGGCCTCAAACCACGAGAATCTCCAGCCCAAAAAGCAGCCACAATGCAGCCCACATCCGGGAGAATCTCAAGAGCAGGGGGTGGAGCAAGCCAGGCCTCAAACCACGAGAAGCTCCAGCCCAAAAGGCAGCCAAAATCCAGCCCACATGTGTGAGAATCTCAAGAGCAGGGGCTGGAGGAAGCCAGGGCTAAAACCACGAGAAGCTCCAGCCCAAAAGGCAGCCAAAATCCAGCCCACATCCGGGAGAATCTCAAGAGCAGGGGGTGGAGCAAGCCAGGCCTCAAACCAGGTGAAGCTCCAGCCCAAAAGGCAGCCAAAATGCAGCCCACATCCTGGACAATATCAAGAGCAGGGGGTGGAGCAAGCCAGGCCTCAAACCACGAGAAGCTCCAGTCCAAAAGGCAGCCAAAATGCAGCCCACCTGGAGGAGAATTTCAAGAGCAGGGGGTGGAGCAAGGCAGGCCTCAAACCAGGTGAAGCTCCAGCCCAAAAGGCAGCCAAAATGCAGCCCACATCCTGGACAATATCAAGAGCAGGGGGTGGAGCAAGCCAGGCCTCAAACCACGAGAAGCTCCAGTCCAAAAGGCAGCCAAAATGCAGGCCACCTCCGGGAGAATATCAAGAGCAGGGGGTGGAGCAAGCCAGGCCTCAAACCACGAGAAGCTCCAGCCCAAAAGGCAGGCAAACTCCAGCCCACCTCCAGGAGAATCTCAAGAGCAGGGGGTGGAGCAAGCCAGGCCTCAAACCACGAGAAGCTCCAGCCCAAAAGGCAGCCAAAATCCAGCCCACATCCGGGAGAATCTCAAGATCAGGGCGTGGAGCAAGCCAGGCCTCAAACCACGAGAAGCTCCAACCCAAAAGGCAGCCAAACTCCAGCCCACCTCCACGAGAATCTCAAGAGCAGGGGGTGGAGCAAGCCAGGCCTCAAACCACGAGAAGCTCCAGCCCAAAAGGCAGCCAAACTCCAGCCCACATCCAGGAGAATAACAAGAGCAAGGGGGTGCAGCAAGCCAGGCCTCAAACCACGAGAAGCTCCAGCCCAAAAGGCAGCCAAAATCCAGCCCACATCTGGGAGAAACTCAAGAGCAGGGGGTGGAGCAAGCCAGGCCTCAAACCACGAGAATCTCCAGCCCAAAAAGCAGCCACAATGCAGCCCACATCCGGGAGAATCTCAAGAGCAGGGGGTGGAGCAAGCCAGGCCTCAAACCACGAGAAGCTCCAGCCCAAAAGGAAGCCAAAATCCAGCACACCTCCGGGAGAATCTCAAGAGCAGGGGCTGGAGGAAGCCAGGGCTAAAACCACGAGAAGCTCCAGCCCAAAAGGCAGCCAAAATGCAGCCCACATCCGGGAGAATCTCAAGAGCAGGGGGTGGAGCAAGCCAGGCCTCAAACCAGGAGAAGCTCCAGCCCAAAAGGCATCCAAAATGCAGCCCACATCCAGGAGAATCTCAAGAGCAGGTGGTGGAGCTAGCCAGGGCTCCAACCACGAGAAGCTCCAGTCCAAAAGGCAGCCAAAATGCAGCTCACATCCGGGAG
The DNA here is from genome assembly GCA_027574665.1 of Rhynochetos jubatus. NCBI lineage: Eukaryota > Metazoa > Chordata > Aves > Eurypygiformes > Rhynochetidae > Rhynochetos > Rhynochetos jubatus. Next base: position 1,707,511 of record JAQBHY010000080.1, on the reverse strand, counting down.
AATCTCAAGAGCAGGGGGTGGAGCAAGGCAGGCCTCAAACCACGAGAAGCTCCAGCCCAAAATTCAGCCAAAATGCAGCCCACGTCCGGGAGAATCTCAAGATCAGGGCGTGGAGCAAGCCAGGCCTCAAACCACGAGAAGCTCCAGCCCAAAAGGCAGCCAAAATTCAGGCCATATCTGGGAGAATATCAAGAGCAGGGGGTGGAGGAAGCCAGGCCTCAAACCACGAGAAGCTTCAGCTCAAAAGGCAGCCAAACTCCAGCTCACCTCCAGGAGAATCTCAAGAGCAGGGGGTGGAGCAAGCCAGGCCTCAAACCACGAGAAGCTCCAGCCCAAAAGGCAGCCAAAATCCAGCCCACATCCGGGAGAATCTCAAGATCAGGGCGTGGAGCAAGCCAGGCCTCAAACCACGAGAAGCTCCAACCCAAAAGGCAGCCAAACTCCAGCCCACCTCCACGAGAATCTCAAGAGCGGGGGGTGGAGCAAGCCAGGCCTCAAACCACGAGAAGCTCCAGCCCAAAAGGCAGCCAAACTCCAGCCCACATCCAGGAGAATAACAAGAGCAAGGGGGTGCAGCAAGCCAGGCCTCAAACCACGAGAAGCTCCAGCCCAAAAGGCAGCCAAAATCCAGCCCACATCTGGGAGAAACTCAAGAGCAGGGGGTGGAGCAAGCCAGGCCTCAAACCACGAGAATCTCCAGCCCAAAAAGCAGCCACAATGCAGCCCACATCCGGGAGAATCTCAAGAGCAGGGGGTGGAGCAAGCCAGGCCTCAAACCACGAGAAGCTCCAGCCCAAAAGGCAGCCAAAATCCAGCCCACATGTGTGAGAATCTCAAGAGCAGGGGCTGGAGGAAGCCAGGGCTAAAACCACGAGAAGCTCCAGCCCAAAAGGCAGCCAAAATCCAGCCCACATCCGGGAGAATCTCAAGAGCAGGGGGTGGAGCAAGCCAGGCCTCAAACCAGGTGAAGCTCCAGCCCAAAAGGCAGCCAAAATGCAGCCCACATCCTGGACAATATCAAGAGCAGGGGGTGGAGCAAGCCAGGCCTCAAACCACGAGAAGCTCCAGTCCAAAAGGCAGCCAAAATGCAGCCCACCTGGAGGAGAATTTCAAGAGCAGGGGGTGGAGCAAGGCAGGCCCCAAACCAGGTGAAGCTCCAGCCCTAAAGGCAGCCAAAATGCAGCCCACATCCTGGACAATATCAAGAGCAGGGGGTGGAGCAAGCCAGGCCTCAAACCACGAGAAGCTCCAGTCCAAAAGGCAGCCAAAATGCAGGCCACCTCCGGGAGAATATCAAGAGCAGGGGGTGGAGCAAGCCAGGCCTCAAACCACGAGAAGCTCCAGCCCAAAAGGCAGGCAAACTCCAGCCCACCTCCAGGAGAATCTCAAGAGCAGGGGGTGGAGCAAGCCAGGCCTCAAACCACGAGAAGCTCCAGCCCAAAAGGCAGCCAAAATCCAGCCCACATCCGGGAGAATCTCAAGATCAGGGCGTGGAGCAAGCCAGGCCTCAAACCACGAGAAGCTCCAACCCAAAAGGCAGCCAAACTCCAGCCCACCTCCACGAGAATCTCAAGAGCAGGGGGTGGAGCAAGCCAGGCCTCAAACCACGAGAAGCTCCAGCCCAAAAGGCAGCCAAACTCCAGCCCACATCCAGGAGAATAACAAGAGCAAGGGGGTGCAGCAAGCCAGGCCTCAAACCACGAGAAGCTCCAGCCCAAAAGGCAGCCAAAATCCAGCCCACATCTGGGAGAAACTCAAGAGCAGGGGGTGGAGCAAGCCAGGCCTCAAACCACGAGAATCTCCAGCCCAAAAAGCAGCCACAATGCAGCCCACATCCGGGAGAATCTCAAGAGCAGGGGGTGGAGCAAGCCAGGCCTCAAACCACGAGAAGCTCCAGCCCAAAAGGAAGCCAAAATCCAGCACACCTCCGGGAGAATCTCAAGAGCAGGGGCTGGAGGAAGCCAGGGCTAAAACCACGAGAAGCTCCAGCCCAAAAGGCAGCCAAAATGCAGCCCACATCCGGGAGAATCTCAAGAGCAGGGGGTGGAGCAAGCCAGGCCTCAAACCAGGAGAAGCTCCAGCCCAAAAGGCATCCAAAATGCAGCCCACATCCAGGAGAATCTCAAGAGCAGGTGGTGGAGCTAGCCAGGGCTCCAACCACGAGAAGCTCCAGTCCAAAAGGCAGCCAAAATGCAGCTCACATCCGGGAGAATCTCAAGAGCAGGGGGTGGAGCAAGCCAGGCCTCAAACCACGAGAAGCTCCAGCCCAAAAGGCAGCCAAAATGCAGCTCACATCCGGGAGAATCTCAAGAGCAGGGGGTGGAGCAAGCCAGGCCTCAAACCACGAGAAGCTCCAGCCCAAAAGGCAGCCAAAATGCAGCCCACATCCAGGAGAATCTCAAGAGCAGGTGGTGGAGCAAGCCAGGGCTCAAACCACGAGAAGCTCCAGCCCAAAAGGCAGCCAAAATGCAGCCCACATCCGGGACAATATCAAGAGCAGGGGGTGGAGCAAGCCAGGCCTCAAACCACGAGAAGCTCCAGTCCAAAAGGCAGCCAAAATCCAGCCCACATCCGGGAGAATCTCAAGAGCAGGGGGTGGAGCAAGCCAGGCCTCAAACCACGAGAAGCTCCAGCCCAAAAGGCAGCCAAAATGCAGCCCACGTCCGGGAGAATCTCAAGAGCAGGGTGTGGAGCAAGGCAGGCCTCAAACCAGGTGAAGCTCCAGCCCAAAAGGCAGCCAAACTCCAGCCCACCTCCGAGAGAATCTCAAGAGCAGGGGGTGGAGCAAGCCATGCCTGAAACCACGAGAAGCTCCAGCTCAAAAGGCAGCCAAAATGCAGCCCACATCGGGGAGAATCTCAAGAGCAGGGGGTGGAGCAAGCCAGGCCTCAAACCACGAGAAGCTCCAGCCCAAAAGGCAGCCAAAATGCAGCCCACATCGGGGAGAATCTCAAGAGCAGGGGGTGGAGCAAGCCAGGCCTCAAACCCCGAGAAGCTCCAGCCCAAAAGGCAGCCAAAATGCAGCCGACATCCGGGAGAAACTCAAGAGCAGGGGGTGGAGCAAGCCAGGCCTCAAACCACGAGAATCTCCAGCCCAAAAGGCAGCCAAAATGCAGCCCACATCCAGGACAATATCAAGAGCAGGGGGTGGAGCAAGCCAGGCCTCAAACCACGAGAAGCTCCAGCCCAAAAGGCAGCCAAAATGCAGCCCACGTCCGGGAGAATCTCAAGAGCAGGGGGTGGAGCAAGCCAGGCCTCAAACCACGAGAAGCTCCAGCCCAAAAGGCAGCCAAAATGCAGCCCACCTCCGGGAGAATCTCAAGAGCAGGGGGTGGAGCAAGCCAGGCCTCAAACCACGAGAAGCTCCAGCCCAAAAGGCAGCGAAAATGCAGCCCACATCCGGGAGAATATCAAGAGCAGGGGGTTCGAGCAAGCCAGGCCTCAAAAAACGAGAAGCTCCAGCCCAAAAGGCAGGCAAACTCCAGCCCACCTCCGGGAGAATCTCAAGAGCAGGGGCTGGAGCAAGCCAGGCCTCAAACCACGAGAAGCTCCAGCTCAAAAGGCATCCAAACTCCAGCTCACCTCCGGGAGAATCTCAAGAGCAGGGGGTGGAGCAAGCCAGGCCTCAAACCACGAGAAGCTCCAGCCCAAAAGGCAGCCAAACTCCAGCCCACATGCAGGAGAATAACAAGAGCAAGGGGGTGCAGCAAGCCAGGCCTCAAACCACGAGAAGCTCCAGCCCAAAAGGCAGCCAAAATCCAGCACACCTCCGGGAGAATCTCAAGAGCAGGGGCTGGAGGAAGCCAGGGCTAAAACCACGAGAAGCTCCAGCCCAAAAGGCAGCCAAAATGCAGCCCACATCCGGGAGAATCTCAAGAGCAGGGGGTGGAGCAAGCCAGGCCTCAAACCACGAGAAGCTCCAGCCAAAAAGGCATCCAAAATGCAGCCCACATCCAGGAGAATCTCAAGAGCAGGTGGTGGAGTAAGCCAGGCATTAAAAACCTCGAGAAGCTCCAGCCCAAAAGGCAGCCAAACTCCAGCCCACCTCCGGGAGAATCTCAAGAGCAGGGGGTGGAGCAAGCCAGGCCTCAAACCACGAGAAGCTCCAGCCCAAAATTCAGCCAAAATGCAGCCCACGTCCGGGAAAATCTCAAGAGCAGGGTGTGGAGCAGGGCAGGCCTCAAACCAGGTGAAGCTCCAGCCCAAAAGGCAGCCAAACTCCAGCCCACCTCCGAGAGAATCTCAAGAGCAGGGGGTGGAGCACGCCATGCCTGAAACCACGAGAAGCTCCAGCTCAAAAGGCAGCCAAAATGCAGCCCACATCCAGGAGAATCTCAAGAGCAGGGGGTGGAGCAAGCCAGGCCTCAAACCACGAGAAGCTCCAGCCCAAAAGGCAGCCAAAATCCAGCCCACATCCGGGAGAATCTCAAGAGCAGGGGGTGGAGCAAGCCAGGCCTCAAACCACGAGAAGCTCCAGCCCAAAAGGCAGCCAAACTCCAGCCCACATCCGGGAGAATCTCAAGAGCAGGGGGTGGAGCAAGCCAGGCCTCAAACCACGAGAAGCTCCAGCCCAAAAGGCAGCCAAAATCCAGCACACCTCCGGGAGAATCTCAAGAGCAGGGGCTGGAGGAAGCCAGGGCTAAAACCACGAGAAGCTCCAGCCCAAAAGGCAGCCAAAATGCAGCCCACATCCGGGAGAATCTCAAGAGCAGGGGGTGGAGCAAGCCAGGCCTCAAACCAGGAGAAGCTCCAGCCAAAAAGGCATCCAAAATGCAGCCCACATCCAGGAGAATCTCAAGAGCAGGTGGTGGAGCAAGCCAGGCCTTAAAAACCTCGAGAAGCTCCAGCCCAAAAGGCAGCCAAACTCCAGCCCACCTCCGGGAGAATCTCAAGAGCAGGGGGTGGAGCAAGCCAGGCCTCAAACCACGAGAAGCTCCAGCCCAAAATTCAGCCAAAATGCAGCCCACGTCCGGGAGAATCTCAAGAGCAGGGTGTGGAGCAAGGCAGGCCTCAAACCAGGTGAAGCTCCAGCCCAAAAGGCAGCCAAACTCCAGCCCACCTCCGAGAGAATCTCAAGAGCAGGGGGTGGAGCAAGCCATGCCTGAAACCACGAGAAGCTCCAGCCCAAAAGGCAGCCAAAATGCAGCCCACATCCGGGAGAATCTCAAGAGCAGGGCGTGGAGCAAGCCAGGCCTCAAACCACGAGAAGCTCCAGCCCAAAAGGCAGCCAAAATGCAGCCCACATCGGGGAGAATATCAAGAGCAGGGGGTGGAGCAAGCCAGGCCTCAAACCACGAGAAGCTCCAGCCCAAAAGGCAGCCAAAATGCAGCCCACATCCGGGAGAAACTCAAGAGCAGGGTGTGGAGCAATCCAGGCCTCAAACCACGAGAATCTCCAGCCCAAAAGGCAGCCAAAATCCAGCCCACATCCAGGACAATATCAAGAGCAGGGGGTGGAGCAAGCCAGGCCTCAAACCACGAGAAGCTCCAGCCCAAAAGAAAGCCAAAATCCAGCCCACCTCCGGGAGAATCTCAAGAGCAGGGGGTGGAGCAAGCCAGGCCTCAAACCACGAGAAGCTCCAGCCCAAAAGGCAGCCAAAATGCAGCCCACATCCGGGAGAATCTCAAGAGCAGGGGGTGGAGCAAGCCAGGCCTCAAACCATGAGAAGATCCAGCTCAAAATGCAGCGAAAATGCAGCCCACCTCTGGGAGAATATCAAGAGCAGGGGGTTCGAGCAAGCCAGGCCTCAAACCACGAGAAGCTCCAGCCCAAAAGACAGCCAAACTCCAGACCACATCCAGGAGAATATCAAGAGCAGGGGTTGGAGCAAGCCAGGCCTCAAACCTCGAGAAGCTCCAGCCCAAAATGCAGCCAAAATGCAGCCCACATCCTGGAGAATCTCAAGAGCAGGGGGTGGAGCAAGGCAGGCCTCAAACCACGAGAAGCTCCAGCCCAAAAGTCAGCCAAAATGCAGCCCACGTCCGGGAGAATCTCAAGAGCAGGGGGTGGAGCAAGGCAGGCCTCAAACCAGGTGAAGCTCCAGCCCAAAAGGCAGCCAAACTATAGCCCACATCCGAGACAATCTCAAGAGCAGGGGGTGGAGCAAGCCATGCCTGAAAGCACGAGAAGCTCCAGCTCAAAAGGCAGCCAAAATGCAGCCCACATCCGGGAGAATCTCAAGAGAAGGGGGTGGAGCAAGCCAGGCCTCAAACCACGAGAAGCTCCAGCCCAAAAGGCAGCCAAAATGCAGCCCACATCCAGGACAATATCAAGAGCAGGGGTTGGAGCAAGCCAGGCCTCAAACCACGAGAAGCTCCAGCCCAAAAGGCAACAAAAATCCAGCCCACATCCGGGAGAATCTCAAGAGCAGGGGATGGAGCAAGCCAGACCTCAAACCATGAGAAGATCCAGCTCAAAATGCAGCAAAAATGCAGCCCACCTCTGGGAGAATATCAAGAGCAGGGGGTTCGAGCAAGCCAGGCCTCAAACCACGAGAAGCTCCAGCCCAAAAGGCAGGCAAACTCCAGCCCACCTCCGGGAGAATCTCAAGAGCAGGGGGTGGAGCAAGCCAGGGCTCAAACCACGAGAAGCTCCAGCCCAAAAGGCAGCCAAAATCCAGCCCACATCCGGGAGAATCTCAAGAGCAGGGGCTGGAGCAAGCCAGGCCTCAAACCATGAGAAGATCCAGCTCAAAATGCAGCGAAAATGCAGCCCAACTCTGGGAGAATATCAAGAGCAGGGGGTTCGAGCAAGCCAGGCCTCAAACCACGAGAAGCTCCAGCCCAAATGGCAGCCAAAATGCAGCCCACGTCCGGGAGAATCTCAAGAGCAGGGGGTGGAGCAAGCCAGGCCTCAAACCACGAGAAGCTCCAACCCAAAAGGCAGCCAAAATCCAGCTCACATCCAGGAGAATATCAAGAGCAGGGGTTGGAGCAAGCCAGGCCTCAAACCTCGAGAACCTCCAGCCCAAAAGTCCGTCAAACTCCAGCCCACCTCCACGAGAATCTCAAGAGCAGGGGGTGGAGCAAGCCAGGCCTCAAACCACGAGAAGCTCCAGCCCAAAAGGCAGCCAAAATCCAGCCCACATCCAGGAGAATAACAAGAGCAAGGGGGTGGAGCAAGCCAGGCCTCAAACCACGAGAAGCTCCAGCCCAAAAGGCAGCCAAAATGCAGCCCACATCCGGGAGAAACTCAAGAGCAGGGGGTGGAGCAAGCCAGGCCTCAAACCACGAGAATCTCCAGCCCAAAAAGCAGCCACAATGCAGCCCACCTCCGGGAGAATCTCAAGAGCAGGTGGTGGAGCAAGCCAGGCCTCAAACCACGAGAAGCTCCAGCCCAAAAGGCAGCCAAATCCAGCACACCTCCGGGAGAATCTCAAGAGCAGGGGCTGGAGGAAGCCAGGGCTAAAACCACGAGAAGCTCCAGCCCAAAAGGCAGCCAAAATGCAGCCCACATCCGGGAGAATCTCAAGAGCAGGGGGTGGAGCAAGCCAGGCCTCAAACCACGAGAAGCCCCAGCCCAAAATGCAGCGAAAATGCAGCCCACATGTTGGAGAATCTCAAGAGCAGGTGGTGGAGCAAGCCAGACCTCAAACCACGAGAAGCTCCAGCCCAAAAGGCAGCCAAACTCCAGCCCACCTCCGGGAGAATCTCAAGAGCAGGGGGTGGAGCAAGCCAGGCCTCAAACCACGAGAAGCTCCAGCCCAAAAGGCAGCCAAATGCAGCCCACCTCCGGGAGAATATCAAGAGCAGGCGTTGGAGCAAGCCAGGGCTAAAACCACCAGAAGCTCCAGCCCAAAACAAAGCCAAAATCCAGCCCACATCCGGGAGAATATCAAGAGCAGGGGTTGGAGCAAGCCAGGGCTAAAACCACGAGAAGCTCCAGCCCAAAAGGCAGCCAAACTCCAGCCCACCTCCGGGAGAATCTCAAGAGCAGGGGGTGGAGCAAGCCAGGCCTCAAACCACGACAAGCTCCAGCCCAAAAGGCAGCCAAAATGCAGCCCACGTCCGGGAGAATCTCAAGAGCAGGGGGTGGAGCAAGGCAGGCCTCAAACCACGAGAAGCTCCAGCCCAAAATAAAGCCAAAATGCAGCCCACCTCCGGGAGAATCTCAAGAGCAGGGGGTGGAGCAAGCCAGGCCTCAAACCATGAGAAGATCCAGCTCAAAATGCAGCGAAAATGCAGCCCAACTCTGGGAGAATATCAAGAGCAGGGGGTTCGAGCAAGCCAGGCCTCAAACCACGAGAAGCTCCAGCCCAAAAGGCAGCCAAAATGCAGCCCACGTCCGGGAGAATCTCAAGAGCAGGGGGTGGAGCAAGCCAGGCCTCAAACCACGAGAAGCTCCAGCCCAAAAGGCAGCCAAACTCCAGCTCACCTCCGGGAGAATCTCAAGAGCAGGGGGTGGAGCAAGCCAGGCCTCAAACCACGAGAAGCTCCAGCCCAAAAGGCAGCCAAAATCCAGCCCACATCCGGGAGAATCTCAAGAGCAGGGCGTGGAGCAAGCCAGGCCTCAAACCACGAGAAGCTCCAACCCAAAAGGCAGCCAAAATCCAGCTCACATCCAGGAGAATCTCAAGAGCAGGGGTTGGAGCAAGCCAGGCCTCAAACCTCGAGAACCTCCAGCCCAAAATGCAGCCATAATCCAGCCCACATCAGGGAGAATATCAAGAGCAGGGGCTGGAGCAAGCCAGGCCTCAAACCACGAGAAGCTCCAGCCCAAAAGGCAGCCAAACTCCAGCCCACCTCCACGAGAATCTCAAGAGCAGGGGGTGGAGCAAGCCAGGCCTCAAACCACGAGAAGCTCCAGCCCAAAAGGCAGCCAAACTCCAGCCCACATCCGGGAGAAACTCAAGAGCAGGGGGTGGAGCAAGCCAGGCCTCAAACCACGAGAAGCTCCAGCCCAAAATGCAGCCAAAATGCAGCCAACATCCGGGAGAATATCAAGAGCAGGGGTTGGAGCAAGGAGGCCTCAAACCACGAGAAGCTCCAGCCCAAAAGTAAGCCAAAATCCAGCCCACATCCGGGAGAATCTCAAGAGCAGGGGGTGGAGCAAGGCAGGCCTCAAACCACAAAAAGATCCAGCCCAAATGGCAGCCAAAATGCAGCCCACATCCGGGAGAATCTCAAGAGCAGGGGATGGAGCAAGGCAGGCCTCAAACCACGAGAAGCTCCAGCCCAAAAGGCAGCCAAAATCCAGCACACATCCGGGATAAAATCAAGAGCAGGGGGTGGAGCAAGCCAGGCCTCAAACCACGAGAATCTCCAGCCCAAAATGCAGCCACAATGCAGCCCACATCCGGGAGAATCTCAAGAGCAGGGGGTGGAGCAAGCCAGGCCTCAAACCACGAGAAGCCCCAGCCCAAAATGCAGCGAAAATGCAGCCCATATTTGGGAGAATCTCAAGAGCAGGTGGTGGAGCAAGCCAGACCTCAAACCACGAGAAGCTCCAGCCCAAAAGGCAGCCAAACTCCAGCCCACCTCCGGGAGAATCTCAAGTGCAGGGGGTGGAGCAAGCCACGCCTCAAAACACGAGAAGCTCCAGCCCAAAAGGCAGCCAAACTCCAGCCCACATCCGGGAGAATATCAAGAGCAGGGGGTGGAGCAAGCCAGGCCTGAAACCACGAGAAGCTCCAGCCCAAAAGGCAGCCAAAATGCAACCCACTTCTGGGAGAATCTCAAGAGCAGGGGGTGGAGCAAGCCAGGCCTCAAACCACGAGAAGCTCCAGCCCAAAAGGCAGCCAAAATGCAGCCCACCTCCGGGAGAATATCAAGAGCAGGCGTTGGAGCAAGCCAGGGCTAAAACCACCAGAAGCTCCAGCCCAAAAGAAAGCCAAAATCCAGCCCACATCCGGGAGAATATCAAGAGCAGGGGTTGGAGCAAGCCAGGGCTAAAACCACGAGAAGCTCCAGCCCAAAAGGCAGCCAAACTCCAGCCCACATCCGGGAGAATATCAAGAGCAGGGGGTGGAGCAAGCCAGGCCTCAAACCACGAGAAGCTCCAGCCCAAAAGGCAGTCAAAATGCAGGCCACGTCCGGGAGAATCTCAAGAGCAGGGGGTGGAGCAAGGCAGGCCTCAAACCACGAGAAGCTCCAGCCCAAAATAAAGCCAAAATCCAGCCCACCTCCGGGAGAATCTCAAGAGCAGGGGGTGGAGCAAGCCAGGCCTCAAACCACGAGAAGCTCCAGCCCAAAATGCATCCAAAATGCAGCCCACATCCAGGAGAATCTCAAGAGCAGGTGGTGGAGCAAGCCAGGGCTCAAACCACGAGAAGCTCCAGTCCAAAAGGCAGCCAAAATGCAGCCCACATCCGGGAGAATCTCAAGAGCAGGGGGTGGAGCAAGCCAGGCCTCAAACCACGAGAAGCTCCAGCCCAAAAGGCAGCCAAAATGCAGCCCACATCGGGGAGAATATCAAGAGCAGTGGGTGGAGCAAGCCAGGCCTCAAACCACGAGAAGTTCCAGCCCAAAATGCAGCCAAAATCCAGCCCACATCGGGGAGAATATCAAGAGCAGGGGGTGGAGCAAGCCAGGCCTCAAACCACGAGAAGCTCCAGCCCAAAATGCAGCCAAAATCCAGCCCACATGTGGGAGAATCTCAAGAGCAGGGGGTGGAGCAAGCCAGGCCTCAAACCACGAGAAGCTACAGACCAAAAGGCAGCCAAAATCCAGCCCACCTCCGGCAGAATATCAAGAGCAGGGTTTGGAGCAAGCCAGGCCTCAAACCCCGAGAAGCTACAGACCAAAAGGCAGCCAAAATCCAGCCCACATCCGGGAGAATATCAAGAGCAGGGGGTTCGAGCAAGCCAGGCCTCAAACCACGAGAAGCTCCAGCCCAAAAGGCAGCCAAAATGCAGGCCACCTCCGGGAGAATCTCAATAGCAGGGGGTGGAGCAAGCCAGGCCTCAAACCACGAGAAGCTCCAGCCCAAAAGGCATCCAAAATGCAGCCCACATCCAGGAGAATCTCAATAGCAGGGGGTGGAGCAAGCCAGGCCTCAAACCACGAGAAGCTCCAGCCCAAAATGCAGCCAAAATGCAGCCAACATCCGGGAGAATATCAAGAGCAGGGGTTGGAGCAAGGAGGCCTCAAACCACGAGAAGCTCCAGCCCAAAAGTAAGCCAAAATCCAGCCCACATCCGGGAGAATCTCAAGAGCAGGGGGTGGAGCAAGCCAGGCCTCAAACCACAAGAAGATCCAGCCCAAATGGCAGCCAAAATGCAGCCCACATCCGGGAGAATCTCAAGAGCAGGGGATGGAGCAAGCCAGGCCTCAAACCACGAGAAGCTCCAGCCCAAAAGGCAGCCAACTCCAGCCCACATCCGGGAGAATATCAAGAGCAGGGGGTGGAGCAAGCCAGGCCTGAAACCACGAGAAGCTCCAGCCCAAAAGGCAGCCAAAATGCAGCCCACTTCCGGGAGAATCTCAAGAGCAGGGGGTGGAGCAAGCCAGGCCTCAAACCACGAGAAGCTCCAGCCCAAAAGGCAGCCAAAATCCAGCCCACCTCCGGGAGAATATCAAGAGCAGGCGTTGGAGCAAGCCAGGGCTAAAACCACCAGAAGCTCCAGCCCAAAAGGCAGCCAAACTCCAGCCCACCTCCGGGAGAATGTCAATAGCAGGGGGTGGAGCAAGGCAGGCCTCAAACCACGAGAAGCTCCAGCCCAAAATAAAGCCAAAATCCAGCCCACCTCAGGGAGAATCTCAATAGCAGGGGGTGGAGCAAGCCAGGCCTCAAACCACGAGAAGCTCCAGCCCAAAAGGCAGCCAAAATGCAGCCCACATCCAGGAGAATCTCAAGAGCAGGTGGTGGAGCAAGCCAGGGCTCAAACCACGAGAAGCTCCAGTCCAAAAGGCAGCCAAAATGCAGCTCACATCCGGGAGAATCTCAAGAGCAGGGGGTGGAGCAAGCCAGGCCTCAAACCACGAGAAGCTCCAGCCCAAAAGGCAGCCAAAATCCAGCCCACATCCGGGAGAATCTCAAGAGCAGGGGGTGGAGCAAGCCAGGCCTCAAACCACGAGAAACTCCAGCCCAAAATGCAGCCAAAATGCAGCCAACATCTGGGAGAATATCAAGAGCAGGGGTTGGAGCAAGGAGGCCTCAAACCACGAGAAGCTCCAGCCCAAAAGTAAGCCAAAATTCAGCCCACATCCGGGAGAATCTCAAGAGCAGGGGGTGGAGCAAGGCAGGCCTCAAACCACAAGAAGATCCAGCCCAAATGGCAGCCAAAATGCAGCCCACATCCGGGAGAATCTCAAGAGCAGGGGATGGAGCAAGCCAGGCCTCAAACCACGAGAAGCTCCAGCCCAAAAGGCAGCCAAAATGCAGACCAAATCTGGGAGAATCTCAAGAGCAGGGGGTGGAGCAAGCCAGGCCTCAAACCACGAGAATCTCCAGCCCAAAAGGCAGCCACAATGCAGCCCACATCCGGGAGAATCTCAAGAGCAGGGGGTGGAGCAAGCCAGGCCTCAAACCACGAGAAGCCCCAGCCCAAAATGCAGCGAAAATTCAGCCCACATGTGGGAGAATCTCAAGAGCAGGTGGTGGAGCAAGCCAGACCTCAAACCACGAGAAGCTCCAGCCAAAAGGCAGCCAAACTCCAGCCCACCTCCGGGAGAATCTCAAGTGTAGGGGGTGGAGCAAGCCACGCCTCAAACCACGAGAAGCTCCAGCCCAAAAGGCAGCCAAACTCCAGCCCACATCCGGGAGAATATCAAGAGCAGGGGGTGGAGCAAGCCAGGCCTCAAACCACGAGAAGTTCCAGCCCAAAATGCAGCCAAAATGCAGCCCACATCGGGGAGAATATCAAGAGCAGGGGGTGGAGCAAGCCAGGCCTCAAACCACGAGAAGCTCCAGCCCAAAAGGCAGCCAAAATGCAGCCCACATCCGGGAGAAATTCAAGAGCAGGGTGTGGAGCAAGCCAGGCCTCAAACCACGAGAATCTCCAGCCCAAAAGGCAGCCAAAATGCAGCCCACATCTAGGACAATATCAAGAGCAGGGGGTGGAGCAAGCCAGGCCTCAAACCACGAGAAGCTCCAGCCCAAAAGGCAGCCAAAATCCAGCCCACATGTGTGAGAATCTCAAGAGCAGGGGGTGGAGCAAGCCAGGCCTCAAACCACGAGAAGCTCCAGCCCAAAAGGCAGCCAAAATGCAGCCCACATCGGGGAGAATATCAAGAGCAGGGGGTGGAGCAAGCCAGGCCTCAAACCACGAGAAGTTCCAGCCCAAAAGGCAGCCAAAATCCAGCCCACCTCCGGGAGAATCTCAAGAGCAGGTGTTGGAGCAAGCCAGGGCTCAAACCACGAGAAGCTCCAGCCCAAAAGGCAGCCAAAATCCAGCCCACCTCCGGCAGAATATCAAGAGCAGGGGTTGGAGCAAGCCAGGCCTCAAACCACGAGAAGCTCCAGCCCAAAAGGCAGCCAAAAGGCAGCCCACCTCCGGGAGAATCTCAAGAGCAGGGGGTGGAGCAAGCCAGGCCTCAAACCACGAGAAGCTTCAGCCCAAAAGGCAGCCAAACTCCAGCTCACCTCCGGGAGAATCTCAAGAGCAGGGGGTGGAGCAAGCCAGGCCTCAAACCACGAGAAGCTCCAGCCCAAAAGGCAGCCAAAATGCAGCCCACATCGGGGAGAATATCAAGAGCAGGGGGTGGAGCAAGCCAGGCCTCAAACCACGAGAAGTTCCAGCCCAAAAGGCAGCCAAAATCCAGCCCACCTCCGGGAGAATCTCAAGAGCAGGTGTTGGAGCAAGCCAGGGCTCAAACCACGAGAAGCTCCAGCCCAAAAGGCAGCCAAAATCCAGCCCACCTCCGGCAGAATATCAAGAGCAGGGGTTGGAGCAAGCCAGGCCTCAAACCACGAGAAGCTCCAGCCCAAAAGGCAGCCAAAATGCAGGCCACTTCCGGGAGAATCTCAAGAGCAGGGGGTGGAGCAAGCCAGGCCTCAAACCACGAGAAGCTTCAGCCCAAAAGGCAGCCAAACTCCAGCTCACCTCCGGGAGAATCTCAAGAGCAGGGGGTGGAGCAAGCCAGGCCTCAAACCACGAGAAGCTCCAGCCCAAAAGGCAGCCAAAATGCAGCCCACGTCCGGGAGAATCTCAAGAGCAGGGGGTGGAGCAAGGCAGGCCTCAAACCACGAGAAGCTCCAGCCGAAAATAAAGCCAAAATCCAGCCCACCTCCGGGAGAATCTCAATAGCAGGGGGTGGAGCAAGCCTGGCCTCAAACCACGAGAAGCTCCAGCCCAAAAGACATCCAAAATGCAGCCCACATCCAGGAGAATCTCAAGAGCAGGTGGTGGAGCAAGCCAGGGCTCAAACCACGAGAAGCTCCAGTCCAAAAGGCAGCCAAAATGCAGCTCACATCCGGGAGAATCTCAAGAGCAGGGGGTGGAGCAAGCCAGGCCTCAAACCACGAGAAGCTCCAGCCCAAAAGGCAGCCAAAATCCTGCCCACCTCCGGGAGAATCTCAAGAGCAGGGGGTGGAGCAAGCCAGGCCTTAAAAACCACGAGAAGCTCCAGCCCAAAAGGCAGCCAAACTCCAGCCCACCTCCGGGAGAATCTCAAGTGCAGGGGGTGGAGCAAGCCAGGCCTCAAACCACGAGAAGCTCCAGCCCAAAAGGCAGCCAAAATTCAGCCCACCTGGAGGAGAATCTCAAGAGCAGGGGGTGGAGCAAGGCAGGCCTCAAACCAGGTGAAGCTCCAGCCGAAAAGGCAGCCAAACTCCAGCCCACCTCCGAGAGAATCTCAAGAGCAGGGGGTGGAGCAAGCCAGGCCTCAAACCACGAGAAGCTGCAGCCCAAAAGGCAGCCAAAATGCAGTACACATCCGGGAGAATATCAAGAGCAGGGGGTGGAGCAAGCCAGGCCTCAAACCACGAGAAGCTCCAGCCCAAAATTCAGCCAAAATGCAGCCCACATCCGGGAGAATCTCAAGAGCAGGGTGTGGAGCAAGCCAGGCCTCAAACCAGGTGAAGCTCCAGCCGAAAAGGCAGCCAAACTCCAGCCCACCTCCGAGAGAATCTCAAGAGCAGGGGGTGGAGCAAGCCAGGCCTCAAACCACGAGAAGCTCCAGCCCAAAAGGCAGCCAAAATGCAGCCCACATCCAGGACAATATCAAGAGCAGGGGGTGGAGCAAGCCAGGCCTCAAACCACGAGAAGCTCCAGCCCAAAAGTGAGCCAAAATCCAGCCCACATGTGGGAGAATCTCAAGAGCAGGGGGTGGAGCAAGCCAGGCCTCAAACCACGAGAAGCTCCAGCCCAAAAGGCAGCCAAAATGCAGCCCACATCGGGGAGAATCTCAAGAGCAGGGGGTGGAGCAAGCCAGGCCTCAAACCAGGAGAAGCTCCAGCCCAAAAGGCAGCCAAAATCCAGCCCACATCCGGGAGAATCTCAAGAGCAGGGGTTGGAGCAAGCCAGGCCTCAAACCCCGAGAAGCTACAGACCAAAAAGCAGCCAAAATCCAGCCCACATCCGGGAGAATATCAAGAGCAGGGGGTTCGAGCAAGCCAGGCCTCAAACCAGGAGAAGCTCCAGCCCAAAAGGCAGCCAAAATGCAGCCCACATCCGGGAGAAAATCAAGAGCAGGGGGTGGAGCAAGCCAGGCCTCAAACCACGAGAAGCTCCAGCCCAAAATAAAGCCAAAATCCAGCCCACCTCCGGGAGAATCTCAAGAGCAGGGGGTGGAGCAAGCCAGGCCTCAAACCACGAGAAGCTCCAGCCCAAAAGGCATCCAAAATGCAGCCCACATCCAGGAGAATCTCAAGAGCAGGTGGTGGAGCAAGCCAGGGCTCAAACCACGAGAAGCTCCAGTCCAAAAGGCAGCCAAAATGCAGCTCACATCCGGGAGAATCTCAAGAGCAGGGGGTGGAGCAAGCCAGGGCTCAAACCACGAGAAGCTCCAGCCCAAAATTCAGCCAAAATGCAGCCCACATGGAGGAGAATCTCAAGAGCAGGGTGTGGAGCAAGGCAGGCCTCAAACCAGGTGAAGCTCCAGCCCAAAAGGCAGCCAAACTCCAGCCCACATCCGGGAGAATCTCAAGAGCAGGGGGTGGAGCAAGCCAGGCCTCAAACCACGAGAAGCTCCAGCCCAAAAGGCAGCCAAAATGCAGCCCACCTCCAGGAGAATATCAAGAGCAGGGGGTGGAGCAAGCCAGGCCTCAAACCACGAGAAGTTCCAGCCCAAAAGGCAGCCAAAATGCAGCCCACATCGGGGAGAATATCAAGAGCAGGGGGTGGAGCAAGCCAGGCCTCAAACCACGAGAAGCTCCAGCCCAAAATGCAGCCAAAATCCAGCCCACATCTGGGAGAATCTCAAGAGCAGGGGGTGGAGCAAGCCAGGCCTCAAACCACGAGAAGCTTCAGCCCAAAAGGCAGCCAAACTCCAGCTCACCTCCGGGAGAATCTCAAGAGCAGGGTGTGGAGCAAGCCAGGCCTCAAACCACGAGAAGCTCCAGCCCAAAAGGCAGCCAAACTCCAGCCCACATCCGGGAGAATCTCAAGAGCAGGGCGTGGAGCAAGGCAGGCCTCAAACCACGAGAAGCTCCAGCCGAAAATAAAGCCAAAATCCAGCCCACCTCCGGGAGAATCTCAATAGCAGGGGGTGGAGCAAGCCTGGCCTCAAACCACGAGAAGCTCCAGCCCAAAAGGCATCCAAAATGCAGCCCACATCCAGGAGAATCTCAAGAGCAGGTGGTGGAGCAAGCCAGGGCTCAAACCACGAGAAGCTCCAGTCCAAAAGGCAGCCAAAATGCAGCTCACATCCGGGAGAATCTCAAGAGCAGGGGGTGGAGCAAGCCAGGCCTCAAACCACGAGAAGCTCCAGCCCAAAAGGCAGCCAAAATCCAGCCCACCTCCGGGAGAATCTCAAGAGCAGGGGGTGGAGCAAGCCAGGCCTTAAAAACCACGAGAAGCTCCAGCCCAAAAGGCAGCCAAACTCCAGCCCACCTCCGGGAGAATCTCAAGTGCAGGGGGTGGAGCAAGCCAGGCCTCAAACCACGAGAAGCTCCAGCCCAAAAGGCAGCCAAAATTCAGCCCACCTGGAGGAGAATCTCAAGAGCAGGGGGTAGAGCAAGGCAGGCCTCAAACCAGGTGAAGCTCCAGCCGAAAAGGCAGCCAAACTCCAGCCCACCTCCGAGAGAATCTCAAGAGCAGGGGGTGGAGCAAGCCAGGCCTCAAACCACGAGAAGCTCCAGCCCAAAAGGCAGCCAAAATGCAGTACACATCCGGGAGAATATCAAGAGCAGGGGGTGGAGCAAGCCAGGCCTCAAACCACGAGAAGTTCCAGCCCAAAAGGCATCCAAAATGCAGCCCACATCGGGGAGAATATCAAGAGCAGGGGGTGGAGCAAGCCAGGCCTCAAACCACGAGAAGCTCCAGTCCAAAAGGCAGCCAAAATGCAGCTCACATCCGGGAGAATCTCAAGAGCAGGGGATGGAGCAAGCCAGGCCTCAAACCACGAGAAGCTCCAGCCCAAAAGGCAGCCAAAATGCAGCCCACATCCGGGAGAATCTCAAGAGCAGGGTGTGGAGCAAGGCAGGCCTCAAACCAGGTGAAGCTCCAGCCGAAAAGGCAGCCAAACTCCAGCCCACCTCCGAGAGAATCTCAAGAGCAGGGGGTGGAGCAAGCCAGGCCTCAAACCACGAGAAGCTCCAGCCCAAAAGGCAGCCAAAATGCAGCCCACATCCAGGACAATATCAAGAGCAGGGGGTGGAGCAAGCCAGGCCTCAAACCACGAGAAGCTCCAGCCCAAAAGGGAGCCAAAATCCAGCCCACATGTGGGAGAATCTCAAGAGCAGGGGGTGGAGCAAGCCAGGCCTCAAACCACGAGAAGCTCCAGCCCAAAAGGCAGCCAAAATGCAGCCCACATCGGGGAGAATCTCAAGAGCAGGGGGTGGAGCAAGCCAGGCCTCAAACCAGGAGAAGCTCCAGCCCAAAACGCAGCCAAAATCCAGCCCACCTCCGGGAGAATCTCAAGAGCAGGGGTTGGAGCAAGCCAGGCCTCAAACCCCGAGAAGCTACAGACCAAAAAGCAGCCAAAATCCAGCCCACATCCGGGAGAATATCAAGAGCAGGGGGTTCGAGCAAGCCAGGCCTCAAACCAGGAGAAGCTCCAGCCCAAAAGGCAGCCAAAATGCAGCCCACATCCGGGAGAAAATCAAGAGCAGGGGGTGGAGCAAGCCAGGCCTCAAACCACGAGAAGCTCCAGCCCAAAATAAAGCCAAAATCCAGCCCACCTCCGGGAGAATCTCAAGAGCAGTGGGTGGAGCAAGCCAGGCCTCAAACCACGAGAAGCTCCAGCCCAAAAGGCATCCAAAATGCAGCCCACATCCAGGAGAATCTCAAGAGCAGGTGGTGGAGCAAGCCAGGGCTCAAACCACGAGAAGCTCCAGTCCAAAAGGCAGCCAAAATGCAGCTCACATCCGGGAGAATCTCAAGAGCAGGGGGTGGAGCAAGCCAGGCCTCAAAACCACGAGAAGTTCCAGCCCAAAATGCAGCCAAAATGCAGCCCACATGCGGGAGAATCTCAAGAGCAGGGGGTGGATCAAGCCAGGCCTCAAACCACGAGAAGCTCCAGCCCAAAAGGCAGCCAAAATGCAGCCCACATCCGGGAGAATATCAAGAGCAGGGGGTGGAGCAAGGCAGGCCTCAAACCAGGTGAAGCTCCAGCCCAAAAGGCAGCCAAACTCCAGCCCACATCCGGGAGAATCTCAAGAGCAGGGGGTGGAGCAAGCCAGGCCTCAAACCACGAGAAGCTCCAGCCCAAAAGGCAGCCAAAATGCAGCCCACCTCCAGGAGAATATCAAGAGCAGGGGGTGGAGCAAGCCAGGCCTCAAACCACGAGAAGCTCCAGCCCAAAAGTCAGCCAAAATCCAGCCCACATCTGGGAGAATCTCAAGAGCAGGGGGTGGAGCAAGCCAGGCCTCAAACCACGAGAAGCTTCAGCCCAAAAGGCAGCCAAACTCCAGCTCACCTCCGGGAGAATCTCAAGAGCAGGGTGTGGAGCAAGCCAGGCCTCAAACCACGAGAAGCTCCAGCCCAAAAGGCAGCCAAACTCCAGCCCACATCCGGGAGAATCTCAAGAGCAGGGCGTGGAGCAAGCCAGGCCTCAAACCACGAGAAGCTCCAAACCAAAAGGCAGCCAAAATCCAGCTCACATCCAGGAGAATCTCAAGAGCAGGGGTTGGAGCAAGCCAGGCCTCAAACCTCGAGAACCTCCAGCCCAAAATGCAGCCATAATCCAGCCCACATCCGGGAGAATCTCAAGAGCAGGGGGTGGAGCAAGCCAGGCCTCAAACCACGAGAAGCTCCAGCCCAAAATGCAGCCAAACTCCAGCCCACCTCCACGAGAATCTCAATAGCAGGGGGTGGAGCAAGCCAGGCCTCAAACCACGAGAAGCTCCAGCCCAAAAGGCAGCCAAACTCCAGCCCACATCCAGGAGAATAACAAGAGCAAGGGGGTGGAGCAAGCCAGGCCTCAAACCACGAGAAGCTCCAGCCCAAAAGGCAGCCAAAATCCAGCCCATATCCGGGAGGAACTCAAGAGCAGGGGGTGGAGCAAGCCAGGCCTCAAACCACGAGAATCTCCAGCCCAAAAAGCAGCCACAATGCAGCCCACCTCCGAGAGAATCTCAAGAGCAGGGGGTGGAGCAAGCCAGGCCTGAAACCACGAGAAGCTCCAGCCCAAAATGCAGCCAAAATCCAGCCCACGTCCGGGAGAATCTCAAGAGCAGGGGCTGGAGGAAGCCAGGGCTAAACCACGAGAAGCTCCAGCCCAAGTATCAGCCAAAATGCAGCCCACATCCGGGAGAATCTCAAGAGCAGGGTGTGGAGCAAGCCAGGCCTCAAACCACGAGAAGCTCCAGCCCAAAAGGCAGCCAAACTCCAGCCCACATCCGGGAGAATCTCAAGAGCAGGGGGTGGAGCAAGCCAGGCCTCAAACCACGAGAAGCTCCAACCCAAAAGGCAGCCAAAATCCAGCTCACATCCAGGAGAATCTCAAGAGCAGGGCGTGGAGCAAGCCAGGCCTCAAACCTCGAGAACCTCCAGCCCAAAATGCAGCCATAATCCAGCCCACATCCGGGAGAATCTCAAGAGCAGGGGGTGGAGCAAGCCAGGCCTCAAACCACGAGAAGCTCCAGCCCAAAATGCAGCCAAACTCCAGCCCACATGCGGGAGAATATCAAGAGCAGGGGGTAGAGCAAGCCAGGCCTCAAACCACGAGAAGCTCCAGCCCAAAAGGCAGCCAAACTCCAGCCCACATCCAGGAGAATAACAAGAGCAAGGGGGTGGAGCAAGCCAGGCCTCAAACCACGAGAAGCTCCAGCCCAAAAGGCAGCCAAAATCCAGCCCACATCCGGGAGGAACTCAAGAGCAGGGGGTGGAGGAAGCCAGGCCTCAAACCACGAGAATCTCCAGCCCAAAAAGCAGCCACAATGCAGCCCACCTCCGGGAGAATCTCAAGAGCAGGGGGTGGAGCAAGCCAGGCCTGAAACCACGAGAAGCTCCAGCCCAAAATGCAGCCAAAATCCAGCCCACGTCCGGGAGAATCTCAAGAGCAGGGGATGGAGCAAGCCAGGCCTCAAACCACGAGAAGCTCCAGCCCAAAAGGCAGCCAAAATGCAGACCAAATCTGGGAGAATCTCAAGAGCAGGGGGTGGAGCAAGCCAGGCCTCAAACCACGAGAATCTCCAGCCCAAAAGGCAGCCACAATGCAGCCCACATCCGGGAGAATCTCAAGAGCAGGGGGTGGAGCAAGCCAGGCCTCAAACCACGAGAAGCCCCAGCCCAAAATGCAGCGAAAATTCAGCCCACATGTGGGAGAATCTCAAGAGCAGGTGGTGGAGCAAGCCAGACCTCAAACCACGAGAAGCTCCAGCCAAAAGGCAGCCAAACTCCAGCCCACCTCCGGGAGAATCTCAAGTGCAGGGGGTGGAGCAAGCCACGCCTCAAACCACGAGAAGCTCCAGCCCAAAAGGCAGCCAAACTCCAGCCCACATCCGGGAGAATATCAAGAGCAGGGGGTGGAGCAAGCCAGGCCTCAAACCACGAGAAGTTCCAGCCCAAAATGCAGCCAAAATGCAGCCCACATCGGGGAGAATATCAAGAGCAGGGGGTGGAGCAAGCCAGGCCTCAAACCACGAGAAGCTCCAGCCCAAAAGGCAGCCAAAATGCAGGCCACATCCGGGAGAAATTCAAGAGCAGGGTGTGGAGCAAGCCAGGCCTCAAACCACGAGAATCTCCAGCCCAAAAGGCAGCCAAAATGCAGCCCACATCCAGGACAATATCAAGAGCAGGGGGTGGAGCAAGCCAGGCCTCAAACCACGAGAAGCTCCAGCCCAAAAGGCAGCCAAAATCCAGCCCACATGTGTGAGAATCTCAAGAGCAGGGGGTGGAGCAAGCCAGGCCTCAAACCACGAGAAGCTCCAGCCCAAAAGGCAGCCAAAATGCAGCCCACATCGGGGAGAATATCAAGAGCAGGGGGTGGAGCAAGCCAGGCCTCAAACCACGAGAAGTTCCAGCCCAAAAGGCAGCCAAAATCCAGCCCACCTCCGGGAGAATCTCAAGAGCAGGTGTTGGAGCAAGCCAGGGCTCAAACCACGAGAAGCTCCAGCCCAAAATGCAGCCAAAATCCAGCCCACCTCCGGCAGAATATCAAGAGCAGGGGTTGGAGCAAGCCAGGCCTCAAACCACGAGAAGCTCCAGCCCAAAAGGCAGCCAAAAGGCAGGCCACCTCCGGGAGAATCTCAAGAGCAGGGGGTGGAGCAAGCCAGGCCTCAAACCACGAGAAGCTTCAGCCCAAAAGGCAGCCAAACTCCAGCTCACCTCCGGGAGAATCTCAAGAGCAGGGGGTGGAGCAAGCCAGGCCTCAAACCACGAGAAGCTCCAGCCCAAAAGGCAGCCAAAATGCAGCCCACATCGGGGAGAATATCAAGAGCAGGGGGTGGAGCAAGCCAGGCCTCAAACCACGAGAAGCTCCAGCCCAAAAGGCAGCCAAAATCCAGCCCACCTCCGGGAGAATCTCAAGAGCAGGTGTTGGAGCAAGCCAGGGCTCAAA
Organism: Rhynochetos jubatus; assembly: GCA_027574665.1. NCBI lineage: Eukaryota > Metazoa > Chordata > Aves > Eurypygiformes > Rhynochetidae > Rhynochetos > Rhynochetos jubatus. The sequence continues at coordinate 1,685,470 of JAQBHY010000080.1, read as the reverse complement.
CCACGAGAAGCTCCAGCCCAAAAGGCAGCCAAAATCCAGCCCACCTCCGGCAGAATATCAAGAGCAGGGGTTGGAGCAAGCCAGGCCTCAAACCACGAGAAGCTCCAGCCCAAAAGGCAGCCAAAATGCAGGCCACCTCCGGGAGAATCTCAAGAGCAGGGGGTGGAGCAAGCCAGGCCTCAAACCACGAGAAGCTTCAGCCCAAAAGGCAGACAAACTCCAGCTCACCTCCGGGAGAATCTCAAGAGCAGGGGGTGGAGCAAGCCAGGCCTCAAACCACGAGAAGCTCCAGCCCAAAAGGCAGCCAAAATGCAGCCCACCTCCAGGAGAATCTCAAGAGCAGGGGGTGGAGCAAGGCAGGCCTCAAACCACGAGAAGCTCCAGCCGAAAATAAAGCCAAAATCCAGCCCACCTCCGGGAGAATCTCAATAGCAGGGGGTGGAGCAAGCCAGGCCTCAAACCACGAGAAGCTCCAGCCCAAAAGGCAGCCAAAATGCAGCTCACATCCGGGAGAATCTCAAGAGCAGGGGGTGGAGCAAGCCAGGCCTCAAACCACGAGAAGCTCCAGCCCAAAAGGCAGCCAAAATCCAGCCCACCTCCGGGAGAATCTCAAGAGCAGGGGGTGGAGCAAGCCAGGCCTTAAAAACCACGAGAAGCTCCAGCCCAAAAGGCAGCCAAACTCCAGCCCACCTCCGGGAGAATCTCAAGTGCAGGGGGTGGAGCAAGCCAGGCCTCAAACCACGAGAAGCTCCAGCCCAAAATGCAGCCAAAATTCAGCCCACCTGGAGGAGAATCTCAAGAGCAGGGGGTGGAGCAAGGCAGGCCTCAAACCAGGTGAAGCTCCAGCCGAAAAGGCAGCCAAACTCCAGCCCACCTCCGAGAGAATCTCAAGAGCAGGGGGTGGAGCAAGCCAGGCCTCAAACCACGAGAAGCTCCAGCCCAAAAGGCAGCCAAAATGCAGTACACATCCGGGAGAATATCAAGAGCAGGGGGTGGAGCAAGCCAGGCCTCAAACCAGGAGAAGCTCCAGCCCAAAATTCAGCCAAAATGCAGCCCACATCCGGGAGAATCTCAAGAGCAGGGTGTGGAGCAAGCCAGGCCTCAAACCAGGTGAAGCTCCAGCCGAAAAGGCAGCCAAACTCCAGCCCACCTCCGAGAGAATCTCAAGAGCAGGGGGTGGAGCAAGCCATGCCTGAAACCACGAGAAGCTCCAGCCCAAAAGGCAGCCAAACTCCAGCCCACATCCAGGAGAATAACAAGAGCAAGGGGGTGGAGCAAGCCAGGCCTCAAACCACGAGAAGCTCCAGCCCAAAAGGCAGCCAAAATCCAGCCCACATCCGGGAGGAACTCAAGAGCAGGGGGTGGAGCAAGCCAGGCCTCAAACCACGAGAATCTCCAGCCCAAAAAGCAGCCACAATGCAGCCCACCTCCGGGAGAATCTCAAGAGCAGGGGGTGGAGCAAGCCAGGCCTGAAACCACGAGAAGCTCCAGCCCAAAATGCAGCCAAAATGCAGCCCACGTCCGGGAGAATCTCAAGAGCAGGGATGGAGCAAGCCAGGCCTCAAACCACGAGAAGCTCCAGCCCAAAAGGCAGCCAAAATGCAGACCAAATCTGGGAGAATCTCAAGAGCAGGGGGTGGAGCAAGCCAGGCCTCAAACCACGAGAATCTCCAGCCCAAAAGGCAGCCACAATGCAGCCCACATCCGGGAGAATCTCAAGAGCAGGGGGTGGAGCAAGCCAGGCCTCAAACCACGAGAAGCCCCAGCCCAAAATGCAGCGAAAATTCAGCCCACATGTGGGAGAATCTCAAGAGCAGGTGGTGGAGCAAGCCAGACCTCAAACCACGAGAAGCTCCAGCCAAAAGGCAGCCAAACTCCAGCCCACCTCCGGGAGAATCTCAAGTGCAGGGGGTGGAGCAAGCCACGCCTCAAACCACGAGAAGCTCCAGCCCAAAAGGCAGCCAAACTCCAGCCCACATCCGGGAGAATATCAAGAGCAGGGGGTGGAGCAAGCCAGGCCTCAAACCACGAGAAGTTCCAGCCCAAAATGCAGCCAAAATGCAGCCCACATCGGGGAGAATATCAAGAGCAGGGGGTGGAGCAAGCCAGGCCTCAAACCACGAGAAGCTCCAGCCCAAAAGGCAGCCAAAATGCAGCCCACATCCGGGAGAAATTCAAGAGCAGGGTGTGGAGCAAGCCAGGCCTCAAACCACGAGAATCTCCAGCCCAAAAGGCAGCCAAAATGCAGCCCACATCCAGGACAATATCAAGAGCAGGGGGTGGAGCAAGCCAGGCCTCAAACCACGAGAAGCTCCAGCCCAAAAGGCAGCCAAAATCCAGCCCACATGTGTGAGAATCTCAAGAGCAGGGTGTGGAGCAAGCCAGGCCTCAAACCACGAGAAGCTCCAGCCCAAAAGGCAGCCAAAATGCAGCCCACATCGGGGAGAATATCAAGAGCAGGGGGTGGAGCAAGCCAGGCCTCAAACCACGAGAAGTTCCAGCCCAAAAGGCAGCCAAAATCCAGCCCACCTCCGGGAGAATCTCAAGAGCAGGTGTTGGAGCAAGCCAGGGCTCAAACCACGAGAAGCTCCAGCCCAAAAGGCAGCCAAAATCCAGCCCACCTCCGGCAGAATATCAAGAGCAGGGGTTGGAGCAAGCCAGGCCTCAAACCACGAGAAGCTCCAGCCCAAAAGGCAGCCAAAAGGCAGGCCACCTCCGGGAGAATCTCAAGAGCAGGGGGTGGAGCAAGCCAGGCCTCAAACCACGAGAAGCTTCAGCCCAAAAGGCAGCCAAACTCCAGCTCACCTCCGGGAGAATCTCAAGAGCAGGGGGTGGAGCAAGCCAGGCCTCAAACCACGAGAAGCTCCAGCCCAAAAGGCAGCCAAAATGCAGCCCACATCGGGGAGAATATCAAGAGCAGGGGGTGGAGCAAGCCAGGCCTCAAACCACGAGAAGTTCCAGCCCAAAAGGCAGCCAAAATCCAGCCCACCTCCGGGAGAATCTCAAGAGCAGGTGTTGGAGCAAGCCAGGGCTCAAACCACGAGAAGCTCCAGCCCAAAAGGCAGCCAAAATCCAGCCCACCTCCGGGAGAATATCAAGAGCAGGGGTTGGAGCAAGCCAGGCCTCAAACCACGAGAAGCTCCAGCCCAAAAGGCAGCCAAAATGCAGGCCACCTCCGGGAGAATCTCAAGAGCAGGGGGTGGAGCAAGCCAGGCCTCAAACCACGAGAAGCTTCAGCCCAAAAGGCAGACAAACTCCAGCTCACCTCCGGGAGAATCTCAAGAGCAGGGGGTGGAGCAAGGCAGGCCTCAAACCACGAGAAGCTCCAGCCCAAAAGGCAGCCAAAATGCAGCCCACCTCCGGGAGAATCTCAATAGCAGGGGGTGGAGCAAGCCTGGCCTCAAACCACGAGAAGCTCCAGCCCAAAAGACATCCAAAATGCAGCCCACATCCAGGAGAATCTCAAGAGCAGGTGGTGGAGCAAGCCAGGGCTCAAACCACGAGAAGCTCCAGTCCAAAAGGCAGCCAAAATGCAGCTCACATCCGGGAGAATCTCAAGAGCAGGGGGTGGAGCAAGCCAGGCCTCAAACCACGAGAAGCTCCAGCCCAAAAGGCAGCCAAAATCCAGCCCACCTCCGGGAGAATCTCAAGAGCAGGGGGTGGAGCAAGCCAGGCCTTAAAAACCACGAGAAGCTCCAGCCCAAAAGGCAGCCAAACTCCAGCCCACCTCCGGGAGAATCTCAAGTGCAGGGGGTGGAGCAAGCCAGGCCTCAAACCACGAGAAGCTCCAGCCCAAAAGGCAGCCAAAATTCAGCCCACCTGGAGGAGAATCTCAAGAGCAGGGGGTGGAGCAAGGCAGGCCTCAAACCAGGTGAAGCTCCAGCCGAAAAGGCAGCCAAACTCCAGCCCACCTCCGAGAGAATCTCAAGAGCAGGGGGTGGAGCAAGCCAGGCCTCAAACCACGAGAAGCTCCAGCCCAAAAGGCAGCCAAAATGCAGTACACATCCGGGAGAATATCAAGAGCAGGGGGTGGAGCAAGCCAGGCCTCAAACCACGAGAAGCTCCAGCCCAAAATTCAGCCAAAATGCAGCCCACATCCGGGAGAATCTCAAGAGCAGGGTGTGGAGCAAGCCAGGCCTCAAACCAGGTGAAGCTCCAGCCGAAAAGGCAGCCAAACTCCAGCCCACCTCCGAGAGAATCTCAAGAGCAGGGGGTGGAGCAAGCCAGGCCTCAAACCACGAGAAGCTCCAGCCCAAAAAGCAGCCAAAATGCAGCCCACATCCAGGACAATATCAAGAGCAGGGGGTGGAGCAAGCCAGGCCTCAAACCACGAGAAGCTCCAGCCCAAAAGGGAGCCAAAATCCAGCCCACATGTGGGAGAATCTCAAGAGCAGGGGGTGGAGCAAGCCAGGCCTCAAACCACGAGAAGCTCCAGCCCAAAAGGCAGCCAAAATGCAGCCCACATCGGGGAGAATCTCAAGAGCAGGGGGTGGAGCAAGCCAGGCCTCAAACCAGGAGAAGCTCCAGCCCAAAAGGCAGCCAAAATCCAGCCCACCTCCGGGAGAATCTCAAGAGCAGGGGTTGGAGCAAGCCAGGCCTCAAACCCCGAGAAGCTACAGACCAAAAAGCAGCCAAAATCCAGCCCACATCCGGGAGAATATCAAGAGCAGGGGGTTCGAGCAAGCCAGGCCTCAAACCAGGAGAAGCTCCAGCCCAAAAGGCAGCCAAAATGCAGCCCACATCCGGGAGAAAATCAAGAGCAGGGGGTGGAGCAAGCCAGGGCTCAAACCACGAGAAGCTCCAGTCCAAAAGGCAGCCAAAATGCAGCTCACATCCGGGAGAATCTCAAGAGCAGGGGGTGGAGCAAGCCAGGCCTCAAAACCACGAGAAGTTCCAGCCCAAAATGCAGCCAAAATGCAGCCCACATGCGGGAGAATCTCAAGAGCAGGGGGTGGAGCAAGCCAGGCCTCAAACCACGAGAAGCTCCAGCCCAAAATTCAGCCAAAATGCAGCCCACATGGAGGAGAATCTCAAGAGCAGGGTGTGGAGCAAGGCAGGCCTCAAACCAGGTGAAGCTCCAGCCCAAAAGGCAGCCAAACTCCAGCCCACATCCGGGAGAATCTCAAGAGCAGGGGGTGGAGCAAGCCAGGCCTCAAACCACGAGAAGCTCCAGCCCAAAAGGCAGCCAAAATGCAGCCCACCTCCAGGAGAATATCAAGAGCAGGGGGTGGAGCAAGCCAGGCCTCAAACCACGAGAAGTTCCAGCCCAAAAGGCAGCCAAAATGCAGCCCACATCGGGGAGAATATCAAGAGCAGGGGGTGGAGCAAGCCAGGCCTCAAACCACGAGAAGCTCCAGCCCAAAAGGCAGCCAAAATCCAGCCCACATCTGGGAGAATCTCAAGAGCAGGGGGTGGAGCAAGCCAGGCCTCAAACCACGAGAAGCTTCAGCCCAAAAGGCAGCCAAACTCCAGCTCACCTCCGGGAGAATCTCAAGAGCAGGGTGTGGAGCAAGCCAGGCCTCAAACCACGAGAAGCTCCAGCCCAAAAGGCAGCCAAACTCCAGCCCACATCCGGGAGAATCTCAAGAGCAGGGCGTGGAGCAAGGCAGGCCTCAAACCACGAGAAGCTCCAGCTGAAAATAAAGCCAAAATCCAGCCCACCTCCGGGAGAATCTCAATAGCAGGGGGTGGAGCAAGCCTGGCCTCAAACCACGAGAAGCTCCAGCCCAAAAGGCATCCAAAATGCAGCCCACATCCAGGAGAATCTCAAGAGCAGGTGGTGGAGCAAGCCAGGGCTCAAACCACGAGAAGCTCCAGTCCAAAAGGCAGCCAAAATGCAGCTCACATCCGGGAGAATCTCAAGAGCAGGGGGTGGAGCAAGCCAGGCCTCAAACCACGAGAATCTCCAGCCCAAAAGGCAGCCAAAATCCAGCCCACCTCCGGGAGAATCTCAAGAGCAGGGGGTGGAGCAAGCCAGGCCTTAAAAACCACGAGAAGCTCCAGCCCAAAAGGCAGCCAAACTCCAGCCCACCTCCGGGAGAATCTCAAGAGCAGGGGGTGGAGCAAGCCAGGCCTCAAACCACGAGAAGCTCCAGCCCAAAAGGCAGCCAAAATTCAGCCCACCTGGAGGAGAATCTCAAGAGCAGGGGGTGGAGCAAGGCAGGCCTCAAACCAGGTGAAGCTCCAGCCCAAAATGTAGCCAAACTCCAGCCCACCTCCGAGAGAATCTCAAGAGCAGGGGGTGGAGCAAGCCAGGCCTCAAACCACGAGAAGCTCCAGCCCAAAAGGCAGCCAAAATGCAGTACACATCCGGGAGAATATCAAGAGCAGGGGGTGGAGCAAGCCAGGCCTCAAACCACGAGAAGTTCCAGCCCAAAAGGCATCCAAAATGCAGCCCACATCGGGGAGAATATCAAGAGCAGGGGGTGGAGCAAGCCAGGCCTCAAACCACGAGAAGCTCCAGCCCAAAAGGCAGCCAAAATGCAGCTCACATCCGGGAGAATCTCAAGAGCAGGGGATGGAGCAAGCCAGGCCTCAAACCACGAGAAGCTCCAGCCCAAAAGGCAGCCAAAATGCAGCCCACATCCGGGAGAATCTCAAGAGCAGGGGGTGGAGCAAGCCAGGCCTCAAACCAGGTGAAGCTCCAGCCGAAAAGGCAGCCAAACTCCAGCCCACCTCCGAGAGAATCTCAAGAGCAGGGGGTGGAGCAAGCCAGGCCTCAAACCACGAGAAGCTCCAGCCCAAAATTCAGCCAAAATGCAGCCCACATCCGGGAGAATCTCAAGAGCAGGGTGTGGAGCAAGGCAGGCCTCAAACCACGAGAAGCTCCAGCCCAAAAGGCAGCCAAACTCCAGCCCACATCCGGGAGAATCTCAAGAGCAGGGGGTGGAGCAAGCCAGGCCTCAAACCACGAGAAGCTCCAGCCCAAAAGGCAGCCAAAATGCAGCCCACCTCCAGGAGAATATCAAGAGCAGGGGGTGGAGCAAGCCAGGCCTCAAACCACGAGAAGTTCCAGCCCAAAAGGCAGCCAAAATGCAGCCCACATCGGGGAGAATATCAAGAGCAGGGGGTGGAGCAAGCCAGGCCTCAAACCACGAGAAGCTCCAGCCCAAAAGGCAGCCAAAATCCAGCCCACATCTGGGAGAATCTCAAGAGCAGGGGGTAGAGCAAGCCAGGCCTCAAACCACGAGAAGCTTCAGCCCAAAAGGCAGCCAAACTCCAGCTCACCTCCGGGAGAATCTCAAGAGCAGGGTGTGGAGCAAGCCAGGCCTCAAACCACGAGAACCTCCAGCCCAAAATGCAGCCATAATCCAGCCCACATCCGGGAGAATCTCAAGAGCAGGGGGTGGAGCAAGCCAGGCCTCAAACCACGAGAAGCTCCAGCCCAAAATGCAGCCAAACTCCAACCCACCTCCACGAGAATCTCAATAGCAGGGGGTGGAGCAAGCCAGGCCTCAAACCACGAGAAGCTCCAGCCCAAAAGGCAGCCAAACTCCAGCCCACATCCAGGAGAATAACAAGAGCAAGGGGGTGGAGCAAGCCAGGCCTCAAACCACGAGAAGCTCCAGCCCAAAAGGCAGCCAAAATCCAGCCCATATCCGGGAGGAACTCAAGAGCAGGGGGTGGAGCAAGCCAGGCCTCAAACCACGAGAATCTCCAGCCCAAAAAGCAGCCACAATGCAGCCCACCTCCGGGAGAATCTCAAGAGCAGGGGGTGGAGCAAGCCAGGCCTGAAACCACGAGAAGCTCCAGCCCAAAATGCAGCCAAAATCCAGCCCACGTCCGGGAGAATCTCAAGAGCAGGGGCTGGAGGAAGCCAGGGCTAAACCACGAGAAGCTCCAGCCCAAGTATCAGCCAAAATGCAGCCCACATCCGGGAGAATCTCAAGAGCAGGGTGTGGAGCAAGCCAGGCCTCAAACCACGAGAAGCTCCAGCCCAAAAGGCAGCCAAAATGCAGCTCACATCCGGGAGAATCTCAAGAGCAGGGGATGGAGCAAGCCAGGCCTCAAACCACGAGAAGCTCCAGCCCAAAAGGCAGCCAAAATGCAGCCCACATCCGGGAGAATCTCAAGAGCAGGGGGTGGAGCAAGCCAGGCCTCAAACCTCGAGAACCTCCAGCCCAAAATGCAGCCATAATCCAGCCCACATCCGGGAGAATCTCAAGAGCAGGGGGTGGAGCAAGCCAGGCCTCAAACCACGAGAAGCTCCAGCCCAAAATGCAGCCAAACTCCAGCCCACATGCGGGAGAATATCAAGAGCAGGGGGTAGAGCAAGCCAGGCCTCAAACCACGAGAAGCTCCAGCCCAAAAGGCAGCCAAACTCCAGCCCACATCCAGGAGAATAACAAGAGCAAGGGGGTGGAGCAAGCCAGGCCTCAAACCACGAGAAGCTCCAGCCCAAAAGGCAGCCAAAATCCAGCCCACATCCGGGAGGAACTCAAGAGCAGGGGGTGGAGCAAGCCAGGCCTCAAACCACGAGAAGCTCCAGCCCAAAAGGCAGCCAAAATGCAGCCCACGTCCGGGAGAATCTCAAGAGCAGGGGGTGGAGCAAGCCAGGCCTCAAACCACGAGAAGCTCCAGCCCAAAAGGCAGCTAAAATTCAGCCCACATCGAGGAGAATCTCAAGAGCAGGGGGTGGAGCAAGCCAGGCCTCAAACCACGAGAAGCTCCAGCCCAAAAGGCAGCCAAAATGCAGCCCACATGCGGGAGAATCTCAAGAGCAGGGGGTGGAGCAAGCCAGGCCTCAAACCACGAGAAGCTCCAGCCCAAAATGCAGCCAAAATCCAGCCCACATCCGGGAGAATCTCAAGAGCAGGGGGTGGAGCAAGCCAGGCCTCAAACCACGAGAAGCTCCAGCCCAAAATGCAGCCAAAATCCAGCCCACATCCGGGAGAATCTCAAGAGCAGGGGCTGGAGCAAGCCAGGCCTCAAACCATGAGAAGATCCAGCTCAAAATGCAGCGAAAATGCAGCCCACCTCCGGGAGAATATCAAGAGCAGGGGGTTCGAGCAAGCCAGGCCTCAAACCACGAGAAGCTCCAGCCCAAAAGGCAGGCAAACTCCAGCCCACCTCCGGGAGAATCTCAAGAGCAGGGGGTGGAGCAAGCCAGGCCTCAAACCACGACAAGCTCCAGCCCAAAAAGCAGCCAAAATCCAGCTCACATCCAGGAGAATATCAAGAGCAGGGGTTGAAGCAAGCCAGGCCTCAAACGTCGAGAACCTCCAGCCCAAAATGCAGCCATAATCCAGCCCACATCCGGGAGAATCTCAAGAGCAGGGGGTGGAGCAAGCCAGGCCTCAAACCAGGTGAAGCTCCAGCCCAAAAGGCAGCCAAACTCCAGCCCACCTCCGAGAGAATCTCAAGAGCAGGGGGTGGAGCAAGCCATGCCTGAAACCACGAGAAGCTCCAGCTCAAAAGGCAGCCAAAATGCAGCCCACATCCAAGAGAATCTCAAGAGCAGGGGGTGGAGCAAGCCAGGCCTCAAACCACGAGAAGCTCCAGCCCAAAAGGCAGCCAAAATGCAGCCCACATCCAGGACAATATCAAGAGCAGGGGGTGGAGCAAGCCAGGCCTCAAACCACGAGAAGCTCCAGCCCAAAAGGCAGCCAAACTCCAGCCCACCTCCGGGAGAATCTCAAGAGCAGGGGTTGGAGCAAGCCAGGCCTCAAACCACGAGAAGCTCCAGCCCAAAAGGCAGCCAAAATGCAGCCCACATCCGGGACAATCTCAAGAGCAGGGGCTGGAGCAAGCCAGGCCTCAAACAATGAGAAGATCCAGCTCAATATACAGCAAAAATGCAGCCCACCTCGGGGAGAATCTCAAGAGCAGGGGGTTCGAGCAAGCCAGGCCTCAAACCACGAGAAGCTCCAGCCCAAAAGGCAGCGAAAATGCAGCCCACCTCTGGGAGAATATCAAGAGCAGGGGGTTCGAGGAAGCCAGGCCTCAAACCACGAGAAGCTCCAGCCCAAAAGGCAGGCAAGCTCCAGCCCAAAAGGCAGGCAAACTCCAGCCCACCTCCGGGAGAATCTCAAGAGCAGGGGGTGGAGCAAGCCAGGACTCAAACCACGAGAAGCTCCAGCCCAAAAGGCAGCCAAAATCCAGCTCACATCCAGGAGAATATCAAGAGCAGGGGGTGGAGCAAGCCATGCCTCAAACCACGAGAAGCTCCAGCCCAAAAGGCAGCCAAAATGCAGCCCACATCCGGGAGAATCTCAAGAGAAGGGGGTGGAGCAAGCCAGGCCTCAAACCAGGAGAAGCTCCAGCCCAAAAGGCAGCCAAAATGCAGCCCACATGCGGGAGAATCTCAAGAGCAGGGGGTGGAGCAAGCCAGGCCTCAAACGACGAGAAGCTCCAGCCCAAAATGCAGCCAAAATCCAGCCCACATCCGGGAGAATCTCAAGAGCAGGGGCTGGAGCAAGCCAGGCCTCAAACCATGAGAAGATCCAGCTCAAAATGCAGTGAAAATGCAGCCCACCTCTGGGAGAATATGAAGAGCAGGGGGTTCGAGCAAGCCAGGCCTCAAACCACGAGAAGCTCCAGCCCAAAAAGCAGGCAAACTCCAGCCCACATCCGGGAGAATCTCAAGAGCAGGGTGTGGAGCAAGCCAGGCCTCAAACCAGGAGAATCTCCAGCCCAAAAGGCAGCCAAAATGCAGCCCACATCCGGGAGAATATCAAGAGCAGGGGTTGGAGCAAGGAGGCCTCAAACCACGAGAAGCTCCAGCCCAAGTATCAGCCAAAATGCAGCCCACATCCGGGAGAATCTCAAGAGCAGGGGGTGGAGCAAGCCAGGCCTCAAACCACGAGAAACTCCAGCCCAAAAGGCAGCCAAAATACAGCCCACGTCCGGGAGAATCTCAAGAGCAGGGGGTGGAGCAAGCCAGGCCTCAAACCACAAGAAGATCCAGCCCAAAAGGCAGCCAAAATGCAGCGCACATCCGGGACAATATCAATAGCAGGGGATGGAGCAAGCCAGGCCTCAAACCACGAGAAGCTCCAGCCCAAAAGGCAGCCAAAATGCAGCCCACATCCGGGATAAAATCAAGAGCAGGGGGTGGAGCAAGCCAGGCCTCAAACCACGAGAATCTCCAGCCCAAAAGGCAGCCACAATGCAGCCCACATCCGGGAGAATCTCAAGAGCAGGGGCTGGAGCAAGCCAGGCCTCAAACCACAAGAAGCCCCAGCCCAAAATGCAGCGAAAATGCAGCCCACATCTGGGAGAATCTCAAGAGCAGGTGGTGGAGCAAGCCAGGCCTCAAACCACGAGAAGCTCCAGCCCAAAAGGCAGCCAAACTCCAGCCCACATCCGGGACAATCTCAAGAGCAGGGGGTGGAGCAAGCCAGGCCTCAAACCAGGAGAAGCTCCAGCCCAAAAGGCAGCGAAAATGCAGCCCACATCTGGGAGAATCTCAAGAGCAGGTGGTGGAGCAAGCCAGGCCTCAAACCACGAGAAGCTCCAGCCCAAAAGTCAGCCAAAATGCAGCCCACATCTGGGAGAATCTCAAGAGCAGGGGTTGGAGCAAGCCAGGGCTAAAACCACGAGAAGCTCCAGCCCAAAAGGCAGCCAAAATGCAGCCCACATCCGGGAGAATCTCAAGAGCAGGGGGTGGAGCAAGCCAGGCCTCAAACCACGAGAAGCTCCAGCTCAAAATGCAGCCAAAAAGCAGCCCACATCCCGGAGAATCTCAAGAGCAGGGGGTGGAGCAAGCCAGGCCTCAAACCAGGAGAAGCTCCAACAGAAAATGCAGCCAAAATCCAGCCCACCTCTGGGAGAAAATCAAGAGCAGGGGGTGGAGCAAGCCAGGCCTCAAACCAGGAGAAGCTCCAGCTCAAAATGCAGCCAAAAAGCAGCCCATATCCCGGAGAATCTCAAGAGCAGGGGGTGGAGCAAGCCAGGCCTCAAACCAGGAGAAGCTCCAGCCCAAAATGCAGCCAAAATGCAGCCCACATCCCGGGAGAATCTCAAGAGCAGGGGGTGGAGCAAGCCAGGCCTCAAACCACGAGAAGCTCCAGCCCAAAAAGCAGCCAAAATGCAGCCCACATCCGGGAGAATCTCAAGAGCAGGGGGTGGAGCAAGCCAGGCCTCAAACCACGAGAAGCTCCAGCCCAAAAGGCAGCCAAAATGCAGCCCACATCCAGGAGAATCTCAAGAGCAGGTGGTGGAGCAGGACAGGCCTCAAACCACGAGAATCTCCAGCCCAAAATGCAGCCAAAATCCAGCCCACGTCCGGGAGAATCTCAAGAGCAGGGTGTGGAGCAAGCCAGGCCTCAAACCACGAGAAGCTCCAGCCCAAAATGTAGCCAAAATCCAGGCCACATCCGGGAGAATCTTAAGAGCAGGGGGTGAAGCAAGCCAGGCCTCAAACCACGAGAAGCTCCAGCCCAAAAGGCAGCCAAAATCCAGATCACATCCGGGAGAATATCAAGAGTAGGTGTTGGAGCAAGCCAGGCCTCAAACCACGAGAAGCTCCAACACAAAATGCAGCCAAAATCCAGACAACATCCGGGAGAAAATCAAGAGCAGGGGGTGGAGCAAGCCAGGCCTCAAACCAGGAGAAGCTCCAGCCCAAAATAAAGCCAAAATCCAGCCCACATCCGGGAGAATCTCAAGAGCAGGGGGTGGAGCAAGCCAGGCCTCAAACCACGAGAAGCTCCAGCCCAAAAGGCAGCCAAAATCCAGCACACATCCGGGATAAAATCAAGAGCAGGGGGTGGAGCAAGCCAGGCCTCAAACCACGAGAAGCTCCAGCCCAAATGGCAGCCAAAATCCAGACCATATGCGGGAGAATCTCAAGAGCAGGGGCTGGAGCAAGCCAGGCCTCAAACCACGAGAAGCTCCAGCCCGAAAGGCAGCTAAAATCCAGCCCACATCCGGGAGAATATCAAGAGCAGGGGGTGGAGCAAGCCAGGCCTCAAACCACGAGAAGCTCCAGCCCAAAAGGCAGCCAAAATGCAGCCCACATCCGGGAGAAACTCAAGAGCAGGGTGAGGAGGAAGGCAGGCCTCAAACCACGAGAAGCTCCAGCCCAAAAGGCAGCCAAAATCCAGCCCACCTCCGGGAGAATATCAAGAGCAGGGTGAGGAGGAAGGCAGGCCTCAAACCACGAGAAGCTCCAGCCCAAAAGGCAGCCAAAATCCAGCCCACATCCGGGAGAATCTCAAGAGCAGGGGGTGGAGCAAGCCAGGCCTCAAACCACGAGAAGCTCCAGCCCAAAAGACAGCCAAACTCCAGCCCACCTCCGGGAGAATCTCAAGAGCAGGGGGTGGAGCAAGCCAGGCCTCAAACCACGAGAAGCTCCAACACAAAATGCAGCCAAAATCCAGCCCACATCCGGGAGAAAATCAAGAGCAGGGGGTGGAGCAAGCCAGGCCTCAAACCAGGAGAAGCTCCAGCCCAAAATGCAGCCAAAATGCAGCCCACATCCGGGAGAATATCAAGAGCAGGGGTTGGAGCAAGCCAGGCCTCAAACCACGAGAAGCTCCAGCCCAAAAGAAAGCCAAAATCCAGCCCACATCCGGGAGAATCTCAAGAGCAGGGGGTGGAGCAAGCCAGGCCTCAAACCAAGAGAAGCTCCAGCCCAAAAGGCAGCCAAAATCCAGCACACATCCGGGATAAAATCAAGAGCAGGGGGTGGAGCAAGCCAGGCCTCAAACCACGAGAAGCTCCAGCCCAAAAGGCAGCCAAAATGCAGCCCACATCAGGGAGAATCTCAAGAGCAGGGGGTGGAGCAAGCCAGGCCTCAAACCACGAGAAGCCCCAGCCCAAAATGCAGTGAAAATGCAGCCCACATCTGGGAGAATCTCAAGAGCAGGGGGTGGAGCAAGCCAGGCCTCAAACCACGAGAAGCTCCAGCCCAAAAGGCAGCCATAATCCAGCCCACATCCGGGAGAATATCAAGAGTAGGGGGTGGAGCAAGCCAGGGCTCAAACCACGAGAAGCTCCAGCCCAAAAGGCAGCCAAACTCCAGCCCACATCCGGGAGAATCTCAAGAGCAGGGGGTGGAGCAAGCCAGGCCTCAAACCACGAGAAGCTCCAGCCCAAATGGCAGCCAAAATCCAGACCATATGCGGGAGAATCTCAAGAGCAGGGGGTGGAGCAAGCCAGGCCTCAAACCACGAGAAGCTCCAGCCCGAAAGGCAGCTAAAATCCAGCCCACATCCGGGAGAATATCAAGAGCAGGGGGTGGAGCAAGCCAGGCCTCAAACCACGAGAAGCTCCAGCCCAAAAGGCAGCCAAAATGCAGCCCACATCCGGGAGAAACTCAAGAGCAGGGTGAGGAGGAAGGCAGGCCTCAAACCAGGAGAAGCTCCAGCCCCAAAGGCAGCCAAAATCCAGCCCACCTCCGGGAGAATATCAAGAGCAGGGTGAGGAGGAAGGCAGGCCTCAAACCACGAGAAGCTCCAGCCCAAAAGGCAGCCAAAATCCAGCCCACATCAGGGAGAATCTCAAGAGCAGGGGCTGGAGCAAGCCAGGCCTCAAACCACGAGAAGCTCCAGCCCAAAAGACAGCCAAACTCCAGCCCACCTCCGGGAGAATCTCAAGAGCAGGGGGTGGAGCAAGCCAGGCCTCAAACCACGAGAAGATCCAGCTCAAAAGGCAGCCAAAATGCAGCCCACATCCAGGAGAATTTCAAGAGCAGGGGGTGGAGCAGGACAGGCCTCAAACCACGAGAATCTCCAGCCCAAAATGCAGCCAAAATCCAGCACACGTCTGGGAGAATCTCAAGAGCAGGGTGTGGAGCAAGTCAGGCCTCAAACCACGAGAAGCTCCAGCCCAAAAGGCAGCCAAAATCCAGCTCACATCCGGGAGAATATCAAGAGCAGGTGTTGGAGCAAGCCAGGCCTCAAACCACGAGAAGCTCCAGCCCAAAATACAGCCAAAATCCAGCCCACATCCGGGAGAAAATCAAGAGCAGGGGGTGGAGCAAGCCAGGCCTCAAACCAGGAGAAGCTCCAGCCCAAAATGCAGCCAAAATGCAGCCCAGATTCGGGAGAATCTCAAGAGCAGGGGGTGGAGCAAGCCAGGCCTCAAACCACGAGAAGCTCCAACCCAAAAGTCAGCCAAAATGCAGCCCACATCTGGGAGAATCTCAAGAGCAGGGGTTGGAGCAAGCCAGGGCTAAAACCACGAGAAGCTCCAGCCCAAAAGGCAGCCAAAATGCAGCCCACATCCGGGAGAATCTCAAGAGCAGGGGGTGGAGCAAGCCAGGCCTCAAACCACGAGAAGCTCCAGCTCAAAATGCAGCCAAAAAACAGCCCACATCCCGGAGAATCTCAAGAGCAGGGGGTGGAGCAAGCCAGGCCTCAAACCACGAGAAGCTCCAACACAAAATGCAGCCAAAATCCAGCCCACATCCGGGAGAAAATCAAGAGCAGGGGGTGGAGCAAGCCAGGCCTCAAACCAGGAGAAGCTCCAGCCCAAAATGCAGCCAAAATGCAGCCCACATCCGGGAGAATATCAAGAGCAGGGGTTGGAGCAAGCCAGGGCTAAAACCACGAGAAGCTCCAGCCCAAAAGAAAGCCAAAATCCAGCCCACATCCGGGAGAATCTGAAGAGCAGGGGGTGGAGCAAGCCAGGCCTCAAACCACGAGAAGCTCCAGCCCAAAAGGCAGCCAAAATCCAGCACACATCCGGGATAAAATCAAGAGCAGGGGGTGGAGCAAGCCAGGCCTCAAACCACGAGAAGCTCCAGCCCAAAAGGCAGCCAAAATGCAGCCCACATCCGGGAGAATATCAAGAGCAGGGGGTGGAGCCAGCCAGGCCTCAAACCACGAGAAGCCCCAGCCCAAAATGCAGTGAAAATGCAGCCCACATCTGGGAGAATCTCAAGAGCAGGGGGTGGAGCAAGCCAGGACTCAAACCACGAGAAGCTCCAGCCCAAAAGGCAGCCATAATCCAGCCCACATCCCGGGAGAATCTCAATAGCAGGGTGTGGAGCAAGGCAGGCCTCAAACCACGAGAATCTCCAGCCCAAAAGAAAGCCAAAATGCAGCCCACCTCCGGGAGAATCTCAAGAGCAGGGGGTGGAGCAAGCCAGGCCTCAAACCACGAGAAGCTCCAGCCCAAAAAGCAGCCAAAATGCAGCCCACATCCGGGAGAATCTCAAGAGCAGGGGGTGGAGCAAGCCAGGCCTCAAACCACGAGAAGCTCCAGCCCAAAAGGCAGCCAAAATGCAGCCCACATCCAGGAGAATCTCAAGAGCAGGTGGTGGAGCAGGACAGGCCTCAAACCACGAGAATCTCCAGCCCAAAATGCAGCCAAAATCCAGCCCACGTCCGGGAGAATCTCAAGAGCAGGGTGTGGAGCAAGCCAGGCCTCAAACCACGAAAAGCTCCAGCCCAAAATGTAGCCAAAATCCAGGCCACATCCGGGAGAATCTTAAGAGCAGGGGGTGAAGCAAGCCAGGCCTCAAACCACGAGAAGCTCCAGCCCAAAAGGCAGCCAAAATCCAGATCACATCCGGGAGAATATCAAGAGCAGGTGTTGGAGCAAGCCAGGCCTCAAACCACGAGAAGCTCCAACACAAAATGCAGCCAAAATCCAGCCCACATCCGGGAGAAAATCAAGAGCAGGGGGTGGAGCAAGCCAGGCCTCAAACGAGGAGAAGCTCCAGCCCAAAATAAAGCCAAAATCCAGCCCACATCCGGGAGAATCTCAAGAGCAGGGGGTGGAGCAAGCCAGGCCTCAAACCAGGAGAAGCTCCAGCCCAAATGGCAGCCAAAATCCAGACCATATGCGGGAGAATCTCAAGAGCAGGGGCTGGAGCAAGCCAGGCCTCAAACCACGAGAAGCTCCAGCCCGAAAGGCAGCTAAAATCCAGCCCACATCCGGGAGAATATCAAGAGCAGGGGGTGGAGCAAGCCAGGCCTCAAACCACGAGAAGCTCCAGCCCAAAAGGCAGCCAAAATGCAGCCCACATCCGGGAGAAACTCAAGAGCAGGGTGAGGAGGAAGGCAGGCCTCAAACCAGGAGAAGCTCCAGCCCAAAAGGCAGCCAAAATCCAGCCCACCTCCGAGAGAATATCAAGAGCAGGGTGAGGAGGAAGGCAGGCCTCAAACCACGAGAAGCTCCAGCCCAAAAGGCAGCCAAAATCCAGCCCACCTCCGGGAGAATCTCAAGAGCAGGGGGTGGAGCAAGCCAGGCCTCAAACCACGAGAAGCTCCAGCCCAAAATGCAGCCAAAATCCAGCCCACATCCGGGAGAAAATCAAGAGCAGGGGGTGGAGCAAGCCAGGCCTCAAACCAGGAGAAGCTCCAGCCCAAAATGCAGCCAAAATGCAGCCCACATCCGGGAGAATATCAAGAGCAGGGGTTGGAGCAAGCCAGGCCTCAAACCACGAGAAGCTCCAGCCCAAAATAAAGCCAAAATCCAGCCCACATCCGGGAGAATCTCAAGAGCAGGGGGTGGAGCAAGCCAGGCCTCAAACCAAGAGAAGCTCCAGCCCAAAAGGCAGCCAAAATCCAGCACACATCCGGGATAAAATCAAGAGCAGGGGGTGGAGCAAGCCAGGCCTCAAACCACGAGAAGCTCCAGCCCAAAAGGCAGCTAAAATGCAGCCCACATCAGGGAGAATCTCAAGAGCAGGGGGTGGAGCAAGCCAGGCCTCAAACCACGAGAAGCCCCAGCCCAAAATGCAGTGAAAATGCAGCCCACATCTGGGAGAATCTCAAGAGCAGGGGGTGGAGCAAGCCAGGCCTCAAACCACGAGAAGCTCCAGCCCAAAAGGCAGCCATAATCCAGCCCACATCCGGGAGAATATCAAGAGTAGGGGGTGGAGCAAGCCAGGGCTCAAACCACGAGAAGCTCCAGCCCAAAAGGCAGCCAAACTCCAGCCCACATCCGGGAGAATCTCAAGAGCAGGGGGTGGAGCAAGCCAGGCCTCAAACCACGACAAGCTCCAGCCCAAATGGCAACCAAAATCCAGACCATATGCGGGAGAATCTCAAGAGCAGGGGGTGGAGCAAGCCAGGCCTCAAACCACGAGAAGCTCCAGCCCGAAAGGCAGCTAAAATCCAGCCCACATCCGGGAGAATATCAAGAGCAGGGGGTGGAGCAAGCCAGGCCTCAAACCACGAGAAGCTCCAGCCCAAAAGGCAGCCAAAATGCAGCCCACATCTGGGAGAAACTCAAGAGCAGGGTGAGGAGGAAAGCAGGCCTCAAACCAGGAGAAGCTCCAGCCCAAAAGGCAGCCAAAATCCAGCCCACCTCCGGGAGAATATCAAGAGCAGGGTGAGGAGGAAGGCAGGCCTCAAACCACGAGAAGCTCCAGCCCAAAAGGCAGCCAAAATCCAGCCCACATCAGGGAGAATCTCAAGAGCAGGGGCTGGAGCAAGCCAGGCCTCAAACCACGAGAAGCTCCAGCCCAAAAGACAGCCAAACTCCAGCCCACCTCCGGGAGAATCTCAAGAGCAGGGGGTGGAGCAAGCCAGGCCTCAAACCACGAGAAGATCCAGCTCAAAAGGCAGCCAAAATGCAGCCCACATCCAGGAGAATTTCAAGAGCAGGGGGTGGAGCAGGACAGGCCTCAAACCACGAGAATCTCCAGCCCAAAATGCAGCCAAAATCCAGCCCACGTCTGGGAGAATCTCAAGAGCAGGGTGTGGAGCAAGTCAGGCCTCAAACCACGAGAAGCTCCAGCCCAAAATGTAGCCAAAATCCAGGCCACATCCGGGAGAATCTCAAGAGCAGGGGGTGAAGCAAGCCAGGCCTCAAACCACGAGAAGCTCCAGCCCAAAAGGCAGCCAAAATCCAGCTCACATCCGGGAGAATATCAAGAGCAGGTATTGGAGCAAGCCAGGCCTCAAACCACGAGAAGCTCCAGCCCAAAATGCAGCCAAAATCCAGCCCACATCCGGGAGAAAATCAAGAGCAGGGGGTGGAGCAAGCCAGGCCTCAAACCAGGAGAAGCTCCAGCCCAAAATGCAGCCAAAATGCAGCCCACATCCGGGAGAATATCAAGAGCAGGGGTTGGAGCAAGCCAGGCCTCAAACCACGAGAAGCTCCAGCCCAAAATAAAGCCAAAATCCAGCCCACATCCGGGATAAAATCAAGAGCAGGGTGAGGAGGAAGGCAGGCCTCAAACCAGGAGAAGCTCCAGCCCAAAAGGCAGCCAAAATCCAGCCCACATCCGGGAGAATCTCAAGAGCAGGGGGTGGAGCAAGCCAGGCCTCAAACCACGAGAAGCTCCAGCCCAAAAGGCAGCCAAACTCCAGCCCACATCCGTGAGAATCTCAAGAGCAGGGGGTGGAGCAAGCCAGGCCTCAAACCACGAGAAGCTCCAGCCCAAAACGCAACCAAAATGCAGCCCACATCCGGGAGAATCTCAAGAGCAGGGGGTGGAGCAAGCCAGGCCTCAAACCAGGAGAAGCTCCAGCCCAAAATGTAGCCAAAATCCAGCCCACATCCGGGAGAATCTCAAGAGCAGGGGGTGAAGCAAGCCAGGCCTCAAACCACGAGAAGCTCCAGCCCAAAAGGCAGCCAAAATGCAGCCCACGTCCGGGAGAATCTCAAGAGCAGGGGGTGGAGCAAGCCAGGGCTCAAACCACGAGAAGCTCCAGCCCAAAAGAAAGCCAAAATCCAGCCCACATCCGGGAGAATCTCAAGAGCAGGGGTTGGAGCAAGCCAGTCCTCAAACCCCGAGAAGCTCCAGCCCAAAATGCAGCCAAACTCCAGCCCACCTCCGTGAGAATCTCAAGAGCAGGGGGTGGAGCAAGCCAGGCCTCAAACCACGGGAAGCTCCAGTTCAAAAGGCAGCCAAAATGCAGCCCACCTCCGGGAGAATCTCAAGAGCAGGGTTTGGAGCAAGCCAGGCCTCAAACCACGAGAATCTCCAGCCCAAAAGGCAGCCAAAATCCAGACCACATGCTGGAGAATCTCAAGAGCAGGGGGTGGAGCAAGCCAGGCCTCAAACCACGAGAAGCTCCAGCCCAAACGGCAGCCAAACTCCAGCCCACATCCGGGAGAATCTCAAGAGCAGGGGCTGGAGCAAGCCAGGCCTCAAACCACGAGAAGCTCCAGCCCAAAATGCTGTGAAAATGCAGACAAAATCAGGGAGAATCTCAAGAGCAGGGGGTGGAGCAAGCCAGGCCTCAAACCATGAGAAGCTCCAGCCCAAAAGGCAGCCACAATCCAGCCCACGTCCGGGAGAATCTCAAGAGCAGGGGGTGGAGCAAGCCAGGCCTCAAACCACGAGAAGCTCCAGCCCAAAATGCAGCCAAAATCCAGCCCACATCCAGGAGAATCTCAAGAGCTGGGGGTGGAGCAAGCCAGGCCTCAAACCACGAGAAGCTCCAGCCCAAAAGGCAGCCAAACTCCAGCCCACCTCCGGGAGAATCTCAAGAGCAGGGGGTGGAGCAAGCCAGGCCTCAAACCACGAGAAGCTCCAGCTCAAAAGGCAGCCAAAATGCAGCCCACATCCAGGAGAATTTCAAGAGCAGGGGGTGGAGCAAGCCAGGCCTCAAACCACGAGAATCTCCAGCCCAAAATGCAGCCAAAATCCAGCCCACGTCCGGGAGAATCTCAAGAGCAGGGGGTGGAGCAAGCCAGGCCTCAAACCACGAGAAGCTCCAGCCCAAAATAAAGCCAAAATGCAGCCCACGTCCGGGAGAATCTCAAGAGCAGGGGGTGGAGCAAGCCAGGCCTCAAACCACGAGAAGCTCCAGCCCAAAAGGCAGCCAAAATGCAGCCCACATCCGGGAGAATCTCAAGAGCAGGGGGTGAAGCAAGCCAGGCCTCAAACCACGAGAAGCTCCAGCCCAAAATGCAGCCAAAATGCAGCCCACATCCGGGAGAATATCAAGAGCAGGGGTTGGAGCAAGCCAGGCCTCAAACCACGAGAAGCTCCAGCCCAAAATAAAGCCAAAATCCAGCCCACATCCGGGATAAAATCAAGAGCAGGGTGAGGAGGAAGGCAGGCCTCAAACCAGGAGAAGCTCCAGCCCAAAAGGCAGCCAAAATCCAGCCCACATCCGGGAGAATCTCAAGAGCAGGGGGTGGAGCAAGCCAGACCTCAAACCACGAGAAGCTCCAGCCCAAAAGGCAGCCAAACTCCAGCCCACATCCGTGAGAATCTCAAGAGCAGGGGGTGGAGCAAGCCAGGCCTCAAACCACGAGAAGCTCCAGCCCAAAACGCAACCAAAATGCAGCCCACATCCGGGAGAATCTCAAGAGCAGGGGGTGGAGCAAGCCAGGCCTCAAACCACGAGAAGCTCCAGCCCAAAATGCAGCCAAAATCCAGCCCACATCCAGGAGAATCTCAAGAGCAGGGGGTGGAGCAAGCCAGGCCTCAAACCACGAGAAGCTCCAGCCCAAAAGGCAGCCAAACTCCAGCCCACCTCCAGGAGAATCTCAAGAGCAGGGGGTGGAGCAAGCCAGGCCTCAAACCACGAGAAGCTCCAGCTCAAAAGGCAGCCAAAATGCAGCCCACATCCAGGAGAATTTCAAGAGCAGGGGGTGGAGCAGGACAGGCCTCAAACCACGAGAATCTCCAGCCCAAAATGCAGCCAAAATCCAGCCCACGTCCGGGAGAATCTCAAGAGCAGGGGGTGGAGCAAGCCAGGCCTCAAACCAGGAGAAGCTCCAGCCCAAAATGTAGCCAAAATCCAGCCCACATCCGGGAGAATCTCAAGAGCAGGGGGTGAAGCAAGCCAGGCCTCAAACCACGAGAAGCTCCAGCCCAAAAGGCAGCCAAAATGCAGCCCACGTCCGGGAGAATCTCAAGAGCAGGGGGTGGAGCAAGCCAGGGCTCAAACCACGAGAAGCTCCAGCCCAAAAGAAAGCCAAAATCCAGCCCACCTCCGGGAGAATCTCAAGAGCAGGGGGTGGAGCAAGCCAGGCCTCAAACCACGAGAAGCTCCAGCCCAAAAGGCAGCCAAAATGCAGCCCACATCCGGGAGAATCTCAAGAGCAGGGGGTGAAGCAAGCCAGGCCTCAAACCACGAGAAGCTCCAGCCCAAAAGGCAGCCAAAATCCAGCTCACATCCGGGAGAATATCAAGAGCAGGTGTTGGAGCAAGCCAGGCCTCAAACCACGAGAAGCTCCAGCCCAAAATGCAGCCAAAATCCAGCCCACATCTGGGAGAAAATCAAGAGCAGGGGGTGGAGCAAGCCAGGCCTCAAACCACGAGAAGCTCCAGCCCAAAATGCAGCCAAAATGCAGCCCACATCCGGGAGAATATCAAGAGCAGGGGTTGGAGCAAGCCAGGCCTCAAACCACGAGAAGCTCCAGCCCAAAATAAAGCCAAAATCCAGCCCACATCCGGGATAAAATCAAGAGCAGGGTGAGGAGGAAGGCAGGCCTCAAACCAGGAGAAGCTCCAGCCCAAAAGGCAGCCAAAATCCAGCCCACATCCGGGAGAATCTCAAGAGCATGGGGTGGAGCAAGCCAGGCCTCAAACCACGAGAAGCTCCAGCCCAAAAGGCAGCCAAACTCCAGCCCACATCCGTGAGAATCTCAAGAGCAGGGGGTGGAGCAAGCCAGGCCTCAAACCACGAGAAGCTCCAGCCCAAAACGCAACCAAAATGCAGCCCACATCCGGGAGAATCTCAAGAGCAGGGGGTGGAGCAAGCCAGGCCTCAATCCACGAGAAGCTCCAGCCCAAAATGCAGCCAAAATCCAGCCCACATCCAGGAGAATCTCAAGAGCAGGGGGTGGAGCAAGCCAGGCCTCAAACCACGAGAAGCTCCAGCCCAAAAGGCAGCCAAACTCCAGCCCACCTCCAGGAGAACCTCAAGAGCAGGGGGTGGAGCAGGACAGGCCTCAAACCACGAGAATCTCCAGCCCAAAATGCAGCCAAAATCCAGCCCACGTCCGGGAGAATCTCAAGAGCAGGGGGTGGAGCAAGCCAGGCCTCAAACCAGGAGAAGCTCCAGCCCAAAATGTAGCCAAAATCCAGCCCACATCCGGGAGAATCTCAAGAGCAGGGGGTGAAGCAAGCCAGGCCTCAAACCACGAGAAGCTCCAGCCCAAAAGGCAGCCAAAATGCAGCCCACGTCCGGGAGAATCTCAAGAGCAGGGGGTGGAGCAAGCCAGGGCTCAAACCACGAGAAGCTCCAGCCCAAAAGAAAGCCAAAATCCAGCCCACATCCGGGAGAATCTCAAGAGCAGGGGGTGGAGCAAGCCAGTCCTCAAACCTCAAGAAGCTCCAGCCCAAAATGCAGCCAAACTCCAGCCCACCTCCGTGAGAATCTCAAGAGCAGGGGGTGGAGCAAGCCAGGCCTCAAACCACGAGAAGCTCCAGCCCAAAAGGCAGCCATAATCCAGCCGACTTCTGGGAGAATCTCAAGAGCAGGGGGTGGAGCAAGGCAGGCCTCAAACCACGGGAAGCTCCAGTTCAAAAGGCAGCCAAAATGCAGCCCACCTCCGGGAGAATCTCAAGAGCAGGGGGTGGAGCAAGCCAGGCCTCAAACCACGAGAAGCTCCAGCCCAAAAGGCAGCCAAAATCCAGACCACATCCTGGAGAATCTCAAGAGCAGGGGGTGGAGCAAGCCAGGCCTCAAACCACGAGAAGCTCCAGCCCAAACGGCAGCCAAACTCCAGCCCACATCCAGGAGAATCTCAAGAGCAGGGGCTGGAGCAAGCCAGGCCTCAAACCACGAGAAGCTCCAGCCCAAAATGCAGTGAAAATGCAGCCCACATCAGGGAGAATCTCAAGAGCAGGGGGTGGAGCAAGCCAGGCCTCCAACCACGAGAATCTCCAGCCCAAAAGGCAGCCACAATGCAGCCCACATCCGGGAGAAACTCAAGAGCAGGGGGTGGAGCAAGCCAGGCCTCAAACCACGAGAAGCTCCAGCCCAAAAGGCAGCCAAAATCCAGCCCACATCCGGGAGAATCTCAAGAGCAGGGGTTGGAGCAAGCCAGGCCTCAAACCATGAGAATCTCCAGCCAAAAAGGCAGCCACAATGCAGCCCACATCCGGGAGAATCTCAAGAGCAGGGGGTGGAGCAAGCCAGGCCTCAAACCACGAGAAGCTCCAGCCCAAAATGCAGCCAAAATCCAGCCCACATCCAGGAGAATCTCAAGAGCAGGGGGTGGAGCAAGCCAGGCCTCAAACCACGAGAAGATCCAGCCCAAAAGGCAGCCAAATTCCAGCCCACCTCCGGGAGAATCTCAAGAGCAGGGGGTGGAGCAAGCCAGGCCTCAAACCACGAGAAGCTCCAGGTCAAAAGGCAGCAAAAATGCAGCCCACATCCAGGAGAATTTCAAGAGCAGGGGGTGGAGCAGGACAGGCCTCAAACCACGAGAATCTCCAGCCCAAAATGCAGCCAAAATCCAGCCCACGTCCGGGAGAATCTCAAGAGCAGGGGGTGGAGCAAGCCAGGCCTCAAACCACGAGAAGCTCCAGCCCAAAATGCAGCCAAAATCCAGCCCACATCCAGGAGAATCTTAAGAGCAGGGGGTGGAGCAAGCCAGGCCTCAAACCACGAGAAGCTCCAGCCCAAAAGGCAGCCAAACTCCAGCCCACCTCCGGGAGAATCTCAAGAGCAGGGGGTGGAGCAAGCCAGGCCTCAAACCACGAGAAGCTCCAGCTCAAAAGGCAGCAAAAATGCAGGCCACATCCAGGAGAATTTCAAGAGCAGGGGGTGGAGCAGGACAGGCCTCAAACCACGAGAATCTCCAGCCCAAAATGCAGCCAAAATGCAGCCCACGTCCGGGAGAATCTCAAGAGCAGGGGGTGGAGCAAGCCAGGCCTCAAACCACGAGAAGCTCCAGCCCAAAATAAAGCCAAAATCCAGCCCACGTCTGGGAGAATCTCAAGAGCAGGGGGTGGAGCAAGCCAGGCCTCAAACCACGAGAAGCTCCAGCCCAAAAGGCAGCCAAAATCCAGCCCACATCCGGGAGAATCTCAAGAGCAGGGGGTGGAGCAAGCCAGGACTCAAACCACGAGAAGCTCCAGCCCAAAAGGCAGCCATAATCCAGGCAAATCCGGGAGAATATCAACAGCAGGGGTTGGAGCAAGCCAGGGCTCAAACTACGAGAAGCTCCAGCCCAAAAGAAAGCCAAAATGCAGCCTACCTCTGGGAGAATCTCAAGAGCAGGGGGTGGAGCAAGCCAGGCCTCAAACCACGACAAGCTCCAGCCCAAATTGCAGCCAAAATCCAGACCATATGCGGGAGAATCTCAAGAGCAGGGGGTGGAGCAAGCCAGGCCTCAAACCACGAGAAGCTCCAGCTCAAAAGGCAGCTAAAATCCAGCCCACATCCGGGAGAATCTCAAGAGCAGGGGGTGGAGCAAGCCAGGCCTCAAACCACGAGAAGCTCCAGCCCAAAAGGCAGCCAAAATGCAGCCCACATCCGGGAGAAACTCAAGAGAAGGGTGAGGAGGAACGCAGGCCTCATACCAGGAGAAGCTCCAGCCCAAAAGGCAGCCAAACTGCAGCCCACCTCCGGGAGAATCTCAAGAGCAGGGGGTGGAGCAAGCCAGGCCTCAAACCACGAGAAGCTCCAGCCCAAAAGGCAGCCAAAATGCAGCCCACATCCAGGAGAATTTCAAGAGCAGGGGGTGGAGCAGGACAGGCCTCAAACCACGAGAATCTCCAGTCCAAAATGCAGCCAAAATCCAGCCCACCTCCGGGAGAATCTCAAGAGCAGGGGGTGGAGCAAGCCAGGCCTCAAACCACGAGAAGCTCCAGCCCAAAAGGCAGCCAAAATGCAGCCCACATCCGGGAGAATCTCAAGAGCAGGGCGTGGAGCAAGCCAGGCCTCAAACCACGAGATGCTCCAGCCCAAAATGCAGTGAATATGCAGCCCACATCTGGGAGAATCTCAAGAGCAGGGGGTGGAGCAAGGCAGGCCTCAAACCACGAGAAGCTCCAGCCCAAAAGGCAGCCATAATCCAGCCCACATCCGGGAGAATATCAACAGCAGGGGTTGGAGGAAGCCAGGGCTCAAACCACGAGAAGCTCCAGCCCAAAAGAAAGCCAAAATGCAGCCCACCTCCGGGAGAATTTCAAGAGCAGGGGGTGGAGCAAGCCAGGCCTCAAACCACGACAAGCTCCAGCCCAAATGGCAGCCAAAATCCAGACCATATGCGGGAGAATCTCAAGAGCAGGGGGTGGAGCAAGCCAGGCCTCAAACCACGAGAAGCTCCAGCCCAAAAGGCAGCCAAAATGCAGCCCACATCCGGGAGAATCTCAAGAGCAGGGGGTAGAGCAAGCCAGGCCTCAAACCACGAGATGCCCCAGCCCAAAATGCAGTGAAAATGCAGCCCACATCTGGGAGAATCTCAAGAGCAGGGGGTGGAGCAAGCCAGGACTCAAACCACGAGAAGTTCCAGCCCAAAAGGCAGCCATAATCCAGCCCACATCCGGGAGAATATCAACAGCAGGGGTTGGAGCAAGCCAGGGCTCAAACCACGAGAAGCTCCAGCCCAAAAGGCAGCCAAAATGCAGCCCACCTCCGGGAGAATTTCAAGAGCAGGGGGTGGAGCAAGCCAGGCCTCAAACCACGACAAGCTCCAGCCCAAATGGCAGCCAAAATCCAGACCATATGCGGGAGAATCTCAAGAGCAGGGGGTGGAGCAAGCCAGGCCTCAAACCACGAGAAGCTCCAGCCCAAAAGGCAGCTAAAATCCAGCCCACATGCGGGAGAATCTCAAGAGCAGGGGGTGAAGCAAGCCAGGCCTCAAACCACGAGAAGCTCCAGCCCAAAAGGCAGCCAAACTCCAGCCCACATCCGTCAGAATCTCAAGAGCAGGGGGTGGAGCAAGCCAGGCCTCAAACCACGAGAAGCTCCAGCCCAAAACGCAACCAAAATGCAGCCCACATCCGGGAGAATCTCAAGAGCAGGGGGTGGAGCAAGCCAGGCCTCAAACCACGAGAAGCTCCAGCCCAAAATGCAGCCAAAATCCAGCCCACATCCAGGAGAATCTCAAGAGCAGGGGGTGGAGCAAGCCAGGCCTCAAACCACGAGAAGCTCCAGCCCAAAAGGCAGCCAAACTCCAGCCCACCTCCAGGAGAATCTCAAGAGCAGGGGGTGGAGCAAGCCAGGCCTCAAACCACGAGAAGCTCCAGCTCAAAAGGCAGCCAAAATGCAGCCCACATCCGGGAGAATTTCAAGAGCAGGGGGTGGAGCAGGACAGGCCTCAAACCACGAGAATCTCCAGCCCAAAATGCAGCCAAAATGCAGCCCACATCCGGGAGAATCTCAAGAGCAGGGGGTGGAGCAAGCCAGGCCTCAAACCAGGAGAAGCTCCAGCCCAAAATGTAGCCAAAATCCAGCCCACATCCGGGAGAATCTCAAGAGCAGGGGGTGAAGCAAGCCAGGCCTCAAACCAGGAGAAGCTCCAGCCCAAAAGGCAGCCAAAATGCAGCCCACATGCTGGAGAATTTCAAGAGCAGGGGGTGGAGCAAGCCAGGCCTCAAACCACGAGAAGCTCCAGCCCAAACTGCAGCCAAACTCCAGCCCACATCCAGGAGAATCTCAAGAGCAGGGGCTGGAGCAAGCCAGGCCTCAAACCACGAGAAGCTCCAGCCCAAAATGCAGTGAAAATGCAGCCCACATCAGGGAGAATCTCAAGAGCAGGGGGTGGAGCAAGCCAGGCCTCCAACCACGAGAATCTCCAGCCCAAAAGGCAGCCACAATGCAGCCCACATCCGGGAGAAACTCAAGAGCAGGGGGTGGAGCAAGCCAGGCCTCAAACCACGAGAAGCTCCAGCCCAAAAGGCAGCCAAAATCCAGCCCACATCCGGGAGAATCTCAAGAGCAGGGGTTGGAGCAAGCCAGGCCTCAAACCACGAGAATCTCCAGCCCAAAAGGCAGCCACAATGCA
The DNA here is from genome assembly GCA_027574665.1 of Rhynochetos jubatus. Lineage (NCBI taxonomy): Eukaryota > Metazoa > Chordata > Aves > Eurypygiformes > Rhynochetidae > Rhynochetos > Rhynochetos jubatus. Next base: position 1,657,705 of record JAQBHY010000080.1, on the reverse strand, counting down.
GGCCACATCCGAGAGAATCTCAAGAGCAGGGGGTGGAGCAAGCCAGGCCTCAAACCACGAGAAGCTCCAGCCCAAAATGCAGCCAAAATCCAGCCCACATCCAGGAGAATCTCAAGAGCAGGGGGTGGAGCAAGCCAGGCCTCAAACCACGAGAAGCTCCAGCCCAAAACGCAGCCAAACTCCAGCCCACCTCCGGGAGAATCTCAAGAGCAGGGGGTGGAGCAAGCCAGGCCTCAAACCACGAGAAGCTCCAGCCCAAAAGGCAGCCAAACTCCAGCCCACCTCCGGGAGAATCTCAAGAGCAGGGGGTGGAGCAAGCCAGGCCTCAAACCACGAGAAGCTCCAGCCCAAAAGGCAGCCAAAATGCAGCCCACATCCGGGAGAATCTCAAGAGCAGGGGGTGGAGCAAGCCAGGACTCAAACCACGAGAAGCTCCAGCCCAAAAGGCAGCCATAATCCAGCCCACATCCAGGAGAATATCAACAGCAGGGGTTGGAGCAAGCCAGGGCTCAAACTACGAGAAGCTCCAGCCCAAAAGTAAGCCAAAATGCAGCCCACCTCCGGGAGAATTTCAAGAGCAGGGGGTGGAGCAAGCCAGGCCTCAAACCACGACAAGCTCCAGCCCAAATTGCAGCCAAAATCCAGACCATATGCGGGAGAATCTCAAGAGCAGGGGGTGGAGCAAGCCAGGCCTCAAACCACGAGAAGCTCCAGCTCAAAAGGCAGCTAAAATCCAGCCCACATCCGGGAGAATCTCAAGAGCAGGGGGTGGAGCAAGCCAGGCCTCAAACCACGAGAAGCTCCAGCCCAAAAGGCAGCCAAAATGCAGCCCACATCCGGGAGAAACTCAAGAGCAGGGTGAGGAGGAAGGCAGGCCTCATACCAGGAGAAGCTCCAGCCCAAAATGCAGCCAAAATCCAGCCCACCTCCGGGAGAATCTCAAGAGCAGGGGGTGGAGCAAGCCAGGCCTCAAACCACGAGAAGCTCCAGCCCAAAAGGCAGCCAAAATGCAGCCCACATCCAGGAGAATTTCAAGAGCAGGGGGTGGAGCAGGACAGGCCTCAAACCACGAGAATCTCCAGCCCAAAATGCAGCCAAAATCCAGCCCACGTCCGGGAGAATCTCAAGAGCAGGGGGTGGAGCAAGCCAGGCCTCAAACCACGAGAAGCTCCAGCCCAAAATAAAGCCAAAATCCAGCCCACCTCCGGGAGAATCTCAAGAGCAGGGGGTGGAGCAAGCCAGGCCTCAAACCACGAGAAGCTCCAGCCCAAAAGGCAGCCAAAATGCAGCCCACATCCGGGAGAATCTCAAGAGCAGGGGGTAGAGCAAGGCAGGCCTCAAACCACGAGATGATCCAGCCCAAAATGCAGTGAAAATGCAGCCCACATCTGGGAGAATCTCAAGAGCAGGGGGTGGAGCAAGCCAGGACTCAAACCACGAGAAGCTCCAGCCCAAAAGGCAGCCATAATCCAGCCCACATCCGGGAGAATATCAACAGCAGGGGTTGGAGCAAGCCAGGGCTCAAACCACGAGAAGCTCCAGCCCAAAATGCAGCCAAAATGCAGCCCACCTCCGGGAGAATTTCAAGAGCAGGGGGTAGAGCAAGCCAGGCCTCAAACCACGAGAAGCTCCAGCCCAAAAGGCAGCCAAAATCCAGCCCACATCCGGGAGAATCTCAAGAGCAGGGGGTGGAGCAAGCCAGGCCTCAAACCACGAGAAGCTCCAGCCCAAAATGCAGCCAAAATCCAGCCCACATCCAGGAGAATCTCAAGAGCAGGGGGTGGAGCAAGCCAGGCCTCAAACCACGAGAAGCTCCAGCCCAAAAGGCAGCCAAACTCCAGCCCACCTCCGGGAGAATCTCAAGAGCAGGGGGTGGAGCAAGCCAGGCCTCAAACCACGAGAAGCTCCAGGTCAAAAGGCAGCCAAAATGCAGCCCACATCCAGGAGAATTTCAAGAGCAGGGGGTGGAGCAGGACAGGCCTCAAACCAGGAGAAGCTCCAGCCCAAAATGTAGCCAAAATCCAGCCCACATCCGGGAGAATCTCAAGAGCAGGGGGTGAAGCAAGCCAGGCCTCAAACCACGAGAAGCTCCAGCCCAAAAGGCAGCCAAAATCCAGCCCACATCCGGGATAAAATCAAGAGCAGGGGGAGGAGGAAGGCAGGCCTCAAACCACGAGAAGCTCCAGCCCAAAAGGCAGCCAAAATGCAGCCCACATCCGGGAGAATCTCAAGAGCAGGGGGTGGAGCAAGCCAGGCCTCAAACCACGAGAAGCTCCAGCCCAAAAGGCAGCCAAACTCCAGCCCACATCCGTGAGAATCTCAAGAGCAGGGGGTGGAGCAAGCCAGGCCTCAAACCACGAGAAGCTCCAGCCCAAAAGGCAACCAAAATGCAGCCCACATGCGGGAGAATCTCAAGAGCAGGGGGTGGAGCAAGCCAGGCCTCAAACCACGAGAAGCTCCAGCCCAAAATGCAGCCAAAATCCAGCCCACATCCAGGAGAATCTCAGAGCAGGGGGTGGAGCAAGCCAGGCCTCAAACCACGAGAAGCTCCAGCCCAAAAGAAAGCCAAAATCCAGCCCACATCCGGGAGAATCTCAAGAGCAGGGGGTGGAGCAAGCCAGTCCTCAAACCTCGAGAAGCTCCAGCCCAAAATGCAGCCAAACTCCAGCCCACCTCCGTGAGAATCTCAAGAGCAGGGGGTGGAGCAAGCCAGGCCTCAAACAACGAGAAGCTCCAGCCCAAAAGGCAGCCATAATCCAGCCGACATCTGGGAGAATCTCAAGAGTAGGGGGTGGAGCAAGCCAGGCCTCAAACCACGGGAAGCTCCAGTTCAAAAGGCAGCCAAAATGCAGCCCACATCCGGGACAATCTCAAGAGCAGGGGGTGGAGCAAGCCAGGCCTCAAACCACGAGAATCTCCAGCCCAAAAGGCAGCCAAAATCCAGACCACATGCTGGAGAATCTCAAGAGCAGGGGGTGGAGCAAGCCAGGCCTCAAACCACGAGAAGCTCCAGCCCAAACGGCAGCCAAACTCCAGCCCACATCCGGGAGAATCTCAAGAGCAGGGGGTGGAGCAAGCCAGGCCTCAAACCACGAGAAGCTCCAGCCCAAAAGGCAGCCACAATGCAGCCCACATCCGGGAGAATCTCAAGAGCAGGGGGTGGAGCAAGCCAGGCCTCAAACCAGGAGAAGCTCCAGCCCAAAAGGCAGCCAAAATCCAGCCCACATCCGGGAGAATCTCAAGAGCAGGGGTTGGAGCAAGCCAGGCCTCAAACCACGAGAATCTCCAGCCCAAAAGGCAGCCACAATGCAGCCCACATCCGGGAGAATCTCAAGAGCAGGGGGTGGAGCAAGCCAGGCCTCAAACCACGAGAAGCTCCAGCCCAAAATGCAGCCAAAATCCAGCCCACATCCAGGAGAATCTCAAGAGCAGGGGGTGGAGCAAGCCAGGCCTCAAACCACGAGAAGCTCCAGCCCAAAAGGCAGCCAAACTCCAGCCCACCTCCGGGAGAATCTCAAGAGCAGGGGGTGGAGCAAGCCAGGCCTCAAACCACGAGAAGCTCCAGCTCAAAAGGCAGCCAAAATGCAGCCCACATCCAGGAGAATTTCAAGAGCAGGGGGTGGAGCAGGACAGGCCTCAAACCACGAGAATCTCCAGCCCAAAATGCAGCCAAAATCCAGCCCACGTCCGGGAGAATCTCAAGAGCAGGGGGTGGAGCAAGCCAGGCCTCAAACCACGAGAAGCTCCAGGCCAAAATAAAGCCAAAATCCAGCCCACGTCCGGGAGAATCTCAAGAGCAGGGGGTGGAGCAAGCCAGGCCTCAAACCACGAGAAGCTCCAGCCCAAAAGGCAGCCAAAATGCAGCCCACATCCGGGAGAATCTCAAGAGCAGGGGGTGGAGCAAGCCAGGACTCAAACCACGAGAAGCTCCAGCCCAAAAGGCAGCCATAATCCAGCCCACATCCGGGAGAATCTCAAGAGCAGGGGGTGGAGCAAGCCAGGCCTCAAACCACGAGAAGCTCCAGCCCAAAAAAATCCAAAATGCAGCCCACCTCCGGGAGAATTTCAAGAGCAGGGGGTGGAGCAAGCCAGGCCTCAAACCACGACAAGCTCCAGCCCAAATGGCAGCCAAAATCCAGACCATATGCGGGAGAATCTCAAGAGGAGGGGGTGGAGCAAGCCAGGCCTCAAACCACGAGAAGCTCCAGCTCAAAAGGCAGCTAAAATCCAGGACACATCCAGGAGAATCTCAAGAGCAGGGGGTGGAGCAAGCCAGGCCTCAAACCACGAGAAGCTCCAGCCCAAAAGGCAGCCAAAATGCAGCCCACATCCGGGAGAAACTCAAGAGCAGGGTGAGGAGGAAGGCAGGCCTCATACCAGGAGAAGCTCCAGCCCAAAAGGCAGCCAAACTCCAGCCCACCTCCGGGAGAATCTCAAGAGCAGGGGGTGGAGCAAGCCAGGCCTCAAACCACGAGAAGCTCCAGCTCAAAAGGCAGCCAAAATGCAGCCCACATCCAGGAGAATTTCAAGAGCAGGGGGTGGAGCAGGACAGGCCTCAAACCACGAGAATCTCCAGCCCAAAATGCAGCCAAAATCCAGCCCACGTCCGGGAGAATCTCAAGAGCAGGGGGTGGAGCAAGCCAGGCCTCAAACCACGAGAAGCTCCAGCCCAAAATAAAGCCAAAATCCACCCACATCCGGGAGAATCTCAAGAGCAGGGGGTGGAGCAAGCCAGGCCTCAAACCACGAGAAGCTCCAGCCCAAAAGGCAGCCAAAATGCAGCCCACATCCGGGAGAATCTCAAGAGCAGGGGGTAGAGCAAGCCAGGCCTCAAACCACGAGAAGCTCCAGCCCAAATGGCAGCCAAAATCCAGACCATATGCGGGAGAATCTCAAGAGCAGGGGGTGGAGCAAGCCAGGCCTCAAACCACGAGAAGCTCCAGCCCAAAAGGCAGCTAAAATCCAGCCCACATCCGGGAGAATCTCAAGAGCAGGGGGTGGAGCAAGCCAGGCCTCAAACCACGAGAAGATCCAGCCCAAAAGGCAGCCAAAATGCAGCCCACATCCGGGAGAAACTCAAGAGCAGGGTGAGGAGGAAGGCAGGCCTCAAACCAGGAGAAGCTCCAGCACAAAAGGCAGCCAAAATCCAGCCCACCTCCGGGAGAATATCAAGAGCAGGGTGAGGAGGAAGGCAGGCCTCAAACCAGGAGAAGCTCCAGCCCAAAAGGCAGCCAAAATCCAGCCCACATCCGGGAGAATCTCAAGAGCAGGGGGTGGAGCAAGCCAGGCCTCAAACCACGAGAAGCTCCAGCCCAAAAGGCAGCCAAACTCCAGCCCACTTCCGTGAGAATCTCAAGAGCAGGGGGTGGAGCAAGCCAGGCCTCAAACCGCGAGAAGCTCCAGCCCAAAAGGCAGCCAAAATCCAGCCCACATCCGGGAGAATCTCAAGAGCAGGGGGTGGAGCAAGCCAGGCCTCAAACCACGAGAAGCTCCAGCCCAAAAGGCAGCCAAAATGCAGCCCACATCCAGGAGAATCTCAAGAGCAGGGGGTGGAGCAAGCCAGGCCTCAAACCACGAGAAGCTCCAGCCCAAAAGGCAGCCAAACTCCAGCCCACCTCCGGGAGAATCTCAAGAGCAGGGGGTGGAGCAAGCCAGGCCTCAAACCAGGAGAAGCTCCAGCCCAAAATGCAGCCAAAATCCAGCCCACGTCCGGGAGAATCTCAAGAGCAGGGGGTGGAGCAAGCCAGGCCTCAAACCACGAGAAGCTCCAGCCAAAAATAAAGCCAAAATCCAGCCCACATCTGGGAGAATCTCAAGAGCAGGGGGTGGAGCAAGCCAGGGCTCAAACCACGAGAAGCTCCAGCCCAAAAGGCAGCCAAAATGCAGCCCACATCCGGGAGAATCTCAAGAGCAGGGGGTAGAGCAAGCCAGGCCTCAAACCACGAGATGCCCCAGCCCAAAATGCAGTGAAAATGCAGCCCACATCTGGGAGAATCTCAAGAGCAGGGGGTGGAGCAAGCCAGGACTCAAACCACGAGAAGCTCCAGCCCAAAAGGCAGCCATAATCCAGCCCACATCCGGGAGAATATCAACAGCAGGGGTTGGAGCAAGCCAGGGCTCAAACCACGAGAAGCTCCAGCCCAAAAGAAAGCCAAAATGCAGCCCACCTCTGGGAGAATTTCAAGAGCAGGGGTTGGAGCAAGCCAGGCCTCAAACCACGACAAGCTCCAGCCCAAATGGCAGCCAAAATCCAGACCATATGCGGGAGAATCTCAAGAGCAGGGGGTGGAGCAAGCCAGGCCTCAAACCACGAGAAGCTCCAGCCCAAAAGGCAGGTAAAATCCAGCCCACATCCGGGAGAATCTCAAGAGCAGGGGGTGGAGCAAGCCAGGCCTCAAACCACGAGAAGCTCCAGCCCAAAAGGCAGCCAAAATGCAGCCCACATCCGGGAGAAACTCAAGAGCAGGGTGAGGAGGAAGGCAGGCCTCAAACCAGGAGAAGCTCCAGCACAAAAGGCAGCCAAAATCCAGCCCACCTCCGGGAGAATATCAAGAGCAGGGTGAGGAGGAAGGCAGGCCTCAAACCAGGAGAAGCTCCAGCCCAAAAGGCAGCCAAAATCCAGCCCACATCCGGGAGAATCTCAAGAGCAGGGGGTGGAGCAAGCCAGGCCTCAAACCACGAGAAGCTCCAGCCCAAAAGGCAGCCAAACTCCAGCAAACATCCGTGAGAATCTCAAGAGCAGGGGGTGGAGCAAGCCAGGCCTCAAACCACGAGAAGCTCCAGCCCAAAAGGCAGCCAAAATGCAGCCCACATCCGGGAGAATCTCAAGAGCAGGGGGTGGAGCAAGCCAGGCCTCAAACCACGAGAAGCTCCAGCCCAAAAGGCAGCCAAAATCCAGCCCACATCCAGGAGAATCTCAAGAGCAGGGGGTGGAGCAAGCCAGGCCTCAAACCACGAGAAGCTCCAGCCCAAAAGGCAGCCAAACTCCAGCCCACCTCCGGGAGAATCTCAAGAGCAGGGGGTGGAGCATGCCAGGCCTCAAACCACGAGAAGCTCCAGCTCAAAAGGCAGCCAAAATGCAGCCCACATCCAGGAGAATTTCAAGAGCAGGGGGTGGAGCAGGACAGGCCTCAAACCAGGAGAAGCTCCAGCCCAAAATGCAGCCAAAATCCAGCCCACATCCAGGAGAATCTCAAGAGCAGGGGGTGGAGCAAGCCAGGCCTCAAACCACGAGAAGCTCCAGCCCAAAAGGCAGCCAAACTCCAGCCCACCTCCGGGAGAATCTCAAGAGCAGGGGGTGGAGCATGCCAGGCCTCAAACCACGAGAAGCTCCAGCTCAAAAGGCAGCCAAAATGCAGCCCACATCCAGGAGAATCTCAAGAGCAGGGGGTGGAGCAGGACAGGCCTCAAACCACGAGAAGCTCCAGCCCAAAAGGCAGCCAAAATCCAGCCCACGTCCGGGAGAATCTCAAGAGCAGGGGGTGGAGCAAGCCAGGCCTCAAACCAGGAGAAGCTCCAGCCCAAAATGTAGCCAAAATCCAGCCCACATCCGGGAGAATCTCAAGAGCAGGGGGTGAAGCAAGCCAGGCCTCAAACCACGAGAAGCTCCAGCCCAAAAGGCAGCCAAAATGCAGCCCACGTCCGGGAGAATCTCAAGAGCACGGGGTGGAGCAAGCCAGGGCTCAAACCACGAGAAGCTCCAGCCCAAAAGGCAGCCAAAATCCAGCCCACATCCGGGAGAATCTCAAGAGCAGGGTGAGGAGGAAGGCAGGCCTCAAACCAGGAGAAGCTCCAGCCCAAAAGGCAGCCAAAATCCAGCCCACATCCGGGAGAATCTCAAGAGCAGGGGGTGGAGCAAGCCAGGCCTCAAACCACGAGAAGCTCCAGCCCAAAAGGCAGCCAAACTCCAGCCCACATCCGTGAGAATCTCAAGAGCAGGGGGTGGAGCAAGCCAGGCCTCAAACCACGAGAAGCTCCAGCCCAAAAGGCAGCCAAAATGCAGCCCACATCCGGGAGAATCTCAAGAGCAGGGGGTGGAGCAAGCCAGGCCTCAAACCACGAGAAGCTCCAGCCCAAAAGGCAGCCAAACTCCAGCCCACCTCCGGGAGAATCTCAAGAGCAGGGGGTGGAGCAAGCCAGGCCTCAAACCACGAGAAGCTCCAGCCCAAAAGGCAGCCAAACTCCAGCCCACCTCCGGGAGAATCTCAAGAGCAGGGGGTGGAGCATGCCAGGCCTCAAACCACGAGAAGCTCCAGCTCAAAAGGCAGCCAAAATGCAGCCCACATCCAGGAGAATTTCAAGAGCAGGGGGTGGAGCAGGACAGGCCTCAAACCACGAGAAGCTCCAGCCCAAAATGCAGCCAAAATCCAGCCCACATCCAGGAGAATCTCAAGAGCAGGGGGTGGAGCAAGCCAGGCCTCAAACCACGAGAAGCTCCAGCCCAAAAGGCAGCCAAACTCCAGCCCACCTCCGGGAGAATCTCAAGAGCAGGGGGTGGAGCATGCCAGGCCTCAAACCACGAGAAGCTCCAGCTCAAAAGGCAGCCAAAATGCAGCCCACATCCAGGAGAATTTCAAGAGCAGGGGGTGGAGCAGGACAGGCCTCAAACCACGAGAAGCTCCAGCCCAAAAGGCAGCCAAAATCCAGCCCACGTCCGGGAGAATCTCAAGAGCAGGGGGTGGAGCAAGCCAGGCCTCAAACCAGGAGAAGCTCCAGCCCAAAATGTAGCCAAAATCCAGCCCACATCCGGGAGAATCTCAAGAGCAGGGGGTGAAGCAAGCCAGGCCTCAAACCATGAGAAGCTCCAGCCCAAAAGGCAGCCATAATCCAGCCGACATCTGGGAGAATCTCAAGAGTAGGGGGTGGAGCAAGCCAGGCCTCAAACCACGAGAAGCTCCAGTTCAAAAGGCAGCCAAAATGCAGCCCACCTCCGGGAGAATCTCAAGAGCAGGGGGTGGAGCAAGCCAGGCCTCAAACCACGAGAATCTCCAGCCCAAAAGGCAGCCAAAATACAGACCACATGCTGGAGAATCTCAAGAGCAGGGGGTGGAGCAAGCCAGGCCTCAAACCACGAGAAGCTCCAGCCCAAAAGAAAGCCAAAATGCAGCCCACCTCCGGGAGAATCTCAAGAGCAGGGGGTGGAGCAAGCCAGGCCTCAAACCACGAGAAGCTCCAGCCCAAAAGGCAGCTAAAATCCAGCCCACATCCGGGAGAATCTCAAGAGCAGGGGGTGGAGCAAGCCAGGCCTCAAACCACGAGAAGCTCCAGCCCAAAAGGCAGCCAAAATGCAGCCCACATCCGGGAGAAACTCAAGAGCAGGGTGAGGAGGAAGGCAGGCCTCAAACCACGAGAAGCTCCAGCCCAAAAGGCAGCCATAATCCAGCCCACATCCGGGAGAATCTCAAGAGCAGGGGGTGGAGCAAGCCAGGCCTCAAACCACGAGAAGCTCCAGCCCAAAAGGCAGCCAAACTCCAGCCCACATCCGTGAGAATCTCAAGAGCAGGGGGTGGAGCAAGCCAGGCCTCAAACCACGAGAAGCTCCAGCCCAAAAGAAAGCCAAAATCCAGCCCACATCCGGGAGAATCTCAAGAGCAGGGGGTGGAGCAAGCCAGGCCTCAAACCACGAGAAGCTCCAGCCCAAAAGGCAGCCAAACTCCAGCCCACCTCCGGGAGAATCTCAAGAGCAGGGGGTGGAGCAAGCCAGGCCTCAAACCACGAGAAGCTCCAGCCCAAAATGCAGCCAAAATGCAGCCCACATCCAGGAGAATTTCAAGAGCAGGGGGTGGAGCAGGACAGGCCTCAAACCAGGAGAAGCTCCAGCCCAAAATGTAGCCAAAATCCAGCCCACATCCGGGAGAATCTCAAGAGCAGGGGGTGAAGCAAGCCAGGCCTCAAACCACGAGAAGCTCCAGCCCAAAAGGCAGCCAAAATCCAGCCCACATCCGGGATAAAATCAAGAGCAGGGTAAGGAGGAAGGCAGGCCTCAAACCAGGAGAAGCTCCAGCCCAAAAGGCAGCCAAAATCCAGCCCACATCAGGGAGAATCTCAAGAGCAGGGGGTGGAGCAAGCCAGGCCTCAAACCACGAGAAGCTCCAGCCCAAAATGCAGCCAAACTCCAGCCCACATCCGTGAGAATCTCAAGAGCAGGGGGTGGAGCAAGCCAGGCCTCAAACCAGGAGAAGCTCCAGCCCAAAAGGCAACCAAAATGCAGCCCACATCCGGGAGAATCTCAAGAGAAGGGCGTGGAGCAAGCCAGGCCTCAAACCACGAGAAGCTCCAGCCCAAAAGGCAGCCAAAATCCAGCCCACATCCAGGAGAATCTCAAGAGCAGGGGGTGGAGCAAGCCAGTCCTCAAACCTCGAGAAGCTCCAGCCCAAAAGGCAGCCAAACTCCAGCCCACCTCCGTGAGAATCTCAAGAGCAGGGGGTGGAGCAAGCCAGGCCTCAAACCACGAGAAGCTCCAGCCCAAAAGGCAGCCATAATCCAGCCGACATCTGGGAGAATCTCAAGAGTAGGGGGTGGAGCAAGCCAGGCCTCAAACCACGGGAAGCTCCAGTTCAAAAGGCAGCCAAAATGCAGCCCACCTCCGGGAGAATCTCAAGAGCAGGGGGTGGAGCAGGACAGGCCTCAAACCACGAGAAGCTCCAGCCCAAAAGGCAGCCAAAATCCAGCCCACGTCCGGGAGAATCTCAAGAGCAGGGGGTGGAGCAAGCCAGGCCTCAAACCAGGAGAAGCTCCAGCCCAAAATGTAGCCAAAATCCAGCCCACATCCGGGAGAATCTCAAGAGCAGGGGGTGAAGCAAGCCAGGCCTCAAACCACGAGAAGCTCCAGCCCAAAAGGCAGCCAAAATGCAGCCCACATCCGGGAGAATCTCAAGAGCAGGGGGTGGAGCAAGCCAGGGCTCAAACCACGAGAAGCTCCAGCCCAAAAGAAAGCCAAATCCAGCCCACATCCGGGAGAATCTCAAGAGCAGGGGGTGGAGCAAGCCAGTCCTCAAACCTCGAGAAGCTCCAGCCCAAAATGCAGCCAAACTCCAGCCCACCTCCGTGAGAATCTCAAGAGCAGGGGGTGGAGCAAGCCAGGCCTCAAACCACGAGAAGCTCCAGCCCAAAATGCAGCCATAATCCAGCCGACATCTGGGAGAATCTCAAGAGTAGGGGGTGGAGCAAGCCAGGCCTCAAACCACGGGAAGCTCCAGTTCAAAAGGCAGCCAAAATGCAGCCCACGTCCGGGAGAATCTCAAGAGCAGGGGGTGGAGCAAGCCAGGCCTCAAACCACGAGAATCTCCAGCCCAAAAGGCAGCCAAAATCCAGACCACATGCTGGAGAATCTCAAGAGCAGGGGGTGGAGCAAGCCAGGCCTCAAACCACGAGAAGCTCCAGCCCAAAAGAAAGCCAAAATGCAGCCCACCTCCGGGAGAATTTCAAGAGCAGGGGGCGGAGCAAGCCAGGCCTCAAACCACGACAAGCTCCAGCCCAAATGGCAGCCAAAATCCAGACCATATGCGGGAGAATCTCAAGAGCAGGGGGTGGAGCAAGCCAGGCCTCAAACCACGAGAAGCTCCAGCCCAAAAGGCAGCTAAAATCCAGCCCACATCCGGGAGAATCTCAAGAGCAGGGGGTGGAGCAAGCCAGGCCTCAAACCACGAGAAGCTCCAGCTCAAAAGGTAGCCAAAATGCAGCCCACATCCGGGAGAATTTCAAGAGCAGGGGGTGGAGCAAGCCAGGCCTCAAACCACGAGAAGCTCCAGCCCAAAAGGCAGCCAAAATCCAGCCCACATCCGGGAGAATCTCAAGAGCAGGGGGTGGAGCAAGCCAGGCCTCAAACCACGAGAAGCTCCAGACCAAAAGGCAGCCAAAATCCAGCCCACATCCAGGAGAATCTCAAGAGCAGGGGGTGGAGCAAGCCAGGCCTCAAACCACGAGAAGCTCCAGCCCAAAAGGCAGCCAAACTCCAGCCCACCTCCGGGAGAATCTCAAGAGCAGGGGGTGGAGCAAGCCAGGCCTCAAACCACGAGAAGCTCCAGCTCAAAAGGTAGCCAAAATGCAGCCCACATCCGGGAGAATTTCAAGAGCAGGGGGTGGAGCAGGACAGGCCTCAAACCAGGAGAAGCTCCAGCCCAAAATGCAGTGAAAATGCAGCCCACATCCGGGAGAATCTCAAGAGCAGGGGGTGGAGCAAGCCAGGCCTCAAACCACGAGAAGCTCCAGCCCAAAAGGCAGCCAAAATCCAGCACACATCCGGGATAAAATCAAGAGCAGGGTGAGGAGGAAGACAGGCCTCAAACCACGAGAAGCTCCAGCCCAAAAGGCAGCCAAAATCCAGCCCACATCCGGGAGAATCTCAAGAGCAGGGGGTGGAGCAAGCCAGGCCTCAAACCACGAGAAGCTCCAGCCCAAAATAAAGCCAAAATCCAGCCTACATCCGGGAGAATCTCAAGAGTAGGGGGTGGAGCAAGCCAGGCCTCAAACCACGGGAAGCTCCAGTTCAAAAGGCAGCCAAAATGCAGCCCACCTCCGGGAGAATCTCAAGAGCAGGGGGTGGAGCAAGCCAGGCCTCAAACCACGAGAAGATCCAGCCCAAAAGGCAGCCAAAATCCAGACCACATGCTGGAGAATCTCAAGAGCAGGGGGTGGAGCAAGCCAGGCCTCAAACCACGAGAAGATCCAGCCCAAAAGGCAGCCAAACTCCAGCCCACATCCGGGAGAATCTCAAGAGCAGGGGCTGGAGCAAGCCAGGCCTCAAACCACGAGAAGCTCCAGCCCAAAATGCAGTGAAAATGCAGCCCACATGCGGGAGAATCTCAAGAGCAGGGGGTGGAGCAAGCCAGGCCTCAAACCACGAGAAGCTCCAGCCCAAAATGCAGCCACAATGCAGCCCACATCCGGGAGAATCTCAAGAGCAGGGGGTGGAGCAAGCCAGGCCTCAAACCACGAGAAGCTCCAGCCCAAAAGGCAGCCAAAATCCAGCCCACATCCGGGAGAATCTCAAGAGCAGGGGTTGGAGCAAGCCAGGCCTCAAACCACGAGAATCTCCAGCCCAAAAGGCAGCCACAATGCAGCCCACATCCGGGAGAATCTCAAGAGCAGGGGGTGGAGCAAGCCAGGCCTCAAACCACGAGAAGCTCCAGCCCAAAAGGCAGCCAAACTCCAGCCCACCTCCGGGAGAATCTCAAGAGCAGGGGGTGGAGCAAGCCAGGCCTCAAACCACGAGAAGCTCCAGCTCAAAAGGCAGCCAAAATGCAGCCCACATCCAGGAGAATTTCAAGAGCAGGGGGTGGAGCAGGACAGGCCTCAAACCACGAGAATCTCCAGCCCAAAAGGCAGCCAAAATGCAGCCCACATCCGGGAGAATCTCAAGAGCAGGGGGTGGAGCAAGCCAGGACTCAAACCACGAGAAGCTCCAGCCCAAAAGGCAGCCAAAATGCAGCCCACATCCGGGAGAATCTCAAGAGCAGGGGGTGGAGCAAGCCAGGCCTCAAACCACGAGAAGCTCCAGCCCAAAAGGCAGCCATAATCCAGCCGACATCTGGGAGAATCTCAAGAGCAGGGGGTGGAGCAAGCCAGGCCTCAAACCACAAGAATCTCCAGCCCAAAAGGCAGCCAAAATGCAGCCAACACCGGGAGAAACTCAAGAGCAGGGTGAGGAGGAAGGCAGGCCTCAAACCAGGAGAAGCTCCAGCCCAAAAGGCAGCCAAACTCCAGCCCACCTCCGGGAGAATCTCAAGAGCAGGGGGTGGAGCAAGCCAGGCCTCAAACCACGAGAAGCTCCAGCCCAAAATGCAGTGAAAATGCAGCCCACATCTGGGAGAATCTCAAGAGCAGGGGGTGGAGCAAGCCAGGCCTCAAACCACGAGAAGCTCCAGCCCAAAAGTCAGCCAAAATGCAGCCCACATCCAGGAGAATCTCAAGAGCAGGGGGTGGAGCAAGCCAGGCCTCAAACCACGAGAAGCTCCAGCCCAAAATGTAGCCAAACTCCAGCCCACCTTCGGGAGAATCTCAAGAGCTGGGGGTGGAGCAAGCCAGGCCTCAAACCACGAGAAGCTCCAGGTCAAAAGGCAGCCAAAATGCAGCCCACATCCAGGAGAATTTCAAGAGCAGGGGGTGGAGCAGGACAGGCCTCAAACCAGGAGAAGCTCCAGCCCAAAATGTAGCCAAAATCCAGCCCACCTCCGGGAGAATCTCAAGAGCAGGGGGTGAAGCAAGCCAGGCCTCAAACCACGAGAAGCTCCAGCCCAAAAGGCAGCCAAAATCCAGCCCACATCCGGGATAAAATCAAGAGCAGGGGGAGGAGGAAGGCAGGCCTCAAACCAGGAGAAGCTCCAGCCCAAAAGGCAGCCAAAATGCAGCCCACATCCGGGAGAATCTCAAGAGCAGGGGGTGGAGCAAGCCAGGCCTCAAACCACGAGAAGCTCCAGCCCAAAAGGCAGCCAAACTCCAGCCCACATCCGTGAGAATCTCAAGAGCAGGGGGTGGAGCAAGCCAGGCCTCAAACCACGAGAAGCTCCAGCCCAAAAGGCAACCAAAATGCAGCCCACATGCGGGAGAATCTCAAGAGCAGGGGGTGGAGCAAGCCAGGCCTCAAACCACGAGAAGCTCCAGCCCAAAATGCAGCCAAAATCCAGCCCACATCCAGGAGAATCTCAAGAGCAGGGGGTGGAGCAAGCCAGGCCTCAAACCACGAGAAGCTCCAGCCCAAAATGCAGCCAAAATCCAGCCCACATCCGGGAGAATCTCAAGAGCAGGGGGTGGAGCAAGCCAGGCCTCAAACCTCGAGAAGCTCCAGCCCAAAATGCAGCCAAACTCCAGCCCACCTCCGTGAGAATCTCAAGAGCAGGGGGTGGAGCAAGCCAGGCCTCAAACAACGAGAAGCTCCAGCCCAAAAGGCAGCCATAATCCAGCCGACATCTGGGAGAATCTCAAGAGTAGGGGGTGGAGCAAGCCAGGCCTCAAACCACGGGAAGCTCCAGTTCAAAAGGCAGCCAAAATGCAGCCCACCTCCGGGACAATCTCAAGAGCAGGGGGTGGAGCAAGCCAGGCCTCAAACCACGAGAATCTCCAGCCCAAAAGGCAGCCAAAATCCAGACCACATGCTGGAGAATCTCAAGAGCAGGGGGTGGAGCAGGACAGGCCTCAAACCAGGAGAAGCTCCAGCCCAAAATGTAGCCAAAATCCAGCCCACATCCGGGAGAATCTCAAGAGCAGGGGGTGAAGCAAGCCAGGCCTCAAACCACGAGAAGCTCCAGCCCAAAAGGCAGCCAAAATCCAGCCCACATCCGGGATAAAATCAAGAGCAGGGGGAGGAGGAAGGCAGGCCTCAAACCAGGAGAAGCTCCAGCCCAAAATAAAGCCAAAATCCAGCCCACATCCGTGAGAATCTCAAGAACAGGGGGTGGAGCAAGCCAGGCCTCAAACCACGAGAAGCTCCAGCCCAAAAGGCAACCAAAATGCAGCCCACATCCGGGAGAATCTCAAGAGCAGGGGGTGGAGCAAGCCAGGCCTCAAACCACGAGAAGCTCCAGCCCAAAATGCAGCCAAAATCCAGCCCACATCCAGGAGAATCTCAAGAGCAGGGGGTGGATCAAGCCAGGCCTCAAACCACGAGAAGCTCCAGCCCAAAATGCAGCCAAAATCCAGCCCACATCCGGGAGAATCTCAAGAGCAGGGGGTGGAGCAAGCCAGTCCTTCAAACCTCGAGAAGCTCCAGCCCAAAATGCAGCCAAACTCCAGCCCACCTCCGTGAGAATCTCAAGAGCAGGGGGTGGAGCAAGCCAGGCCTCAAACAACGAGAAGCTCCAGCCCAAAAGGCAGCCATAATCCAGCCGACATCTGGGAGAATCTCAAGAGTAGGGGGTGGAGCAAGCCAGGCCTCAAACCACGGGAAGCTCCAGTTCAAAAGGCAGCCAAAATGCAGCCCACCTCCGGGACAATCTCAAGAGCAGGGGGTGGAGCAAGCCAGGCCTCAAACCACGAGAATCTCCAGCCCAAAAGGCAGCCAAAATCCAGACCACATGCTGGAGAATCTCAAGAGCAGGGGCTGGAGCAAGCCAGGCCTCAAACCACGAGAAGCTCCAGCCCAAAATGCAGTGAAAATGCAGCCCACATCAGGGAGAATCTCAAGAGCAGGGGGTGGAGCAAGCCAGGCCTCAAACCACGAGAAGCTCCAGCCCAAAAGGCAGCCACAATGCAGCCCACATCCGGGAGAATCTCAAGAGCAGGGGGTGGAGCAAGCCAGGCCTCAAACCACGAGAAGCTCCAGCCCAAAAGGCAGCCAAAATCCAGCCCACATCCGGGAGAATCTCAAGAGCAGGGGTTGGAGCAAGCCAGGCCTCAAACCACGAGAATCTCCAGCCCAAAAGGCAGCCACAATGCAGCCCACATCCGGGAGAATCTCAAGAGCAGGGGGTGGAGCAAGCCAGGCCTCAAACCACGAGAAGCTCCAGCCCAAAATGCAGCCAAAATCCAGCCCACATCCAGGAGAATCTCAAGAGCAGGGGGTGGAGCAAGCCAGGCCTCAAACCACGAGAAGCTCCAGCCCAAAAGGCAGCCAAACTCCAGCCCACCTCCGGGAGAATCTCAAGAGCAGGGGGTGGAGCAAGCCAGGCCTCAAACCACGAGAAGCTCCAGCTCAAAAGGCAGCCAAAATGCAGCCCACATCCAGGAGAATTTCAAGAGCAGGGGGTGGAGCAGGACAGGCCTCAAACCACGAGAATCTCCAGCCCAAAATGCAGCCAAAATCCAGCCCACGTCCGGGAGAATCTCAAGAGCAGGGGGTGGAGCAAGCCAGGCCTCAAACCACGAGAAGCTCCAGCCCAAAATAAAGCCAAAATCCAGCCCACGTCCGGGAGAATCTCAAGAGCAGGGGGTGGAGCAAGCCAGGCCTCAAACCACGAGAAGCTCCAGCCCAAAAGGCAGCCAAAATGCAGCCCACATCCGGGAGAATCTCAAGAGCAGGGGGTGGAGCAAACCAGGACTCAAACCACGAGAAGCTCCAGCCCAAAAGGCAGCCATAATCCAGCCCACATCCGGGAGAATATCAACAGCAGGGGGTGGAGCAAGCCAGGCCTCAAACCACGAGAAGCTCCAGCCCAAAAGAAAGCCAAAATGCAGCCCACCTCCGGGAGAATTTCAAGAGCAGGGGGTGGAGCAAGCCAGGCCTCAAACCACGACAAGCTCCAGCCCAAATGGCAGCCAAAATCCAGACCATATGCGGGAGAATCTCAAGAGCAGGGGGTGGAGCAAGCCAGGCCTCAAACCACGAGAAGCTCCAGCTCAAAAGGCAGCTAAAATCCAGGACACATCCGGGAGAATCTCAAGAGCAGGGGGTGGAGCAAGCCAGGCCTCAAACCACGAGAAGCTCCAGCCCAAAAGGCAGCCAAAATGCAGCCCACATCCGGGAGAAACTCAAGAGCAGGGTGAGGAGGAAGGCAGGCCTCATACCAGGAGAAGCTCCAGCCCAAAAGGCAGCCAAACTCCAGCCCACCTCCGGGAGAATCTCAAGAGCAGGGGGTGGAGCAAGCCAGGCCTCAAACCTCGAGAAGCTCCAGCTCAAAAGGCAGCCAAAATGCAGCCCACATCCAGGAGAATTTCAAGAGCAGGGGGTGGAGCAGGACAGGCCTCAAACCACGAGAAGCTCCAGCCCAAAAGGCAGCCAAAATGCAGCCCACCTCCGGGAGAATCTCAAGAGCAGGGGGTGGAGCAAGCCAGGCCTCAAACCACGAGAAGCTCCAGCCCAAAAGTCAGCCAAAATGCAGCCCACATCCAGGAGAATCTCAAGAGCAGGGGGTGGAGCAAGCCAGGCCTCAAACCACGAGAAGCTCCAGCCCAAAAGGCAGGCAAACTCCAGCCCACTTCCGGGAGAATATCAAGAGCAGGGGGTTCGACCAAGCCAGGCCTCAAACCACGAGATGCCCCAGCCCAAAATGCAGTGAAAATGCAGCCCACATCTGGGAGAATCTCAAGAGCAGGGGGTGGAGCAAGCCAGGACTCAAACCACGAGAAGCTCCAGCCCAAAAGGCAGCCATAATCCAGCCCACATCCGGGAGAATATCAACAGCAGGGGTTGGAGCAAGCCAGGCCTCAAACCACGAGAAGCTCCAGCCCAAAAGAAAGCCAAAATGCAGCCCAGATCCGGGAGAATTTCAAGAGCAGGGGGTGGAGCAAGCCAGGCCTCAAACCACGACAAGCTCCAGCCCAAATGGCAGCCAAAATCCAGACCATATGCGGGAGAATCTCAAGAGCAGGGCGTGGAGCAAGACAGGCCTCAAACCATGAGAAGCTCCAGCCCAAAAGGCAGCTAAAATCCAGCCCACATCCGGGAGAATCTCAAGAGCAGGGGGTGGAGCAAGCCAGGCCTCAAACCACGAGAAGCTCCAGCCCAAAAGGCAGCCAAAATGCAGCCCACATCTGGGAGAAACTCAAGAGCAGGGTGAGGAGGAAGGCAGGCCTCAAACCAGGAGAAGCTCCAGCCCAAAAGGCAGCCAAAATCCAGCCCACATCCGGGAGAATCTCAAGAGCAGGGGGTGGAGCAAGCCAGGCCTCAAACCACGAGAAGCTCCAGCCCAAAAGGCAGCCAAACTCCAGCCCACATCCGTGAGAATCTCAAGAGCAGGGGGTGGAGCAAGCCAGGCCTCAAACCACGAGAAGCTCCAGCCCAAAAGACAGCCAAAATCCAGCCCACATCCGGGAGAATCTCAAGAGCAGGGGGTGGAGCAAGCCAGGCCTCAAACCACGAGAAGCTCCAGCCCAAAATGCAGCCAAAATCCAGCCCACATCCAGGAGAATCTCAAGAGCAGGGGGTGGAGCAAGCCAGGCCTCAAACCACGAGAAGCTCCAGCCCAAAAGGCAGCCAAACTCCAGCCCACCTCCGGGAGAATCTCAAGAGCAGGGGGTGGAGCATGCCAGGCCTCAAACCACGAGAAGCTCCAGCTCAAAAGGCAGCCAAAATGCAGCCCACATCCAGGAGAATTTCAAGAGCAGGGGGTGGAGCAGGACAGGCCTCAAACCACGAGAAGCTCCAGCCCAAAAGGCAGCCAAAATCCAGCCCACGTCCGGGAGAATCTCAAGAGCAGGGGGTGGAGCAAGCCAGGCCTCAAACCAGGAGAAGCTCCAGCCCAAAATGTAGCCAAAATCCAGCCCAAATCCGGGAGAATCTCAAGAGCAGGGGGTGAAGCAAGCCAGGCCTCAAACCACGAGAAGCTCCAGCTCAAAAGGCAGCCAAAATGCAGCCCACGTCCGGGAGAATCTCAAGAGCAGGGGGTGGAGCAAGCCAGGGCTCAAACCACGAGAAGCTCCAGCCCAAAAGGCAGCCAAAATGCAGCCCACTTCCGGGAGAATCTCAAGAGCAGGGGGTGGAGCAAGCCAGGCCTCAAACCTCGAGAAGCTCCAGCCCAAAATGCAGCCAAACTCCAGCCCACCTCCGTGAGAATCTCAAGAGCAGGGGGTGGAGCAAGCCAGGCCTCAAACCACGAGAAGCTCCAGCCCAAAAGGCAGCCATAATCCAGCCGACATCTGGGAGAATCTCAAGAGTAGGGGGTGGAGCAAGCCAGGCCTCAAACCACGAGAAGCTCCAGCCCAAAAGAAAGCCAAAATGCAGCCCACCTCCGGGAGAATCTCAAGAGCAGGGGGTGGAGCAAGCCAGGCCTCAAACCACGAGAAGCTCCAGCCCAAAAGGCAGCTAAAATCCAGCCCACATCCGGGAGAATCTCAAGAGCAGGGGGTGGAGCAAGCCAGGCCTCAAACCACGAGAAGCTCCAGCCCAAAAGGCAGCCAAAATGCAGCCCACATCCGGGAGAAACTCAAGAGCAGGGTGAGGAGGAAGGTAGGCCTCAAACCAGGAGAAGGTCCAGCACAAAAGGCAGCCAAAATCCAGCCCACATCCGGGAGAATATCAAGAGCAGGGTGAGGAGGAAGGCAGGCCTCAAACCAGGAGAAGCTCCAGCCCAAAAGGCAGCCAAAATCCAGCCCACCTCCGGGAGAATTTCAAGAACAGGGGGTGGAGCAAGCCAGGCCTCAAACCACGAGAAGCTCCAGCTCAAAAGGCAGCCAAAATGCAGCCCACATCCAGGAGAATTTCAAGAGCAGGGGGTGGAGCAGGACAGGCCTCAAACCACGAGAAGCTCCAGCCCAAAAGGCAGCCAAAATCCAGCCCACGTCCGGGAGAATCTCAAGAGCAGGGGGTGGAGCAAGCCAGTCCTCAAACCTCGAGAAGCTCCAGCCCAAAATGCAGCCAAACTCCAGCCCACATCCGTGAGAATCTCAAGAGCAGGGGGTGGAGCAAGCCAGGCCTCAAACCACGAGAAGCTCCAGCCCAAAAGGCAGCCATAATCCAGCCGACATCTGGGAGAATCTCAAGAGTAGGGGGTGGAGCAAGCCAGGCCTCAAACCACGGGAAGCTCCAGTTCAAAAGGCAGCCAAAATGCAGCCCACCTCCGGGAGAATCTCAAGAGCAGGGGGTGGAGCAGGACAGGCCTCAAACCACGAGAAGCTCCAGCCCAAAAGGCAGCCAAAATCCAGCCCACGTCCGGGAGAATCTCAAGAGCAGGGGGTGGAGCAAGCCAGGCCTCAAACCAGGAGAAGCTCCAGCCCAAAATGTAGCCAAAATCCAGCCCACATCCGGGAGAATCTCAACAGCAGGGGGTGAAGCAAGCCAGGCCTCAAACCACGAGAAGCTCCAGCCCAAAAGGCAGCCAAAATGCAGCCCACGTCCGGGAGAATCTCAAGAGCAGGGGGTGGAGCAAGCCAGGGCTCAAACCACGAGAAGCTCCAGCCCAAAAGAAAGCCAAAATCCAGCCCACATCCGGGAGAATCTCAAGAGCAGGGGGTGGAGCAAGCCAGTCCTCAAACCTCGAGAAGCTCCAGCCCAAAATGCAGCCAAACTCCAGCCCACCTCCGTGAGAATCTCAAGAGCAGGGGGTGGAGCAAGCCAGGCCTCAAACCACGAGAAGCTCCAGCCCAAAAGGCAGCCATAATCCAGCCGACATCTGGGAGAATCTCAAGAGTAGGGGGTGGAGCAAGCCAGGCCTCAAACCACGGGAAGCTCCAGCCCAAAAGGCAGCCAAAATGCAGCCCACCTCCGGAAGAATCTCAAGAGCAGGGGGTGGAGCAAGCCAGGCCTCAAACCACGAGAATCTCCAGCCCAAAAGGCAGCCAAAATCCAGACCACATGCTGGAGAATCTCAAGAGCAGGGGGTGGAGCAAGCCAGGCCTCAAACCAAGAGAAGCTCCAGCCCAAAAGAAAGCCAAAATGCAGCCCACCTCCGGGAGAATTTCAAGAGCAGGGGGCGGAGCAAGCCAGGCCTCAAACCACGACAAGCTCCAGCCCAAATGGCAGCCAAAATCCAGACCATATGCGGGAGAATCTCAAGAGCAGGGGGTGGAGCAAGCCAGGCCTCAAACCACAAGAAGCTCCAGCCCAAAAGGCAGCTAAAATCCAGCCCACATCCGGGAGAATCTCAAGAGCAGGGGGTGGAGCAAGCCAGGCCTCAAACCACGAGAAGCTCCAGCCCAAAAGGCAGCCAAAATCCAGCCCACATCCGGGAGAATCTCAAGAGCAGGGGGTGGAGCAAGCCAGGCCTCAAACCACGAGAAGCTCCAGCCCAAAATGCAGCCAAAATCCAGCCCACATCCAGGAGAATCTCAAGAGCAGGGGGTGGAGCAAGCCAGGCCTCAAACCACGAGAAGCTCCAGCCCAAAAGGCAGCCAAAATCCAGCCCACATCCGGGATAAAATCAAGAGCAGGGTGAGGAGGAAGGCAGGCCTCAAACCAGGAGAAGCTCCAGCCCAAAAGGCAGCCAAAATCCAGCCCACATCCGGGAGAATCTCAAGAGCAGGGGGTGGAGCAAGCCAGGCCTCAAACCACGAGAAGCTCCAGCCCAAAATGCAGCCAAACTCCAGCCCACATCCGTGAGAATCTCAAGAGCAGGGGGTGGAGCAAGCCAGGCCTCAAACCACGAGAAGCTCCAGCCCAAAAGGCAACCAAAATGCAGCCCACATCCGGGAGAATCTCAAGAGCAGGGGGTGGAGCAAGCCAGGCCTCAAACCACGAGAAGCTCCAGCCCAAAATGCAGCCAAAATCCAGCCCACATCCAGGAGAATCTCAAGAGCAGGGGGTGGAGCAAGCCAGGCCTCAAACCACGAGAAGCTCCAGCTCAAAAGGCAGCCAAACTCCAGCCCACCTCCGGGAGAATCTCAAGAGCAGGGGGTGGAGCAAGCCAGGCCTCAAACCACGAGAAGCTCCAGCTCAAAAGGCAGCCAAAATGCAGCCCACATCCAGGAGAATTTCAAGAGCAGGGGGTGGAGCAGGACAGGCCTCAAACCACGAGAAGCTCCAGCCCAAAAGGCAGCCAAAATGCAGCCCACGTCCGGGAGAATCTCAAGAGCAGGGGGTGGAGCAAGCCAGGCCTCAAACCACGAGAAGCTCCAGCCCAAAATGCAGCCATAATCCAGCCGACATCTGGGAGAATCTGAAGAGTAGGGGGTGGAGCAAGCCAGGCCTCAAACCACGGGAAGCTCCAGTTCAAAAGGCAGCCAAAATGCAGCCCACCTCCGGGAGAATCTCAAGAGCAGGGGGTGGAGCAAGCCAGGCCTCAAACAACGAGAAGCTCCAGCCCAAAAGGCAGCCAAAATCCAGACCACATGCTGGAGAATCTCAAGAGCAGGGGGTGGAGCAAGCCAGGCCTCAAACCACGAGAAGATCCAGCCCAAAAGGCAGCCAAACTCCAGCTCACCTCCGGGAGAATCTCAAGAGCAGGGGGTGGAGCAAGCCAGGCCTCAAACCACGAGAAGCTCCAGCCCAAAATGCAGTGAAAATGCAGCCCACATGCGGGAGAATCTCAAGAGCAGGGGGTGGAGCAAGCCAGGCCTCAAACCACGAGAAGCTCCAGCACCCAAAAGGCAGCCACAATGCAGCCCACATCCGGGAGAATCTCAAGAGCAGGGGGTGGAGCAAGCCAGGCCTCAAACCACGAGAAGCTCCAGCCCAAAAGGCAGCCAAAATGCAGCCCACATCCGGGAGAATCTCAAGAGCAGGGGTTGGAGCAAGCCAGGCCTCAAACCACGAGAATCTCCAGCCCAAAAGGCAGCCACAATGCAGCCCACATCCGGGAGAATCTCAAGAGCAGGGGGTGGAGCAAGCCAGGCCTCAAACCACGAGAAGCTCCAGCCCAAAAGGCAGCCAAACTCCAGCCCACCTCCGGGAGAATCTCAAGAGCAGGGGGTGGAGCAAGCCAGGCCTCAAACCACGAGAAGCTCCAGCTCAAAAGGCAGCCAAAATGCAGCCCACATCTGGGAGAATCTCAAGAGCAGGGGGTGGAGCAAGCCAGGCCTCAAACCACGAGAAGCTCCAGCCCAAAAGGCAGCCAAAATGCAGCCCACATCCGGGAGAATCTCAAGAGCAGGGGGTGGAGCAAGCCAGGACTCAAACCACGAGAAGCTCCAGCCCAAAAGGCAGCCATAATCCAGCCCACATCCGGGAGAATATCAACAGCAGGGGTTGGAGCAAGCCAGGCCTCAAACCACGAGAAGCTCCAGCCCAAAAGGCAGCTAAAATCCAGCCCAGATCCGTGAGAATCTCAAGAGCAGGGGGTGGAGCAAGCCAGGCCTCAAACCACGAGAAGCTCCAGCCCAAAAGGCAGCCAAAATGCAGCCCACATCCGGCAGAAACTCAAGAGCAGGGTGAGGAGGAAGGCAGGCCTCAAACCACGAGAAGCTCCAGCTCAAAAGGCAGCCAAAATCCGGCTCACATCCGGGAGAATCTCAAGAGCAGGTGTTGGAGCAAGCCAGGGCTCAAACCACAAGAAGCTCCAGCCCAAAAGGCAGCCATAATCCAGCCGACATCTGGGAGAATCTCAAGAGTAGGGGGTGGAGCAAGCCAAGCCTCAAACCACCGGAAGCTCCAGTTCAAAAGGCAGCCAAAATGCAGCCCACCTCCGGGAGAATCTCAAGACCAGGGGTTGGAGCAAGCCAGGCCTCAAACCACGAGAATCTCCAGCCCAAAAGGCAGCCACAATGCAGCCCACATCCAGGAGAATCTCAAGAGCAGGGGGTGGAGCAAGCCAGGCCTCAAACCACGAGAAGCTCCAGCCCAAAAGGCAGCCAAACTCCAGCCCACCTCCGGGAGAATCTCAAGAGCAGGGGGTGGAGCAAGCCAGGCCTCAAACCACGAGAAGCTCCAGCTCAAAAGGCAGCCAAAATGCAGCCCACATCCAGGAGAATTTCAAGAGCAGGGGGTGGAGCAAGCCAGGCCTCAAACCACGAGAATCTCCAGCCCAAAATGCAGCCAAAATCCAGCCCACGTCCGGGAGAATCTCAAGAGCAGGGGGTGGAGCAAGCCAGGCCTCAAACCAGGAGAAGCTCCAGCCCAAAATGTAGCCAAAATCCAGCCCACGTCCGGGAGAATCTCAAGAGCAGGGGGTGGAGCAAGCCAGGCCTCAAACCAGGAGAAGCTCCAGCCCAAAAGGCAGCCATAATCCAGCCGACATCTGGGAGAATCTCAAGAGCAGGGGGTGGAGCAAGCCAGGCCTCAAACCACGAGAAGCTCCAGCCCAAAAGGCAGTGAAAATGCAGCCCACATCTGGGAGAATCTCAAGAGCAGCGGGTGGAGCAAGCCAGGCCTCAAACCACGAGAAGCTCCAGCCCAAAAGGCAGCCAAAATGCAGCCCACATCCGGGAGAATCTCAAGAGCAGGGGGTGGAGCAAGCCAGGCCTCAAACCACGAGAAGCTCCAGCCCAAAAGGCAGCCAAAATCCAGCCCACATCCGGGAGAATCTCAAGAGCAGGGGGTGGAGCAAGCCAGGCCTCAAACCACGAGAATCTCCAGCCCAAAAGGCAGCCACAATGCAGCCCACATCCGGGAGAATCTCAAGAGCAGGGGGTGGAGCAAGCCAGGCCTCAAACCACGAGAAGCTCCAGCCCAAAAGGCAGGCAAAATCCAGCCCACATCCAGGAGAATCTCAAGAGCAGGGGGTGGAGCAAGCCAGGCCTCAAACCACGAGAAGCTCCAGCCCAAAAGACAGCCAAAATGCAGGCCACCTCCGGGAGAATCTCAAGAGCAGGGGGTGGAGCAAGCCAGGCCTCAAACCACGAGAAGCTCCAGCTCAAAAGGCAGCCAAAATGCAGCCCACATCCAGGAGAATTTCAAGAGCAGGGGGTGGAGCAGGACAGGCCTCAAACCACGAGAATCTCCAGCCCAAAATGCAGCCAAAATCCAGCCCACGTCCGGGAGAATCTCAAGAGCAGGGGGTGGAGCAAGCCAGGCCTCAAACCACGAGAAGCTCCAGCCCAAAATAAAGCCAAAATCCAGCCCACATCCGGGAGAATCTCAAGAGCAGGGGGTGGAGCAAGCCAGGCCTCAAACCACGAGAAGCTCCAGCCCAAAAGGCAGCCAAAATGCAGCCCACATCCGGGAGAATCTCAAGAGCAGGGGGTGAAGCAAGCCAGGCCTCAAACCACGAGAAGCCCCAGCCCAAAATGCAGTGAAAATGCAGCCCACATCTGGGAGAATCTCAAGAGCAGGGGGTGGAGCAAGCCAGGACTCAAACCACGAGAAGCTCCAGCCCAAAAGGCAGCCACAATGCAGCCCACATCCGGGAGAATATCAACAGCAGGGGTTGGAGCAAGCCAGGGCTCAAACTACGAGAAGCTCCAGCCCAAAAGAAAGCCAAAATGCAGCCCACCTCCGGGAGAATTTCAAGAGCAGGGGGTGGAGCAAGCCAGGCCTCAAACCACGACAAGCTCCAGCCCAAATGGCAGCCAAAATCCAGACCATATGCGGGAGAATCTCAAGAGCAGGGGGTGGAGCAAGCCAGGCCTCAAACCACGAGAAGCTCCAGCCCAAAATGCAGCCAAAATCCAGCCCACGTCCGGGAGAATCTCAAGAGCAGGGGGTGGAGCAAGCCAGGCCTCAAACCACGAGAAGCTCCAGCCCAAAATAAAGCCAAAATCCAGCCCACGTCCGGGAGAATCTCAAGAGGAGGGGGTGGAGCAAGCCAGGCCTCAAACCACGAGAAGCTCCAGCCCAAAAGGCAGCCAAAATGCAGCCCACATCCGGGAGAATCTCAAGAGCAGGGGGTGGAGCAAGCCAGGCCTCAAACCACGAGAAGCCCCAGCCCAAAATGCAGTGAAAATGCAGCCCACATTTGGGAGAATCTCAAGAGCAGGGGGTGGAGCAAGCCAGGACTCAAACCACGAGAAGCTCCAGCCCAAAAGAAAGCCAAAATCCAGCCCATATCCGGGAGAATTTCAAGAGCAGGGGGTGGAGCAAGCCAGGCCTCAAACCACGACAAGCTCCAGCCCAAATGGCAGCCAAAATCCAGACCATATGCGGGAGAATCTCAAGAGCAGGGGGTGGAGCAAGCCAGGCCTCAAACCACGAGAAGCTCCAGCCCAAAAGGCAGCCAAACTCCAGCCCACCTCCGGGAGAATCTCAAGAGCAGGGGGTGGAGCAAGCCAGGCCTCAAACCACGAGAAGCTCCAGCCCAAAAGGCAGCCAAAATCCAGCCCACATCCGGGAGAATCTCAAGAGCAGGGGGTGAAGCAAGCCAGGCCTCAAACCACGAGAAGCTCCAGCCCAAAAGGCAGCCAAAATCCAGCTCACATCCGGGAGAATATCAAGAGCAGGTGTTGGAGCAAGCCAGGCCTCAAACCACGAGAAGCTCCAGCCAAAAAGAAAGCCAAAATCCAGCCCACATCCGGGAGAATCTCAAGAGCAGGGGGTGGAGCAAGCCAGTCCTCAAACCTCGAGAAGCTCCAGCCCAAAATGCAGCCAAACTCCAGCCCACCTCCGTGAGAATCTCAAGAGCAGGGGGTGGAGCAAGCCAGGCCTCAAACCACGAGAAGCTCCAGCCCAAAATGCAGCCATAATCCAGCCGACATCTGGGAGAATCTCAAGAGTAGGGGGTGGAGCAAGCCAGGCCTCAAACCACGGGAAGCTCCAGTTCAAAAGGCAGCCAAAATGCAGCCCACCTCCGGGAGAATCTCAAGAGCAGGGGGTGGAGCAAGCCAGGCCTCAAACCACGAGAAGCTCCAGCCCAAAAGGCAGCCAAAATCCAGCCCACATGCGGAAGAATCTCAAGAGCAGGGGGTGGAGCAAGCCAGGCCTCAAACCACGAGAAGCTCCAGCCCAAAAGGCAGCCACAATGCAGCCTACATCCGGGAGAATCTCAAGAGCTGGGGGTGGAGCAAGCCAGGCCTCAAACCACGAGATGATCCAGCCCAAAAGGCAGCCAAAATCCAGCTCACATCCGGGAGAATCTCAAGAGCAGGGGTTGGAGCAAGCCAGGGCTCAAACCACGAGAAGCTCCAGCCCAAAAGAAAGCCAAAATCCAGCCCACCTCTGGGAGAATCTCAAGAGCAGGGGGTGAAGCAAGCCAGGCCTCAAACCACGAGAAGCTCCAGCCCAAAAGGCAGCCAAAATCCAGCTCACATCCGGGAGAATATCAAGAGCAGGTGTTGGAGCAAGCCAGGCCTCAAACCACTAGAAGTTCCAACACAAAATGCAGCCAAAATCCAGCCCACATCCGGGAGAAAATCAAGAGCAGGGGGTGGAGCAAGCCAGGCCTTAAACCAGGAGAAGCTCCAGCCCAAAATGCAGCCAAAATGCAGCCCACATCCGGGAGAATATCAAGAGCAGGGGTTGGAGCAAGCCAGGCCTCAAACCACGAGAAGCTCCAGCCCAAAAGAAAGCCAAAATCCAGCCCACATCCGGGAGAATCTCAAGAGCAGGGGGTGGAGCAAGCCAGGCCTCAAACCACGAGAAGCTCCAGCCCAAAATGCAGCCAAAATCCAGCACACATCCGGGATAAAATCAAGAGCAGGGGGTGGAGCAAGCCAGGCCTCAAACCACGACAAGCTCCAGCCCAAATGGCAGCCAAAATCCAGACCATATGCGGGAGAATCTCAAGAGCAGGTGGTGGAGCAAGCCAGGCCTCAAACCATGAGAAGCTCCAGCCCAAAAGGCAGCCAAAATGCAGCCCACATCCAGGAAAATTTCAAGAGCAGGGGGTGGAGCAGGACAGGCCTCAAACCACGAGAATCTACAGCCCAAAATGCAGCCAAAATGCAGCCCACATTAGGGAGAATCTCAAGAGCAGGTGGTGGAGCAAGCCAGGCCTCAAACCAGGAGAAGCTCCAGCCCAAAATGTAGCCAAAATCCAGCCCACATCCGGGAGAATCTCAAGAGCAGGGGGTGAAGCAAGCCAGGCCTCAAACCACGAGAAGCTCCAGCCCAAAAGGCAGCCAAAATCCAGCTCACATCCGGGAGAATATCAAGAGCAGGTGTTGGAGCAAGCCAGGCCTCAAACCACGAGAAGCTCCAACTCAAAATGCAGCCATAATCCAGCCCACATCCGGGAGAAAATCAAGAGCAGGGGGTAGAGCAAGCCAGGCCCCAAACCAGGAGAAGCTCCAGCCCAAAATGCAGCCAAAATGCAGCCCACATCCGGGAGAATATCAAGAGCAGGGGTTGGAGCAAGCCAGGCCTCAAACCACGAGAAGCTCCAGCCCAAAAGGAAGCCAAAATGCAGCCCACATCCGGGAGAAACTCAAGAGCAGGGTGAGGAGGAAGGCAGGCCTCAAACCAGGAGAAGCTCCAGCCCAAAAGGCAGCCAAAATCCAGCCCACCTCCGGGAGAATATCAAGAGCAGGGGGTGGAGCAAGCCAGGCCTCAAACCACGAGAAGCTCCAGCCCAAAAGGCAGCCAAACTCCAGCCCACATCCGTGAGAATCTCAAGAGCAGGGGCTGGAGCAAGCCAGGCCTCAAACCACGAGAAGCTCCAGCCCAAAAAGCAGCCAAAATGCAGCCCACATCCGGGAGAATCTCAAGAGCAGGGGGTGGAGCAAGCCAGGCCTCAAACCACGAGAAGCTCCAGCTCAAAAGGCAGCCAAAATGCAGACCACATCCAGGAGAATTTCAAGAGCAGGGGGTGGAGCAGGACAGGCCTCAAACCACGAGAATCTCCAGCCCAAAATGCAGCCAAAATCCAGCCCACGTCCGGGAGAATCTCAAGAGCAGGGGGTGGAGCAAGCCAGGCCTCAAACCACGAGAAGCTCCAGCCCAACAGGCAGCCAAAATCCAGCTCACATCCGGGAGAATATCAAGAGCAGGTGTTGGAGCAAGCCAGGGCTCAAACCACGAGAAGCTCCAGCCCAAAAGAAAGCCAAAATCCAGCCCACCTCCGTGAGAATCTCAAGAGCAGGGGGTGGAGCAAGCCAGGCCTCAAACCACGAGAAGCTCCAGCCCAAAAGGCAGCCATAATCCAGCCGACATCTGGGAGAATCTCAAGAGTAGGGGGTGGAGCAAGCCAGGCCTCAAACCACGGGAACCTCCAGCCCAAAAGGCAGGCAAACTCCAGCCCACCTCCGGGAGAATCTCAAGAGCAGGGGGTGGAGCAAGCCAGGCCTCAAACCACGAGAATCTCCAGCCCAAAAGGCAGCCAAAATCCAGACCACATGCTGGAGAATCTCAAGAGCAGGGGGTGGAGCAAGCCAGGCCTCAAACCACGAGAAGCTCCAGCCCAAACGGAAGCCAAACTCCAGCCCACATCCGGGAGAATCTCAAGAGCAGGGGGTGGAGCAAGCCAGGCCTCAAACCACGAGAAGCTCCAGCCCAAAAGGCAGCCACAATGCAGCCCACATCCGGGAGAATCTCAAGAGCAGGGGGTGGAGCAAGCCAGGGCTCAAACCACGAGAATCTCCAGCCCAAAAGAAAGCCAAAATCCAGCCCACCTCTGGGAGAATCTCAAGAGAAGGGGGTGGAGCAAGCCAGGCCTCAAACCACGAGAAGCTCCAGCCCAAAATTCATCCATAATCCAGCCCACATCCGTGAGAATATCAACAGCAGGGGGTGGAGCAAGCCAGGCCTCAAACCACGAGAAGCTCCAGCCCAAAAGTCAGCCAAAATCCAGCCCACATCCGGGAGAATCTCAAGAGCAGGGGGTGGAGCAAGCCAGGCCTCAAACCACGAGAAGCTCCAGCCCAAAAGGCAGCCAAAATGCAGCCCACCTCCGGGAGAATATCAAGAGCAGGGGGTTCGAGCAAGCCAGGCCTCAAACCACGAGAAGCTCCAGCCCAAAAGGCAGCCAAAATGCAGCCCACCTCCGGGAGAATCTCAAGAGCAGGGGATGGAGCAAGCCAGGCCTCAAACCACGAGAATCTCCAGCCCAAAAGGCAGCCAAAATCCAGACCACATGCTGGAGAATCTCAAGAGCAGGGGGTGGAGCAAGCCAGGCCTCAAACCACGAGAAGCTCCAGCCCAAAAGGCAGCCAAACTCCAGCCCACATCCGAAAGAATCTCAAGAGTAGGGGGTGGAGCAAGCCAGGCCTCAAACCACGGGAAGCTCCAGTTCAAAAGGCAGCCAAAATGCAGCCCACCTCCGGGAGAATCTCAAGAGCAGTGGTTGGAGCAAGCCAGGCCTCAAACCACGAGAAGCTCCAGCCCAAAAGGCAGCCATAATCCAGCCGACATCTGGGAGAATCTCAAGAGTAGGGGGTGGAGCAAGCCAGGCCTCAAACCACGGGAAGCTCCAGTTCAAAAGGCAGCCAAAATGCAGCCCACCTCCGGGAGAATCTCAAGAGCAGGGGGTGGAGCAAGCCAGGCCTCAAACCACGAGAATCTCCAGCCCAAAAGGCAGCCAAAATCCAGACCACATGCTGGAGAATCTCAAGAGCAGGGGGTGGAGCAAGCCAGGCCTCAAACCACGAGAAGCTCCAGCCCAAACGGAAGCCAAACTCCAGCCCACATCCGAGAGAATCTCAAGAGCAGGGGGTGGAGCAAGCCAGGCCTCAAACCACGAGAAGCTCCAGCCCAAAAGGCAGCCAAAATCCAGCCCACATGTGGGAGAATCTCAAGAGCAGGGGGTGGAGCAAGCCAGGCCTCAAACCACGAGAAGCTCCAGCCCAAAAGGCAACCACAATGCAGCCCACATCCGGGAGAATCTCAAGAGCAGGGGGTGGAGCAAGCCAGGCCTCAAACCACGAGAAGCTCCAGCCCAAAAGGCAGCCAAAATCCAGCCCACATCCGGGAGAATCTCAAGAGCAGGGGTTGGAGCAAGCCAGGCCTCAAACCACGAGAATCTCCAGCCCAAAAGGCAGCCACAATGCAGCCCACATCCGGGAGAATCTCAAGAGCAGGGGGTGGAGCAAGCCAGGGCTCAAACCACGAGAAGCTCCAGCCCAAAAGAAAGCCAAAATCCAGCCCACCTCTGGGAGAATCTCAAGAGAAGGGGGTGGAGCAAGACAGGCCTCAAACCACGAGAAGCTCCAGCCCAAATGGCAGCCAAATTCCAGACCACCTCCGGAAGAATCTCAAGAGCAGGGGGTGGAGCAAGCCAGGCCTCAAACCACGAGAAGCTCCAGCCCAAAAGGCAGCCAAAATCCAGCCCACATACGGGAGAAATTCAAGAGGAGGGGTTGGAGAAAGTCAGGGCTCAAACTACGAGAAGCTCCAGCCCAAAAGAAAGCCAAAATCCAGCCCACATCCAGGAGAATCTCAAGAGCAGGGGGTGGAGCAAGCCAGGCCTCAAACCTCGAGAAGCTCCAGCCAAAAATGCAGGCAAACTCCAGACCACCTCCGGGAGAATCTCAAGAGCAGGGGGTGGAGCAAGCCAGGCCTCAAACCACGAGAAGCTCCAGCCCAAAATTCATCCAAAATCCAGCCCACGTCCGGGAGAATCTCAAGAGCAGGGGGTGGAGCAAGCCAGGCCTCAAACCACGAGAAGCTCCAGCCCAAAAGTCAGCCAAAATCCAGCCCATATCCGGGAGAATCTCAAGAGCAGGGGGTGGAGCAAGCCAGGCCTCAAACCACGAGAAGCTCCAGCCCAAAATGCAGCCAAAATGCAGCCCACCTCCGGGAGAATATCAAGAGCAGGGGGTTCGAGCAAGCCAGGCCTCAAACCACGAGAAGCTCCAGCCCAAAAGGCAGCCAAAATGCAGCCCACCTCCGGGAGAATCTCAAGAGCAGGGGGTGGAGCAAGCCAGGCCTCAAACCACGAGAAGCTCCAGCCCAAAAGGCAGCCAAAATCCAGACCACATGCTGGAGAATCTCAAGAGCAGGGGGTGGAGCAAGCCAGGCCTCAAACCACGAGAAGCTCCAGCCCAAACAGCAGCCAAACTCCAGCCCACATCCGGGAGAATCTCAAGAGTAGGGGGTGGAGCAAGCCAGGCCTCAAACCACAGGAAGCTCCAGTTCAAAAGGCAGCCAAATGCAGCCCACCTCCGGGACAATCTCAAGAGCAGGGGGTGGAGCAAGCCAGGCCTCAAACCACGAGAATCTCCAGCCCAAAAGGCAGCCAAAATCCAGACCACATGCTGGAGAATCTCAAGAGCAGGGGGTGGAGCAAGCCAGGCCTCAAACCACGAGAAGCTCCAGCAAAAACGGCAGCCAAACTCCAGCCCACATCCGGGAGAATCTCAAGAGCAGGGGGTGGAGCAAGCCAGGCCTCAAACCACGAGAAGCTCCAGCCCAAAAGGCAGCCAAAATCCAGCCCACATGCGGGAGAATCTCAAGAGCAGGGGGTGGAGCAAGCCAGGCCTCAAACCACGAGAAGCTCCAGCCCAAAAGGCAACCACAATGCAGCCCACATCCGGGAGAATATCAAGAGCAGGGGGTGGAGCAAGCCAGGCATCAAACCACGAGAAGCTCCAGCCCAAAAGGCAGCCAAAATCCAGCCCACATCCGGGAGAATCTCAAGAGCAGGGGTTGGAGCAAGCCAGGCCTCAAACCACGAGAATCTCCAGCCCAAAAGGCAGCCACAATGCAGGCCACATCCGGGAGAATCTCAAGAGCAGGGGTTGGAGCAAGCCAGGGCTCAAACCACGAGAAGCTCCAGCCCAAAAGAAAGCCAAAATCCAGCCCACCTCTGGGAGAATCTCAAGAGAAGGGGGTGGAGCAAGACAGGCCTCAAACCACGAGAAGCTCCAGCCCAAAAGGCAGCCAAAATCCAGCCCACATCCGGGAGAAACTCAAGAGGAGGGGTTGGAGCAAGTCAGGGCTCAAACTACGAGAAGCTCCAGCCCAAAAGAAAGCCAAAATCCAGCCCACATCCAGGAGAATCTCAAGAGCAGGGGGTGGAGCAAGCCAGGCCTCAAACCTCGAGAAGCTCCAGCCCAAAATGCAGCCAAAATCCAGCCCACATGCTGGAGAATCTCAAGAGCAGGGGGTGGAGCAAGCCAGGCCTCAAACCAGGAGAAGCTCCAGCCCAAAATGTAGCCAAAATCCAGCCCACATCCGGGAGAATCTCAAGAGCAGGGGGTGAAGCAAGCCAGGCCTCAAACCACGAGAAGCTCCAGCCCAAAAGGCAGCCAAAATGCAGCCCACATCCGGGAGAATATCAAGAGCAGGTGTTGGAGCAAGCCAGGGCTCAAACCACGAGAATCTCCAGCCCAAAAGAAAGCCAAAATCCATCCCACATCCGGGAGAATCTCAAGAGCAGGGGGTGGAGCAAGCCAGTCCTCAAACCTCGAGAAGCTCCAGCCCAAAATGCAGCCAAACTCCAGCCCACCTCCGTGAGAATCTCAAGAGCAGGGGGTGGAGCAAGCCAGGCCTCAAACCACGAGAAGCTCCAGCCCAAAAGGCAGCCAAACTCCAGCCCACATCCGGGAGAATTTCAAGAGCAGGGGCTGGAGCAAGCCAGGCCTCAAACCACGAGAAGCTCCAGCCCAAAATGCAGTGAAAATGCAGCCCACATCTGGGAGAATCTCAAGAGCAGGGGGTGGAGCAAGCCAGGCCTCAAACCACGAGAAGCTCCAGCCCAAAAGGCAGCCACAATGCAGCCCACATCCGGGAGAATCTCAAGAGCAGGGGGTGGAGCAAGCCAGGCCTCAAACCACGAGAAGCTCCATCCCAAAAGGCAGCCAAAATCCAGCCCACATCCGGGAGAATCTCAAGAGCAGGGGTTGGAGCAAGCCAGGCCTCAAACCACGAGAATCTCCAGCCCAAAAGGCAGCCAAAATGCAGCCCACATCCGGGAGAATTTCAAGAGCAGGGGGTGGAGCAGGACAGGCCTCAAAACACGAGAATCTCCAGCCCAAAATGCAGCCAAAATCCAGCCCACGTCCGGGAGAATCTCAAGAGCAGGGGGTGGAGCAAGCCAGGCCTCAAACCACGAGAAGCTCCAGCCCAAAAGGCAGCCACAATGCAGCCCACATCCGGGAGAATCTCAAGAGCAGGGGGTGGAGCAAGCCAGGCCTCAAACCACGAGAAGCTCCAGCCCAAAAGGCAGCCAAAATGCAGCCCACATCCGGGAGAATATCAACAGCAGGGGTTGGAGCAAGCCAGGGCTCAAACTACGAGAAGCTCCAGCCCAAAAGAAAGCCAAAATGCAGCCCACCTCCGGGAGAATTTCAAGAGCAGGGGGTGGAGCAAGCCAGGCCTCAAACCACGACAAGCTCCAGCCCAAATGGCAGCCAAAATCCAGACCATATGCGGGAGAATCTCAAGAGCAGGGGGTGGAGCAAGCCAGGCCTCAAACCACGAGAAGCTCCAGCCCAAAATGCAGCCAAAATCCAGCCCACGTCCGGGAGAATCTCAAGAGCAGGGGGTGGAGCAAGCCAGGCCTCAAACCACGAGAAGCTCCAGCCCAAAATAAAGCCAAAATCCAGCCCACATCCGGGAGAATCTCAAGAGCAGGGGGTGGAGCAAGCCAGGACTCAAACCACGAGAAGCTCCAGCCCAAAAGAAAGCCAAAATCCAGCCCATATCCGGGAGAATTTCAAGAGCAGGGGGTGGAGCAAGCCAGGCCTCAAACCACGAGAAGCTCCAGCCCAAAAGGCAGCCAAAATGCAGCCCACATCCGGGAGAAACTCAAGAGCAGGGTGAGGAGGAAGGCAGGCCTCAAACCAGGAGAAGCTCCAGCCCAAAATGCAGCCAAAATCCAGCCCACCTCCGGGAGAATATCAAGAGCAGGGTGAGGAGGAAGGCAGGCCTCAAACCAGGAGAAGCTCCAGCCCAAAAGGCAGCCAAAATGCAGCCCACATCCGGGAGAATCTCAAGAGCAGGGGGTGGAGCAAGCCAGGCCTCAAACCACGAGAATCTCCAGCCCAAAAGGCAGCCAAACTCCAGCCCACATCCGTGAGAATCTCAAGAGCAGGGGGTGGAGCAAGCCAGGACTCAAACCACGAGAAGCTCCAGCCCAAAAGAAAGCCAAAATCCAGCCCATATCCGGGAGAATTTCAAGAGCAGGGGGTGGAGCAAGCCAGGCCTCAAACCACGAGAAGCTCCAGCCCAAAAGGCAGCCAAAATGCAGCCCACATCCGGAAGAAACTCAAGAGCAGGTTGAGGAGGAAGGCAGGCCTCAAACCAGGAGAAGCTCCAGCCCAAAATGCAGCCAAAATCCAGCCCACCTCCGGGAGAATATCAAGAGCAGGGTGAGGAGGAAGGCAGGCCTCAAACCACGAGAAGCTCCAGCCCAAAAGGCAGCCAAAATGCAGCCCACATCCGGGAGAATCTCAAGAGCAGGGGGTGGAGCAAGCCAGGCCTCAAACCACGAGAAGCTCCAGCCCAAAAGGCAGCCAAACTCCAGCCCACATCCGTGAGAATCTCAAGAGCAGGGGGTGGAGCAAGCCAGGCCTCAAACCACGAGAAGCTCCAGCCCAAAAGGCAGCCAAAATGCAGCCCACATCCGGGAGAATCTCAAGAGCAGGGGGTGGAGCAAGGCAGGCCTCAAACCACGAGAAGCTCCAGCCCAAAAGGCAGCCACAATGCAGCCCACATCCGGGAGAATCTCAAGAGCAGGGGGTGGAGCAAGCCAGGCCTCAAACCACGAGAAGCTCCAGCCCAAAAGGCAGCCAAAATGCAGCCCACATCCGGGAGAATATCAACAGCAGGGGTTGGAGCAAGCCAGGGCTCAAACTACGAGAAGCTCCAGCCCAAAAGAAAGCCAAAATGCAGCCCACCTCCGGGAGAATTTCAAGAGCAGGGGGTGGAGCAAGCCAGGCCTCAAACCACGACAAGCTCCAGCCCAAATGGCAGCCAAAATCCAGACCATATGCGGGAGAATCTCAAGAGCAGGGGGTGGAGCAAGCCAGGCCTCAAACCACGAGAAGCTCCAGCCCAAAAGAAAGCCAAAATCCAGCCCATATCCGGGAGAATTTCAAGAGCAGGGGGTGGAGCAAGCCAGGCCTCAAACCACGAGAATCTCCAGCCCAAAAGGCAGCCAAACTCCAGCCCACATCCGGGAGAATCTCAAGAGCAGGGGGTGGAGCAAGCCAGGACTCAAACCACGAGAAGCTCCAGCCCAAAAGAAAGCCAAAATCCAGCCCATATCCGGGAGAATTTCAAGAGCAGGGGGTGGAGCAAGCCAGGCCTCAAACCACGAGAAGCTCCAGCCCAAAAGGCAGCCAAAATGCAGCCCACATCCGGAAGAAACTCAAGAGCAGGTTGAGGAGGAAGGCAGGCCTCAAACCAGGAGAAGCTCCAGCCCAAAATGCAGCCAAAATCCAGCCCACCTCCGGGAGAATATCAAGAGCAGGGTGAGGAGGAAGGCAGGCCTCAAACCAGGAGAAGCTCCAGCCCAAAAGGCAGCCAAAATGCAGCCCACATCCGGGAGAATCTCAAGAGCAGGGGGTGGAGCAAGCCAGGCCTCAAACCACGAGAAGCTCCAGCCCAAAAGGCAGCCAAACTCCAGCCCACATCCGTGAGAATCTCAAGAGCAGGGGGTGGAGCAAGCCAGGCCTCAAACCACGAGAAGCTCCAGCCCAAAAGGCAGCCAAAATGCAGCCCACATCCGGGAGAATCTCAAGAGCAGGGGGTGGAGCAAGCCAGGCCTCAAACCACGAGAAGCTCCAGCCCAAAATGCAGCCAAAATCCAGCCCACATCCAGGAGAATCTCAAGAGCAGGGGGTGGAGCAAGCCAGGCCTCAAACCACGAGAAGCTCCAGCCCAAAAGGCAGCCAAACTCCAGCCCACCTCCGGGAGAATCTCAAGAGCAGAGGGTGGAGCAAGCCAGGCCTCAAACCACGAGAAGCTCCAGCTCAAAAGGCAGCCAAAATCCAGCCCACCTCCGGGAGAATATCAAGAGCAGGGTGAGGAGGAAGGCAGGCCTCAAACCAGGAGAAGCTCCAGCCCAAAAGGCAGCCAAAATGCAGCCCACATCCGGGAGAATCTCAAGAGCAGGGGGTGGAGCAAGCCAGGCCTCAAACCACGAGAATCTCCAGCCCAAAAGGCAGCCAAACTCCAGCCCACATCCGTGAGAATCTCAAGAGCAGGGGGTGGAGCAAGCCAGGACTCAAACCACGAGAAGCTCCAGCCCAAAAGAAAGCCAAAATCCAGCCCATATCCGGGAGAATTTCAAGAGCAGGGGGTGGAGCAAGCCAGGCCTCAAACCACGAGAAGCTCCAGCCCAAAAGGCAGCCAAAATGCAGCCCACATCCGGAAGAAACTCAAGAGCAGGTTGAGGAGGAAGGCAGGCCTCAAACCAGGAGAAGCTCCAGCCCAAAATGCAGCCAAAATCCAGCCCACCTCCGGGAGAATATCAAGAGCAGGGTGAGGAGGAAGGCAGGCCTCAAACCAGGAGAAGCTCCAGCCCAAAAGGCAGCCAAAATGCAGCCCACATCCGGGAGAATCTCAAGAGCAGGGGGTGGAGCAAGCCAGGCCTCAAACCACGAGAAGCTCCAGCCCAAAAGGCAGCCAAACTCCAGCCCACATCCGTGAGAATCTCAAGAGCAGGGGGTGGAGCAAGCCAGGCCTCAAACCACGAGAAGCTCCAGCCCAAAATGCAGCCAAAATCCAGCCCACATCCAGGAGAATCTCAAGAGCAGGGGGTGGAGCAAGCCAGGCCTCAAACCACGAGAAGCTCCAGCCCAAAAGGCAGCCAAACTCCAGCCCACCTCCGGGAGAATCTCAAGAGCAGAGGGTGGAGCAAGCCAGGCCTCAAACCACGAGAAGCTCCAGCTCAAAAGGCAGCCAAAATCCAGCCCACCTCCGGGAGAATATCAAGAGCAGGGTGAGGAGGAAGGCAGGCCTCAAACCAGGAGAAGCTCCAGCCCAAAAGGCAGCCAAAATGCAGCCCACATCCGGGAGAATCTCAAGAGCAGGGGGTGGAGCAAGCCAGGCCTCAAACCACGAGAATCTCCAGCCCAAAAGGCAGCCAAACTCCAGCCCACATCCGTGAGAATCTCAAGAGCAGGGGGTGGAGCAAGCCAGGCCTCAAACCACGAGAAGCTCCAGCTCAAAAGGCAGCCAAAATCCGGCTCACATCCGGGAGAATATCAAGAGCAGGTGTTGGAGCAAGCCAGGGCTCAAACCACGAGAAGCTCCAGTTCAAAAGGCAGCCAAAATACAGCCCACCTCCGGGAGAATCTCAAGAGCAGGGGGTGGAGCAAGCCAGGCCTCAAACCACGAGAATCTCCAGCCCAAAAGGCAGCCAAAATCCAGCCCACCTCCGGGAGAATCTCAAGAGCAGGGGGTGGAGCAAGCCAGGCCTCAAACCACGAGAAGCTCCAGCCCAAAAGGCAGCCACAATGCAGCCCACCTCCGGGAGAATCTCAAGAGCAGGGGGTGGAGCAAGCCAGGCCTCAAACCACAAGATGATCCAGCCGAAAAGGCAGCCAAAATCCAGCTCACATCCGGGAAAATCTCAAGAGCAGGGGTTGGAGCAAGCCAGGCCTCAAACCACGAGAATCTCCAGCCCAAAAGGCAGCCACAATGCAGCAAACATCCGGGAGAATCTCAAGAGCAGGGGGTGGAGCAAGCCAGGCCTCAAACCACGAGAATCTCCAGCCCAAAATGCAGCCAAAATCCAGCCCACATCCGGGAGAATCTCAAGAGCAGGGGGTGGAGCAAGCCAGGCCTCAAACCACAAGAAGCTCCAGCCCAAAATGCAGCCAAACTCCAGCCCACCTCCGGGAGAATCTCAAGAGCAGGGGGTGGAGCAAGCCAGGCCTCAAACCACGAGAAGCTCCAGCTCAAAAGGCAGCCAAAATGCAGCCCACATCCAGGAGAATTTCAAGAGCAGGGGGTGGAGCAGGACAGGCCTCAAACCACGAGAATCTCCAGCCCAAAATGCAGCCAAAATCCAGCCCACGTCCGGGAGAATCTCAAGAGCAGGGGGTGGAGCAAGCCAGGCCTCAAACCAGGAGAAGCTCCAGCCCAAAATGTAGCCAAATTCCAGCCCACATCCGGGAGAATCTCAGGAGCAGGGGGTGAAGCAAGCCAGGCCTCAAACCACGAGAAGCTCCAGCCCAAAAGGCAGCCAAAATCCAGCTCACATCCGGGAGAATATCAAGAGCAGGTGTTGGAGCAAGCCAGGGCTCAAACCACGAGAAGCTCCAGCCCAAAAGAAAGCCAAAATCCAGCCCACATCCGGGAGAATCTCAAGAGCAGGGGGTGGAGCAAGCCAGTCCTCAAACCTCGAGAAGCTCCAGCCCAAAATGCAGCCAAACTCCAGCCCACCTGCGTGAGAATCTCAAGAGCAGGGGGTGGAGCAAGCCAGGCCTCAAACCACGAGAAGCTCCAGCCCAAAAGGCAGCCATAATCCAGCCGACATCTGGGAGAATCTCAAGTGTAGGGGGTGGAGCAAGCCAGGCCTCAAACCACGGGAAGCTCCAGTTCAAAAGGCAGCCAAAATACAGCCCACCTCCGGGAGAATCTCAAGAGCAGGGGTTGGAGCAAGCCAGGCCTCAAACCACGAGAAGCTCCAGCCAAAAAGGCAGCCAAAAACCAGCCCACATCCGGGAGAATCTCAAGAGCAGGGGGTGGAGCAAGCCAGGCCTGAAACCACGAGAAGCTCCAGCCCAAAATGCAGCCAAAATCCAGCACACATCCGGGATAAAATCAAGAGCAGGTGGTGGAGCAAGCCAGGCCTCAAACCACGAGAAGCTCCAGCCCAAAAGGCAGCCATAATCCAGCCCACATCCAGGAGAATATCAACAGCAGGGGTTGGAGCAAGCCAGGCCTCAAACCACGAGAAGCTCCAGCCCAAAATGCAGCCAAAATGCAGCCCACGTCCGGGAGAATCTCAAGAGCAGGGGGTGGAGCAAGCCAGGCCTCAAACCACGAGAAGCTCCAGCCCAAAATGTAGCCAAAATCCAGCCCACATCCGGGAGAATCTCAAGAGCAGGGGGTGAAGCAAGCCAGGCCTCAAACCACGAGAAGCTCCAGCCCAAAAGGCAGCCAAAATCCAGCTCACATCCGGGAGAATATCAAGAGCACGTGTTGGAGAAAGCCAGGCCTCAAACCACGAGAAGCTCCAACTCAAAATGCAGCCAAAATCCAGCCCACATCCGGGAGAAAATCAAGAGCAGGGGGTGGAGCAAGCCAGGCCTCAAACCAGGAGAAGCTCCAGCCCAAAATGCAGCCAAAATGCAGCCCACATCCGGGAGAATATCAAGAGCACGGGTTGGAGCAAGCCAGGCCTCAAACCACGAGAAGCTCCAGCCCAAAATGTAGCCAAAATCCAGCCCACATCCGGGAGAATCTCAAGAGCAGGGTGTGGAGCAAGCCAGGCCTCAAACCACGAGAAGCTCCAGCCCAAAAGGCAGCCAAAATCCAGCACACATCCGGGATAAAATCAAGAGCAGGGGGTGGAGCAAGCCAGGCCTCAAACCACGAGAAGCTCCAGCCCAAAAGGCAGCCAAAATGCAGCCCACATCCGGGAGAATCTCAAGAGCAGGGGGTGGAGCAAGCCAGGCCTCAAACCACGAGAAGCCCCAGCCCAAAATGCAGTGAAAATGCATCCCACCTGCGTGAGAATCTCAAGAGCAGGGGGTGGAGCAAGCCAGGCCTCAAACCACGAGAAGCTCCAGCCCAAATGGCAGCCAAAATCCAGACCATATGCGGGAGAATCTCAAGAGCAGGGGGTGGAGCAAGCCAGGCCTCAAACCACGAGAAGCTCCAGCTGAAAAGGCAGCCAAAATGCAGCCCACATCCAGGAGAATTTCAAGAGCAGGGGGTGGAGCAGGACAGGCCTCAAACCACGAGAATCTCCAGCCCAAAATGCAGCCAAAATCCAGCCCACGTCCGGGAGAATCTCAAGAGCAGGGGGTGGAGCAAGCCAGGCCTCAAACCAGGAGAAGCTCCAGCCCAAAATGTAGCCAAAATCCAGCCCACATCCGGGAGAATCTCAAGAGCAGGGGGTGAAGCAAGCCAGGCCTCAAACCACGAGAAGCTCCAGCCCAAAAGGCAGCCAAAATCCAGCTCACATCCGGGAGAATATCAAGAGCAGGTGTTGGAGCAAGCCAGGGCTCAAACCACGAGAAGCTCCAGCCCAAAAGAAAGCCAAAATCCAGCCCACCTCCGTGAGAATCTCAAGAGCAGGGGGTGGAGCAAGCCAGGCCTCAAACCACGAGAAGCTCCAGCCCAAAATGCAGCCATAATCCAGCCGACATCTGGGAGAATCTCAAGAGTAGGGGGTGGAGCAAGCCAGGCCTCAAACCACGAGAAGCTCCAGCCCAAAATGCAGCCATAATCCAGCCGACATCCGGGAGAATCTCAAGAGCAGGGGGTGGAGCAAGCCAGGCCTCAAACCACGAGAAGCTCCAGTTCAAAAGGCAGCCAAAATGCAGCCCACCTCCGGGAGAATCTCAAGAGCAGGGGGTGGAGCAAGCCAGGCCTCAAACCACGAGAATCTCCAGCCCAAAAGGCAGCCAAAATCCAGCCCACATCCGGGAGAATTTCAAGAGCAGGGGGTGGAGCAAGCCAGGCCTCAAACCACGAGAATCTCCAGCCCAAAAGGCAGCCACAATGCAGCCGACATCCGGGAGAATCTCAAGAGCAGGGGGTGGAGCAAGCCAGGCCTCAAACCACGAGAATCTCCAGCCCAAAAGGCAGCCACAATGCAGCCCACATCCGGGAGAATCTCAAGAGCAGGGGGTGGAGCAAGCCAGGCCTCAAACCACAAGATGATCCAGCCCAAAAGGCAGCCAAAATCCAGCTCACATCCGGGAGAATCTCAAGAGCAGGGGTTGGAGCAAGCCAGGGCTCAAACCAGGAGAAGCTCCAGCCCAAAAGAAAGCCAAAATCCAGCCCAC
This sequence comes from Rhynochetos jubatus, assembly GCA_027574665.1. NCBI lineage: Eukaryota > Metazoa > Chordata > Aves > Eurypygiformes > Rhynochetidae > Rhynochetos > Rhynochetos jubatus. Next base: position 1,615,747 of record JAQBHY010000080.1, on the reverse strand, counting down.
CTCTGGGAGAATCTCAAGAGCAGGGGGTGAAGCAAGCCAGGCCTCAAACCACGAGAAGCTCCAGCCCAAAAGGCAGCCAAAATCCAGCTCACATCCGGGAGAATATCAAGAGCAGGTGTTGGAGCAAGCCAGGCCTCAAACCACTAGAAGTTCCAACACAAAATGCAGCCAAAATCCAGCCCACATCGGGGAGAAAATCAAGAGCAGGGGGTGGAGCAAGCCAGGCCTCAAACCAGGAGAAGCTCCAGCCCAAAATGCAGCCAAAATGCAGCCCACATCCGGGAGAATCTCAAGAGCAGGGGTTGGAGCAAGCCAGGCCTCAAACCACGAGAAGCTCCAGCCCAAAAGAAAGCCAAAATCCAGCCCACATCCGGGAGAATCTCAAGAGCAGGGGGTGGAGCAAGCCAGGCCTCAAACCACGAGAAGCTCCAGCCCAAAATAAAGCCAAAATCCAGCCCACATCCGGGAGAATCTCAAGAGCAGGGGGTGGAGCAAGCCAGGACTCAAACCACGAGAAGCTCCAGCCCAAAAGGCAGCCAAAATGCAGCCCACATCCGGGAGAAACTCAAGAGCAGGGTGAGGAGGAAGGCAGGCCTCAAACCAGGAGAAGCTCCAGCCCAAAATGCAGCCAAAATCCAGCCCACCTCCGGGAGAATATCAAGAGCAGGGTGAGGAGGAAGGCAGGCCTCAAACCAGGAGAAGCTCCAGCCCAAAAGGCAGCCAAAATGCAGCCCACATCCGGGAGAATCTCAAGAGCAGGGGGTGGAGCAAGCCAGGCCTCAAACCACGAGAAGCTCCAGCCCAAAATGCAGCCAAACTCCAGCCCACATCCGTGAGAATCTCAAGAGCAGGGGGTGGAGCAAGCCAGGCCTCAAACCACGAGAAGCTCCAGCCCAAAAGGCAGCCAAAATGCAGCCCACATCCGGGAGAATCTCAAGAGCAGGGGGTGGAGCAAGCCAGGCCTCAAACCACGAGAAGCTCCAGCCCAAAATGCAGCCAAAATCCAGCCCACATCCAGGAGAATCTCAAGAGCAGGGGGTGGAGCAAGCCAGGCCTCAAACCACGAGAAGCTCCAGCCCAAAAGGCAGCCAAACTCCAGCCCACCTCCGGGAGAATCTCAAGAGCAGAGGGTGGAGCAAGCCAGGCCTCAAACCACGAGAAGCTCCAGCTCAAAAGGCAGCCAAAATCCGGCTCACATCCGGGAGAATATCAAGAGCAGGTGTTGGAGCAAGCCAGGGCTCAAACCACGAGAAGCTCCAGCCCAAAAGAAAGCCAAAATCCAGCCCACATCCGGGAGAATCTCAAGAGCAGGGGGTGGAGCAAGCCAGTCCTCAAACCTCGAGAAGCTCCAGCCCAAAATGCAGCCAAACTCCAGCCCACCTCCGTGAGAATCTCAAGAGCAGGGGGTGGAGCAAGCCAGGCCTCAAACCACGAGAAGCTCCAGCCCAAAAGGCAGCCATAATCCAGCCGACATCTGGGAGAATCTCAAGAGTAGGGGGTGGAGCAAGCCAAGCCTCAAACCACGAGAAGCTCCAGTTCAAAAGGCAGCCAAAATGCAGCCCACCTCCGGGAAAATCTCAAGAGCAGGGGTTGGAGCAAGCCAGGCCTCAAACCACGAGAATCTCCAGCCCAAAAGGCAGCCACAATGCAGCAAATATCCGGGAGAATCTCAAGAGCAGGGGTTGGAGCAAGCCAGGCCTCAAACCACGAGAATCTCCAGCCCAAAATGCAGCCAAAATCCAGCCCACATCCGGGAGAATCTCAAGAGCAGGGGGTGGAGCAAGCCAGGCCTCAAAAAACGAGAAGCTCCAGCTCAAAAGGCAGCCAAAACGCAGCCCACATCCAGGAGAATTTCAAGAGCAGGGGGTGGAGCAGGACAGGCCTCAAACCACGAGAATCTCCAGCCCAAAATGCAGCCAAAATCCAGCCCACATCCGGGAGAATCTCAGGAGCAGGGGGTGAAGCAAGCCAGGCCTCAAACCACGAGAAGCTCCAGCCCAAAAGGCAGCCAAAATCCAGCTCACATCCGGGAGAATATCAAGAGCAGGTGTTGGAGCAAGCCAGGGCTCAAACCACGAGAAGCTCCAGCCCAAAAGAAAGCCAAAATCCAGCCCACATCCGGGAGAATCTCAAGAGCAGGGGGTGGAGCAAGCCAGTCCTCAAACCTCGAGAAGCTCCAGCCCAAAATGCAGCCAAACTCCAGCCCACCTGCGTGAGAATCTCAAGAGCAGGGGGTGGAGCAAGCCAGGCCTCAAACCACGAGAAGCTCCAGCCCAAAAGGCAGCCATAATCCAGCCGACATCTGGGAGAATCTCAAGAGTAGGGGGTGGAGCAAGCCAGGCCTCAAACCACGGGAAGCTCCAGTTCAAAAGGCAGCCAAAATACAGCCCACCTCCGGGAGAATCTCAAGAGCAGGGGTTGGAGCAAGCCAGGCCTCAAACCACGAGAAGCTCCAGCCCAAAAGGCAGCCACAATGCAGCCCACATCCGGGAGAATCTCAAGAGCAGGGGGTGGAGCAAGCCAGGCCTCAAACCACGAGAAGCTCCAGCCCAAAAGGCAGCCACAATGCAGCCCACCTCCGGGAGAATCTCAAGAGCAGGGGGTGGAGCAAGCCAGGCCTCAAACCACAAGATGATCCAGCCCAAAAGGCAGCCAAAATCCAGCTCACATCCGGGAGAATCTCAAGAGCAGGGGTTGGAGCAAGCCAGGCCTCAAACCACGAGAAGCTCCAGCCAAAAAGGCAGCCAAAATCCAGCCCACATCCGGGAGAATCTCAAGAGCAGGGGGTGGAGCAAGCCAGGCCTGAAACCACGAGAAGCTCCAGCCCAAAATACAGCCAAAATCCAGCACACATCCGGGATAAAATCAAGAGCAGGGGGTGGAGCAAGCCAGGCCTCAAACCACGAGAAGCTCCAGCCCAAAAGGCAGCCATAATCCAGCCCACATCCAGGAGAATATCAACAGCAGGGGTTGGAGCAAGCCAGGCCTCAAACCACGAGAAGCTCCAGCCCAAAATGCAGCCAAAATGCAGCCCACGTCCGGGAGAATCTCAAGAGCAGGGGGTGGAGCAAGCCAGGCCTCAAACCACGAGAAGCTCCAGCCCAAAATGTAGCCAAAATCCAGCCCACATCCGGGAGAATCTCAAGAGCAGGGGGTGAAGCAAGCCAGGCCTCAAACCACGAGAAGCTCCAGCCCAAAAGGCAGCCAAAATCCAGCTCACATCCGGGAGAATATCAAGAGCAAGTGTTGGAGAAAGCCAGGCCTCAAACCACGAGAAGCTCCAACTCAAAATGCAGCCAAAATCCAGCCCACATCCGGGAGAAAATCAAGAGCAGGGGGTGGAGCAAGCCAGGCCTCAAACCAGGAGAAGCTCCAGCCCAAAATGCAGCCAAAATGCAGCCCACATCCGGGAGAATATCAAGAGCAGGGGTTGGAGCAAGCCAGGCCTCAAACCACGAGAAGCTCCAGCCCAAAAGAAAGCCAAAATCCAGCCCACATCCGGGAGAATCTCAAGAGCAGGGGGTGGAGCAAGCCAGGCCTCAAACCACGAGAAGCTCCAGCCCAAAAGGCAGCCAAAATCCAGCACACATCCGGGATAAAATCAAGAGCAGGGGGTGGAGCAAGCCAGGCCTCAAACCACGAGAAGCTCCAGCCCAAAAGGCAGCCAAAATGCAGCCCACATCCGGGAGAATCTCAAGAGCAGGGGGTGGAGCAAGCCAGGCCTCAAACCACGAGAAGCCCCAGCCCAAAATGCAGTGAAAATGCAGCCCACCTCCGGGAGAATCTCAAGAGCAGGGGGTGGAGCAAGCCAGGCCTCAAACCACGAGAAGCTCCAGCCCAAATGGCAGCCAAAATCCAGCCCACATCCGGGAGAATCTCAGGAGCAGGGGGTGAAGCAAGCCAGGCCTCAAACCACGAGAAGCTCCAGCCCAAAAGGCAGCCAAAATCCAGCTCACATCCGGGAGAATATCAAGAGCAGGTGTTGGAGCAAGCCAGGGCTCAAACCACGAGAAGCTCCAGCCCAAAAGAAAGCCAAAATCCAGCCCACATCCGGGAGAATCTCAAGAGCAGGGGGTGGAGCAAGCCAGTCCTCAAACCTCGAGAAGCTCCAGCCCAAAATGCAGCCAAACTCCAGCCCACCTGCGTGAGAATCTCAAGAGCAGGGGGTGGAGCAAGCCAGGCCTCAAACCACGAGAAGCTCCAGCCCAAAAGGCAGCCATAATCCAGCCGACATCTGGGAGAATCTCAAGAGTAGGGGGTGGAGCAAGCCAGGCCTCAAACCACGGGAAGCTCCAGTTCAAAAGGCAGCCAAAATACAGCCCACCTCCGGGAGAATCTCAAGAGCAGGGGTTGGAGCAAGCCAGGCCTCAAACCACGAGAAGCTCCAGCCCAAAAGGCAGCCACAATGCAGCCCACATCCGGGAGAATCTCAAGAGCAGGGGGTGGAGCAAGCCAGGCCTCAAACCACGAGAAGCTCCAGCCCAAAAGGCAGCCACAATGCAGCCCACCTCCGGGAGAATCTCAAGAGCAGGGGGTGGAGCAAGCCAGGCCTCAAACCACAAGATGATCCAGCCCAAAAGGCAGCCAAAATCCAGCTCACATCCGGGAGAATCTCAAGAGCAGGGGTTGGAGCAAGCCAGGCCTCAAACCACGAGAAGCTCCAGCCAAAAAGGCAGCCAAAATCCAGCCCACATCCGGGAGAATCTCAAGAGCAGGGGGTGGAGCAAGCCAGGCCTGAAACCACGAGAAGCTCCAGCCCAAAATACAGCCAAAATCCAGCACACATCCGGGATAAAATCAAGAGCAGGGGGTGGAGCAAGCCAGGCCTCAAACCACGAGAAGCTCCAGCCCAAAAGGCAGCCATAATCCAGCCCACATCCAGGAGAATATCAACAGCAGGGGTTGGAGCAAGCCAGGCCTCAAACCACGAGAAGCTCCAGCCCAAAATGCAGCCAAAATGCAGCCCACGTCCGGGAGAATCTCAAGAGCAGGGGGTGGAGCAAGCCAGGCCTCAAACCACGAGAAGCTCCAGCCCAAAATGTAGCCAAAATCCAGCCCACATCCGGGAGAATCTCAAGAGCAGGGGGTGAAGCAAGCCAGGCCTCAAACCACGAGAAGCTCCAGCCCAAAAGGCAGCCAAAATCCAGCTCACATCCGGGAGAATATCAAGAGCACGTGTTGGAGCAAGCCAGGCCTCAAACCACGAGAAGCTCCAGCCCAAAAGAAAGCCAAAATCCAGCCCACATCCGGGAGAATCTCAAGAGCAGGGGGTGGAGCAAGCCAGGCCTCAAACCACGAGAAGCTCCAGCCCAAAAGGCAGCCAAAATCCAGCACACATCCGGGATAAAATCAAGAGCAGGGGGTGGAGCAAGCCAGGCCTCAAACCACGAGAAGCTCCAGCCCAAAAGGCAGCCAAAATGCAGCCCACATCCGGGAGAATCTCAAGAGCAGGGGGTGGAGCAAGCCAGGCCTCAAACCACGAGAAGCCCCAGCCCAAAATGCAGTGAAAATGCAGCCCACCTCCGGGAGAATCTCAAGAGCAGGGGGTGGAGCAAGCCAGGCCTCAAACCACGAGAAGCTCCAGCCCAAATGGCAGCCAAAATCCAGACCATATGCGGGAGAATCTCAAGAGCAGGGGGTGGAGCAAGCCAGGCCTCAAACCACGAGAAGCTCCAGCTGAAAAGGCAGCCAAAATGCAGCCCACATCCAGGAGAATTTCAAGAGCAGGGGGTGGAGCAGGACAGGCCTCAAACCACGAGAATCTCCAGCCCAAAATGCAGCCAAAATCCAGCCCACGTCCGGGAGAATCTCAAGAGCAGGGGGTGGAGCAAGCCAGGCCTCAAACCAGGAGAAGCTCCAGCCCAAAATGTAGCCAAAATCCAGCCCACATCCGGGAGAATCTCAAGAGCAGGGGGTGAAGCAAGCCAGGCCTCAAACCACGAGAAGCTCCAGCCCAAAAGGCAGCCAAAATCCAGCTCACATCCGGGAGAATATCAAGAGCAGGGGGTGGAGGAAGCCAGGGCTCAAACCACGAGAAGCTCCAGCCCAAAAGAAAGCCAAACTCCAGCCCACCTCCGTGAGAATCTCAAGAGCAGGGGGTGGAGCAAGCCAGTCCTCAAACCTCGAGAAGCTCCAGCCCAAAATGCAGCCAAACTCCAGCCCACCTCCGTGAGAATCTCAAGAGCAGGGGGTGGAGCAAGCCAGGCCTCAAACCACGAGAAGCTCCAGCCCAAAATGCAGCCATAATCCAGCCGACATCTGGGAGAATCTCAAGAGTAGGGGGTGGAGCAAGCCAGGCCTCAAACCACGGGAAGCTCCAGTTCAAAAGGCAGCCAAAATGCAGCCCACCTCCGGGAGAATCTCAAGAGCAGGGGGTGGAGCAAGCCAGGCCTCAAACCACGAGAAGCTCCAGCCCAAAAGGCAGCCAAAATCCAGCCCACATGCGGGAGAATCTCAAGAGCAGGGGGTGGAGCAAGCCAGGCCTCAAACCACGAGAAGCTCCAGCCCAAAAGGCAGCCACAATGCAGCCCACATCCGGGAGAATCTCAAGAGCAGGGGGTGGAGCAAGCCAGGCCTCAAACCACGAGAATCTCCAGCCCAAAAGGCAGCCACAATGCAGCCCACATCCGGGAGAATCTCAAGAGCAGGGGGTGGAGCAAGCCAGGCCTCAAACCACAAGATGATCCAGCCCAAAAGGCAGCCAAAATCCAGCTCACATCCGGGAGAATCTCAAGAGCAGGGGTTGGAGCAAGCCAGGGCTCAAACCAGGAGAAGCTCCAGCCCAAAAGAAAGCCAAAATCCAGCCCACCTCTGGGAGAATCTCAAGAGCAGGTGTTGGAGCAAGCCAGGCCTCAAACCACTAGAAGTTCCAACACAAAATGCAGCCAAAATCCAGCCCACATCCGGGAGAAAATCAAGAGCAGGGGGTGGAGCAAGCCAGGCCTCAAACCAGGAGAAGCTCCAGCCCAAAATGCAGCCAAAATGCAGCCCACATCCGGGAGAATCTCAAGAGCAGGGGTTGGAGCAAGCCAGGCCTCAAACCACGAGAAGCTCCAGCCCAAAAGAAAGCCAAAATCCAGCCCACATCCGGGAGAATCTCAAGAGCAGGGGGTGGAGCAAGCCAGGCCTCAAACCACGAGAAGCTCCAGCCCAAAATGCAGCCAAAATCCAGCACACATCCGGGATAAAATCAAGAGCAGGGGGTGGAGCAAGCCAGGCCTCAAACCACGACAAGCTCCAGCCCAAATGGCAGCCAAAATGCAGCCCACATCCGGGAGAATCTCAAGAGCAGGGGGTGGAGCAAGCCAGGCCTCAAACCACGAGAAGCTCCAGCCCAAAAGGCATCCAAAATGCAGCCCACATCCAGGAGAATTTCAAGAGCAGGGGGTGGAGCAGGACAGGCCTCAAACCACGAGAATCTCCAGCCCAAAATGCAGCCAAAATCCAGCCCACGTCCGGCAGAATCTCAAGAGCAGGGGGTGGAGCAAGCCAGGCCTCAAACCAGGAGAAGCTCCAGCCCAAAATGTAGCCAAAATGCAGCCCACATCCGGGAGAATCTCAAGAGCAGGGGGTGAAGCAAGCCAGGCCTCAAACCACGAGAAGCTCCAGCCCAAAAGGCAGCCACAATGCAGCCCACATCCGGGAGAATCTCAAGAGCAGGGGGTGGAGCAAGCCAGGCCTCAAACCACGAGAAGCTCCAGCCCAAAAGGCAGCCAAAATGCAGCCCACATCCGGGAGAATCTCAAGAGCAGGGGGTGGAGCAAGGCAGGCCTCAAACCACGAGAAGCTCCAGCCCAAAAGGCAGCCAAAATGCAGCCCACATCCGGGAGAATCTCAAGAGCAGGGGGTGGAGCAAGCCAGGCCTCAAACCACGAGAAGCTCCAGCCCAAAAGGCAGCCAAACTCCAGCCCACCTCCGGGAGAATCTCAAGAGCAGGGGGTGGAGCAAGCCAGGCCTCAAACCACGAGAAGCTCCAGCCCAAAAGGCAGCCAAACTCCAGCCCACCTCCGGGAGAATCTCAAGAGCAGAGGGTGGAACAAGCCAGGCCTCAAACCACGAGAAGCTCCAGCCCAAAAGGCAGCCATAATCCAGCCGACATCTGGGAGAATCTCAAGAGTAGGGGGTGGAGCAAGCCAAGCCTCAAACCACCGGAAGCTCCAGTTCAAAAGGCAGCCAAAATGCAGCCCACCTCCGGGAGAATCTCAAGAGCAGGGGTTGGAGCAAGCCAGGCCTCAAACCACGAGAATCTCCAGCCCAAAAGGCAGCCACAATGCAGCAAACATCCGGGAGAATCTCAAGAGCAGGGGGTGGAGCAAGCCAGGCCTCAAACCACAAGAAGCTCCAGCCCAAAATGCAGCCAAAATCCAGCCCACATCCGGGAGAATCTCAAGAGCAGGGGGTGGAGCAAGCCAGGCCTCAAACCACGAGAAGCTCCAGCTCAAAAGGCAGCCAAAATGCAGCCCACATCCAGGAGAATTTCAAGAGCAGGGGGTGGAGCAGGACAGGCCTCAAACCACGAGAATCTCCAGCCCAAAATGCAGCCAAAATCCAGCCCACGTCCGGGAGAATCTCAAGAGCAGGGGGTGGAGCAAGCCAGGCCTCAAACTAGGAGAAGCTCCAGCCCAAAATGTAGCCAAAATCCAGCCCACATCCGGGAGAATCTCAAGAGCAGGAGTTGGAGCAAGCCAGGGCTCAAACCACGAGAAGCTCCAGCCCAAAAGAAAGCCAAAATCCAGCCCACATCCGGGAGAATCTCAAGAGCAGGGGGTGGAGCAAGCCAGTCCTCAAACCTCGAGAAGCTCCAGCCCAAAATGCAGCCAAACTCCAGGCCACCTCCGTGAGAATCTCAAGAGCAGGGGGTGGAGCAAGCCAGGCCTCAAACCACGAGAAGCTCCAGCCCAAAATGCAGCCATAATCCAGCCGACATCTGGGAGAATCTCAAGAGTAGGGGGTGGAGCAAGCCAGGCCTCAAACCAGGGGAAGCTCCAGCCCAGAAGGCAGCCAAAATGCAGCCCACATCCGGGAGAATCTCAAGAGCAGGGGGTGGAGCAAGCCAGGCCTCAAACCACGGGAAGCTCCAGCCCAAAAGGCAGCCAAAATACAGCCCACATCCGGGAGAATCTCAAGAGCAGGGGGTGAAGCAAGCCAGGCCTCAAACCAGGAGAAGCTCCAGCCCAAAAGGCAGCCAAAATCCAGCTCACATCCGGGAGAATATCAAGAGCAGGTGTTGGAGCAAGCCAGGCCTCAAACCACGAGAAGTTCCAACACAAAATGCAGCCAAATTCCAGCCCACATCCGGGAGAAAATCAAGAGCAGGGGGTGGAGCAAGCCAGGCCTCAAACCAGGAGAAGCTCCAGCCCAAAAGGCAGCCAAAATGCAGCCCACATCCGGGAGAATATCAAGAGCAGTGGTTGGAGCAAGCCAGGCCTCAAACCACGAGAAGCTCCAGCCCAAAAGAAAGCCAAAATCCAGCCCACATCCGGGAGAATCTCAAGAGCAAGGGGTGGAGCAAGCCATTCCTGAAACCACGAGAAGCTCCAGCCCAAAATGCAGCCAAAATCCAGCACACATCCGGGATAAAATCAAGAGCAGGGGGTGGAGAAAGCCAGGCCTCAAACCACGAGAAGCTCCAGCCCAAAAGGTAGCCATAATCCAGCCCACATCCGGGAGAATATCAACAGCAGGGGTTGGAGCAAGCCAGGCCTCAAACCACGAGAAGCTCCAGCCCAAAAGAAAGCCAAAATCCAGCCCACATCCGGGAGAATCTCAAGAGCAGGGGGTGGAGCAAGCCAGGCCTCAAACCACGAGAAGCTCCAGCCCAAAAGGCAGCCAAAATGCAGCCCACCTCCGGGAGAATGTCAAGAGCAGGGGGTGGAGCAAGCCAGGCCTCAAACCACGAGAAGCTCCAACCCAAATGGCAGCCAAAATCCAGACCATATGCGGGAGAATCTCAAGAGCAGGGGGTGGAGCAAGCCAGGCCTCAAACCACGAGAAGCTCCAGCTCAAAAGGCAGCCAAAATGCAGCCCATATCCAGGAGAATTTCAAGAGCAGGGGGTGGAGCAGGACAGGCCTCAAACCACGAGAATCTCCAGCCCAAAATGCAGCCAAAATCCAGCCCACGTCCGGGAGAATCTCAAGAGCAGGGGGTGGAGCAAGCCAGGCCTCAACCCAGGAGAAGCTCCAGCCCAAAATGTAGCCAAAATCCAGCCCACATCCGGGAGAATCTCAAGAGCAGGGGGTGAAGCAAGCCAGGCCTCAAACCACGAGAAGCTCCAGCCCAAAAGGCAGCCAAAATCTAGCCCACATCCAGGAGAATCTCAAGAGCAGGGGGTGGAGCAAGCCAGGGCTCAAACCACGAGAAGCTCCAGCCCAAAAGAAAGCCAAAATCCAGCCCACATCCGGGAGAATCTCAAGAGCAGGGGGTGGAGCAAGCCAGGCCTCAAACCACGAGAAGCTCCAGCCCAAAATGCAGCCAAAATCCAGCCCACATCCGGGAGAATATCAACAGCAGGGGTTGGAGCAAGCCAGGCCTCAAACCACGAGAAGCTCCAGCCCAAAATAAAGCCAAAATCCAGCCCACATCCGGGAGAATCTCAAGAGCAGGGGGTGGAGCAAGTCAGGCCTCAAACCACGAGAAGCCCCAGCCCAAAATGCAGTGAAAATGCAGCCCACCTCCGGGAGAATCTCAAGAGCAGGGGGTGGAGCAAGCCAGGCCTCAAACCACGAGAAGCTCCAGCCCAAATGGCAGCCAAAATCCAGACCATATGCGGGAGAATCTCAAGAGCAGGGGGTGGAGCAAGCCAGGCCTCAAACCACGAGAAGCTCCAGCCCAAAATGCAGCCAAAATCCAGCACACATCCGGGATAAAATCAAGAGCAGGGGGTGGAGCAAGCCAGGCCTCAAACCACGACAAGCTCCAGCCCAAATGGCAGCCAAAATCCAGACCATATGCGGGAGAATCTCAAGAGCAGGGGGTGGAGCAAGCCAGGCCTCAAACCACGAGAAGCTCCAGCCCAAAAGGCAGCCAAAATCCAGCCCACATCCGGGAGAATCTCAAGAGCAGGGGTTGGAGCAAGCCAGGCCTCAAACCACGAGAAGCTCCAGCCCAAAAGGCAGCCACAATGCAGCCCACATCCGGGAGAATCTCAAGAGCAGGGGTTGGAGCAAGCCAGGCCTCAAACCACGAGAATCTCCAGCCCAAAAGGCAGCCACAATGCAGCCCACCTCCGGGAGAATCTCAAGAGCAGGGGGTGGAGCAAGCCAGGCCTCAAACCACGAGAAGCTCCAGCCCGAAAGGCAGCCAAACTCCAGCCCACCTCCGGGAGAATCTCAAGAGCAGAGGGTGGAGCAAGCCAGGCCTCAAACCATGAGAAGCTCCAGCTCAAAAGGCAGCCAAAATCCGGCTCACATCCGGGAGAATATCAAGAGCAGGTGTTGGAGCAAGCCAGGGCTCAAACCACGAGAAGCTCCAGCCCAAAAGAAAGCCAAAATCCAGCCCACCTCCGTGAGAATCTCAAGAGCAGGGGGTGGAGCAAGCCAGGCCTCAAACCACGAGAAGCTCCAGCCCAAAATGCAGCCATAATCCAGCCGAAATCTGGGAGAATCTCAAGAGCAGGGGGTGGAGCAAGCCAGGCCTCAAACCACGAGAAGCTCCAGCCCAAAAGGCAGCCAAAATGCAGCCCACCTCCGGGAGAATCTCAAGAGCAGGGGTTGGAGCAAGCCAGGCCTCAAACCACGAGAAGCTCCAGCCCAAAAGGCAGCCACAATGCAGCAAACATCCGGGAGAATCTCAAGAGCAGGGGGTGGAGCAAGCCAGGCCTCAAACCACAAGAAGCTCCAGCCCAAAATGCAGCCAAAATCCAGCCCACATCCGGGAGAATCTCAAGAGCAGGGGGTGGAGCAAGCCAGGCCTCAAACCACGAGAAGCTCCAGCCCAAAATGCAGCCAAACTCCAGCCCACCTCCGGGAGAATCTCAAGAGCAGGGGGTGGAGCAAGCCAGGCCTCAAACCACGAGAAGCTCCAGCTCAAAAGGCAGCCAAAATGCAGCCCACATCCAGGAGAATTTCAAGAGCAGGGGGTGGAGCAGGACAGGCCTCAAACCATGAGAATCTCCAGCCCAAAATGCAGCCAAAATCCAGCCCACGTCCGGGAGAATCTCTAGAGCAGGGGGTGGAGCAAGCCAGGCCTCAAACCACGAGAAGCTCCAGCCCAACATGCAGCCATAATCCAGCCCACGTCCGGGAGAATCTCAAGAGCAGGGGGTGGAGCAAGCCAGGCCTCAAACCAGGAGAAGCTCCAGCCCAAAATGTAGCCAAAATCCAGCCCACATCCGGGAGAATCTCAAGAGCAGGGGGTGGAGCAAGCCAGGGCTCAAACCACGAGAAGCTCCAGCCCAAAAGAAAGCCAAAATCCAGCCCACATCCGGGAGAATCTCAAGAGCAGGGGGTGGAGCAAGCCAGGCCTCAAACCACGAGAAGCTCCAGCCCAAAATGCAGCCAAAATCCAGCACACATCCGGGATAAAATCAAGAGCAGGGGGTGGAGCAAGCCAGGCCTCAAACCACGAGAAGCTCCAGCCCAAAAGGCAGCCATAATCCAGCCCACATCCGGGAGAATATCAACAGCAGGGGTTGGAGCAAGCCAGGCGTCAAACCACGAGAAGCTCCAGCCCAAAAGAAAGCCAAAATGCAGCCCACATCCGGGAGAATCTCAAGAGCAGGGGGTGGAGCAAGCCAGGCCTCAAACCACGAGAAGCCCCAGCCCAAAATGCAGTGAAAATGCAGCCCACCTCCGGGAGAATATCAAGAGCAGGGGGTGGAGCAAGCCAGGCCTCAAACCACGAGAAGCTCCAGCCCAAATGGCAGCCAAAATGCAGCCCACATCCGGGAGAATCTCAAGAGCAGGGGGTGGAGCAAGCCAGGCCTCAAACCACGAGAAACTCCAGCTCAAAAGGCAGCCAAAATGCAGCCCACATCCAGGAGAATTTCAAGAGCAGGGGGTGGAGCAGGACAGGCCTCAAACCACGAGAATCTCCAGCCCAAAATGCAGCCATAATCCCGCCGACATCTGGGAGAATCTCAAGAGTAGGGGGTGGAGCAAGCCAGGCCTCAAACCACGAGAAGCTCCAGCCCAAAAGGCAGCCAAAATCCAGCTCACATCCGGGAGAATATCAAGAGCAGGTGTTGGAGCAAGCCAGGGCTCAAACCACGAGAAGCTCCAGCCCAAAAGAAAGCCAAAATCCAGCCCACATCCGGGAGAATCTCAAGAGCAGGGGGTGGAGCAAGCCAGGCCTCAAACCACGAGAAGCTCCAGCCCAAAATGCAGCCATAATCCAGCCGACATCTGGGAGAATCCCAAGAGTAGGGGGTGGAGCAAGCCAGACCTCAAACCACGGGAAGCTCCAGTTCAAAAGGCAGCCAAAATGCAGCCCACCTCCGGGAGAATCTCAAGAGCAGGGGGTGGAGCAAGCCAGGCCTCAAACCACGAGAAGCTCCAGCCCAAAAGGCAGCCACAATGCAGCCCACATCTGGGAGAATCTCAAGAGCAGGGGGTGGAGCAAGCCAGGCCTCAAACCACGAGAATCTCCAGCCCAAAAGGCAGCCACAATGCAGCCCACATCCGGGAGAATCTCAAGAGCAGGGGGTGGAGCAAGCCAGGCCTCAAACCACAAGATGATCCAGACCAAAAGGCAGCCAAAATCCAGCTCACATCCGGGAGAATCTCAAGAGCAGGGGTTGGAGCAAGCCAGGGCTCAAACCACGAGAAGCTCCAGCCCAAAAGAAAGCCAAAATCCAGCCCACCTCTGGGAGAATCTCAAGAGCAGGGGGTGAAGCAAGCCAGGCCTCAAACCACGAGAAGCTCCAGCCCAAAAGGCAGCCAAAATCCAGCTCACATCCAGGAGAATATCAAGAGCAGGTGTTGGAGCAAGCCAGGCCTCAAACCACTAGAAGTTCCAACACAAAATGCAGCCAAAATCCAGCCCACATCCGGGAGAAAATCAAGAGCAGGGGGTGGAGCAAGCCAGGCCTCAAACCACGAGAAGCTCCAGCCCAAAATGCAGCCAAAATGCAGTCCACATCCGGGAGAATATCAAGAGCAGGGGTTGGAGCAAGCCAGGCCTCAAACCACGAGAAGCTCCAGCCCAAAAGAAAGCCAAAATCCAGCCCACATCCGGGAGAATCTCAAGAGCAGGGGGTGGAGCAAGCCAGGCCTCAAACCACGAGAAGCTCCAGCCCAAAATGCAGCCAAAATCCAGCACACATCCGGGATAAAATCAAGAGCAGGGGGTGGAGCAAGCCAGGCCTCAAACCACGACAAGCTCCAGCCCAAAAGGCAGCCAAAATGCAGCCCACATCCAGGAGAATTTCAAGAGCAGGGGGTGGAGCAGGACAGGCCTCAAACCACGAGAATCTCCAGCCCAAAATGCAGCCAAAATCCAGCCCACGTCCGGTAGAATCTCAAGAGCAGGGGGTGGAGCAAGCCAGGCCTCAAACCAGGAGAAGCTCCAGCCCAAAATGTAGCCAAAATCCAGCCCACATCCGGGAGAATCTCAAGAGCAGGGGGTGAAGCAAGCCAGGCCTCAAACCACGAGAAGCTCCAGCCCAAAAGAAAGCCACAATGCAGCAAACATCCGGGAGAATCTCAAGAGCAGGGGGTGGAGCAAGCCAGGCCTCAAACCACAAGAAGCTCCAGCCCAAAATGCAGCCAAAATCCAGCCCACATCCGGGAGAATCTCAAGAGCAGGGGGTGGAGCAAGCCAGGCCTCAAACCACGAGAAGCTCCAGCCCAAAATGCAGCCAAACTCCAGCCCACATCCGGGAGAATCTCAAGAGCAGGGGGTGGAGCAAGCCAGGCCTCAAACCACGAGAAGCTCCAGCTCAAAAGGCAGCCAAAATGCAGCCCACATCCAGGAGAATTTCAAGAGCAGGGGGTGGAGCAGGACAGGCCTCAAACCATGAGAATCTCCAGCCCAAAATGCAGCCAAAATCCAGCCCACGTCCGGGAGAATCTCTAGAGCAGGGGGTGGAGCAAGCCAGGCCTCAAACCAGGAGAAGCTCCAGCCCAAAATGTAGCCAAAATCCAGCCCACATCCGGGAGAATCTCAAGAGCAGGGGGTGAAGCAAGCCAGGCCTCAAACCTCGGGAAGCTCCAGCCCAAAAGGCAGCCAAAATCCAGCTCACATCCGGGAGAATATCAAGAGCAGGTGTTGGAGCAAGCCAGGGCTCAAACCACGAGAAGCTCCAGCCCAAAATGCAGCCAAACTCCAGCCCACCTCCGTGAGAATCTCAAGAGCAGGGGGTGGAGCAAGCCAGGCCTCAAACCACGAGAAGCTCCAGCCCAACATGCAGCCATAATCCAGCCCACGTCCGGGAGAATCTCAAGAGCAGGGGGTGGAGCAAGCCAGGCCTCAAACCAGGAGAAGCTCCAGCCCAAAATGTAGCCAAAATCCAGCCCACATCCGGGAGAATCTCAAGAGCAGGTGTTGGAGCAAGCCAGGGCTCAAACCACGAGAAGCTCCAGCCCAAAAGAAAGCCAAAATCCAGCCCACATCCGGGAGAATCTCAAGAGCAGGGGGTGGAGCAAGCCAGGCCTCAAACCACGAGAAGCTCCAGCCCAAAATGCAGCCAAAATCCAGCACACATCCGGGATAAAATCAAGAGCAGGGGGTGGAGCAAGCCAGGCCTCAAACCACGAGAAGCTCCAGCCCAAAAGGCAGCCATAATCCAGCCCACATCCGGGAGAATATCAACAGCAGGGGTTGGAGCAAGCCAGGCGTCAAACCACGAGAAGCTCCAGCCCAAGAATCAGCCAAAATGCAGCCCACATCCGGGAGAATCTCAAGAGCAGGGGGTGGAGCAAGCCAGGCCTCAAACCACGAGAAGGTCCAGCACAAAATGTAGCCAAAATGCAGCCCACATGCGGGAGAATCTCAAGAGCAGGGGTGGAGCAAGCCAGGCCTCAAACCACGAGAAGCTCCAGCCCAAATGGCAGCCAAAATGCAGCCCACATCCGGGAGAATCTCAAGAGCAGGGGGTGGAGCAAGCCAGGCCTCAAACCACGAGAAACTCCAGCTCAAAAGGCAGCCAAAATGCAGCCCACATCCAGGAGAATTTCAAGAGCAGGGGGTGGAGCAGGACAGGCCTCAAACCACGAGAATCTCCAGCCCAAAATGCAGCCATAATCCCGCCGACATCTGGGAGAATCTCAAGAGTAGGGGGTGGAGCAAGCCAGGCCTCAAACCACGAGAAGCTCCAGCCCAAAAGGCAGCCAAAATCCAGCTCACATCCGGGAGAATATCAAGAGCAGGTGTTGGAGCAAGCCAGGGCTCAAACCACGAGAAGCTCCAGCCCAAAAGAAAGCCAAAATCCAGCCCACATCCGGGAGAATCTCAAGAGCAGGGGGTGGAGCAAGCCAGGCCTCAAACCACGAGAAGCTCCAGCCCAAAATGCAGCCATAATCCAGCCGACATCTGGGAGAATCTCAAGAGTAGGGGGTGGAGCAAGCCAGACCTCAAACCACGGGAAGCTCCAGTTCAAAAGGCAG
Source organism: Rhynochetos jubatus (assembly GCA_027574665.1). Lineage (NCBI taxonomy): Eukaryota > Metazoa > Chordata > Aves > Eurypygiformes > Rhynochetidae > Rhynochetos > Rhynochetos jubatus. Next base: position 1,599,204 of record JAQBHY010000080.1, on the reverse strand, counting down.
CCAAAATGCAGCCCACCTCCGGGAGAATCTCAAGAGCAGGGGGTGGAGCAAGCCAGGCCTCAAACCACGAGAAGCTCCAGCCCAAAAGGCAGCCACAATGCAGCCCACATCCGGGAGAATCTCAAGAGCAGGGGGTGGAGCAAGCCAGGCCTCAAACCACAAGATGATCCAGACCAAAAGGCAGCCAAAATCCAGCTCACATCCGGGAGAATCTCAAGAGCAGGGGTTGGAGCAAGCCAGGGCTCAAACCACGAGAAGCTCCAGCCCAAAAGAAAGCCAAAATCCAGCCCACCTCTGGGAGAATCTCAAGAGCAGGGGGTGAAGCAAGCCAGGCCTCAAACCACGAGAAGCTCCAGCCCAAAAGGCAGCCAAAATCCAGCTCACATCCGGGAGAATATCAAGAGCAGGTGTTGGAGCAAGCCAGGCCTCAAACCACTAGAATTTCCAACACAAAATGCAGCCAAAATCCAGCCCACATCCGGGAGAAAATCAAGAGCAGGGGGTGGAGCAAGCCAGGCCTCAAACCACGAGAAGCTCCAGCCCAAAATGCAGCCAAAATGCAGTCCACATCCGGGAGAATATCAAGAGCAGGGGTTGGAGCAAGCCAGGCCTCAAACCACGAGAAGCTCCAGCCCAAAAGAAAGCCAAAATCCAGCCCACATCCGGGAGAATCTCAAGAGCAGGGGGTGGAGCAAGCCAGGCCTCAAACCACGAGAAGCTCCAGCCCAAAATGCAGCCAAAATCCAGCACACATCCGGGATAAAATCAAGAGCAGGGGGTGGAGCAAGCCAGGCCTCAAACCACGACAAGCTCCAGCCCAAAAGGCAGCCAAAATGCAGCCCACATCCAGGAGAATTTCAAGAGCAGGGGGTGGAGCAGGACAGGCCTCAAACCACGAGAATCTCCAGCCCAAAATGCAGCCAAAATCCAGCCCACGTCCGGGAGAATCTCAAGAGCAGGGGGTGGAGCAAGCCAGGCCTCAAACCAGGAGAAGCTCCAGCCCAAAATGTAGCCAAAATCCAGCCCACATCCGGGAGAATCTCAAGAGCAGGGGGTGAAGCAAGCCAGGCCTCAAACCACGAGAAGCTCCAGCCCAAAAGGCAGCCACAATGCAGCCCACATCCGGGAGAATCTCAAGAGCAGGGGGTGGAGCAAGCCAGGCCTCAAACCACGAGAAGCTCCAGCCCAAAAGGCAGCCAAAATCCAGCCCACATCCGGGAGAATCTCAAGAGCAGGGGTTGGAGCAAGCCAGGCCTCAAACCACGAGAAGCTCCAGCCCAAAAGGCAGCCAAAATGCAGCCCACCTCCGGGAGAATCTCAAGAGCAGAGGGTGGAGCAAGCCAGGCCTCAAACCACGAGAAGCTCCAGCTCAAAAGGCAGCCAAAATCCGGCTCACATCCGGGAGAATATCAAGAGCAGGTGTTGGAGCAAGCCAGGGCTCAAACCACGAAAAGCTCCAGCCCAAAAGAAAGCCAAAATCCAGCCCACATCCGGGAGAATCTCAAGAGCAGGGGGTGGAGCAAGCCAGTCCTCAAACCTCGAGAAGCTCCAGCCCAAAATGCAGCCAAACTCCAGCCCACCTCCGTGAGAATCTCAAGAGCAGGGGGTGGAGCAAGCCAGGCCTCAAACCACGAGAAGCTCCAGCCCAAAAGGCAGCCATAATCCAGCCGACATCTGGGAGAATCTCAAGAGTAGGGGGTGGAGCAAGCCAAGCCTCAAACCACCGGAAGCTCCAGTTCAAAAGGCAGCCAAAATGCAGCCCACCTCCGGGAGAATCTCAAGAGCAGGGGTTGGAGCAAGCCAGGCCTCAAACCACGAGAATCTCCAGCCCAAAAGGCAGCCACAATGCAGCAAACATCCGGGAGAATCTCAAGAGCAGGGGGTGGAGCAAGCCAGGCCTCAAACCACAAGAAGCTCCAGCCCAAAATGCAGCCAAAATCCAGCCCACATCCGGGAGAATCTCAAGAGCAGGGGGTGGAGCAAGCCAGGCCTCAAACCACGAGAAGCTCCAGCCCAAAATGCAGCCAAACTCCAGCCCACCTCCGGGAGAATCTCAAGAGCAGGGGGTGGAGCAAGCCAGGCCTCAAACCACGAGAAGCTCCAGCTCAAAAGGCAGCCAAAATGCAGCCCACATCCAGGAGAATTTCAAGAGCAGGGGGTGGAGCAGGACAGGCCTCAAACCACGAGAATCTCCAGCCCAAAATGCAGCCAAAATCCAGCCCACATCCGGGAGAATCTCAAGAGCAGGGGGTGGAGCAAGCCAGGCCTCAAACCAGGAGAAGCTCCAGCCCAAAATGTAGCCAAAATCCAGCCCACATCCGGGAGAATCTCAAGAGCAGGGGGTGAAGCAAGCCAGGGCTCAAACCACGAGAAGCTCCAGCCCAAAAGGCAGCCAAAATCCAGCTCACATCCGGGAGAATATCAAGAGCAGGTGTTGGAGCAAGCCAGGCCTCAAACCACGAGAAGCTCCAGCCCAAAAGGCAGCCAAAATCCAGCTCACATCCGGGAGAATATCAAGAGCAGGTGTTGGAGCAAGCCAGGGCTCAAACCACGAGAAGCTCCAGCCCAAAAGAAAGCCAAAATCCAGCCCACATCCGGGAGAATCTCAAGAGCAGGGGGTGGAGCAAGCCAGTCCTCAAACCTCGAGAAGCTCCAGCCCAAAATGCAGCCAAACTCCAGCCCACCTCCGTGAGAATCTCAAGAGCAGGGGGTGGAGCAAGCCAGGCCTCAAACCACGAGAAGCTCCAGCCCAAAAGGCAGCCATAATCCAGCCGACATCTGGGAGAATCTCAAGAGTAGGGGGTGGAAGAAGCCAGGCCTCAAACCACGGGAAGCTCCAGTTCAAAAGGCAGCCAAAATACAGCCCACCTCCGGGAGAATCTCAAGAGCAGGGGGTGGAGCAAGCCAGGCCTCAAACCACGAGAATCTCCAGCCCAAAAGGCAGCCAAAATCCAGCCCACATGCGGGAGAATCTCAAGAGCAGGGGGTGGAGCAAGCCAGGCCTCAAACCACGAGAAGCTCCAGCCCAAAATGCAGCCACAATGCAGCCCACATCCGGGAGAATCTCAAGAGCAGGGGGTGGAGCAAGCCAGGCCTCAAACCACGAGAAGCTCCAGCCCAAAATGCAGCCAAAATCCAGCCCACATCCGGGAGAAAATCAAGAGCAGGGGGTGGAGCAAGCCAGGCCTCAAACCAGGAGAAGCTCCAGCCCAAAATGCAGCCAAAATGCAGCCCACATCCGGGAGAATATCAACAGCAGGGGTTGGAGCAAGGCAGGCCTCAAACCACGAGAAGCTCCAGCCCAAAAGAAAGCCAAAATCCAGCCCACATCCGGGAGAATCTCAAGAGCAGGGGGTGGAGCAAGCCAGGCCTGAAACCACGAGAAGCTCCAGCCCAAAAGGCAGCCAAAATGCAGCACACATCCGGGATAAAATCAAGAGCAGGGGGTGGAGCAAGCCAGGCCTCAAACCACGAGAAGCTCCAGCCCAAAAGGCAGCCATAATCCAGCCCACATCCGGGAGAATATCAACAGCAGGGGTTGGAGCAAGCCAGGCCTCAAACCACGAGAAGCTCCAGCCCAAAAGAAAGCCAAAATGCAGCCCACCTCCTGGAGAATCTCAAGAGCAGGGGGTGGAGCAAGCCAGGCCTCAAACCACGACAAGCTCCAGCCCAAATTGCAGCCAAAATCCAGACCATATTCGGGAGAATCTCAAGAGCAGGTGGTGGAGCAAGCCAGGCCTCAAACCACGAGAAGCTCCAGCCCAAAAGGCAGCCAAAATGCAGCCCACATCCAGGAGAATTTCAAGAGCAGGGGGTGGAGCAGGACAGGCCTCAAACCACGAGAATCTCCAGCCCAAAATGCAGCCAAAATCCAGCCCACGTCCGGGAGAATCTCAAGAGCAGGGGGTGGAGCAAGCCAGGCCTCAAACCACGAGAAGCTCCAGCCCAAAATGTAGCCAAAATCCACCCCACATCCGGGAGAATCTCAAGAGCAGGGGGTGAAGCAAGCCAGGCCTCAAACCACGAGAAGCTCCAGCCCAAAAGGCAGCCAAAATCCAGCTCACATCCGGGAGAATATCAAGAGCAGGTGTTGGAGCAAGCCAGGGCTCAAACCACGAGAAGCTCCAGCCCAAAAGAAAGCCAAAATGCAGCCCACATCCGGGAGAATCTCAAGAGCAGGGGGTGGAGCAAGCCAGTCCTCAAACCTCGAGAAGCTCCAGCCCAAAATGCAGCCAAACTCCAGCCCACCTCCGTGAGAATCTCAAGAGCAGGGGGTGGAGCAAGCCAGGCCTCAAACCACGAGAAGCTCCAGCCCAAAAGGCAGCCAAAATCCAGCCCACATGCGGGAGAATCTCAAGAGCAGGGGGTGGAGCAAGCCAGGCCTCAAACCACGAGAAGCTCCAGGGCAAAAGGCAGCCACAATGCAGAACACATCCGGGAGAATCTCAAGAGCAGGGGGTGGAGCAAGCCAGGCCTCAAACCACAAGATGATCCAGCCCAAAAGGCAGCCAAAATCCAGCCCACCTCTGGGAGAATCTCAAGAGCAGGGGGTGAAGCAAGCCAGGCCTCAAACCACGAGAAGCTCCAGCCCAAAAGGCAGCCAAAATCCAGCTCACATCCGGGAGAATATCAAGAGCAGGTGTTGGAGCAAGCCAGGCCTCAAACCACTAGAAGTTCCAACACAAAATGCAGCCAAAATCCAGCCCACATCCGGGAGAAAATCAAGAGCAGGGGGTGGAGCAAGCCAGGCCTCAAACCAGGAGAAGCTCCAGCCCAAAATGCAGCCAAAATGCAGCCCACATCCGGGAGAATATCAAGAGCAGGGGTTGGAGCAAGCCAGGCCTCAAACCACGAGAAGCTCCAGCCCAAAAGAAAGCCAAAATCCAGCCCACATCCGGGAGAATCTCAAGAGCAGGGGGTGGAGCAAGCCAGGCCTCAAACCACGAGAAGCTCCAGCCCAAAATGCCGCCAAAATCCAGCACACATCCGGGATAAAATCAAGAGCAGGGGGTGGAGCAAGCCAGGCCTCAAACCACGACAAGCTCCAGCCCAAATGTCAGCCAAAATCCAGACCATATGCGGGAGAATCTCAAGAGCAGGTGGTGGAGCAAGCCAGGCCTCAAACCACGACAAGCTCCAGCCCAAATGGCAGCCAAAATGCAGCCCACATCCAGGAGAATTTCAAGAGCAGGGGGTGGAGCAGGACAGGCCTCAAACCACGAGAAGCTCCAGCCCAAAATGCAGCCAAAATCCAGCCCACGTCCGGGAGAATCTCAAGAGCAGGGGGTGGAGCAAGCCAGGCCTCAAACCAGGAGAAGCTCCAGCCCAAAATGTAGCCAAAATCCAGCCCACGTCCAGGAGAATCTCAAGAGAGGGGGTGAAGCAAGCCAGGCCTCAAACCACGGGAAGCTCCAGCCCAAAAGGCAGCCAAAATCCAGCTCACATCCGGGAGAATATCAAGAGCAGGTTTTGGAGCAAGCCAGGCCTCAAACCACGAGAAGCTCCAACTCAAAATGCAGCCAAATCCAGCCTCATCCGGGAGAAAATCAAGAGCAGGGGGTGGAGCAAGCCAGGCCTCAAACCTCGAGAAGCTCCAGCCCAAAATGCAGCCAAAATGCAGCCCACATCCGGGAGAATATCAAGAGCAGGGGTTGGAGCAAGCCAGGGCTCAAACCACGAGAAGCTCCAGCCCAAAAGAAAGCCAAAATCCAGCCCACATCCGGGAGAATCTCAAGAGCAGGGGGTGGAGCAAGCCAGGCCTCAAACCACGAGAAGCTCCAGCCCAAAAGGCAGCTAAAATCCAGCCCACATCCGGGAGAATATCAAGAGCAGGGGGTGGAGCAAGCCAGGCCTCAAACCACGAGAAGCTCCAGCCCAAAAGGCAGCCAAAATGCAGCCCACATCCGGGAGAAACTCAAGAGCAGGGTGAGGAGGAAGGCAGGCCTCAAACCAGGAGAAGCTCCAGCCCAAAAGGCAGCCAAAATCCAGCCCACATCCGGGAGAATATCAAGAGCAGGGTGAGGAGGAAGGCAGGCCTCAAACCAGGAGAAGCTCCAGCCCAAAAGGCAGCCAAAATCCAGCCCACATCCGGGAGAATATCAAGAGCAGGGGGTGGAGCAAGCCAGGCCTCAAACCACGAGAAGCTCCAGCCCAAAAGGCAGCCATAATCCAGCCCAAATCCGGGAGAATATCAACAGCAGGGGTTGGAGCAAGCCAGGCCTCAAACCACGAGAAGCTCCAGCCCAAAAGAAAGCCAAAATGCAGCCCACCTCCGGGAGAATCTCAAGAGCAGGGGGTGGAGCAAGCCAGGCCTCAAACCACGACAAGCTCCAGCCCAAATTGCAGCCAAAATCCAGACCATATGCGGGAGAATCTCAAGAGCAGGTGGTGGAGCAAGCCAGGCCTCAAACCACGAGAAGCTCCAGCCCAAAAGGCAGCCAAAATGCAGCCCACATCCAGGAGAATTTCAAGAGCAGGGGGTGGAGCAGGACAGGCCTCAAACCACGAGAATCTCCAGCCCAAAATGCAGCCAAAATCCAGCCCACGTCCGGGAGAATCTCAAGAGCAGGGGGTGGAGCAAGCCAGGCCTCAAACCACGAGAAGCTCCAGCCCAAAATGTAGCCAAAATCCAGCCCACATCCGGGAGAATCTCAAGAGCAGGGGGTGAAGCAAGCCAGGCCTCAAACCACGAGAAGCTCCAGCCCAAAAGGCAGCCAAAATCCAGCTCACATCCGGGAGAATATCAAGAGCAGGTGTTGGAGCAAGCCAGGGCTCAAACCACGAGAAGCTCCAGCCCAAAAGAAAGCCAAAATCCAGCCCACCTCTGGGAGAATCTCAAGAGCAGGGGGTGAAGCAAGCCAGGCCTCAAACCACGAGAAGCTCCAGCCCAAAAGGCAGCCAAAATCCAGCTCACATCCGGGAGAATATCAAGAGCAGGTGTTGGAGCAAGCCAGGCCTCAAACCACGAGAAGCTCCAACTCAAAATGCAGCCAAATCCAGCCTCATCCGGGAGAAAATCAAGAGCAGGGGGTGGAGCAAGCCAGGCCTCAAACCTCGAGAAGCTCCAGCCCAAAATGCAGCCAAAATGCAGCCCACATCCGGGAGAATATCAAGAGCAGGGGTTGGAGCAAGCCAGGGCTCAAACCACGAGAAGCTCCAGCCCAAAAGAAAGCCAAAATCCAGCCCACATCCGGGAGAATCTCAAGAGCAGGGGGTGGAGCAAGCCAGGCCTCAAACCACGAGAAGCTCCAGCCCAAAATGCAGCTAAAATCCAGCCCACATCCGGGAGAATATCAAGAGCAGGGGGTGGAGCAAGCCAGGCCTCAAACCACGAGAAGCTCCAGCCCAAAAGGCAGCCAAAATGCAGCCCACATCCGGGAGAAACTCAAGAGCAGGGTGAGGAGGAAGGCAGGCCTCAAACCAGGAGAAGCTCCAGCCCAAAAGGCAGCCAAAATCCAGCCCACATCCGGGAGAATATCAAGAGCAGGGTGAGGAGGAAGGCAGGCCTCAAACCAGGAGAAGCTCCAGCCCAAAAGGCAGCCAAAATCCAGCCCACATCCGGGAGAATATCAAGAGCAGGGGGTGGAGCAAGCCAGGCCTCAAACCACGAGAAGCTCCAGCCCAAAAGGCAGCCATAATCCAGCCCACATCCGGGAGAATATCAACAGCAGGGGTTGGAGCAAGCCAGGCCTCAAACCACGAGAAGCTCCAGCCCAAAAGAAAGCCAAAATGCAGCCCACCTCCGGGAGAATCTCAAGAGCAGGGGGTGGAGCAAGCCAGGCCTCAAACCACGACAAGCTCCAGCCCAAATTGCAGCCAAAATCCAGACCATATGCGGGAGAATCTCAAGAGCAGGTGGTGGAGCAAGCCAGGCCTCAAACCACGAGAAGCTCCAGCCCAAAAGGCAGCCAAAATGCAGCCCACATCCAGGAGAATTTCAAGAGCAGGGGGTGGAGCAGGACAGGCCTCAAACCACGAGAATCTCCAGCCCAAAATGCAGCCAAAATCCAGCCCACGTCCGGGAGAATCTCAAGAGCAGGGGGTGGAGCAAGCCAGGCCTCAAACCACGAGAAGCTCCAGCCCAAAAGAAAGCCAAAATCCAGCCCACCTCTGGGAGAATCTCAAGAGCAGGGGGTGAAGCAAGCCAGGCCTCAAACCACGAGAAGCTCCAGCCCAAAAGGCAGCCAAAATCCAGCTCACATCCGGGAGAATATCAAGAGCAGGTGTTGGAGCAAGCCAGGCCTCAAACCACTAGAAGTTCCAACACAAAATGCAGCCAAAATCCAGCCCACATCCGGGAGAAAATCAAGAGCAGGGGGTGGAGCAAGCCAGGCCTCAAACCAGGAGAAGCTCCAGCCCAAAATGCAGCCAAAATGCAGCCCACATCCGGGAGAATATCAAGAGCAGGGGTTGGAGCAAGCCAGGCCTCAAACCACGAGAAGCTCCAGCCCAAAAGAAAGCCAAAATCCAGCCCACATCCGGGAGAATCTCAAGAGCAGGGGGTGGAGCAAGCCAGGCCTCAAACCACGAGAAGCTCCAGCCCAAAATGCCGCCAAAATCCAGCACACATCCGGGATAAAATCAAGAGCAGGGGGTGGAGCAAGCCAGGCCTCAAACCACGACAAGCTCCAGCCCAAATGTCAGCCAAAATCCAGACCATATGCGGGAGAATCTCAAGAGCAGGTGGTGGAGCAAGCCAGGCCTCAAACCACGACAAGCTCCAGCCCAAATGGCAGCCAAAATGCAGCCCACATCCAGGAGAATTTCAAGAGCAGGGGGTGGAGCAGGACAGGCCTCAAACCACGAGAAGCTCCAGCCCAAAATGCAGCCAAAATCCAGCCCACGTCCGGGAGAATCTCAAGAGCAGGGGGTGGAGCAAGCCAGGCCTCAAACCAGGAGAAGCTCCAGCCCAAAATGTAGCCAAAATCCAGCCCACCTCCGGGAGAATCTCAAGAGCAGGGGGTGAAGCAAGCCAGGCCTCAAACTACGAGAAGCTCCAGCCCAAAAGGCAGCCAAAATCCAGCTCACATCCGGGAGAATATCAAGAGCAGGTTTTGGAGCAAGCCAGGCCTCAAACCACGAGAAGCTCCAACTCAAAATGCAGCCAAATACAGCCTCATACGGGAGAAAATCAAGAGCAGGGGATGGAGCAAGCCAGGCCTCAAACCACGACAAGCTCCAGCCCAAATGTCAGCCAAAATGCAGCCCACATCCGGGAGAATATCAAGAGCAGGGGTTGGAGCAAGCCAGGGCTCAAACCACGAGAAGCTCCAGCCCAAAAGAAAGCCAAAATCCAGCCCACATCCGGGAGAATCTCAAGAGCAGGGGGTGGAGCAAGCCAGGCCTCAAACCACGAGAAGCTCCAGCCCAAAAGGCAGCCAAAATCCAGAACACATCCGGGATAAAATCAAGAGCAGGGGGTGGAGTAAGCCAGGCCTCAAACCACGAGAAGCTCCAGCCCAAAAGGCAGCCAAAATCCAGCACACATCCGGGATAAAATCAAGAGCAGGGGGTGGAGCAAGCCAGGCCTCAAACCACGAGAAGCTCCAGCCCAAAAGGCAGCCAAAATGCAGCCCACATCCGGGAGAATATCAAGAGCAGGGTGAGGAGGAAGGCAGGCCTCAAACCAGGAGAAGCTCCAGCCCAAAAGGCAGCCAAAATGCAGCCCACATCCGGGAGAATCTCAAGAGCAGGGGCTGGAGCAAGCCAGGCCTCAAACCACGAGAAGCTCCAGCCCAAAAAGCAGCCAAAATGCAGCCCACATCCGGGAGAATCTCAAGAGCAGGGGGTGGAGCAAGCCAGGCCTCAAACCACGAGAAGCTTCAGCCCAAAAGGCAGCCAAAATGCACGCCACATGCGGGAGAATTTCAAGAGCAGGGGGTGGAGCAAGCCAGGCCTCAAACCACGAGAAGCTCCAGCCCAAAAGAAAGCCAAAATCCAGCCCACCTCCGGGAGAATCTCAAGAGCAGGGGGTGGAGCAAGCCAGGCCTCAAACCACGAGAAGCTCCAGCCCAAAAGGCAGCCAAAATGCAGCCCACATCCGGGAGAATCTCAAGAGCAGGGGGTGGAGCAAGCCAGGCCTCAAACCACGAGAAGCTCCAGCCCAAAAGGCAGCCAAAATGCAGCCCACATCTGGGAGAATCTCAAGAGCAGGGGGTGGAGCAAGCCAGGCCTCAAACCATGAGAAGCTCCAGCCCAAAAGTGAGCAAAAATCCAGCCCACATGCGGGAGAATTTCAAGAGCAGGGGGTGGAGCAAGCCAGGCCTCAAACCACGAGAATCTCCAGCCCAAAAGGCAGCCAAAATCCAGCCCACATCCGGGAGAATTTCAAGAGCAGGGGGTGGAGCAAGCCAGGCCTCAAACCACGAGAAGCTCCAGCCCAAAAGGCAGCCAAAATGCAGCCCACATCCGAGAGAATCTCAAGAGCAGGGGGTCGAGCAAGCCAGGCCTCAAACCCCGAGAAGCTCCAGCCCAAAAGGCAGCCAAAATCTAGCCCACATCCGGGAGAATCTCAAGAGCAGGGGGTGGAGCAAGCCAGGCCTCAAACCACGAGAAGCTCCAGCCCAAAAGGCAGCCAAAATGCAGCCCACATCCAGGAGAATCTCAAGAGCAGGGGGTGGAGCAAGCCAGGCCTCAAACCACGAGAAGCTCCAGCCCAAAAAGCTACCAAAATGCAGCCCACATCCGGGACAATCTCAAGAGCAGGGTCTGGAGCAAGGCAGGCCTCAAACCACGAGAAGCTCCAACACAAAAGGCAGCCAAAATCCAGCCCACCTCGGGGAGAATCTCAAGAGCAGGGGGTGGAGCAAGCCAGGCCTCAAACCACGAGAAGCTCCAGCCCAAAATGCAGCCAAAATCCAGCCCACATCCGTGAGAATCTCAAGAGCAGGGGGTGGAGCAAGCCAGGCCTCAAACCTCGAGAAGCTCCAGCCCAAAATGCAGCCAAAATCTAGCCCACATCCGGGACAATCTCAAGAGCAGGGGGTGGAGCAAGCCAGGCCTCAAACCACGAGAAACTCCAGCCCAAAATGTAGCCAAAATGCAGCCCACATCCGGGAGAATCTCAAGAGCAGGGGGTGGAGCAAGCCAGGCCTCAAACCACGAGAAGCTCCAGCCCAAAAGGCAGCCAAAATGCAGCCCACATCCAAAAGAATATGAAGAGCAGGGGGTGGAGCACGCCAGGCCTCAAACCACGAGAAGCTCCAGCCCAAAATGCAGCCAAAATCTAGCCCACATCCGGGAGAATCTCAAGAGCAGGGGGTGGAGCAAGCCAGGCCTCAAACCACGAGAAGCTCCAGCCCAAAAGGCAGCCAAAATGCAGCCCACCTCCGGGAGAATCTCAAGAGCAGGGGGTGGAGCAAGCCAGGCCTCAAACCACGAGAAGCTCCAGCCCAAAAATCTACCAAAATCCAGCCCACATCCGGGAGAATCTCAAGAGCAGGGGGTGGAGCAAGCCAGGCCTCAAACCACGAGAAGCTCCAGCCCAAAAGGCAGCCAAAATGCACGCCACATGCGGGAGAATTTCAAGAGCAGGGGGTGGAGCAAGGCAGGCCTCAAACCACGAGAAGCTCCAGCCCAAAAGGCAGCCAAAATGCAGCCCACCTCCGGGAGAATCTCAAGAGCAGGGGGTGGAGCAAGCCAGGCCTCAAACCACGAGAAGCTCCAGCCCAAAAGGCAGCCAAAATCCAGCCCACATCCGGGAGAATCTCAAGAGCAGGGGGTGGAGCAAGCCAGGCCTCAAACCACGAGAAGCTCCAGCCCAAAAGGCAGCCAAAATGCAGGCCACATCCGAGAGAATCTCAAGAGCAGGGGGTCGAGCAAGCCAGGCCTCAAACCACGAGAAGCTCCAGCCCAAAAGGCAGCCAAAATGCAGCCCACATCCAGGAGAATCTCAAGAGCAGGGGGTGGAGCACGCCAGGCCTCAAACCACGAGAAGCTCCAGCCCAAAATGCAGCCAAAATCTAGCCCACATCCGGGAGAATCTCAAGAGCAGGGGGTGGAGCAAGCCAGGCCTCAAACCTCGAGAAGCTCCAGCCCAAAATGCAGCCAAAATCTAGCCCACATCCGGGACAATCTCAAGAGCAGGGGGTGGAGCAAGCCAGGCCTCAAACCACGAGAAGCTCCAGCCCAAAATGTAGCCAAAATGCAGCCCACATCCGGGAGAATCTCAAGAGCAGGGGGTGGAGCAAGCCAGGCCTCAAACCACGAGAAGCTCCAGCCCAAAATGCAGCCAAAATGCAGCCCACATCCAAAAGAATATGAAGAGCAGGGGGTGGAGCAAGCCAGGCCTCAAACCACGAGAAGCTTCAGCCCAAAATGCAGCCAAAATGCAGCCCACCTCCAGGAGAATCTCAAGAGCAGGGGGTGGAGCAAGGCAGGCCTCAAACCACGAGAAGCTCCAGCCCAAAAGGCAGCCAAAATCCAGACCACATCCGGGAGAATCTCAAGAGCAGGGGGTGGAGCAAGCCAGGCCTCAAACCACGAGAAGCTCCAGCCCAAAAGGCAGCCAAAATGCAGGCCACATCCGGGAGAATCTCAAGAGCAGGGGGTCGAGCAAGCCAGGCCTCAAACCACGAGAAGCTCCAGCCCAAAAGGCAGCCAAAATGCAGCCCACATCCAGGAGAATCTCAAGAGCAGGGGGTGGAGCAAGCCAGGCCTCAAACCACGAGAAGCTCCAGCCCAAAAGGCAGCCAAAATGCACGCCACATGCGGGAGAATTTCAAGAGCAGGGGGTGGAGCAAGGCAGGCCTCAAACCACGAGAAGCTCCAGCCCAAAACGCAGCCAAAATCCAGCCCACATTCAGGAGAATTTCAAGAGCAGGGGGTGGAGCAAGCCAGGCCTCAAACCACGAGAAGCTCCAGCCCAAGTATCAGCCAAAATGCAGCCCACATCCAGGATCATATGAAGAGCAGTGTGTGGAGAAAGCCAGGCCTCAAACCTCGAGAAGCTCCAGCCCAAAATGCAGCCAAAATTCAGCCCACATCCGGGAGAATCTCAAGAGCAGGGGGTGGAGCAAGCCAGGCCTCAAACCACGAGAAGCTCCAGCCCAAAAGGCAGCCAAAATGCAGCCCACATCCGGGAGAATCTCAAGAGCAGGGGGTGGAGCAAGCCAGGCCTCAAACCACGAGAAGCTCCAGCCCAAAATGCAGCCAAACTCCAGCCCACATCCAAAAGAATATGAAGAGCAGGGGGTGGAGCAAGCCAGGCCTCAAACCACGAGAAGCTCCAGCCCAAAATGCAGCCAAAATCTAGCCCACATCCGGGAGAATCTCAAGAGGAGGGGGTGGAGCAAGCCAGGCCTCAAACCACGAGAAGCTCCTGCCCAAAAGGCAGCCAAAATGCAGCCCACCTCCGGGAGAATATCAAGAGTAGGAGGTGGAGCAAGCCAGGCCTCAAACCACGAGAAGCTCCTGCCCAAAAGGCTACCAAAATGCAGCCCACATCCGGGACAATCTCAAGAGCAGGGGGTGGAGCAAGCCAGGCCTCAAACCATGAGAAGCTCCAGCCCAAAATGTAGCCGAAATGCAGCCCACATCCGGGACAATCTCAAGAGCAGGGGGTGGAGCAAGGCAGGCCTCAAACCACGAGAAGCTCCAGCACAAAAGGCAGCCAAAATGCAGCCCACCTCCGGGAGAATCTCAAGAGCAGGGGGTGGAGCAAGCCAGGCCTCAAACCACGAGAAGCTCCAGCCCAAAAATCTACCAAAATGCAGCCCACATCGGGGAGAATCTCAAGAGCAGGGGGTGGAGCAAGCCAGGCCTCAAACCACGAGAAGCTCCAGCCCAAAAGGCAGCCAAAATGCACGCCACATGCGGGAGAATTTCAAGAGCAGGGGGTGGAGCAAGGCAGGCCTCAAACCACGAGAAGCTCCAGCCCAAAAGGCAGCCAAAATGCAGCCCACCTCCGGGAGAATCTCAAGAGCAGGGGGTGGAGCAAGCCAGGCCTCAAACCACGAGAAGCTCCAGCCCAAAAGGCAGCCAAAATGCAGCCCACATCCGGGAGAATCTCAAGAGCAGGGGGTGGAGCAAGCCAGGCCTCAAACCATGAGAAGCTCCAGCCCAAAACGCAGCCAAAATCCAGCCCACATCCGGGAGAATATCACGAGCAGGGGGTGGAGCAAGCCAGGCCTCAAACCACGAGAAGCTCCAGCCCAAAAGGCAGCCAAAATGCAGCCCACATCCAAAAGAATAAGAAGAGCAGGGGGTGGAGCACGACAGGCCTCAAACCACGAGAAGCTCCAGCCCAAAATGCAGCCAAAATCTAGCCCACATCCGGGAGAATCTCAAGAGCAGGGGGTGGAGCAAGCCAGGCCTCAGACCACGAGAAGCTTCAGCCCAAAAGGCACCCAAAATGCAGCCCACCTCCAGGAGAATCTCAAGAGCAGGGGGTGGAGCAAGCCAGGCCTCAAACCACGAGAAGCTCCTGCCCAAAAGGCATCCAAAATGCAGCCCACATCCGGGAGAATCTCAAGAGCAGGGGGTGGAGCAAGCCAGGCCTCAAACCACGAGAAGCTCCAGCCCAAAAAGCTACCAAAATGCAGCCTACATCCGGGACAATCTCAAGAGCAGGGGCTGGAGCAAGGCAGGCCTCAAACCACGAGAAGCTCCAGCACAAAAGGCAGCCAAAATGCAGCCCACCTCCGGGAGAATCTCAAGAGCAGGGGGTGGAGCAAGCCAGGCCTCAAACCACGAGAAGCTCCAGCCCAAAAGGCAGCCAAAATGCAGCCCACATGCGGGAGAATTTCAAGAGCAGGGGGTGGAGCAAGCCAGGCCTCAAACCACGAGAAGCTCCAGCCCAAAATGCAGCCAAAATCCAGCCCACATCCGTGAGAATCTCAAGAGCAGGGGGTGGAGCAAGCCAGGCCTCAAACCACGAGAAGCTCCAGCCCAAGAATCACCCAGAATGCAGCCCACATCCGGGAGAATCTCAAGAGCAGGGGGTGGAGCAAGGCAGGCCTCAAACCACGAGAAGCTCCAGCCCAAAAGGCAGCCAATATGCAGGCCACATCCGGGAGAATCTCAAGAGCAGGGGGTGGAGCAAGCCAGGCCTCAAACCACGAGAAGCTCCAGCCCAAGAATCAGCCAGAATGCAGCCCACATCCGGGAGAATCTCAAGAGCAGGGGGTGGAGCAAGGCAGGCCTCAAACCACGAGAAGCTCCAGCCCAAAAGGCAGCCAAAATCCAGCCCACATCCAGGAGAATTTCAAGAGCAGGGGGTGGAGCAAGCCAGGCCTCAAACCACGAGAAGCTCCAGCCCAAGTATCAGCCAAAATGCAGCCCACATCCAGGAGCATATGAAGAGCAGGGTGTGGAACAAGCCAGGCCTCAAACCATGAGAAGCTCCAGCCCAAAATGCAGCCAAAATGCAGCCCACATCTGGGAGAATCTCAAGAGCAGGGGGTGGAGCAAGCCAGGCCACAAACCACGAGAAGCTCCAGCCCAAAATGAAGCCAAAATGCAGCCCACATCCGGGAGAATCTCAAGAGCAGGGGGTGTAGCAAGCCAGGCCTCAAACCACGAGAAGCTCCAGCCCAAAATGTAGCCAAAATGCAGCCCACATGTGTGAGAATCTCAAGAGCAGGGGGTGGAGCAAGCCAGGCCTCAAACCACGAGAAGCTCCAGCCCAAAGGGCAGCCAAAATGCAGCCCACATCCGGGAGAAAATCAAGAGCAGGGGGTGGAGCAAGCCAGGCCCCAAACCACGAGAAGATCTAGCCCAAGAATCACCCAGACTGCAGCCCACATCCGGGAGAATCTCAAGAGCAGGGGGTGGAGCAATCCAGGCCTCAAACCACGAGAAGCTCCAGCCCAAAATGCAGCCAAAATCCAGCCCACATCAAGGAGCATATGAAGAGCAGGGTGTGGAACAAGCCAGGCCTCAAACCACGAGAAGCTCCAGCCCAAAATGCAGCCAAAATCCAGCCCACATCCGGGAGATTCTCAAGAGCAGGGGGTGGAGCAAGCCAGGCCTCAAACCACGAGAAGCTCCAGCCCAAAAGGCAGCCAAAATGCAGCCCACATCCAAAAGAATATGAAGAGCAGGGGGTGGAGCAAGCCAGGCCTCAAACCTCGAGAAGCTCCAGCCCAAAAGACAGCCAAAATCCAGCCCACATCCGGGAGAATCTCAAGAGCAGGGAGTGGAGCAAGCCAGGCCTCAAACCACGAGAAGCTCCAGCCCAAAAGGCAGCCAAAATGCAGCCCACATCCGGGAGAATCTCAAGAGCAGTGGGTGGAGCAAGCCAGGCCTCAAACCACGAGAAGCTCCAGCCCGAAAGGCAGCCAATATGCAGGCCACATCCGGGAGAAGCTCAAGAGCAGGGGGTCGAGCAAGCCAGGCCTCAAACCATGAGAAGCTCCAGCCCAAAAGGCAGCCAAAATGCAGCCCACATCCAGGATCATATGAAGAGCAGTGTGTGGAGCAAGCCAGGCCACAAACCACGAGAAGCTCCAGCCCAAAAGGCAGCCAAAATGCAGCCCACCTCCGGGAGAATCTCAAGAGCAGGGGGTGGAGCAAGCCAGGCCTCAAACCACGAGAAGCTCCAGCCCAAAAGGCAGCCAAAATGCAGCCCACATCCGGGAGAATCTCAAGAGCAGGGGGTGGAGCAAGCCAGGCCTCAAACCACGAGAAGCTCCAGCCCAAAAGGCAGCCAAAATGCAGCCCACATCCGGGAGAATCTCAAGAGCAGGGGGTCGAGCAAGCCAGGCCTCAAACCACGAGAAGCTGCAGCCCAAAAGGCAGCCAAAATGCAGCCCACATCATGGAGAATCTCAAGAGCAGGGGGTGGAGCAAGCCAGGCCTCAAACCACGAGAAGCTCCAGCCCGAAAGGCAGCCAAAATGCAGCCCACATCCGGGACAATCTCAAGAGCAGGGGGTGGAGCAAGCCAGGCCTCAAACCTCGAGAAGCTCCAGCCCAAAATGCAGCCAAAATGCAGCCCACATCCGGGAGAATCTCAAGAGCAGGGGGTGGAGCAAGCCAGGCCTCAAACCTCGAGAAGCTCCAGCCCAAAAGGCAGCCAAAATGCAGCCCACATCCGGGAGAATCTCAAGAGTAGGGGGTGGAGCAAGCCAGGCCTCAAACCACGAGAAGCTCCAGCCCAAAAGGCAGCCAATATGCAGGCCACATCCGGGAGAATCTCAAGAGCAGGGGTTGGAGCAAGCCAGGCCTCAAACCACGAGAAGCTCCAGCCAAAGAATCACCCAGAATGCAGCCCACATCCGGGAGAATATCCAGAGCAGGGGGTGGAGCAAGCCAGGCCACAAACCACGAGAAGCTCCAGCCCAAAAGGCAGCCAAAATGCAGCCCACCTCCGGGAGAATCTCAAGAGCAGGGGGTGGAGCAAGCCAGGCCTCAAACCACGAGAAGCTCCAGCCCAAAAGGCAGCAACAATGCAGCCCACATCCAGGAGAATCTCAAGAGCAGGGGGTGGAGCAAGCCAGGCCTCAAACCACGAGAAGCTCCAGCCCAAAAGGCAGCCAAAATGCAGCCCACATCCAGGAGAATCTCAAGAGCAGGGGGTGGAGCAAGGCAGGCCTCAAACCATGAGAAGCTCCAGCCCAAAAGGCAACCAAAACGCAGCCCACATCCGGGACAATCTCAAGAGCAGTGGGTGGAGCAAGCCAGGCCTCAAACCACGAGAAGCTCCAGCCCAAAAGGCAGCCAAAATGCAGCCCACATCCGGGAGAATCTCAAGAGCAGGGGGTGGAGCAAGCCAGGCCCCAAACCACGAGAAGCTCCAGCCCAAAAGGCAGCCAAAATACAGCCCACATCCGGGAGAATTTCAAGAGCAGCGGCTGGAGCAAGCCAGGCCTCAAACCACGAGAAGCTCCCGAACAAAAGGCAGCCAAAATCCAGCCCTCATCAGGGAGAATCTCAAGAGCAGGGGGTGGAGCAAGCCAGGCCTCAAACCACGAGAAGCTCCAGCCCAACTATCATCCAAAATGCAGCCCACACCCATGATCATATGAAGAGCAGTGTGTGGAGCAAGCCAGGCCTCAAACCACGAGAAGCTCCAGCCCAAAAAGCAGCCAAAATGTATCCCACATCTGGGAGAATCTCAAGAGCAGGGGGTGGAGCAAGCCAGGCCTCAAACCACGAGAAGCTCCAGCCCAAAAGGCAGCCAAAATGCAGCCCACATCCGGGAGAATCTCAAGAGCAGGGGGTGGAGCACGCCAGGCCTCAAACCATGAGAAGCTCCAGCCCAAAAGGCAGCCAAAATGCAGCCCACATCCGGGAGAATCTCAAGAGCAGGGGGTGGAGCAAGCCAGGCCTCAAACCACGAGAAGCTCCAGCCCAAAAGGCAGCCAAAATGCAGCCCACCTCCTGGAGAATCTCAAGAGCAGGGGGTGGAGCAAGCCAGGCCTCAAACCACGAGAAGCTCCAGCCCAAAATGCAGCCAAAATCTAGCCCAGATCCGGGAGAATCTCAAGAGCAGGGGGTGGAGCAAGCCAGGCCTCAAACCACGAGAAGCTCCAGCCCAAGAATCACCCAGAATTCAGCCCACATCTGGGAGAATCTCAAGAGCAGGGGGTGGAGCAAGCCAGGCCTCAAACCACGAGAAGCTCCAGCCCACAAGGCAGCCAAAATCCAGCCCACAACCGGGAGAATCTCAAGAGCAGGGGGTGGAGCAAGCCAGGCCTCAAACCACGAGAAGCTCCAGCCCACAAGGCAGCCAAAATCCAGCCCACATCCGGGAGAATCTCAAGAGCAGGGGGTGGAGCAAGCCAGGCCTCAAACCACGAGAAGCTCCAGCCCAAAAGGCAGCCAAAATGCAGCCCACATCCAAAAGAATATGAAGAGCAGGGGGTGGAGCACGCTAGGCCTCAAACCACGAGAAGCTCCAGCCCAAAATGCAGCCAAAATCTAGCCCACCTCCGGGAGAATCTCAAGAGCAGGGGGTGGAGCAAGCCAGGCCTCAAACCACGAGAAGCTCCAGCCCAAAAGGCAGCCAAAATGCAGCCCACCTCCGGGAGAATCTCAAGAGCAGGGGGTGGAGCAAGCCAGGCCTCAAACCATGAGAAGCTCCAGCCCAAAAGGCAGCCAAAATGCAGCCCACAACTGGGAGAATCTCAAGAGCAGGGGGTGGAGCAAGCCAGGCCTCAAACCACGAGAAGCTCCAGCCCAAAAGGCAGCCAAAATGCAGCCTACATCCGGGACAATTTCAAGAGCAGGGGGTGGAGCAAGCCAGGCCTCAAACCACGAGAAGCTCCAGCCCAAAATGCAGCCAAAATCTAGCCCACCTCCGGGAGAATCTCAAAAGCAGGGGGTGGAGCAAGCCAGGCCTCAAACCACGAGAAGCTCCAGCCCAAAAGGCAGCCAAAATGCAGCCCACCTCCTGGAGAATCTCAAGAGTAGGGGGTGGAGCAAGCCAGGCCTCAAACCACGAGAAGCTCCAGCCCAAAAGGCAGCCAAAATGCAGCCCAGATCCGGGAGAATCTCAAGAGCAGGGGGTGGAGCAAGCCAGGCCTCAAACCACGAGAAGCTCCAGCCCAAGAATCACCCAGAATGCAGCCCATATCTGGGAGAAACTCAAGAGCAGGGGGTGGAGCAAGCCAGGCCTCAAACCACGAGAAGCTCCAGCCCAAAAGGCAGCCAAAATGCAGCCCACATCCGGGAGAATCTCAAGAGCAGGGGGTGGAGCAAGCCAGGCCTCAAACCACGAGAAGCTCCAGCCCACAAGGCAGCCAAAATGCAGCCCACATCCAGGAGAATCTCAAGAGCAGGGGGTGGAGCAAGCCAGGCCTCAAACCACGAGAAGCTCCAGCCCAAAAGGCAGCCAAAATGCAGCCCACATCCAAAAGAATATGAAGAGCAGGGGGTGGAGCACGCCAGGCCTCAAACCACGAGAAGCTCCAGCCCAAAATGCAGCCAAAATCTAGCCCACCTCCGGGAGAATCTCAAGAGCAGGGGGTGGAGCAAGCCAGGCCTCAAACCACGAGAAACTCCAGCCCAAAAGGCAGCCAAAATGCAGCCCACATCCGGGAGAATCTCAAGAGCAGGGGGTGGAGCAAGCCAGGCCTCAAACCACGAGAAGCTCCAGCCCAAAAGGCAGCCAAAATGCAGCCCACATCCGGGAGAATCTCAAGAGCAGGGGGTGGAGCAAGCCAGGCCTCAAACCACGAGAAGCTCCAGCCCAAAAGGCAGCCAAAATCCAGCCCACATCCGGGAGAATATCAAGAGCAGGGTGTGGAGCAAGCCAGGCCTCAAACCACGAGAAGCTCCAGCCCAAAATGCAGCCAAACTCCAGCCCACCTCCGGGAGAATCTCAAGAGCAGGGGGTGGAGCAAGCCAGGCCTCAAACCACGAGAAGCTCCAGCCCAAAAGGCAGCCAAAATGCAGCCCACATCCGGGAGAATATCAAGAGCAGGGGGTGGAGCAAGCCAGGCCTCAAACCTCGAGAAACTCCAGCCCAAAATGCAGCCAAAATCTAGCCCACATCCGGGAGAATCTCAAGAGCAGGGGGTGGAGCAAGCCAGGCCTCAAACCACGAGAAGATCCAGCCCAAGAATCACCCAGAATGCAGCCCACATCCGGGAGAATCTCAAGAGCAGGGGGTGGAGCAAGCCAGGCCTCAAACCACGAGAAGCTCCAGCCCAAGAATCACCCAGAATGCAGCCCACATCCGGGAGAATCTCAAGAGCAGGGGGTGGAGCAAGGCAGGCCTCAAACCACGAGAAGCTCCAGCCCAAAATGCAGCCAAAATCTAGCCCACCTCCGGGAGAATCTCAAGAGCAGGGGGTGGAGCAAGCCAGGCCTCAAACCACGAGAAGCTCCAGCCCAAAATGCAGCCAAAATGCAGCCCACCTCCGGAAGAATCTCAAGAGCAGGGGGTGGAGCAAGCCAGGCCTCAAACCACGAGAAGCTCCAGCCCAAGTGTCAGCCAAAATGCAGCCCACATCCAGGAGCATATGAAGAGCAGGGTGTGGAGCAAGCCAGGCCTCAAACCACGAGAAGCTCCAGCCCAAAATGCAGCCAAAATCCAGCCCACATCCGGGAGATTCTCAAGAGCAGGGCGTGGAGCAAGCCAGGCCTCAAACCTCGAGAAGCTCCAGCCCAAAATACAGCCAAAATCCAGCCCACATCCGGGAGATACTCAAGAGCAGGGGGTGGAGCAAGCCAGGCCTCAAACCTCGAGAAGCTCCAGCCCAAAATGCAGCCAAAATGCAGCCCACATCCGGGAGAATCTCAAGAGCAGGGGGTGGAGCAAGCCAGGCCTCAAACCACGAGAAGCTCCAGCCCAAAATGCAGCCAAAATCCAGCCCACATCCGGGAGAATCTCAAGAGCAGGGGGTGGAGCAAGCCAGGCCTCAAACCACAAGAAGCTCCAGCCCAAAAGGCAGCCAAAATGCAGCCCACATCCAGGAGAATCTCAAGAGCAGTGGGTGGAGCAAGCCAGGCCTCAAACCATGAGAAGCTCCAGCCCAAAAGGCAGCTAAAATCCAGCCCACATCCGGGAGAATCTCAAGAGCAGGGGGTGGAGCAAGCCAGGCCTCAAACCACGAGAAGCTCCAGCCCTAAAGGCAGCCAAAATCCAGCCCACATCCGGGAGAATCTCAAGAGCAGGGGGTGGAGCAAGCCAGGCCTCAAACCACGAGAAGCTCCAGCCCACAAGGCAGCCAAAATCCAGCCCACATCCGGGAGAATATCAAGAGTAGGGGGTGGAGCAAGCCAGGCCTCAAACCACGAGAAGCTCCAGCCCAAAAGGCAGCCAAAATGCAGGCCACATCCGGGAGAATATCAAGAGCAGGGTGTGGAGCAAGCCAGGCCTCAAACCACGAGAAGCTCCAGCCCAAAATTGAGCCAAAATCCAGCCCACATCCGGGAGAATCTCAAGAGCAGGGGGTGGAGCAATCCAGGCCTCAAACCACGAGAAGCTCCAGCCCAAAATGCAGCCAAAATCCAGCCCACA
Organism: Rhynochetos jubatus; assembly: GCA_027574665.1. Taxonomy (NCBI): domain Eukaryota; kingdom Metazoa; phylum Chordata; class Aves; order Eurypygiformes; family Rhynochetidae; genus Rhynochetos; species Rhynochetos jubatus. Next base: position 1,577,298 of record JAQBHY010000080.1, on the reverse strand, counting down.
TCCGGGAGATTCTCAAGAGCAGGGGGTGGAGCAAGCCAGGCCTCAAACCTCGAGAAGCTCCAGCCCAAAAGGCAGCCAAAATGCAGCCCACATCCGGGAGAATCTCAAGAGCAGGGGGTCGAGCAAGCGAGGCCTCAAACCACGAGAAGCTCCAGCCCAAAATACAGCCAAAATGCAGCCCACATCCGGGAGAATCTCAAGAGCAGGGGGTGGAGCAAGCCAGGCCTCAAACCACGAGAAGCTCCAGCCCAAAATGCAGCCAAAATGCAGCCCACATCCAGGAGAATCTCAAGAGCAGGGGGTGGAGCAAGCCAGGCCTCAAACCTCGAGAAACTCCAGCCCAAAATGCAGCCAAAATCTAGCCCACATCCGGGAGAATCTCAAGAGCAGGGGGTGGAGCAAGCCAGGCCTCAAACCACGAGAAGCTCCAGCCCAAAAGGCAGCCAAAATGCAGCCTAGCTCCGGGAGAATCTCAAGAGCAGGGGGTGGAGCAAGCCAGGCCTCAAACCACGAGAAGCTCCAGCCCAAGAATCACCCAGAATGCAGCCCACATCCGGGAGAATCTCAAGAGCAGGGGGTGGAGCAAGCCAGGCCTCAAACCACGAGAAGCTCCAGCCCAAAAGGCAGCCAAAATGCAGCCCACATCCGGGAGAATCTCAAGAGCAGGGGTTGGAGCAAGCCAGGCCTCAACCTCGAGAAGCTCCAGCCCAAAATGCAGCCAAAATCCAGCCCACATCCGGGAGATTCTCAAGAGCAGGGGGTGGAGCAAGCCAGGCCTCAAACCTCGAGAAGCTCCAGCCCAAAAGGCAGCCAAAATGCAGCCCACATCCGGGAGAATCTCAAGAGCAGGGGGTGGAGCAAGCCAGGCCTCAAACCACGAGAAGCTCCAGCCCAAGAATCACCCAGAATGCAGCCCACATCCGGGAGAATCTCAAGAGCAGGGGGTGGAGCAAGCCAGGCCTCAAACCACGAGAAGCTGCAGCCCAAAATGCAGCCAAAATCCAGCCCGCATCCGGGAGATTCTCAAGAGCAGGGGGTGGAGCAAGCCAGGCCTCAAACCTCGAGAAGCTCCAGCCCAAAAGGCAGCCAAAATGCAGCCCACCTCCGGGAGAATCTCAAGAGCAGGGGGTGGAGCAAGCCAGGCCTCAAACCACGAGAATCTCCAGCCCAAGTATCAGCCAAAATGCAGCCCACATCCGGGAGAATCTCAAGAGCAGGGGGTGGAGCAAGGCAGGCCTCAAACCATGAGAAGCTCCAGTCCAAAATGCAGACAAAATCCAGCCCACATCCGGGAGAATCTCAAGAGCAGGGGGTGGAGCAAGCCAGGCCTCAAACCTCGAGAAGCTCCAGCCCAAAAGGCAGCCAAAATACAGCCCACATCCGGGAGAATCTCAAGAGCAGGGGGTGGAGAAAGCCAGGCCTCAAACCACGAGAATCTCCAGCCCAAGTATCAGCCAAAATGCAGCCCACATCCGGGAGAATCTCAAGAGCAGGGGGTGGAGCAAGGCAGGCCTCAAACCATGAGAAGCTCCAGTCCAAAATGCAGACAAAATCCAGCCCACATCCGGGAGAATCTCAAGAGCAGGGGGTGGAGCAAGCCAGGCCTCAAACCTCGAGAAGCTCCAGCCCAAAAGGCAGCCAAAATGCAGCCCACATCCGGGAGAATATCAAGAGTAGGAGGTGGAGCAAGCCAGGCCTCAAACGACGAGAAGCTCCAGCCCAAAAGGCAGCCAAAATGCAGGCCACATCCGGGACAATTTCAAGAGCAGGGGGTCGAGCAAGCCAGGCCTCAAACCACGAGAAGCTCCAGCCCAAAATGCAGCCAAAATCTAGCCCACCTCCGGGAGAATCTCAAAAGCAGGGGGTGGAGCAAGCCAGGCCTCAAACCACGAGAAGCTCCAGCCCAAAAGGCAGCCAAAATGCAGCCCACCTCCTGGAGAATCTCAAGAGTAGGGGGTGGAGCAAGCCAGGCCCCAAACCACGAGAAGCTCCAGCCCAAGAATCACCCAGAATGCAGCCCATATCTGGGAGAAACTCAAGAGCAGGGGGTGGAGCAAGCCAGGCCTCAAACCACGAGAAGCTCCAGCCCTAAAGGCAGCCAAAATGCAGCCCACATCCGGGAGAATCTCAAGAGCAGGGGGTGGAGCAAGCCAGGCCTCAAACCACGAGAAGCTCCAGCCCACAAGGCAGCCAAAATGCAGCCCACATCCAGGAGAATCTCAAGAGCAGGGGGTGGAGCAAGCCAGGCCTCAAACCACGAGAAGCTCCAGCCCAAAAGGCAGCCAAAATGCAGCCCACATCCAAAAGAATATGAAGAGCAGGGGGTGGAGCACGCCAGGCCTCAAACCACGAGAAGCTCCAGCCCAAAATGCAGCCAAAATCTAGCCCACCTCCGGGAGAATCTCAAGAGCAGGGGGTGGAGCAAGCCAGGCCTCAAACCACGAGAAGCTCCAGCCCAAAAGGCAGCCAAAATGCAGCCCACATCCGGGAGAATCTCAAGAGCAGGGGGTGGAGCAAGCCAGGCCTCAAACCACGAGAAGCTCCAGCCCAAGAATCACCCAGAATGCAGCCCATATCTGGGAGAAACTCAAGAGCAGGGGGTGGAGCAAGCCAGGCCTCAAACCACGAGAAGCTCCAGCCCTAAAGGCAGCCAAAATGCAGCCCACATCCGGGAGAATCTCAAGAGCAGGGGGTGGAGCAAGCCAGGCCTCAAACCACGAGAAGCTCCAGCCCACAAGGCAGCCAAAATGCAGCCCACATCCAGGAGAATCTCAAGAGCAGGGGGTGGAGCAAGCCAGGCCTCAAACCACGAGAAGCTCCAGCCCAAAAGTCAGCCAAAATGCAGCCCACATCCAAAAGAATATGAAGAGCAGGGGGTGGAGCACGCCAGGCCTCAAACCACGAGAAGCTCCAGCCCAAAATGCAGCCAAAATCTAGCCCACCTCCGGGAGAATCTCAAGAGCAGGGGGTGGAGCAAGCCAGGCCTCAAACCACGAGAAGCTCCAGCCCAAAAGGCAGCCAAAATGCAGCCCACATCCGGGAGAATCTCAAGAGCAGGGGGTGGAGCAAGCCAGGCCTCAAACCACGAGAAGCTCCAGCCCAAAAGGCAGCCAAAATGCAGCCCACATCCGGGAGAATCTCAAGAGCAGGGGGTGGAGCAAGCCAGGCCTCAAACCACGAGAAGCTCCAGCCCACAAGGCAGCCAAAATCCAGCCCACATCCGGGAGAATATCAAGAGCAGGGTGTGGAGCAAGCCAGGCCTCAAACCACGAGAAGCTCCAGCCCAAAATGCAGCCAAAATCCAGCCCACATCCGGGAGAATCTCAAGAGCAGGGGGTGGAGCAAGCCAGGCCTCAAACCACGAGAAGCTCCAGCCCAAAAGGCAGCCAAAATGCAGCCCACATCCGGGAGAATCTCAAGAGCAGGGGGTGGAGCAAGCCAGGCCTCAAACCTCGAGAAAATCCAGCCCAAAATGCAGCCAAAATCTAGCCCACATCCGGGAGAATCTCAAGAGCAGGGGGTGGAGCAAGCCAGGCCTCAAACCACGAGAAGATCCAGCCCAAGAATCACCCAGAATGCAGCCCACATCCGGGAGAATCTCAAGAGCAGGGGGTGGAGCAAGCCAGGCCTCAAACCACGAGAAGCTCCAGCCCAAGAATCACCCAGAATGCAGCCCACATCCGGGAGAATCTCAAGAGCAGGGGGTGGAGCAAGGCAGGCCTCAAACCACGAGAAGCTCCAGCCCAAAATGCAGCCAAAATGCAGCCCACCTCCGGGAGAATCTCAAGAGCAGGGGGTGGAGCAAGCCAGGCCTCAAACCACGAGAAGCTCCAGCCCAAAATGCAGCCAAAATGCAGCCCACCTCCGGAAGAATCTCAAGAGCAGGGGGTGGAGCAAGCCAGGCCTCAAACCACGAGAAGCTCCAGCCCACGTGTCAGCCAAAATGCAGCCCACATCCAGGAGCATATGAAGAGCAGGGTGTGGAGCAAGCCAGGCCTCAAACCACGAGAAGCTCCAGCCCAAAATGCAGCCAAAATCCAGCCCACATCCGGGAGATTCTCAAGAGCAGGGGGTGGAGCAAGCCAGGCCTCAAACCTCGAGAAGCTCCAGCCCAAAATACAGCCAAAATCCAGCCCACATCCGGGAGATACTCAAGAGCAGGGGGTGGAGCAAGCCAGGCCTCAAACCTCGAGAAGCTCCAGCCCAAAAGGCAGCCAAAATCCAGCCCACATCCGGGAGAATCTCAAGAGCAGGGGGTGGAGCAAGCCAGGCCTCAAACCACGAGAAGCTCCAGCCCAAAATGCAGCCAAAATCCAGCCCACATCCGGGAGAATCTCAAGAGCAGGGGGTGGAGCAAGCCAGGCCTCAAACCACGAGAAGCTCCAGCCCTAAAGGCAGCCAAAATCCAGCCCACATCCGGGAGAATCTCAAGAGCAGGGGGTGGAGCAAGCCAGGCCTCAAACCACGAGAAGCTCCAGCCCACAAGGCAGCCAAAATCCAGCCCACATCCGGGAGAATATCAAGAGTAGGGGGTGGAGCAAGCCAGGCCTCAAACCTCGAGAAGCTCCAGCCCAAAAGGCAGCCAAAATGCAGCCCACATCCGGGAGAATCTCAAGAGCAGGGGGTGGAGCAAGCCAGGCCTCAAACCACGAGAAGCTCCAGCCCAAAATACAGCCAAAATGCAGCCCACATCCGGGAGAATCTCAAGAGCAGGGGGTGGAGCAAGCCAGGCCTCAAACCACGAGAAGCTCCAGCCCAAAAGGCAACCAAAATGCAGCCCACATCCGGGAGAATCTCAAGAGCAGGGGGTGGAGCAAGGCAGGCCTCAAACCTCGAGAAACTCCAGCCCAAAATGCAGCCAAAATCTAGCCCACATCCGGGAGAATCTCAAGAGCAGGGGGTGGAGCAAGCCAGGCCTCAAACCACGAGAAGCTCCAGCCCAAAAGGCAGCCAAAATGCAGCCTAGCTCCGGGAGAATCTCAAGAGCAGGGGGTGGAGCAAGCCAGGCCTCAAACCACGAGAAGCTCCAGCCCAAAAGGCAGCCAAAATCCAGCCCACATCCGGGAGAATATCAAGAGTAGGGGGTGGAGCAAGCCAGGCCTCAAACCACGAGAAGCTCCAGCCCAAAAGGCAGCCAAAATTCAGGTCATATCTGGGAGAATATCAAGAGCATGGGGTGGAGCAAGCCAGGCCTCAAACCACGAGAAGCTCCAGCCCAAACTGCAGCCAAATTTCAGGCCATATCTGGGAGAATATGAAGAGCAGGGGGTGGAGGAAGCCAGGCCTCAAACCACGAGAAGCTCCAGCCCAACAGGCAGCCAAAATGCAGCCCACATCCGGGAGAATCTCAAGAGCAGGGGGTGGAGCAAGCCAGGCCTCAAACCACGAGAAGCTCCAGCCCAAGAATCACCCAGAATGCAGCCCACATCCGGGAGAATCTCAAGAGCAGGGGGTGGAGCAAGGCAGGCCTCAAACCACGAGAAGCTGCAGCCCAAAATGCAGCCAAAATCCAGCCCGCATCCGGGAGATTCTCAAGAGCAGGGGGTGGAGCAAGCCAGGCCTCAAACCTCGAGAAGCTCCAGCCCAAAAGGCAGCCAAAATGCAGCCCACCTCCGGGAGAATCTCAAGAGCAGGGGGTGGAGCAAGCCAGGCCTCAAACCACGAGAATCTCCAGCCCAAGTATCAGCCAAAATGCAGCCCACATCCGGGAGAATCTCAAGAGCAGGGGGTGGAGCAAGGCAGGCCTCAAACCATGAGAAGCTCCAGTCCAAAATGCAGACAAAATCCAGCCCACATCCGGGAGAATCTCAAGAGCAGGGGGTGGAGCAAGCCAGGCCTCAAACCTCGAGAAGCTCCAGCCCAAAAGGCAGCCAAAATACAGCCCACATCCGGGAGAATCTCAAGAGCAGGGGGTGGAGAAAGCCAGGCCTCAAACCACGAGAATCTCCAGCCCAAGTATCAGCCAAAATGCAGCCCACATCCGGCAGAATCTCAAGAGCAGGGGGTGGAGCAAGGCAGGCCTCAAACCTCGAGAAGCTCCAGCCCAAAAGGCAGCCAAAATGCAGCCCACATCCGGGAGAATATCAAGAGTAGGAGGTGGAGCAAGCCAGGCCTCAAACGACGAGAAGCTCCAGCCCAAAAGGCAGCCAAAATGCAGGCCACATCCGGGAGAATCTCAAGAGCAGGAGGTCGAGCAAGCCAGGCCTCAAACCACGAGAAGCTCCACCCCAAGAATCACCCAGAATGCAGCCCACATCCGGGAGAATCTCAAGAGCAGTCGGTGGAGCAAGCCAGGCCTCAAACCACGAGAAGCTCCAGCCCAAGTATCAGCCAAAATGCAGCCCACATCCGGGAGAATCTCAAGAGCAGGGTGTGGAGCAAGCCAGGCCTCAAACCACGAGAAGCTCCAGCCCAAAATGCAGCCAAAATCCAGCCCACATCCGGGAGATTCTCAAGAGCAGGTGGTGGAGCAAGCCAGGCCTCAAACCTCGAGAAGCTCCAGCCCAAAATGCAGCCAAAATCCAGCCCACATCCGGGAGATTCTCAAGAGCAGGGGGTGGAGCAAGCCAGGCCTCAAACCTCGAGAAGCCGTAGCCCAAGTATCAGCCAAAATGCAGCCCACATCCGGGAGAATCTCAAGAGCAGGGGGTGGAGCAAGCCAGGCCTCAAACCACGAGAAGCTCCAGCCCAAAAGGCAGCCAAAATCCAGACCACATGCTGGAGAATCTCAAGAGCAGGGGGTGGAGCAAGCCAGGCCTCAAACCACGAGAAGCTCCAGCCCAAACAGCAGCCAAACTCCAGCCCACATCCGGGAGAATCTCAAGAGTAGGGGGTGGAGCAAGCCAGGCCTCAAACCACAGGAAGCTGCAGTTCAAAAGGCAGCCAAAATGCAGCCCACCTCCGGGACAATCTCAAGAGCAGGGGGTGGAGCAAGCCAGGCCTCAAACCACGAGAATCTCCAGCCCAAAAGGCAGCCAAAATCCAGACCACATGCTGGAGAATCTCAAGAGCAGGGGGTGGAGCAAGCCAGGCCTCAAACCACGAGAAGCTCCAGCCCAAAAGGCAGCCAAAATGCAGACCACATCCAAAGGAATATGAAGAGTAGGGGGTGGAGCACGCCAGGCCTCAAACCTCGAGAAGCTCCAGCCCAAAATGCAGCCAAAATCTAGCCCACATCCAGGAGAATCTCAAGAGCAGGGGGTGGATCAAGCCAGGCCTCAAACCACGAGAAGCTCCAGCCCAAAAGGCAGCCAATATGCAGCCCACCTCCGGGAGAATCTCAAGAGCAGGGGGTGGAGCAAGCCAGGCCTCAAACCACGAGAAGCTCCAGCCCAAGTATCAGCCAAAATGCAGCCCACATCCAGGACCATATGAAGAGCAGGGTGTGGAGCAAGCCAGGCCTCAAACCACGAGAAGCTCCAGCCCAAAATGCAGCCAAAATCCAGCAAACATCCGGGAGATTCTCAAGAGCAGGGGGTGGAGCAAGCCAGGCCTCAAACCTCGAGAAGCTCCAGCCCAAAATGCAGCCAAAATCCAGCCCACATCCGGGAGAATCTCAAGAGCAGGGGTTGGAGCAAGCCAGGCCTCAAACCACGAGAAGCTCCAGCCCTAAAGGCAGCCAAAATCCAGCCCACATCCGGGAGAATCTCAAGAGCAGGGGGTGGAGCAAGCCAGGCCTCAAACCACGAGAAGCTCCAGCCCACAAGGCAGCCAAAATGCAACCCACATCCGGGAGAATCTCAAGAGCAGGGGGTGGAGCAAGCCAGGCCTCAAACCACGAGAAACTCCAGCCCAAAAGGCAGCCAAAATGCAGCCCACATCCGGGAGAATCTCAAGAGCAGGGGGTGGAGCAAGCCAGGCGTCAAACCACGAGAAGCTCCAGCCCAAGAATCACCCAGAATGCAGCCCACATCCGGGAGAATCTCAAGAGCAGGGGGTGGAGCAAGGCAGGCCTCAAACCACGAGAAGCTCCAGCCCAAAATGCAGCCAAAATCCAGCCCACATCCGGGAGAATCTCAAGAGCAGGGGGTGGAGCAATCCAGGCCTCAAACCACGAGAAGCTCCAGCCCAAAATGCAGCCAAAATCCAGCCCACATCCGGGAGATTCTCAAGAGCAGGGGGTGGAGCAAGCCAGGCCTCAAACCTCGAGAAGCTCCAGCCCAAAAGGCAGCCAAAATGCAGCCCACATCCGGGAGAATCTCAAGAGCAGGGGGTGGAGCAAGCCAGGCCTCAAACCACGAGAAGCTCCAGCCCAAAAGGCAGCCAAAATCCAGCCTACCTCCGGGAGAATCTCAAGAGCAGGGGGTGGAGCAAGCCAGGCCTCAAACCACGAGAAGCTCCAGCCCAAGAATCACCCAGAATGCAGCCCACATCCGGGAGAATCTCAAGAGCAGGGGGTGGAGCAAGCCAGGCCTCAAACCACGAGAAGCTCCAGCCCAAAAGGCAGCCAAAATCCAGCCCACATCCGGGAGAATCTCAAGAGCAGGGGGTGGAGCAAGCCAGGCCTCAAACCACGAGAAGCTCCAGCCCAAAGTGCAGCCAAAATACAGCCCACATCCGGGAGAATATCAAGAGTAGGGGGTGGAGCAAGCCAGGCCTCAAACCACGAGAAGCTCCAGCACAAAAGGCAGCCAAAATGCAGGCCACATCCGGGAGAATCTCAAGAGCAGGGGGTGGAGCAAGCCAGGCCTCAAAACACGAGAAGCTCCAGATCAAGAATCACCCAGAATGCAGCCCACATCCGGGAGAATCTCAAGAGCAGGGGGTGGAGCAAGGCAGGCCTCAAACCACGAGAAGCTCCAGCCCAAGTATCAGCCAAAATGCAGCCCACATCCAGGACCATATGAAGAGCAGGGTGTGGAGCAAGCCAGGCCTCAAACCACGAGAAGCTCCAGCCCAAAATGCAGCCAAAATGCAGCCCACATCCGGGAGATTCTCAAGAGCAGGGGGTGGAGCAAGCCAGGCCTCAAACCTCGAGAAGCTCCAGCCCAAAAGGCAGCCAAAATGCAGGCCACATCCGGCAGAATCTCAAGAGCAGGGGGTGGAGCAAGCCAGGCCTCAAACCTCGAGAAGCTCCAGCCCAAAAGGCAGCCAAAATGCAGGCCACATCCGGGAGAATCTCAAGAGCAGGGGGTGGAGCAAGCCAGGCCTCAAACCACGAGAAGCTCCAGCCCAAGAATCACCCAGAATGCAGCCCACATCCGGGAGAATCTCAAGAGCAGGGGGTGGAGCAAGGCAGGCCTCAAACCACGAGAAGCTCCAGCCCAAAATGCAGCCAAAATCCAGCCCACATCCGGGAGATTCTCAAGAGCAGGGGGTGGAGCAAGCCAGGCCTCAAACCTCGAGAAGCTCCAGCCCAAATCGCACCCAAAATGCAGCCCACCTCCGTGAGAATCTCAAGAGCAGGGGGTGGAGAAAGCCGGGCCCCAAACCACGAGAATCTCCAGCCCAAGTATCAGCCAAAATGCAGCCCACATCCGGGAGATTCTCAAGAGCAGGGGGTGGAGCAAGCCAGGCCTCAAACCATGAGAAGCTCCAGCCCAAAATTCAGACAAAATCCAGCCCACATCCGGGAGAATCTCAAGAGCAGGGGGTGGAGCAAGCCAGGCCTCAAACCTCGAGAAGCTCCAGCCCAAAAAGCAGCCAAAATGCAGCCCACATCTGGGAGAATCTCAAGAGCAGGGGGTCGAGCAAGCCAGGCCTCAAACCACGAGAAGCTCCACCCCAAGAATCACCCAGAATGCAGCCCACATCCGGGAAAATCTCAAGAGCAGTCGGTGGAGCAAGAAAGGCCTCAAACCACGAGAAGCTCCAGCCCAAGTATCAGCCAAAATGCAGCCCACATCCAGGAGCATATGAAGAGCAGGGTGTGGAGCAAGCCAGGCCTCAAACCACGAGAAGCTCCAGCCCAAAATGCAGCCAAAATCCAGCCCACATCCGGGAGATTGTCAAGAGCAGGGGGTGGAGCAAGCCAGGCCTCAAACCTCGAGAAGCTCCAGCCCAAAATGCAGCCAAAATCCAGCCCACATCCGGGAGATTCTCAAGAGCAGGGTGTGGAGCAAGCCAGGCCTCAAACCTCGAGAAGCTCCAGCCCAAGTATCAGCCAAAATGCAGCCCACATCCGGGAGAATATCAAGAGCAGGGGGTGGAGCAAGCCAGGCCTCAAACCACGAGAAGCTCCAGCCCAAAAGGCAGCCAAAATGCAGCCCACATCCGGGAGAATCTCAAGAGTAGGAGGTGGAGCAAGCCAGGCCTCAAACCACGAGAAGCTCCAGCCCTAAAGGCAGCCAAAATCCAGCCCACATCCGGGAGAATCTCAAGAGCACGGGGTGGAGCAAGCCAGGCCTCAAACCACGAGAAGCTCCAGCCCAAAAGGCAGCCAAAATGCAGCCCACATCCGGGAGAATCTCAAGAGCAGGGGGTCGAGCAAGCCAGGCCTCAAACCACGAGAAGCTCCAGCCCGAAAGGCAGCCAAAATGCAGACCACATCCAAAGGAATATGAAGAGTAGGGGGTGGAGCAAGCCAGGCCTCAAACCTCGAGAAGCTCCAGCCCAAAAGGCAGCCAAAATGCAGCCCACATCCAGGAGCATATGAAGAGCAGGGTGTGGAGAAAGCCAGGCCTCAAACCTCGAGAAGCTCCAGCCCAAAAGGCAGCCAAAATCCAGCCCACATCCGGGAGAATCTCAAGAGCAGGGGGTGGAGCAAGCCAGGCCTCAAACCACGAGAAGCTCCAGCCCAAAAGGCAGCCAAAATGCAGGCCACATCCGGGAGAATCTCAAGAGCAGGGGGTGGAGCAAGCCAGGCCTCAATCCACGAGAAGCTCCAGCACAAAATGTAGCCAAAATGCAGCCCACATCCGGGAGAATCTCAAGAGCAGGGGGTGGAGCAAGCCAGGCCTCAAACCACGAGAAGCTCCAGCCCTAAATGCAGCCAAAATGCAGCCCACATCCGGGAGAATCTCAAGAGCAGGGGGTGGAGCAAGCCAGGCCTCAAACCTCGAGAAGCTCCAGCCCAAAAGGCAGCCAAAATGCAGCCCACATCCGGGAGAATATCAAGAGCAGGGGTGGAGCAAGCCAGGCCTCAAACCATGAGAATCTGCAGCCCAAAATGCAGCCAAAATGCAGCCCACATCAGGGAGAATCTCAAGAGCAGGGAGTGGAGCAAGCCAGGCCTCAAACCACGAGAAACTCCAGCCCAAAAGGCAGCCAAAATGCAGGCCACATCAGGGAGAATCTCAAGAGCAGGGGGTGGAGCAAGGCAGGCCTCAAACCACGAGAAGCTCCAGCCCAAAATGTAGCCAAAATCCAGCCCAAATCCAGGAGAATTTCAAGAGCAGGGGGTGGAGCAAGCCAGGCCTCAAACCACGAGAAGCTCCAGCCCAAGTATCAGCCAAAATCCAGCCCACATCCGGGAGAATTTCAAGAGCAGGGGGTGGAGCAAGCCAGGCCTCAAACCACGAGAAGCTGCAGCCCAAAATGCAGCCAAAATCCAGCCCACATCCGGGAGATTGTCAAGAGTAGGAGGTGGAGCAAGCCAGGCCTCAAACCATGAGAAGCTCCAGCCCAAAAGGCAGCCAAAATGCAGGCCACATCCGGGAGAATCTCAAGAGCAGGGGGTGGAGCAAGCCAGGCCTCAAACCACGAGAAGCTCCAGCCCAAAAGGCAGCCAAAATCCAGCCCACATCCGGGAGAATCTCAAGAGCAGGGGGTGGAGCAAGCCAGGCCTCAAACCATGAGAAGCTCCAGCCCAAGAATCACCCAGAATGCAGCCCACATGCGGGAGAATCTCAAGAGCAGGGGGTGGAGCAAGGCAGGCCTCAAACCACGAGAAGCTCCAGCCCAAAATGTAGCCAAAATCCAGCCCACATCCAGGAGAATTTCAAGAGCAGGGGGTGGAGCAAGCCAGGCCTCAAACCACGAGAAGATCCAGCCCAAGTATCAGCCAAAATGCAGCCCACATCCAGGAGAATTTCAAGAGCAGGGTGTGGAGCAATCCAGGCCTCAAACCACAAGAAGCTCCAGCCCAAAATGCAGCCAAAATCCAGCCCACATCCGGGAGAATCTCAAGAGCAGGGGGTGGAGCAAGCCAGGCCTCAAACCTCGAAAAGCTCCAGCCCAAAATGCAGCCAAATTCCAGCCCACATACGGGAGATTCTCAAGAGCAGGGGGTGGAGCAAGCCAGGCCTCAAACCACGAGAAGCTCCAGCCCAAAAGGCAGCCAAAATGCAGCCCACATCCGGGAGAATCTCAAGAGCAGGGGGTGGAGCAAGCCAGGCCTCAAACCACGAGAAGCTCCAGCCCAAAAGGCAGCCAAAATGCAGCCCACATCCGGGACAATTTCAAGAGCAGTGGGTGGAGCAAGCCAGGCCCCAAACCACGAGAATCTCCAGCCCAAGTATCAGCCAAAATGCAGCCCACATCCGGTAGAATATCAAGAGCAGGGAGTGGAGCAAGCCAGGCCTCAAACCATGAGAAGCTCCAGCCCAAAATGCAGCCAAAATCCAGCCCACATCCGGGAGAATCTCAAGAGCAGGGGGTGGAGCAAGCCAGGCCTCAAACCTCGAGAAGCTCCAGCCCAAAAGGCAGCCAAAATCCAGCCCACATCCGGGAGAATATCAAGAGTAGGAGGTGGAGCAAGCCAGGCCTCAAACCACGAGAAGCTCCAGCCCAAAAGGCAGCCAAAATGCAGCCCACATCCGGGAGAATCTCAAGAGCAGGGGGTGGAGCAAGCCAGGCCTCAAACCACGAGAAGCTCCAGCCCAAAAGGCAGCCAAAATGCAGCCCACATCCGGGAGAATCTCAAGAGCAGGGGGTGGAGCAAGCCAGGCCTCAAACCTCGAGAAGCTGCAGCCCAAAAGGCAGCCAAAATGCAGCCCACATCCGGGAGAATCTCAAGAGCAGGGGGTGGAGCAAGCCAGGCCTCAAACCACGAGAAGCTCCAGCCCAAAAGGCAACCAAAATGCAGCCCACATCCGGGAGAATCTCAAGAGCAGGGGGTGGAGCAAGCCAGGCCTCAAACCACGAGAAGCTCCAGCCCAAAATGTAGCCAAAATGCAGCCCACATCCGGGAGAATCTCAAGAGCAGGGGGTGGAGCAAGCCAGGCCTCAAACCACGAGAAGCTCCAGCCCTAAAGGCAGCCAAAATGCAGCCCACATCCGGGACAATTTCAAGAGCAGGGAGTGGAGCAAGCCAGGCCTCAAACCACGAGAAGCTCCAGCCCAAAAGGCAGCCAAAATGCAGCCCACATCCGGGAGAATATCAAGAGCAGGGGGTGGAGCAAGCCAGGCCTCTAACCATGAGAATCTGCAGCCCAAAAGGCAGCCAAAATGCAGCCCACATCCGGGAGAATCTCAAGAGCAGGGGGTGGAGCAAGCCAGGCCTCAAACCACGAGAAGCTCCAGCCCAAAATGCAGCCAAAATACAGGCCACATCCGGGAGAATCTCAAGAGCAGGGGGTGGAGCAAGCCAGGCCTCAAACCACGAGAAGCTCCAGCCCTAAAGGCAGCCAAAATCCAGCCCACATCCGGGAGAATCTCAAGAGCAGGGGGTGGAGCAAGCCAGGCCTCAAATCACGAGAAGCTCCAGCCCAAAAGGCAGCCAAAATCCAGACCACATCCGGGAGAATATCAAGAGTAGGAGGTGGAGCAAGCCAGGTCTCAAACCACGAGAAGCTCCAGACCAAAAGGCAGCCAAAATGCAGCCCACATCCAAAAGAATATGAAGAGGAGGGGGTGGAGCACGTCAGGCCTCAAACCACGAGAAGCTCCAGCCCAAAATGCAGCCAAAATCTAGCCCACCTCCGGGAGAATCTCAAGAGCAGGGGGTGGAGCAAGCCAGGCCTCAAACCACGAGAAGCTCCAGCCCAAAAAGCAGCCAAAATCCAGCCCACATCCGGGAGAATATCAAGAGTAGGAGGTGGAGCAAGCCAGGCCTCAAACCACGAGAAGCTCCAGCCCAAAAGGCAGCCAAAATGCAGCCCACATCCGGGAGATTCTCAAGAGCAGGGGGTGGAGCAAGCCAGGCCTCAAACCTCGAGAAGCTCCAGCCCAAAAGGCAGCCAAAATGCAGCCCACATCCGGGAGAACCTCAAGAACAGGGGGTGGAGCAAGCCAGGCCTCAAACCACGAGAAGCTCCAGCCCAAGAATCACCCAGAATGCAGCCCACATGCGGGAGAATCTCAAGAGCAGGGGGTGGAGCAAGGCAGGCCTCAAACCACGAGAAGCTCCAGCCCAAAATGTAGCCAAAATCCAGCCCACATCCAGGAGAATTTCAAGAGCAGGGGGTGGAGCAAGCCAGGCCTCAAACCACGAGAAGATCCAGCCCAAGTATCTGCCAAAATGCAGCCCACATCCAGGAGAATTTCAAGAGCAGGGGGTGGAGCAAGCCAGGCCTCAAACCTCGAAAAGCTCCAGCCCAAAATGCAGCCAAATTCCAGCCCACATCCGGGAGATTCTCAAGAGCAGGGGGTGGAGCAAGCCAGGCCTCAAACCTCGAGAAGCTGCAGCCCAAAAGGCAGCCAAAATGCAGCCCACATCCGGGAGAATCTCAAGAGCAGGGGGTGGAGCAAGCCAGGCCTCAAACCACGAGAAGCTCCAGCCCAAAAGGCAGCCAAAATGCAGCCCACATCCGGGTCAATTTCAAGAGCAGGGGGTGGAGCAAGCCAGGCCTCAAACCACGAGAAGCTCCAGCCCAAAAGGCAGCCAAAATGCAGCCCACATCCGGGAGAATCTCAAGAGCAGGGGGTGGAGCAAGCCAGGCCTCAAACCACGAGAAGCTCCAGCCCAAAAGGCAGCCAAAATGCAGCCCACATCCGGGAGAATCTCAAGAGCAGGGGGTGGAGCAAGCCAGGCTTCAAACCACGAGAAGCTCCAGCCCAAAAGGCAACCAAAATGCAGCCCACATCCGGGAGAATCTCAAGAGCAGGGGGTGGAGCAAGCCAGGCCTCAAACCACGAGAAGCTCCAGCCCAAAATGTAGCCAAAATGCAGCCCACATCCGGGAGAATCTCAAGAGCAGGGGGTGGAGCAAGCCAGGCCTCAAACCACGAGAAGCTGCAGCCCAAAAGGCAGCCAAAATCCAGCCCACATCCGGGAGAATATCAAGAGTAGGAGGTGGAGCAAGCCAGGTCTCAAACCACGAGAAGCTCCAGACCAAAAGGCAGCCAAAATGCAGCCCACATCCAAAAGAATATGAAGAGGAGGGGGTGGAGCACGTCAGGCCTCAAACCACGAGAAGCTCCAGCCCAAAATGCAGCCAAAATCTAGCCCACCTCCGGGAGAATCTCAAGAGCAGGGGGTGGAGCAAGCCAGGCCTCAAACCACAAGAAGCTCCAGCCCAAAAAGCAGCCAAAATCCAGCCCACATCCGGGAGCATATGAAGAGTAGGAGGTGGAGCAAGCCAGGCCTCAAACCACGAGAAGCTCCAGCACAAAAGGCAGCCAAAATGCAGCCCACATCCGGGAGATTCTCAAGAGCAGGGGGTGGAGCAAGCCAGGCCTCAAACCTCGAGAAGCTCCAGCCCAAAAGGCAGCCAAAATGCAGCCCACATCCGGGAGAATCTCAAGAGCAGGGGGTGGAGCAAGCCAGGCCTCAAACCACGAGAAGCTCCAGCCCAAAAGGCAGCCAAAATGCAGCCCACATCCGGGAGAATCTCAAGAGCAGGGGGTGGAGCAAGCCAGGCCTCAAACCACGAGAAGCTCCAGCCCAAAATGTAGACAAAATGCAGCCCACATCCGGGAGAATCTCAAGAGCAGGGGGTGGAGCAAGCCAGGCCTCAAACCTCGAGAAGCTCCAGCCCAAAACGCAGCCAAAATGCAGCCCACATCCGGGAGAATCTCAAGAGCAGGGGGTGGAGCAAGCCAGGCCTCAAACCACGAGAAGCTCCAGCCCAAGAATCACCCAGAATGCAGCCCACATCCGGGAGAATCTCAAGAGCAGGGGGTGGAGCAAGGCAGGCCTCAAACCACGAGAAGCTCCAGCCCAAGTATCAGCCAAAATGCAGCCCACATCCGGGAGCATATGAAGAGCAGGGTGTGGAGCAAGCCAGGCCTCAAACCACGAGAAGCTGCAGCCCAAAATGCAGCCAAAATCCAGCCCACATCCGGGAGATTGTCAAGAGCAGGGGGTGGAGCAAGCCAGGCCTCAAACCACGAGAAGCTCCAGCCCAAAAGGCAGCCAAAATGCAGGCCACATCCGGGAGAATCTCAAGAGCAGGGGGTGGAGCAAGCCAGGACTCAAACCACGAGAAGCTCCAGCCCAAGAATCACCCAGAATGCAGCCCACATCCGGGAGAATCTCAAGAGCAGGGGGTGGAGCAAGGCAGGCCTCAAACCACGAGAAGCTCCAGCCCAAAATGTAGCCAAAATCCAGCCCACATCCAGGAGAATTTCAAGAGCAGGGGGTGGAGCAAGCCAGGCCTCAAACCACGAGAAGCTCCAGCCCAAGTATCAGCCAAAATGCAGCCCACATCCAGGAGCATATGAAGAGCAGGGTGTGGAGCAAGCCAGGCCTCAAACCACGAGAAGCTCCATCCCAAAATGCAGCCAAAATGCAGCCCACATCCAGGAGATTGTCAAGAGCAGGGGGTGGAGCAAGCCAGGCCTCAAACCAGGAGAAGCTCCAGCCCTAAAGGCAGCCAAAATCCAGCCCACATCCGGGAGAATCTCAAGAGCAGGGGGTGGAGCAAGCCAGGCCTCAAACCACGAGAAGCTCCAGCCCAAAAGGCAGCCAAAATGCAGCCCACATCCGGGAGAATCTCAAGAGCAGGGGGTGGAGCAAGCCAGGCCTCAAACCACGAGAAGCTCCAGCCCAAAAGGCAGCCAAAATGCAGCCCACATCCGGGAGAATCTCAAGAGCAGGGGGTGGAGCAAGCCAGGCCTCAAACCACGAGAAGCTCCAGCCCAAAATGTAGACAAAATGCAGCCCACATCCGGGAGAATCTCAAGAGCAGGGGGTGGAGCAAGCCAGGCCTCAAACCACGAGAAGCTCCAGCCCTAAAGGCAGCCAAAATGCAGCCCACATCCGGGAGAATCTCAAGAGCAGGGGGTGGAGCAAGCCAGGCCTCAAACCACGAGAAGCTCCAGCCCAAAAGGCAGCCAAAATGCAGCCCACATCCGGGAGAATCTCAAGAGCAGGGGGTGGAGCAAGCCAGGCCTCAAACCACGAGAAGCTCCAGCCCAAGAATCACCCAGAATGCAGCCCACATCCGGGAGAATCTCAAGAGCAGGGGGTGGAGCAAGGCAGGCCTCAAACCACGAGAAGCTCCAGCCCAAGTATCAGCCAAAATGCAGCCCACATCCGGGAGCATATGAAGAGCAGGGTGTGGAGCAAGCCAGGCCTCAAACCACGAGAAGCTGCAGCCCAAAATGCAGCCAAAATCCAGCCCACATCCGGGAGATTGTCAAGAGCAGGGGGTGGAGCAAGCCAGGCCTCAAACCACGAGAAGCTCCAGCCCTAAAGGCAGCCAAAATCCAGCCCACATCCGGGAGAATCTCAAGAGCAGGGGGTGGAGCAAGCCAGGCCTCAAACCACGAGAAGCTCCAGCCCAAGAATCACCCAGAATGCAGCCCACATCCGGGAGAATCTCAAGAGCAGGGGGTGGAGCAAGGCAGGCCTCAAACCACGAGAAGCTCCAGCCCAAAATGTAGCCAAAATCCAGCCCACATCCAGGAGAATTTCAAGAGCAGGGGGTGGAGCAAGCCAGGCCTCAAACCACGAGAAGCTCCAGCCCAAGTATCAGCCAAAATGCAGCCCACATCCAGGAGCATATGAAGAGCAGGGTGTGGAGCAAGCCAGGCCTCAAACCACGAGAAGCTCCATCCCAAAATGCAGCCAAAATGCAGCCCACATCCGGGAGATTGTCAAGAGCAGGGGGTGGAGCAAGCCAGGCCTCAAACCACGAGAAGCTCCAGCCCTAAAGGCAGCCAAAATCCAGCCCACATCCGGGAGAATCTCAAGAGCAGGGGGTGGAGCAAGCCAGGCCTCAAACCACGAGAAGCTCCTGCCCAAAATGCAGCCAAAATGCAGGCCACATCCGGGAGAATATCAAGAGTAGGAGGTGGAGCAAGCCAGGCCTCAAACCATGAGAAGCTCCAGCCCAAAAGGCAGCCAAAATGCAGGCCACATCCGGGAGAATCTCAAGAGCAGGGGGTGGAGCAAGCCAGGCCTCAAACCACGAGAAGCTCCAGCCCAAAAGGCAGCCAAAATCCAGAACACATCCGGGAGAATCTCAAGAGCAGGGGGTGGAGCAAGCCAGGCCTCAAACCACGAGAAGCTCCAGCCCAAGAATCACCCAGAATGCAGCCCACATGCGGGAGAATCTCAAGAGCAGGGGGTGGAGCAAGGCAGGCCTCAAACCACGAGAAGCTCCAGCCCAAAATGTAGCCAAAATCCAGCCCACATCCAGGAGAATTTCAAGAGCAGGGGGTGGAGCAAGCCAGGCCTCAAACCACGAGAAGATCCAGCCCAAGTATCAGCCAAAATGCAGCCCACATCCAGGAGAATTTCAAGAGCAGGGTGTGGAGCAATCCAGGCCTCAAACCACGAGAAGCTCCAGCCCAAAATGCAGCCAAAATCCAGCCCACATCCGGGAGAATCTCAAGAGCAGGGGGTGGAGCAAGCCAGTCCTCAAACCTCGAAAAGCTCCAGCCCAAAATGCAGCCAAAATCCAGCCCACATCCGGGAGATTCTCAAGAGCAGGGGGTGGAGCAAGCCAGGCCTCAAACCTCGAGAAGCTGCAGCCCAAAAGGCAGCCAAAATGCAGCCCACATCCGGGAGAATCTCAAGAGCAGGGGGTCGAGCAAGCCAGGTCTCAAACCACGAGAAGCTCCAGCCCAAAAGGCAGCCAAAATGCAGCCCACATCCGGGACAATTTCAAGAGCAGGGAGTGGAGCAAGCCAGGCCTCAAACCATGAGAAGCTCCAGCCCAAAATGCAGCCAAAATCCAGCCCACATCCGGGAGAATCTCAAGAGCAGGGGGTGGAGCAAGCCAGGCCTCAAACCTCGAGAAGCTCCAGCCCAAAAGGCAGCCAAAATCCAGCCCACATCCGGGAGAATATCAAGAGTAGGAGGTGGAGCAAGCCAGGCCTCAAACCACGAGAAGCTCCAGCCCAAAAGGCAGCCAAAATGCAGCCCACATCCGGGAGAATCTCAAGAGCAGGGGGTGGAGCAAGCCAGGCCTCAAACCACGAGAAGCTCCAGCCCAAAAGGCAGCCAAAATGCAGCCCACATCCGGGACAATTTCAAGAGCAGGGGGTGGAGCAAGCCAGGCCCCAAACCACGAGAATCTCCAGCCCAAGTATCAGCCAAAATGCAGCCCACATCCGGGAGAATATCAAGAGAAGGGAGTGGAGCAAGCCAGGCCTCAAACCATGAGAAGCTCCAGCCCAAAAGGCAGCCAAAATGCAGGCCACATCCGGGCGAATATCAAGAGTAGGAGGTGGAGCAAGCCAGGCCTCAAACCACGAGAAGCTCCAGCCCAAAAGGCAGCCAAAATGCAGCCCACATCCGGGAGAATCTCAAGAGCAGGGGGTGGAGCAAGCCAGGCCTCAAACCTCGAGAAGCTCCAGCCCAAAAGGCAGCCAAAATGCAGCCCACATCCGGGAGAATCTCAAGAGCAGGGGGTGGAGCAAGCCAGGCCTCAAACCTCGAGAAGCTCCAGCCCAAAAGGCAGCCAAAATGCAGCCCACATCCGGGAGAATCTCAAGAGCAGGGGGTGGAGCAAGCCAGGCCTCAAACCACGAGAAGCTCCAGCCCAAAATGCAGCCAAAATGCAGCCCACATCCGGGAGAATCTCAAGAGCAGGGGGTGGAGCAAGCCAGGCCTCAAACCACGAGAAGCTCCAGCCCAAAATGTAGCCAAAATGCAGCCCACATCCGGGAGAATCTCAAGAGCAGGGGGTGGAGCAAGCCAGGCCTCAAACCACGAGAAGCTCCAGCCCTAAAGGCAGCCAAAATCCAGCCCACATCCGGGAGAATCTCAAGAGCAGGGGGTGGAGCAAGCCAGGCCTCAAACCACGAGAAGCTCCAGCCCAAAAGGCAGCCAAAATCCAGCCCACATCCGGGAGAATATCAAGAGCAGGGGGTGGAGCAAGCCAGGCCTCAAACCACGAGAAGCTCCAGCCCAAAAGGCAGCCAAAATGCAGCCCACATCCGGGAGAATCTCAAGAGCAGGGGGTGGAGCAAGCCAGGCCTCAAACCACGAGAAGCTCCAGCCCAAAATACAGCCAAAATCCAGGCCACATCCGGGAGATTCTCAAGAGCAGGGGGTGGAGCAAGCCAGGCCTCAAACCTCGAGAAGCTCCAGCCCAAAAGGCAGCCAAAATCCAGCCCACATCTGGGAGAATATCAAGAGTAGGGGGTGGAGCAAGCCAGGCCTCAAACCATGAGAAGCTCCAGCCCAAAATGCAGCCAAAATGCAGCCCACATCCGGGAGATTCTCAAGAGCAGGGGGTGGAGCAAGCCAGGCCTCAAACCTCGAGAAGCTCCAGCCCAAAAGGCAGCCAAAATGCAGCCCACATCCGGGAGAATCTCAAGAGCAGGGGGTGGAGCAAGCCAGGCCTCAAACCATGAGAAGCTCCAGCCCAAAGTGCAGCCAAAATGCAGCCCACCTCCAGGAGAATCTCAAGAGCAGGGGGTGGAGCAAGCCAGGCCTCAAACCACGAGAAGCTCCAGCCCAAAATGTAGCCAAAATGCAGCCCACATCCGGGAGAATCTCAAGAGCAGGGGGTGGAGCAAGCCAGGCCTCAAACCACGAGAAGCTCCAGCCCTAAATGCAGCCAAAATGCAGCCCACATCTGGGAGAATCTCAAGAGCAGGGGGTGGAGCAAGCCAGGCCTCAAACCACGAGAAGCTCCAGCCCTAAAGGCAGCCAAAATCCAGCCCACATCCGGGAGAATCTCAAGAGCAGGGGGTGGAGCAAGCCAGGCCTCAAACCACGAGAAGCTCCAGCCCAAAAGGCAGCCAAAATCCAGCCCACATCCAGGAGAATAACAAGAGTAGGAGGTGGAGCAAGCCAGGCCTCAAACCACAAGAAGCTCCAGCCCAAAAGGCAGCCAAAATGCAGCCCACATCCAAAAGAATATGAAGAGGAGGGGGTGGAGCACGCCAGGCCTCAAACCACGAGAAGCTCCAGCCCAAAATGCAGCCAAAATCTAGCCCACCTCCGGGAGAATCTCAAGAGCAGGGGGTGGAGCAAGCCAGGCCTCAAACCACGAGAAGCTCCAGCCCAAAAGTCAGCCAAAATGCAGCCCACATCCGGGAGAATCTCAAGAGCAGGGGGTGGAGCAAGCCAGGCCTCAAACCACGAGAAGCTCCAGCCCAAGAATCACCCAGAATGCAGCCCACATCCGGGAGAATCTCAAGAGTAGGGGGTGGAGCAAGCCAGGCCTCAAACCTCGAGAAGCTCCAGCAAAAAAAGGCAGCCAAAATCCAGCCCACATCCGGGAGATTCTCAAGAGCAGGGTGTGGAGCAAGCCAGGCCTCAATCCTCGAGTAGCTCCAGCCCAAAAAGCAGCCAAAATGCAGCCCACCTCGGGGAGAATCTCAAGAGCAGGGGGTGGAGCAAGCCAGGCCTCAAACCACGAGAAGCTCCAGCCCAAGAATCACCCAGAATGCAGCCCACATCTGGGAGAATCTCAAGAGCAGGGGGTGGAGCAAGGCAGGCCTCAAACCACGAGAAGCTCCAGCCCAAGTATCAGCCAAAATGCAGCCCACATCCAGGAGCATATGAAGAGCAGGGTGTGGAGAAAGCCAGGCCTCAAACCACGAGAAGCTCCAGCCCAAAATGCAGCCAAAATCCAGCCCACATCCGGGAGATTCTCAAGAGCAGGGGGTGGAGCAAACCAGGCCTCAAACCTCGAGAAGCTCCAGCCCAAAATGCAGCCAAAATCCAGCCCACATCCGGGAGAATATCAAGAGTAGGGTGAGGAGGAAGGCAGGCCTCAAACCACGAGAAGCTCCAGCCCAAAAGGCAGCCAAAATGCAGCCCACATCCGGGAGATTCTCAAGAGCAGGGTGTGGAGCAAGCCAGGCCTCAAACCTCAAGAAGCTCCAGCCCTAAGGGCAGCCAAAATCCAGCCCACATCCGGGAGAATATCAAGAGCAGGGGGTGGAGCAAGCCAGGCCTCAAACCATGAGAATCTGCAGCCAAAAAGTCAGCCAAAATGCAGCCCACATCAGGGAGAATCTCAAGAGCAGGGGGTGGAGCAATCCAGGCCTCAAACCACGAGAAGCTCCAGCCCAAAAGGCAGCCAAAATGCAGCCCACATCCGGGAGAATCTCAAGAGCAGGGGGTGGAGCAAGCCAGGCCTCAATCCACGAGAAGCTCCAGCCCAAGAATCACCCAGAATGCAGCCCACATCCGGGAGAATCTCAAGAGCAGGGGGTGGAGCAAGGCAGGCCTCAAACCACGAGAAGCTCCAGCCCAATTGTCAGCCAAAATGCAGCCCACATCCGGGAGCATATGAAGAGCTGGGTGTGGAGCCATCCAGGCCTCAAACCACGAGAAGCTCCAGCCCAAAATGCAGCCAAAATCCAGCCCACATCCGGGAGATTGTCAAGAGCAGGGGGTGGAGCAAGCCAGGCCTCAAACCACGAGAAGCTCCAGCCCAAAAGGCAGCCAAAATCCAGCCCACATCCGGGAGAATCTCAAGAGTAGGAGGTGGAGCAAGCCAGGCCTCAAACCATGAGAAGCTCCAGCCCAAAAGGTAGCCAAAATGCAGGCCACATCCGGGAGAATCTCAAGAGCAGGGGGTGGAGCAAGGCAGGCCTCAAACCACGAGAAGCTCCAGGCCAAGTATCAGCCAAAATGCAGCCCACATCCAGGAGCATATGAAGAGCCGGGTGTGGAGAAACCAGGCCTCAAACCACGAGAAGCTGCAGCCCAAAAGGCAGCCAAAATGCAGCCCACATCCGGGAGAATCTCAAGAGCAGGGGGTCGAGCAAGCCAGGTCTCAAACCACGAGAAGCTCCAGCCCAAAAGGCAGCCAAAATGCAGCCCACATCCGGGACAATTTCAAGAGCAGGGAGTGGAGCAAGCCAGGCCTCAAACCATGAGAAGCTCCAGCCCAAAATGCAGCCAAAATCCAGCCCACATCCGGGAGAATCTCAAGAGCAGGGGGTGGAGCAAGCCAGGCCCCAAACCACGAGAATCTCCAGCCCAAGTATCAGCCAAAATGCAGCCCACATCCGGGAGAATATCAAGAGCAGGGAGTGGAGCAAGCCAGGCTTCAAACCATGAGAAGCTCCAGCCCAAAAGGCAGCCAAAATGCAGGCCACATCCGGGAGAATATCAAGAGTAGGAGGTGGAGCAAGCCAGGCCTCAAACCACGAGAAGCTCCAGCCCAAAAGGCAGCCAAAATGCAGCCCACATCCGGGAGAATCTCAAGAGCAGGGGGTGGAGCAAGCCAGGCCTCAAAGCTCGAGAAGCTCCAGCCCAAAAGGCAGCCAAAATGCAGCCCACATCCGGGAGAATCTCAAGAGCAGGGGGTGGAGCAAGCCAGGCCTCAAACCTCGAGAAGCTCCAGCCCAAAAGGCAGCCAAAATCCAGCCCACATCCGGGAGAATCTCAAGAGCAGGGGGTGGAGCAAGCCAGGCCTCAAACCACGAGAAGCTCCAGCCCAAAATGCAGCCAAAATGCAGCCCACATCCGGGAGAATCTCAAGAGCAGGGGGTGGAGCAAGCCAGGCCTCAAACCACGAGAAGCTCCAGCCCAAAATGTAGCCAAAATGCAGCCCACATCCGGGAGAATCTCAAGAGCAGGGGGTGGAGCAAGCCAGGCCTCAAACCACGAGAAGCTCCAGCCCTAAAGGCAGCCAAAATGCAGCCCACATCCGGGAGAATCTCAAGAGCAGGGGGTGGAGCAAGCCAGGCCTCAAACCACGAGAAGCTCCAGCCCAAAAGGCAGCCAAAATCCAGCCCACATCCGGGAGAATATCAAGAGCAGGGGGTGGAGCAAGCCAGGCCTCAAACCACGAGAAGCTCCAGCCCAAAAGGCAGCCAAAATGCAGCCCACATCCGGGAGAATCTCAAGAGCAGGGGGTGGAGCAAGCCAGGCCTCAAACCACGAGAAGCTCCAGCCCAAAATACAGCCAAAATGCAGGCCACATCCGGGAGATTCTCAAGAGCAGGGGGTGGAGCAAGCCAGGCCTCAAACCTCGAGAAGCTCCAGCCCAAAAGGCAGCCAAAATCCAGCCCACATCTGGGAGAATATCAAGAGTAGGGGGTGGAGCAAGCCAGGCCTCAAACCATGAGAAGCTCCAGCCCAAAATGCAGCCAAAATGCAGCCCACATCCGGGAGATTCTCAAGAGCAGGGGGTGGAGCAAGCCAGGCCTCAAACCTCGAGAAGCTCCAGCCCAAAAGGCAGCCAAAATGCAGCCCACATCCGGGAGAATCTCAAGAGCAGGGGGTGGAGCAAGCCAGGCCTCAAACCATGAGAAGCTCCAGCCCAAAAGGCAGCCAAAATGCAGCCCACCTCCAGGAGAATCTCAAGAGCAGGGGGTGGAGCAAGCCAGGCCTCAAACCACGAGAAGCTCCAGCCCAAAATGTAGCCAAAATGCAGCCCACATCCGGGAGAATCTCAAGAGCAGGGGGTGGAGCAAGCCAGGCCTCAAACCACGAGAAGCTCCAGCCCTAAATGCAGCCAAAATGCAGCCCACATCCGGGAGAATCTCAAGAGCAGGGGGTGGAGCAAGCCAGGCCTCAAACCACGAGAAGCTCCAGCCCTAAAGGCAGCCAAAATCCAGCCCACATCCGGGAGAATCTCAAGAGCAGGGGGTGGAGCAAGCCAGGCCTCAAACCACGAGAAGCTCCAGCCCAAAAGGCAGCCAAAATCCAGCCCACATCCGGGAGAATAACAAGAGTAGGAGGTGGAGCAAGCCAGGCCTCAAACCACAAGAAGCTCCAGCCCAAAAGGCAGCCAAAATGCAGCCCACATCCAAAAGAATATGAAGAGGAGGGGGTGGAGCACGCCAGGCCTCAAACCACGAGAAGCTCCAGCCCAAAATGCAGCCAAAATCTAGCCCACCTCCGGGAGAATCTCAAGAGCAGGGGGTGGAGCAAGCCAGGCCTCAAACCACGAGAAGCTCCAGCCCAAAAGGCAGCCAAAATGCAGCCCACATCCGGGAGAATCTCAAGAG
Source organism: Rhynochetos jubatus (assembly GCA_027574665.1). Classification (NCBI taxonomy): domain Eukaryota; kingdom Metazoa; phylum Chordata; class Aves; order Eurypygiformes; family Rhynochetidae; genus Rhynochetos; species Rhynochetos jubatus. Next base: position 1,552,165 of record JAQBHY010000080.1, on the reverse strand, counting down.
CAGGGGGTGGAGCAAGCCAGGCCTCAAACCACGAGAAGCTCCAGCCCAAGAATCACCCAGAATGCAGCCCACATCCGGGAGAATCTCAAGAGTAGGGGGTGGAGCAAGCCAGGCCTCAAACCTCGAGAAGCTCCAGCAAAAAAAGGCAGCCAAAATCCAGCCCACATCCGGGAGATTCTCAAGAGCAGGGTGTGGAGCAAGCCAGGCCTCAATCCTCGAGTAGCTCCAGCCCAAAAAGCAGCCAAAATGCAGCCCACCTCGGGGAGAATCACAAGAGCAGGGGGTGGAGCAAGCCAGGCCTCAAACCACGAGAAGCTCCAGCCCAAGAATCACCCAGAATGCAGCCCACATCTGGGAGAATCTCAAGAGCAGGGGGTGGAGCAAGGCAGGCCTCAAACCACGAGAAGCTCCAGCCCAAGTATCAGCCAAAATGCAGCCCACATCCAGGAGCATATGAAGAGCAGGGTGTGGAGAAAGCCAGGCCTCAAACCACGAGAAGCTCCAGCCCAAAATGCAGCCAAAATCCAGCCCACATCCGGGAGATTCTCAAGAGCAGGGGGTGGAGCAAACCAGGCCTCAAACCTCGAGAAGCTCCAGCCCAAAATGCAGCCAAAATCCAGCCCACATCCGGGAGAATATCAAGAGTAGGGGGTGGAACAAGCCAGGCCTCAAACCACGAGAAGCTCCAGCCCAAAAATGCAGCCAAAATGCAGCCCACATCCGGGAGATTCTCAAGAGCAGGGTGTGGAGCAAGCCAGGCCTCAAACCTCAAGAAGCTCCAGCCCTAAGGGCAGCCAAAATCCAGCCCACATCCGGGAGAATATCAAGAGCAGGGGTGGAGCAAGCCAGGCCTCAAACCATGAGAATCTGCAGCCAAAAAGTCAGCCAAAATGCAGCCCACATCAGGGAGAATCTCAAGAGCAGGGGGTGGAGCAATCCAGGCCTCAAACCACGAGAAGCTCCAGCCCAAAAGGCAGCCAAAATGCAGCCCACATCCGGGAGAATCTCAAGAGCAGGGGGTGGAGCAAGCCAGGCCTCAATCCACGAGAAGCTCCAGCCCAAGAATCACCCAGAATGCAGCCCACATCCGGGAGAATCTCAAGAGCAGGGGGTGGAGCAAGGCAGGCCTCAAACCACGAGAAGCTCCAGCCCAAAATGCAGCCAAAATCCAGCCCACATCCGGGAGATTGTCAAGAGCAGGGGGTGGAGCAAGCCAGGCCTCAAACCACGAGAAGCTCCAGCCCAAAAGGCAGTCAAAATCCAGCCCACATCCGGGAGAATCTCAAGAGCAGGGGGTGGAGCAAGCCAGGCCTCAAACCACGAGAAGCTCCAGCCCAAAAGGCAGCCAAAATCCAGCCCACATCCGGGAGAATCTCAAGAGCAGGGGGTGGAGCAAGGCAGGCCTCAAACCACGAGAAGCTCCAGGCCAAGTATCAGCCAAAATGCAGCCCACATCCAGGAGCATATGAAGAGCCGGGTGTGGAGAAAGCCAGGCCTCAAACCACGAGAAGCTCCAGCCCAAAATGCAGCCAAAATCCAGCCCACATCCGGGAGATTCTCAAGAGCAGGGGGTGGAGCAAACCAGGCCTCAAACCTCGAGAAGCTCCAGCCCAAAATGCAGCCAAAATCCAGCCCACATCCGGGAGAATATCAAGAGTAGGGGTTGGAACAAGCCAGGCCTCAAACCATGAGAAGCTCCAGCCCAAAAGGCAGCCAAAATGCAGCCCACATCCGGGAGATTCTCAAGAGCAGGGGGTGGAGCAAGCCAGGCCTCAAAGCTCGAGAAGCTCCAGCCCAAAAGGCAGCCAAAATGCAGCCCACATCCGGGAGAATCTCAAGAGCAGGGGGTGGAGCAAGCCAGGCCTCAAACCACGAGAAGCTCCAGCCCAAAAGGCAGCCAAAATGCAGCCCACATCCGGGAGAATCTCAAGAGCAGGGGGTGGAGCAAGCCAGGCCTCAAACCTCGAGAAGCTCCAGCCCAAAAGGCAGCCAAAATGCAGCCCACATCCGGGAGAATATCAAGAGCAGGGGTGGAGCAAGGCAGGCCTCAAACCACGAGAAGCTCCAGCCCAAAATGTAGCCAAAATGCAGCCCACATCAGGGAGAATTTCAAGAGCAGGGGGTGGAGCAAGCCAGGCCTCAAACCACGAGAAGCTCCAGCCCACAAGGCAGCCAAAATCCAGCCCACATCCAGGAGAATCTCAAGAGCAGGGGGTGCAGCAAGCCAGGCCTCAAACCACGAGAAGCTCCAGCCCAAGTATCAGCCAAAATGCAGCCCACATCAAGGAGCATATGAAGAGCAGGGTGTGGAGCAAGCCAGGCCTCAAACCACGAGAAGCTCCAGCCCAAAAAGCAGCCAAAATCCAGCCCACATCCGGGAGAATATCAAGAGCAGGGGGTGGAGCAAGCCAGGCCTCAAACCACGAGAAGCTCCAGCCCAAAAGGCAGCCAAAATCCAGCCCACATCCGGGAGAATCTCAAGAGCAGGGGGTGGAGCAAGCCAGGCCTCAAACCACGAGAAGCTCCAGCCCAAGAATCACCCAGAATGCAGCCCACATCCGGGAGAATCTCAAGAGCAGGGGGTGGAGCAAGCCAGGCCTCAAACCACGAGAAGCTCCAGCCCAAATTGTAGCCAAAATCCAGCCCACATCCAGGAGAATTTCAAGAGCAGGGGGTGGAGCAAGCCAGGCCTGAAACCACGAGAAGATCCAGCCCAAGAATCACCCAGAATGCAGCCCACATCCGGGAGAATCTCAAGAGCAGGGGGTGGAGCAAGCCAGGCCTCAAACCACGAGAAGCTCCAGCCCAAATTGTAGCCAAAATCCAGCCCACATCCAGGAGAATTTCAAGAGCAGGGGGTGGAGCAAGCCAGGCCTGAAACCACGAGAAGATCCAGCCCAAGTATCAGCCAAAATGCAGCCCACATCCAGGAGAATTTCAAGAGCAGGGTGTGGAGCAATCCAGGCCTCAAACCACGAGAAGCTCCAGCCCAAAATGCAGCCAAAATCCAGCCCACATCCGGGAGATTCTCAAGAGCAGGGGGTGGAGCAAGCCAGGCCTCAAACCTCGAGAAGCTGCAGCCCAAAAGGCAGCCAAAATGCAGCCCACATCCGGGAGAATCTCAAGAGCAGGGGGTGGAGCAAGCCAGGCCTCAAACCACGAGAAGCTCCAGCCCAAAAGGCAGCCAAAATCCAGCCCACCTCCCGGGCAATTTCAAGAGCAGGGGGTGGAGCAAGCCAGGCATCAAACCACGAGAAGCTCCAGCCCAAGAATCACCCAGAATGCAGCCCACATCCGGGAGAATCTCAAGAGCAGGGGGTGGAGCAAGCCAGGCCTCAAACCACGAGAAGCTCCAGCCCAAATTGTAGCCAAAATCCAGCCCACATCCAGGAGAATTTCAAGAGCAGGGGGTGGAGCAAGCCAGGCCTGAAACCACGAGAAGATCCAGCCCAAGAATCACCCAGAATGCAGCCCACATCCGGGAGAATCTCAAGAGCAGGGGGTGGAGCAAGACAGGCCTCAAACCACGAGAAGCTCCAGCCCAAATTTTAGCCAAAATCCAGCCCACATCCAGGAGAATTTCAAGAGCAGGGGGTGGAGCAAGCCAGGCCTGAAACCACGAGAAGATCCAGCCCAAGCATCAGCCAAAATGCAGCCCACATCCAGGAGAATTTCAAGAGCAGGGTGTGGAGCAATCCAGGCCTCAAACCACGAGAAGCTCCAGCCCAAAATGCAGCCAAAATCCAGCCCACATCTGTGAGAATCTCAAGAGCAGGGGGTGGAGCAAGCCAGGCCTCAAACCACGAGAAGCTCCAGCCCAAAAGGCAGCCAAAATGCAGCCCACCTCCCGGGCAATTTCAAGAGCAGGGGGTGGAGCAAGCCAGGCCCCAAACCACGAGAAGCTCCAGCCCAAAAGGCAGCCAAAATCCAGCCCACATCCGGGAGAATAACAAGAGTAGGAGGTGGAGCAAGCCAGGCCTCAAACCACAAGAAGCTCCAGCCCAAAAGGCAGCCAAAATGCAGCCCACATCCAAAAGAATATGAAGAGGAGGGGGTGGAGCACGCCAGGCCTCAAACCACGAGAAGCTCCAGCCCAAAATGCAGCCAAAATCTAGCCCACCTCCGGGAGAATCTCAAGAGCAGGGGGTGGAGCAAGCCAGGCCTCAAACCACGAGAAGCTCCAGCCCAAAAGGCAGCCAAAATGCAGCCCACATCCGGGAGAATCTCAAGAGCAGGGGGTGGAGCAAGCCAGGCCTCAAACCACGAGAAGCTCCAGCCCAAGAATCACCCAGAATGCAGCCCACATCCGGGAGAATCTCAAGAGTAGGGGGTGGAGCAAGCCAGGCCTCAAACCTCGAGAAGCTCCAGCAAAAAAAGGCAGCCAAAATCCAGCCCACATCCGGGAGATTCTCAAGAGCAGGGTGTGGAGCAAGCCAGGCCTCAATCCTCGAGTAGCTCCAGCCCAAAAAGCAGCCAAAATGCAGCCCACCTCGGGGAGAATCTCAAGAGCAGGGGGTGGAGCAAGGCAGGCCTCAAACCACGAGAATCTCCAGCCCAAGTATCAGCCAAAATGCAGCCCACATCCAGGAGCATATGAAGAGCAGGGTGTGGAGAAAGCCAGGCCTCAAACCACGAGAAGCTCCAGCCCAAAATGCAGCCAAAATCCAGCCCACATCCGGGAGATTCTCAAGAGCAGGGGGTGGAGCAAACCAGGCCTCAAACCTCGAGAAGCTCCAGCCCAAAATGCAGCCAAAATCCAGCCCACATCCGGGAGAATATCAAGAGTAGGGGGTGGAACAAGCCAGGCCTAAAACCACGAGAAGCTCCAGCCCAAAAGGCAGCCAAAATGCAGCCCACATCCGGGAGATTCTCAAGAGCAGGGTGTGGAGCAAGCCAGGCCTCAAACCTCAAGAAGCTCCAGCCCTAAGGGCAGCCAAAATCCAGCCCACATCCGGGAGAATATCAAGAGCAGGGGTGGAGCAAGCCAGGCCTCAAACCATGAGAATCTGCAGCCAAAAAGTCAGCCAAAATGCAGCCCACATCAGGGAGAATCTCAAGAGCAGGGGGTGGAGCAATCCAGGCCTCAAACCACGAGAAGCTCCAGCCCAAAAGGCAGCCAAAATGCAGCCCACATCCGGGAGAATCTCAAGAGCAGGGGGTGGAGCAAGCCAGGCCTCAATCCACGAGAAGCTCCAGCCCAAGAATCACCCAGAATGCAGCCCACATCCGGGAGAATCTCAAGAGCAGGGGGTGGAGCAAGGCAGGCCTCAAACCACGAGAAGCTCCAGCCCAATTGTCAGCCAAAATGCAGCCCACATCCGGGAGCATATGAAGAGCTGGGTGTGGAGCCATCCAGGCCTCAAACCACGAGAAGCTCCAGCCCAAAATGCAGCCAAAATGCAGCCCACATCCGGGAGATTGTCAAGAGCAGGGGGTGGAGCAAGCCAGGCCTCAAACCACGAGAAGCTCCAGCCCAAAAGGCAGTCAAAATCCAGCCCACATCCGGGAGAATCTCAAGAGCAGGGGGTGGAGCAAGCCAGGCCTCAAACCACGAGAAGCTCCAGCCCAAAAGGCAGCCAAAATCCAGCCCACATCTGGGAGAATCTCAAGAGTAGGAGGTGGAGCAAGCCAGGCCTCAAACCATGAGAAGCTCCAGCCCAAAAGGTAGCCAAAATGCAGGCCACATCCGGGAGAATCTCAAGAGCAGGGGGTGGAGCAAGCCAGGCCTCAAACCACGAGAAGCTCCAGGCCAAGTATCAGCCAAAATGCAGCCCACATCCAGGAGCATATGAAGAGCCGGGTGTGGAGAAAGCCAGGCCTCAAACCACGAGAAGCTCCAGCCCAAAATGCAGCCAAAATCCAGCCCACATCCGGGAGATTCTCAAGAGCAGGGGGTGGAGCAAACCAGGCCTCAAACCTCGAGAAGCTCCAGCCCAAAATGCAGCCAAAATCCAGCCCACATCCGGGAGAATATCAAGAGTAGGGGTTGGAACAAGCCAGGCCTCAAACCATGAGAAGCTCCATCCCAAAAGGCAGCCAAAATGCAGCCCACATCCGGGAGATTCTCAAGAGCAGGGGGTGGAGCAAGCCAGGCCTCAAACCACGAGAAGCTCCAGCCCAAAAGGCAGCCAAAATGCAGCCCACATCCGGGAGAATCTCAAGAGCAGGGGGTGGAGCAAGCCAGGCCTCAAACCACGAGAAGCTCCAGCCCAAAAGGCAGCCAAAATGCAGCCCACATCCGGGAGAATCTCAAGAGCAGGGGGTGGAGCAAGCCAGGCCTCAAACCTCGAGAAGCTCCAGCCCAAAAGGCAGCCAAAATGCAGCCCACATCCGGGAGAATATCAAGAGCAGGGGTGGAGCAAGGCAGGCCTCAAACCACGAGAAGCTCCAGCCCAAAATGTAGCCAAAATGCAGCCCACATCAGGGAGAATTTCAAGAGCAGGGGGTGGAGCAAGCCAGGCCTCAAACCACGAGAAGCTCCAGCCCTAAAGGCAGCCAAAATCCAGCCCACATCCAGGAGAATCTCAAGAGCAGGGGGTGCAGCAAGCCAGGCCTCAAACCACGAGAAGCTCCAGCCCAAAAGGCAGCCAAAATGCAGCCCACATGCGGGAGAATCTCAAGAGCAGGGGGTGGAGCAAGGCAGGCCTCAAACCACGAGAAGCTCCAGCCCAAATTGTAGCCAAAATCCAGCCCATATCCAGGAGAATCTCAAGAGCAGGGGGTGGAGCAAGCCAGGCCTCAAACCACGAGAAGCTCCAGCCCAAGTATCAGCCAAAATGCAGCCCACATCAAGGAGCATATGAAGAGCAGGGTGTGGAGCAAGCCAGGCCTCAAACCACGAGAAGCTCCAGCCCAAAAAGCAGCCAAAATCCAGCCCACATCCGGGAGAATATCAAGAGCAGGGGCTGGAGCAAGCCAGGCCTCAAACCACGAGAAGCTCCAGCCCAAAATGCAGCCAAAATCCAGCCCACATCCGGGAGAATCTCAAGAGCAGGGGGTGGAGCAAGCCAGGCCTCAAACCACGAGAAGCTCCAGCCCAAGAATCACCCAGAATGCAGCCCACATCCGGGAGAATCTCAAGAGCAGGGGGTGGAGCAAGCCAGGCCTCAAACCACGAGAAGCTCCAGCCCAAATTGTAGCCAAAATCCAGCCCACATCCAGGAGAATTTCAAGAGCAGGGGGTGGAGCAAGCCAGGCCTGAAACCACGAGAAGATCCAGCCCAAGAATCACCCAGAATGCAGCCCACATCCGGGAGAATCTCAAGAGCAGGGGGTGGAGCAAGCCAGGCCTCAAACCACGAGAAGCTCCAGCCCAAATTGTAGCCAAAATCCAGCCCACATCCAGGAGAATTTCAAGAGCAGGGGGTGGAGCAAGCCAGGCCTGAAACCACGAGAATCTCCAGCCCAAGTATCAGCCAAAATGCAGCCCACATCCAGGAGAATTTCAAGAGCAGGGTGTGGAGCAATCCAGGCCTCAAACCACGAGAAGCTCCAGCCCAAAATGCAGCCAAAATCCAGCCCACATCCGGGAGATTCTCAAGAGCAGGGGGTGGAGCAAGCCAGGCCTCAAACCTCGAGAAGCTGCAGCCCAAAAGGCAGCCAAAATGCAGCCCACATCCGGGAGAATCTCAAGAGCAGGGGGTGGAGCAAGCCAGGCCTCAAACCACGAGAAGCTCCAGCCCAAAAGGCAGCCAAAATGCAGCCCACCTCCCGGGCAATTTCAAGAGCAGGGGGTGGAGCAAGCCAGGCATCAAACCACGAGAAGCTCCAGCCCAAGAATCACCCAGAATGCAGCCCACATCCGGGAGAATCTCAAGAGCAGGGGGTGGAGCAAGCCAGGCCTCAAACCACGAGAAGCTCCAGCCCAAATTGTAGCCAAAATCCAGCCCACATCCAGGAGAATTTCAAGAGCAGGGGGTGGAGCAAGCCAGGCCTGAAACCACGAGAAGATCCAGCCCAAGAATCACCCAGAATGCAGCCCACATCCGGGAGAATCTCAAGAGCAGGGGGTGGAGCAAGACAGGCCTCAAACCACGAGAAGCTCCAGCCCAAATTGTAGCCAAAATCCAGCCCACATCCAGGAGAATTTCAAGAGCAGGGGGTGGAGCAAGCCAGGCCTGAAACCACGAGAAGATCCAGCCCAAGTATCAGCCAAAATGCAGCCCACATCCAGGAGAATTTCAAGAGCAGGGTGTGGAGCAATCCAGGCCTCAAACCACGAGAAGCTCCAGCCCAAAATGCAGCCAAAATCCAGCCCACATCCGGGAGATTCTCAAGAGCAGGGGGTGGAGCAAGCCAGGCCTCAAACCTCGAGAAGCTGCAGCCCAAAAGGCAGCCAAAATGCAGCCCACATCCGGGAGAATCTCAAGAGCAGGGGGTGGAGCAAGCCAGGCCTCAAACCACGAGAAGCTCCAGCCCAAAAGGCAGCCAAAATGCAGCCCACCTCCCGGGCAATTTCAAGAGCAGGGGGTGGAGCAAGCCAGGCCCCAAACCACGAGAATCTCCAGCCGAAGTATCAGCCAAAATGCAGCCCACATCCAGGAGAATATCAAGAGCAGAGAGTGGAGCAAGCCAGGCCTCAAACCATGAGAAAATCCAGCCCAAAAGGCAGCCAAAATCCAGCCCACATCCGGGAGAATCTCAAGAGCAGGGGGTGGAGCAAGCCAGGCCTCAAACCTCGAGAAGCTCCAGCCCAAAAGGCAGCCAAAATCCAGCCCACATCCGGGAGAATATAAAGAGTAGGAGGTGGAGCAAGCCAGGCCTCAAACCACGAGAAGCTCCAGCCCAAAAGGCAGCCAAAATCCAGCCCACATCCGGGAGAATCTCAAGAGCAGGGGGTGGAGCAAGCCAGGCCTCAAACCACGAGAAGCTCCAGCACAAAATGTAGCCAAAATGCAGCCCACATCCGGGAGAATCTCAAGAGCAGGGGGTGGAGCAAGCCAGGCCTCAAACCACGAGAAGCTCCAGCCCAAAACGCAGCCAAAATGCAGGCCACATCCGGGAGAATATCAAGAGTAGGAGGTGGAGCAAGAGAGGCCTCAAACCACGAGAAGCTCCAGCCCAAAAGGCAGCCAAAATGCAGCCCACATCCGGGAGAATCTCAAGAGCAGGGGGTGGAGCAAGCCAGGCCTCAAACCACGAGAAGCTCCAGCCCAAAAGGCAGCCAAAATGCAGGCCACATCCGGGAGATTCTCAAGAGCAGGGGGTGGAGCAAGCCAGGCCTCAAACCTCGAGAAGCTCCAGCCCAAAATGCAGCCAAAATCCAGCCCACATCCGGGAGAATATCAAGAGCAGGGGGTGGAGCAAGCCAGGCCTCAAACCATGAGAAGCTCCAGCCCAAAATGCAGCCAAAATGCAGCCCACATCCGGGAGATTCTCAAGAGCAGGGGGTGGAGCAAGCCAGGCCTCAAACCTCGAGAAGCTCCAGCCCAAAAGGCAGCCAAAATGCAGCCCACATCCGGGAGAATCTCAAGAGCAGGGGGTGGAGCAAGGCAGGCCTCAAACCACGAGAAGCTCCATCCCAAAAGGCAGCCAAAATGCAGCCCACATCCGGGAGAATCTCAAGAGCAGGGGGTGGAGCAAGCCAGGCCTCAAACCACGAGAAGCTCCAGCCCAAAATGTAGCCAAAATGCAGCCCACATCCGGGAGAATCTCAAGAGCAGGGGGTGGAGCAAGCCAGGCCTCAAACCACGAGAAGCTCCAGCCCTAAAGGCAGCCAAAATGCAGCCCACATCCGGGAGAATCTCAAGAGCAGGGGGTGGAGCAAGCCAGGCCTCAAACCACGAGAAGCTCCAGCCCAAAAGGCAGCCAAAATGCAGCCCACATCCGGGAGAATATCAAGAGCAGGGTGTGGAGCAAGCCAGGCCTCAAACCATGAGAATCTGCAGCCCAAAATGCAGCCAAAATGCAGCCCACATCCGGGAGAATCTCAAGAGCAGGGGTTGGAGCAAGCCAGGCCTCAAACCACGAGAAGCTCCAGCCCAAAAGGCAGCCAAAATGCAGGCCACATCCGGGAGAATCTCAAGAGCAGGGGGTGGAGCAAGCCAGGCCTCAAACCACGAGAAGCTCCAGCCCTAAATGCAGCCAAAATCCAGCCCACATCCGGGAGAATCTCAAGAGCAGGGGGTGGAGCAAGCCAGGCCTCAAACCACGAGAAGCTCCAGCCCAAAATGCAGCCAAAATGCAGGCCACATCCGGGAGAATATCAAGAGTAGGAGGTGGAGCAAGCCAGGCCTCAAACCACGAGAAGCTCCAGCCCAAAAGGCAGCCAAAATGCAGCCCACATCCGGGAGAATCTCAAGAGCAGGGGGTGGAGCAAGCCAGGCCTCAAACCACGAGAAGCTCCAGCCCAAAAGGCAGCCAAAATGCAGCCCACATCCGGGAGAATCTCAAGAGCAGGGGGTGGAGCAAGCCAGGCCTCAAACCACGAGAAGCTCCAGCCCAAGAATCACCCAGAATGCAGCCCACATCCGGGAGAATCTCAAGAGCAGGGGGTGGAGCAAGGCAGGCCTCAAACCACGAGAAGTTCCATCCCAAAAGGCAGCCAAAATCCAGCCCACATCCAGGAGAATTTCAAGAGCAGGGGGTGGAGCCAGGCAGGCCTCAAACCACGAGAAGCTCCAGCCCAAAAGGCAGCCAAAATCCAGCCCTCAACCAGGAGAATTTCAAGAGCAGGGGGTGGAGCAAGCCAGGCCTCAAACCTCGAGAAGCTCCAGCCCAAATCGCACCCAAAATGCAGCCCACATCCGGGAGAATCTCAAGAGCAGGGGGTGGAGAAAGCCGGGCCCCAAACCACGAGAATCTCCAGCCCAAGTATCAGCCAAAATGCAGCCCACATCGAGGAGCATATGAAGAGCAGGGGGTGGAGCAAGCCAGGCCTCAAACCACGAGAAGCTCCTGCCCAAAATGCAGCCAAAATCCAGCCCACATGCGGGAGAATCTCAAGAGCAGGGGGTGGAGCAAGCCAGGCCTCAAACCACGAGAAGCTCCAGCCCAAAAGGCAGCCAAAATGCAGCCCACATCCGGGAGAATCTCAAGAGCAGGGGGTGGAGCAAGCCAGGCCTCAAACCACGAGAAGCTCCAGCACAAAATGTAGCCAAAATGCAGCCCACATCCGGGAGAATCTCAAGAGCAGGGGGTGGAGCAAGCCAGGCCTCAAACCACGAGAAGCTCCAGCCCAAGAATCACCCAGAATGCAGCCCACATCCAGGAGAATCTCAAGAGCAGGGGGTGGAGCAAGGCAGGCCTCAAACCACGAGAAGCTCCATCCCAAAAGGCAGCCAAAATCCAGCCCACATCCAGGAGAATTTCAAGAGCAGGGGGTGGAGCCAGGCAGGCCTCAAACCACGAGAAGCTCCAGCCCAAAATGCAGCCAAAATCCAGCCCACATCCAGGAGAATTTCAAGAGCAGGGGGTGGAGCAAGCCAGGCCTCAAACCACGAGAATCTCCAGCCCAAGTATCAGCCAATATGCAGCCCACATCGAGGAGCATATGAAGAGCAGGGTGTGGAGCAAGCCAGGCCTCAAACCACGAGAAGCTCCTGCCCAAAATGCAGCCAAAATCCAGCCCACATGCGGGAGAATCTCAAGAGCAGGGAGTGGAGCAAGCCAGGCCTCAAACCACGAGAAGCTCCAGCCCAAAAGGCAGCCAAAATCCAGCCCACATCCGGGAGAATATCAAGAGCAGGGGGTGGAGCAAGCCAGGCCTCAAACCACGAGAAGCTCCAGCCCAAGAATCACCCAGAATGCAGCCCACATCCGGGAGAATCTCAAGAGCAGGGGGTGGAGCAAGCCAGGCCTCAAACCACGAGAAGCTCCAGCCCAAATTGTAGCCAAAATCCAGCCCACATCCAGGAGAATTTCAAGAGCAGGGGGTGGAGCAAGCCAGGCCTGAAACCACGAGAAGATCCAGCCCAAGAATCACCCAGAATGCAGCCCACATCCGGGAGAATCTCAAGAGCAGGGGGTGGAGCAAGGCAGGCCTCAAACCACGAGAAGCTCCAGCCCAAATTGTAGCGAAAATCCAGCCCACATCAGTGAGAATATCAAGAGCAGGGGGTGGAGCAAGCCAGGCCTGAAACCACGAGAAGATCCAGCCCAAGTATCAGCCAAAATGCAGCCCACATCCAGGAGAATCTCAAGAGCAGGGTGTGGAGCAATCCAGGCCTCAAACCACGAGAAGCTCCAGCCCAAAATGCAGCCAAAATCCAGCCCACATCCGGGAGATTCTCAAGAGCAGGGGGTGGAGCAAGCCAGGCCTCAAACCTCGAGAAGCTGCAGCCCAAAAGGCAGCCAAAATGCAGCCCACATCCGGGAGAATCTCAAGAGCAGGGGGTGGAGCAAGCCAGGCCTCAAACCACGAGAAGCTCCAGCCCAAAAGGCAGCCAAAATGCAGCCCACCTCCCGGGCAATTTCAAGAGCAGGGGGTGGAGCAAGCCAGGCCCCAAACCACGAGAATCTCCAGCCGAAGTATCAGCCAAAATGCAGCCCACATCCAGGAGAATATCAAGAGCAGAGAGTGGAGCAAGCCAGGCCTCAAACCATGAGAAACTCCAGCCCAAAAGGCAGCCAAAATCCAGCCCACATCCGGGAGAATCTCAAGAGCAGGGGGTGGAGCAAGCCAGGCCTCAAACCTCGAGAAGCTCCAGCCCAAAAGGCAGCCAAAATCCAGCCCACATCCGGGAGAATATCAAGAGTAGGAGGTGGAGCAAGAGAGGCCTCAAACCACGAGAAGCTCCAGCCCAAAAGGCAGCCAAAATGCAGCCCACATCCGGGAGAATCTCAAGAGCAGGGGGTGGAGCAAGCCAGGCCTCAAACCACGAGAAGCTCCATCCCAAAATACAGCCAAAATGCAGGCCACATCCGGGAGATTCTCAAGAGCAGGGGGTGGAGCAAGCCAGGCCTCAAACCTCGAGAAGCTCCAGCCCAAAATGCAGCCAAAATCCAGCCCACATCCGGGAGAATCTCAAGAGCAGGGGGTGGAGCAAGCCAGGCCTCAAACCATGAGAAGCTCCAGCCCAAAATGCAGCCAAAATGCAGCCCACATCCGGGAGATTCTCAAGAGCAGGGGGTGGAGCAAGCCAGGCCTCAAACCTCGAGAAGCTCCAGCCCAAAAGGCAGCCAAAATGCAGCCCACATCCGGGAGAATCTCAAGAGCAGGGGGTGGAGCAAGCCAGGCCTCAAACCACGAGAAGCTCCAGCCCAAAAGGCAGCCAAAATGCAGCCCACATCCGGGAGAATCTCAAGAGCAGGGGGTGGAGCAAGCCAGGCCTCAAACCACGAGAAGCTCCAGCCCAAAAGGCAGCCAAAATCCAGCCCACATCCGGGAGAATCTCAAGAGCAGGGGGTGGAGCAAGCCAGGCCTCAAACCACGAGAAGCTCCAGCCCAAGAATCACCCAGAATGCAGCCCACATCCGGGAGAATCTCAAGAGCAGGGGGTGGAGCAAGCCAGGCCTCAAACCACGAGAAGCTCCAGCCCAAATTGTAGCCAAAATCCAGCCCACATCCAGGAGAATTTCAAGAGCAGGGGGTGGAGCAAGCCAGGCCTGAAACCACGAGAAGATCCAGCCCAAGAATCACCCAGAATGCAGCCCACATCCGGGAGAATCTCAAGAGCAGGGGGTGGAGCAAGGCAGGCCTCAAACCACGAGAAGCTCCAGCCCAAATTGTAGCCAAAATCCAGCCCACATCCAGGAGAATTTAAAGAGCAGGGGGTGGAGCAAGCCAGGCCTGAAACCACGAGAAGATCCAGCCCAAGTATCAGCCAAAATGCAGCCCACATCCAGGAGAATTTCAAGAGCAGGGTGTGGAGCAATCCAGGCCTCAAACCACGAGAAGCTCCAGCCCAAAATGCAGCCAAAATCCAGCCCACATCCGGGAGATTCTCAAGAGCAGGGGGTGGAGCAAGCCAGGCCTCAAACCTCGAGAAGCTGCAGCCCAAAAGGCAGCCAAAATGCAGCCCACATCCGGGAGAATCTCAAGAGCAGGGGGTGGAGCAAGCCAGGCCTCAAACCACGAGAAGCTCCAGCCCAAAAGGCAGCCAAAATGCAGCCCACCTCCCGGGCAATTTCAAGAGCAGGGGGTGGAGCAAGCCAGGCCCCAAACCACGAGAATCTCCAGCCGAAGTATCAGCCAAAATGCAGCCCACATCCAGGAGAATATCAAGAGCAGAGAGTGGAGCAAGCCAGGCCTCAAACCATGAGAAACTCCAGCCCAAAAGGCAGCCAAAATCCAGCCCACATCCGGGAGAATCTCAAGAGCAGGGGGTGGAGCAAGCCAGGCCTCAAACCTCGAGAAGCTCCAGCCCAAAAGGCAGCCAAACTCCAGCCCACATCCGGGAGAATATAAAGAGTAGGAGGTGGAGCAAGCCAGGCCTCAAACCACGAGAAGCTCCAGCCCAAAAGGCAGCCAAAATGCAGCCCACATCCGGGAGAATCTCAAGAGCAGGGGGTGGAGCAAGCCAGGCCTCAAACCACGAGAAGCTCCAGCACAAAATGTAGCCAAAATGCAGCCCACATCCGGGAGAATCTCAAGAGCAGGGGGTGGAGCAAGCCAGGCCTCAAACCACGAGAAGCTCCAGCCCTAAAGGCAGCCAAAATGCAGGCCACATCCGGGAGAATATCAAGAGTAGGAGGTGGAGCAAGAGAGGCCTCAAACCACGAGAAGCTCCAGCCCAAAAGGCAGCCAAAATGCAGCCCACATCCGGGAGAATCTCAAGAGCAGGGGGTGGAGCAAGCCAGGCCTCAAACCACGAGAAGCTCCATCCCAAAATACAGCCAAAATGCAGGCCACATCCGGGAGATTCTCAAGAGCAGGGGGTGGAGCAAGCCAGGCCTCAAACCTCGAGAAGCTCCAGCCCAAAATGCAGCCAAAATCCAGCCCACATCCGGGAGAATCTCAAGAGCAGGGGGTGGAGCAAGCCAGGCCTCAAACCATGAGAAGCTCCAGCCCAAAATGCAGCCAAAATGCAGCCCACATCCGGGAGATTCTCAAGAGCAGGGGGTGGAGCAAGCCAGGCCTCAAACCTCGAGAAGCTCCAGCCCAAAAGGCAGCCAAAATGCAGCCCACATCCGGGAGAATCTCAAGAGCAGGGGGTGGAGCAAGCCAGGCCTCAAACCACGAGAAGCTCCAGCCCAAAAGGCAGCCAAAATGCAGCCCACATCCGGGAGAATCTCAAGAGCAGGGGGTGGAGCAAGCCAGGCCTCAAACCACGAGAAGCTCCAGCCCAAAATGTAGCCAAAATGCAGCCCACATCCGGGAGAATCTCAAGAGCAGGGGGTGGAGCAAGCCAGGCCTCAAACCACGAGAAGCTCCAGCCCTAAAGGCAGCCAAAATGCAGCCCACATCCGGGAGAATCTCAAGAGCAGGGGGTGGAGCAAGCCAGGCCTCAAACCACGAGAAGCTCCAGCCCAAAAGGCAGCCAAAATGCAGCCCACATCCGGGAGAATATCAAGAGCAGGGGGTGGAGCAAGCCAGGCCTCAAACCATGAGAATCTGCAGCCCAAAATGCAGCCAAAATGCAGCCCACATCCGGGAGAATCTCAAGAGCAGGGGTTGGAGCAAGCCAGGCCTCAAACCACGAGAAGCTCCAGCCCAAAAGGCAGCCAAAATGCAGGCCACATCCGGGAGAATCTCAAGAGCAGGGGGTGGAGCAAGCCAGGCCTCAAACCACGAGAAGCTCCAGCCCTAAAGGCAGCCAAAATCCAGCCCACATCCGGGAGAATCTCAAGAGCAGGGGGTGGAGCAAGCCAGGCCTCAAACCACGAGAAGCTCCAGCCCAAAATGCAGCCAAAATGCAGGCCACATCCGGGAGAATATCAAGAGTAGGAATGTGGAGCAAGCCAGGCCTCAAACCACGAGAAGCTCCAGCCCAAAAGGCAGCCAAAATGCAGCCCACATCCGGGAGAATCTCAAGAGCAGGGGGTGGAGCAAGCCAGGCCTCAAACCACGAGAAGCTCCAGCCCAAAAGGCAGCCAAAATGCAGGCCACATCCGGGAGAATCTCAAGAGCAGGGGGTGGAGCAAGCCAGGCCTCAAACCACGAGAATCTCCAGCCCAAGAATCACCCAGAATGCAGCCCACATCCGGGAGAATCTCAAGAGCAGGGGGTGGAGCAAGGCATGCCTCAAACCACGAGAAGTTCCATCCCAAAATGCAGCCAAAATCCAGCCCTCAACCAGGAGAATTTCAAGAGCAGAGGGTGGAGCAAGCCAGGCCTCAAACCTCGAGAAGCTCCAGCCCAAATCGCACCCAAAATGCAGCCCACATCCGGGAGAATCTCAAGAGCAGGGGGTGGAGAAAGCCGGGCCCCAAACCACGAGAATCTCCAGCCCAAGTACCAGCCAAAATGCAGCCCACATCGAGGAGCATATGAAGAGCAGGGGGTGGAGCAAGCCAGGCCTCAAACCACGAGAAGCTCCTGCCCAAAATGCAGCCAAAATCCAGCCCACATGCGGGAGAATCTCAAGAGCAGGGGGTGGAGCAAGCCAGGCCTCATACCACGAGAAGCTCCAGCCCAAAAGGCAGCCAAAATGCAGCCCACATCCGGGAGAATCTCA
This sequence comes from Rhynochetos jubatus, assembly GCA_027574665.1. Lineage (NCBI taxonomy): Eukaryota > Metazoa > Chordata > Aves > Eurypygiformes > Rhynochetidae > Rhynochetos > Rhynochetos jubatus. Next base: position 1,535,609 of record JAQBHY010000080.1, on the reverse strand, counting down.
AGAGCAGGGGGTGGAGCAAGCCAGGCCTCAAACCACGAGAAGCTCCAGCACAAAATGTAGCCAAAATGCAGCCCACATCCGGGAGAATCTCAAGAGCAGGGGGTGGAGCAAGCCAGGCCTCAAACCACGAGAAGCTCCAGCCCAAGAATCACCCAGAATGCAGCCCACATCCAGGAGAATCTCAAGAGCAGGGGGTGGAGCAAGGCAGGCCTCAAACCACGAGAAGCTCCAGCCCAAAAGGCAGCCAAAATCCAGCCCACATCCAGGAGAATTTCAAGAGCAGGGGGTGGAGCCAGGCAGGCCTCAAACCACGAGAAGCTCCAGCCCAAAAGGCAGCCAAAATCCAGCCCACATCCAGGAGAATTTCAAGAGCAGGGGGTGGAGCAAGCCAGGCCTCAAACCACGAGAATCTCCAGCCCAAGTATCAGCCAAGATGCAGCCCACATCGAGGAGCATATGAAGAGCAGGGTGTGGAGCAAGCCAGGCCTCAAACCACGAGAAGCTCCTGCCCAAAATGCAGCCAAAATCCAGCCCACATGCGGGAGAATCTCAAGAGCAGGGGGTGGAGCAAGCCAGGCCTCAAACCACGAGAAGCTCCAGCCCAAAAGGCAGCCAAAATGCAGCCCACATCCGGGAGAATCTCAAGAGCAGGGGGTGGAGCAAGCCAGGCCTCAAACCACGAGAAGCTCCAGCCCAAAATGTAGCCAAAATGCAGCCCACATCCGGGAGAATCTCAAGAGCAGGGGGTGGAGCAAGGCAGGCCTCAAACCACGAGAAGCTCCAGCCCAAAAGGCAGCCAAAATGCAGCCCACATCTGGGAGAATCTCAAGAGCAGGGGGTGGAGCAAGCCAGGCCTCAAACCACGAGAAGCTCCAGCCCAAAAGGCAGCCAAAATGCAGCCCACATGCGGGAGAATCTCAAGAGCAGGGGGTGGAGCAAGCCAGGCCTCAAACCACGAGAAGCTCCAGCCCAAAATGTAGCCAAAATGCAGCCCACATCCGGGAGAATCTCAAGAGCAGGGGGTGGAGCAAGCCAGGCCTCAAACCACGAGAAGCTCCAGCCCTAAAGGCAGCCAAAATGCAGCCCACATCCGGGAGAATCTCAAGAGCAGGGGGTGGAGCAAGCCAGGCCTCAAACCACGAGAAGCTCCAGCCCAAAATGCAGCCAAAATGCAGGCCACATCCGGGAGAATCTCAAGAGCAGGGGGTGGAGCAAGCCAGGCCTCAAACCACGAGAAGCTCCAGCCCTAAAGGCAGCCAAAATCCAGCCCACATACGGGAGAATATCAAGAGCAGGGGGTGGAGCAAGCCAGGCCTCAAACCATGAGAAGCTCCAGCCCAAAAGGCAGCCAAAATCCAGCCCACATCCAGGAGAATTTCAAGAGCAGGGGGTGGAGCAAGCCAGGCCTCAAACCACGAGAATCTCCAGCCCAAGTATCAGCCAAGATGCAGCCCACATCGAGGAGCATATGAAGAGCAGGGTGTGGAGCAAGCCAGGCCTCAAACCACGAGAAGCTCCTGCCCAAAATGCAGCCAAAATCCAGCCCACATCCGGGAGATTCTCAAGAGCAGGGGGTGGAGCAAGCCAGGCCTCAAACCACGAGAAGCTCCAGCACAAAATGTAGCCAAAATGCAGCCCACATCCGGGAGAATCTCAAGAGCAGGGGGTGGAGCAAGGCAGGCCTCAAACCACGAGAAGCTCCAGCCCTAAAGGCTGCCAAAATCCAGCCCACATCCGGGAGATTCTCAAGAGCAGGGGGTGGAGCAAGCCAGGCCTCAAACCTCGAGAAGCTCCAGCCCAAAAGGCAGCCAAAATGCAGCCCACATCTGGGAGAATCTCAAGAGCAGGGGGTGGAGCAAGCCAGGCCTCAAACCACGAGAAGCTCCAGCCCAAAAGGCAGCCAAAATGCAGCCCACATGCGGGAGAATCTCAAGAGCAGGGGGTGGAGCAAGCCAGGCCTCAAACCACGAGAAGCTCCAGCCCAAAATGTAGCCAAAATGCAGCCCACATCCGGGAGAATCTCAAGAGCAGGGGGTGGAGCAAGCCAGGCCTCAAACCACGAGAAGCTCCAGCCCTAAAGGCAGCCAAAATCCAGCCCACATACGGGAGAATATCAAGAGCAGGGGGTGGAGCAAGCCAGGCCTCAAACCACGAGAAGCTCCAGCCCAAAAGGCAGCCAAACTCCAGCCCACATCCGGGAGAATCTCAAGAGCAGGAGGTGGAGCAAGCCAGGCCTCAAACCACGAGAAGCTCCAGCCCAAGAATCACCCAGAATGCAGCCCACATCCAGGAGAATCTCAACAGCAGGGGGTGGAGCAAGGCAGGCCTCAAACCACGAGAAGCTCCATCCCAAAAGGCAGCCAAAATCCAGCCCACATCCAGGAGAATTTCAAGAGGAGGGGGTGGAGCCAGGCAGGCCTCAAACCACGAGAAGCTCCAGCCCAAAAGGCAGCCAAAATCCAGCCCACATCCAGGAGAATTTCAAGAGCAGGGGGTGGAGCAAGCCAGGCCTCAAACCACGAGAAGCTCCAGCCCAAGTATCAGCCAAGATGCAGCCCACATCGAGGAGCATATGAAGAGCAGGGTGTGGAGCAAGCCAGGCCTCAAACCACGAGAAGCTCCAGCCCGAAATGCAGCCAAAATGCAGCCCACATCCGGGAGATTCTCAAGAGCAGGGGGTGGAGCAAGCCAGGCCTCAAACCACGAGAAGCTGCAGCCCAAAATGCAGCCAAAATCCAGCCCACCTCCGGGAGAATCTCAAGAGCAGGGGGTGGAGCAAGCCAGGCCTCAAACCACGAGAAGCTCCAGCCCAAAAGGCAGCCAAAATCCAGCCCACATCCGGGAGAATATCAAGAGCAGGGGGTGGAGCAAGCCAGGCCTCAAACCATGAGAAGCTCCAGCCCAAAAGGCAGCCAAAATGCAGCCCACATCCGGGAGAATCTCAAGAGCAGGGGGTGGAGCAAGCCAGGCCTCAAACCACGAGAAGCTCCAGCCCAAGAATCACCCAGAATGCAGCCCACATCCGGGAGAATCTCAAGAGCAGGGGGTGGAGCAAGGCAGGCCTCAAACCATGAGAAGCTCCAGCCCAAAATGCAGCCAAAATCCAGCCCACATCCAGGAGAATCTCAAGAGCAGGGGGTGGAGCAAGCCAGGCCTCAAACCTCGAGAAGCTCCAGCCCAAAAGGCAGCCAAAATCCAGCCCACGTCCGGGAGAATATCAAGAGTAGGAGGTGGAGCAAGCCAGGCCTCAAACCACGAGAAGCTCCAGCCCAAAAGGCAGCCAAAATGCAGGCCACATCCGGGAGAATCTCAAGAGCAGGGGGTGGAGCAAGCCAGGCCTCAAACCACGAGAAGCTCCAGCCCAAAAGACAGCCAAAATGCAGGCCACATCCGGGAGAATCTCAAGAGCAGGGGGTGGATCAAGCCAGGCCTCAAACCACGAGAAGCTCCAGCCCAAAAGGCAGCCAAAATGCAGCCCACATCCGGGAGAATTTCAAGAGCAGGGGGTGGAGCCAGGCAGGCCTCAAACCACGAGAAGCTCCAGCCCAAAAGGCAGCCAAAATCCAGCCCACATCCAGGAGAATTTCAAGAGCAGGGGGTGGAGCAAGCCAGGCCTCAAACCACGAGAAGCTCCAGCCCAAGTATCAGCCAAGATGCAGCCCACATCGAGGAGCATATGAAGAGCAGGGTGTGGAGCAAGCCAGGCCTCAAACCACGAGAAGCTCCAGCCCAAAATGCAGCCAAAATCCAGCCCACATCCGGGAGATTCTCAAGAGCAGGGGGTGGAGCAAGCCAGGCCTCAAACCTCGAGAAGCTCCAGCCCAAAAGGCAGCCAAAATGCAGCACACATCCGGGAGAATCTCAAGAGCAGGGGGTGGAGCAAGCCAGGCCTCAAACCACGAGAAACTCCAGCCCAAAAGGCAGCCAAAATCCAGCCCACATCCGGGAGAATCTCAAGAGCAGGGGGTGGAGCAAACCAGGCCTCAAACCACGAGAAGCTCCAGCACAAAATGTAGCCAAGATGCAGCCCACATCCGGGAGAATACAAAGCGCAGGGGGTGGAGCAAGCCAGGCCTCAAACCATGAGAAGCTCCAGCCCAAAAGGCAGCCAAAATGCAGCCCACATCCGGGAGAATCTCAAGAGCAGGGGGTGGAGCAAGCCAGGCCTCAAACCACGAGAAGCTCCAGCCCAAGAATCACCCAGAATGCAGCCCACATCCGGGAGAATCTCAAGAGCAGGGGGTGGAGCAAGGCAGGCCTCAAACCATGAGAAGCTCCAGCCCAAAAGGCAGCCAAAATCCAGCCCACATCCGGGAGAATCTCAAGAGCAGGGGGTGGAGCAAGCCAGGCCTCAAACCTCGAGAAGCTCCAGCCCAAAAGGCAGCCAAAATCCAGCCCACATCCGGGAGAATATCAAGAGTAGGAGGTGGAGCAAGCCAGGCCTCAAACCACGAGAAGCTCCAGCCCAAAAGGCAGCCAAAATGCAGGACACATCCAGGAGAATCTCAAAAGCAGGGGGTGGAGCAAGCCAGGCCTCAAACCACGAGAAGCTCCAGCCCAAAAGACAGCCAAAATGCAGGCCACATCCGGGAGAATCTCAAGAGCAGGGGGTGGATCAAGCCAGGCCTCAAACCACGAGAAGCTCCAGCCCAAAAGGCAGCCAAAATGCAGCCCACATCCAAAAGAATATGAAGAGCAGGGGGTGGAGCACGTCAGGCCTCAAACCACGAGAAGCTCCAGCCCAAAAGGCAGCCAAAATCTAGCCCACATCCGGGAGAATCTCAAGAGCAGGGGGTGGAGCAAGCCAGGCCTCAAACCACGAGAAGCTCCAGCCCAAAAGGCAGCCAAAATGCAGCCCACCTCCGGGAGAATCTCAAGAGCAGGGGGTGGAGCAAGCCAGGCCTCTAACCATGAGAATCTGCAGCCCAAAAGGCAGCCAAAATGCAGGCCACATCCGGGAGAATCTCAAGAGCAGGGGGTGGAGCAAGCCAGGCCTCAAACCACGAGAAGCTCCAGCCCAAAAGGCAGCCAAAATCCAGCCCACATCCGGGAGATTCTCAAGAGCAGGGGGTGGAGCAAGCCAGGCCTCAAACCACGAGAAGCTCCAGCCCAAAAGGCAGCCAAAATGCAGCCCACATCCAGGAGAATTTCAAGAGCAGGGGGTGGAGCAAGCCAGGCCTCAAACCACGAGAAGCTCCAGCCCAAGTATCAGCCAAGATGCAGACCACATCCGGGAGATTCTCAAGAGCAGGGGGTGGAGCAAGCCAGGCCTCAAACCACGAGAAGCTCCAGCCCAAAAGGCAGCCAAAATGCAGCACATATCCGGGAGAATCTCAAGAGCAGGGGGTGGAGCAAGCCAGGCCTCAAACCACGAGAAGCTCCAGCCCAAAAGGCAGCCAAAATGCAGCCCACATCCGGGAGAATCTCAAGAGCAGGGGGTGGAGCAAGCCAGGCCTCAAACCACGAGAAGCTCCAGCCCAAAAGGCAGCCAAACTCCAGCCCACATCCGGGAGAATATCAAGAGCAGGGGGTGGAGCAAGCCAGGCCTCAAACCATGAGAAGCTCCAGCCCAAAATGCAGCCAAAATGCAGCCCACATCCGGGAGAATCTCAAGAGCAGGGGGTGGAGCAAGCCAGGCCTCAAACCACGAGAAGCTCCAGCCCAAGAATCACCCAGAATGCAGCCCACATCCGGGAGAATCTCAAGAGCAGGGGGTGGAGCAAGACAGGCCTCAAACCAGGAGAAGCTCCAGCCCAAAAGGCAGCCAAAATCCAGCCAATATCCAGGAGAATTTCAAGAGCAGGGGGTGGAGCAAGCCAGGCCTCAAACCACGAGAAGCTCCAGCCCAAGTATCAGCCAAAATGCAGTTCACATCCAGGAGCATATGAAGAGCAGGGTGTGGAGCAAGCCAGGCCTCAAACCACGAGAAGCTCCAGCCCAAAAGGCAGCCAAAATCCAGCCCACATCCGGGAGATTCTCAAGAGCAGGGGGTGGAGCAAGCCAGGCCTCAAACCTCGAGAACCTCCAGCCCAAAATGCAGCCAATATGCAGCCCACATCCGGGAGATTCTCAAGAGCAGGGGGTGGAGCAAGCCAGGCCTCAAACCTCGAGAAGCTCCAGACCAAAAGGCAGCCAAAATGCAGCCCACATCTGGGAGAATCTCAAGAGCAGGGGGTGGAGCAAGCCAGGCCTCAAACCACGAGAAGCTCCAGCCCAAGAATCACCCAGAATGCAGCCCACATCCGGGAGAATCTCAAGAGCAGGGGGTGGAGCAAGGCAGGCCTCAAACCACGAGTAGCTCCAGCCCAAAATGTAGCCAAAATGCAGCCCACATCCAGGAGAATTTCAAGAGCAGGGGGTGGAGCAAGCCAGGCCTGAAACCACGAGAAGCTCCAGCCCAAGTATCAGCCAAAATGCAGCCCACATCCGGGACAATATCAAGAGCAGGGAGTGGAGCAAGCCAGGCCTCAAACCATGAGAAGCTCCAGCCCAAAATGCAGCCAAAATCCAGCCCACATCCGGGAGAATCTCAAGAGCAGGGGGTGGAGCAAGCCAGGCCTCAAACCTCGAGAAGCTCCAGCCCAAAAGGCAGCCAAAATGCAGCCCACATCCGGGAGAATCTCAAGAGCAGGGGGTGGAGCAAGCCAGGCCTCAAACCACGAGAAGCTCCAGCCCAAAAGGCAGCCAAAATGCAGCCCACATCCGGGAGAATCTCAAGAGCAGGGGGTCGAGCAAGCCAGGCCTCAAACCACGAGAAGCTCCAGCCCAAAAGGCAGCCAAAATGCAGCCCACATCCAAAAGAATGTGAAGAGCAGGGGGTGGAGCACGTCAGGCCTCAAACCACGAGAAGCTCCAGCCCAAAATGCAGCCAAAATCTAGCCCACCTCCGGGAGAATCTCAAGAGCAGGGGGTGGAGCAAGCCAGGCCTCAAACCACGAGAAGCTCCAGCCCAAAAGGCAGCCAAAATGCAGCCCACGTCCGGGAGAATCTCAAGAGCAGGGGGTGGAGCAAGCCAGGCCTCAAACCACGAGAAGCTCCAGCCCAAGAATCACCCAGAATGCAGCCCACATCCGGGAGAATCTCAAGAGCAGGGGGTGGAGCAAGACAGGCCTCAAACCAGGAGAAGCTCCAGCCCAAAAGGCAGCCAAAATCCAGCCAACATCCAGGAGAATTTCAAGAGCAGGGGGTGGAGCAAGCCAGGCCTCAAACCACGAGAAGCTCCAGCCCAAGTATCAGCCAAAATGCAGCCCACATCCAGGAGCATATGAAGAGCAGGGTGTGGAGCAAGCCAGGCCTCAAACCACGAGAAGCTCCAGCCCAAAAGGCAGCCAAAATCCAGCCCACATCCGGGAGATTCTCAAGAGCAGGGGGTGGAGCAAGCCAGGCCTCAAACCTCGAGAACCTCCAGCCCAAAACGCAGCCAATATGCAGCCCACATCCGGGAGATTCTCAAGAGCAGGGGGTGGAGCAAGCCAGGCCTCAAACCTCGAGAAGCTCCAGCCCAAAAGGCAGCCAAAATGCAGGCCACATCCGGGAGAATGTCAAGAGCAGGGGGTGGAGCCAGGCAGGCCTCAAACCACGAGAAGCTCCAGCCGAAAATGTAGCCAAAATGCAGCCCACATCCAGGAGAATTTCAAGAGCAGGGGGTGGAGCAAGCCAGGCCTGAAACCACGAGAAGCTCCAGCCCAAGTATCAGCCAAAATGCAGCCCACATCCGGGACAATATCAAGAGCAGGGAGTGGAGCAAGCCAGGCCTCAAACCACGAGAAGCTCCAGCCCAAAATGCAGCCAAAATCCAGCCCACATCCGGGAGAATCTCAAGAGCAGGGGGTGGAGCAAGCCAGGCCTCAAACCTCGAGAAGCTCCAGCCCAAAAGGCAGCCAAAATGCAGCCCACATCCGGGAGAATCTCAAGAGCAGGGGGTGGAGCAAGCCAGGCCTCAAACCACGAGAAGCTCCAGCCCAAAAGGCAGCCAAAATGCAGCCCACATCCGGGAGAATCTCAAGAGCAGGGGGTCGAGCAAGCCAGGCCTCAAACCACGAGAAGCTCCAGCCCAAAAGGCAGCCAAAATGCAGCCCACATCCAAAAGAATGTGAAGAGCAGGGGGTGGAGCACGTCAGGCCTCAAACCACGAGAAGCTCCAGCCCAAAATGCAGCCAAAATCTAGCCCACCTCCGGGAGAATCTCAAGAGCAGGGGATGGAGCAAGGAAGGCCTCAAACCACGAGAATTTCCAGCCCAAAAGGCAGCCAAAATGCAGCCCACATCCGGGAGAATCTCAAGAGCAGGGGGTGGAGCAAGCCAGGCCTCAAACCACGAGAAGCTCCAGCCCAAAAGGCAGCCAAAATGCAGCCCACATCCGGGAGAATCTCAAGAGCAGGGGGTGGAGCAAGCCAGGCCTCAAACCACGAGAAGCTCCAGCCCAAAAGGCAGCCAAAATGCAGCCCACGTCCGGGAGAATCTCAAGAGCAGGGGGTGGAGCAAGCCAGGCCTCAAACCACGAGAAGCTCCAGCCCAAGAATCACCCAGAATGCAGCCCACATCCGGGAGAATCTCAAGAGCAGGGGGTGGAGCAAGACAGGCCTCAAACCAGGAGAAGCTCCAGCCCAAAAGGCAGCCAAAATCCAGCCAACATCCAGGAGAATTTCAAGAGCAGGGGGTGGAGCAAGCCAGGCCTCAAACCACGAGAAGCTCCAGCCCAAGTATCAGCCAAAATGCAGCCCACATCCAGGAGCATATGAAGAGCAGGGTGTGGAGCAAGCCAGGCCTCAAACCACGAGAAGCTCCAGCCCAAAAGGCAGCCAAAATCCAGCCCACATCCGGGAGATTCTCAAGAGCAGGGGGTGGAGCAAGCCAGGCCTCAAACCTCGAGAACCTCCAGCCCAAAACGCAGCCAATATGCAGCCCACATCCGGGAGATTCTCAAGAGCAGGGGGTGGAGCAAGCCAGGCCTCAAACCTCGAGAAGCTCCAGCCCAAAAGGCAGCCAAAATGCAGGCCACATCCGGGAGAATGTCAAGAGCAGGGGGTGGAGCCAGGCAGGCCTCAAACCACGAGAAGCTCCAGCCGAAAATGTAGCCAAATGCAGCCCGCATCCGGGAGAATCTCAAGAGCAGGGGGTGGAGCAAGCCAGGCCTCAAACCACGAGAAGCTCCAGCCCAAAATGCAGCCAAAATGCAGGCCACATCCGGGAGAATCTCAAGAGCAGGGGGTGGAGCAAGCCAGGCCTCAAACCACGAGAAGCTCCAGCCCAAAATGCAGCCAAAATGCAGGCCACATCCGGGAGAATCTCAAGAGCAGGGGGTGGAGCAAGCCAGGCCTCAAACCATGAGAAGCTCCAGCCCAAAAGGCAGCCAAAATGCAGCCCACATCCGGGAGAATCTCAAGAGCAGGGGGTGGAGCAAGCCAGGCCTCAAACCACGAGAAGCTCCAGCCCAAGAATCACCCAGAATGCAGCCCACATCCGGGAGAATCTCAAGAGCAGGGGGTGGAGCAAGGCAGGCCTCAAACCATGAGAAGCTCCAGCCCAAAAGGCAGCCAAAATCCAGCCCAAATCCGGGAGAATCTCAAGAGCAGGGGGTGGAGCAAGCCAGGCCTCAAACCTCGAGAAGCTCCAGCCCAAAAGGCAGCCAAAATCCAGCCCACATCCGGGAGAATATCAAGAGTAGGAGGTGGAGCAAGCCAGGCCTCAAACCACGAGAAGCTCCAGCCCAAAAGGCAGCCAAAATGCAGGACACATCCAGGAGAATCTCAAAAGCAGGGGGTGGAGCAAGCCAGGCCTCAAACCACGAGAAGCTCCAGCCCAAAAGACAGCCAAAATGCAGGCCACATCCGGGAGAATCTCAAGAGCAGGGGGTGGATCAAGCCAGGCCTCAAACCACGAGAAGCTCCAGCCCAAAAGGCAGCCAAAATGCAGCCCACATCCAAAAGAATATGAAGAGCAGGGGGTGGAGCACGTCAGGCCTCAAACCACGAGAAGCTCCAGCCCAAAAGGCAGCCAAAATCTAGCCCACATCCGGGAGAATCTCAAGAGCAGGGGGTGGAGCAAGCCAGGCCTCAAACCACGAGAAGCTCCAGCCCAAAAGGCAGCCAAAATGCAGCCCACCTCCGGGAGAATCTCAAGAGCAGGGGGTGGAGCAAGCCAGGCCTCTAACCATGAGAATCTGCAGCCCAAAAGGCAGCCAAAATGCAGGCCACATCCGGGAGAATCTCAAGAGCAGGGGGTGGAGCAAGCCAGGCCTCAAACCACGAGAAGCTCCAGCCCAAAAGGCAGCCAAAATCCAGCCCACATCCGGGAGATTCTCAAGAGCAGGGGGTGGAGCAAGCCAGGCCTCAAACCACGAGAAGCTCCAGCCCAAAAGGCAGCCAAAATGCAGCCCACATCCAGGAGAATTTCAAGAGCAGGGGGTGGAGCAAGCCAGGCCTCAAACCACGAGAAGCTCCAGCCCAAGTATCAGCCAAGATGCAGACCACATCCGGGAGATTCTCAAGAGCAGGGGGTGGAGCAAGCCAGGCCTCAAACCACGAGAAGCTCCAGCCCAAAAGGCAGCCAAAATGCAGCACATATCCGGGAGAATCTCAAGAGCAGGGGGTGGAGCAAGCCAGGCCTCAAACCACGAGAAGCTCCAGCCCAAAAGGCAGCCAAAATGCAGCCCACATCCGGGAGAATCTCAAGAGCAGGGGGTGGAGCAAGCCAGGCCTCAAACCACGAGAAGCTCCAGCCCAAAAGGCAGCCAAACTCCAGCCCACATCCGGGAGAATATCAAGAGCAGGGGGTGGAGCAAGCCAGGCCTCAAACCATGAGAAGCTCCAGCCCAAAATGCAGCCAAAATGCAGCCCACATCCGGGAGAATCTCAAGAGCAGGGGGTGGAGCAAGCCAGGCCTCAAACCACGAGAAGCTCCAGCCCAAGAATCACCCAGAATGCAGCCCACATCCGGGAGAATCTCAAGAGCAGGGGGTGGAGCAAGACAGGCCTCAAACCAGGAGAAGCTCCAGCCCAAAAGGCAGCCAAAATCCAGCCAATATCCAGGAGAATTTCAAGAGCAGGGGGTGGAGCAAGCCAGGCCTCAAACCACGAGAAGCTCCAGCCCAAGTATCAGCCAAAATGCAGCCCACATCCAGGAGCATATGAAGAGCAGGGTGTGGAGCAAGCCAGGCCTCAAACCACGAGAAGCTCCAGCCCAAAAGGCAGCCAAAATCCAGCCCACATCCGGGAGATTCTCAAGAGCAGGGGGTGGAGCAAGCCAGGCCTCAAACCTCGAGAACCTCCAGCCCAAAATGCAGCCAATATGCAGCCCACATCCGGGAGATTCTCAAGAGCAGGGGGTGGAGCAAGCCAGGCCTCAAACCTCGAGAAGCTCCAGACCAAAAGGCAGCCAAAATGCAGCCCACATCTGGGAGAATCTCAAGAGCAGGGGGTGGAGCAAGCCAGGCCTCAAACCACGAGAAGCTCCAGCCCAAGAATCACCCAGAATGCAGCCCACATCCGGGAGAATCTCAAGAGCAGGGGGTGGAGCAAGGCAGGCCTCAAACCACGAGTAGCTCCAGCCCAAAATGTAGCCAAAATGCAGCCCACATCCAGGAGAATTTCAAGAGCAGGGGGTGGAGCAAGCCAGGCCTGAAACCACGAGAAGCTCCAGCCCAAGTATCAGCCAAAATGCAGCCCACATCCGGGACAATATCAAGAGCAGGGAGTGGAGCAAGCCAGGCCTCAAACCATGAGAAGCTCCAGCCCAAAATGCAGCCAAAATCCAGCCCACATCCGGGAGAATCTCAAGAGCAGGGGGTGGAGCAAGCCAGGCCTCAAACCTCGAGAAGCTCCAGCCCAAAAGGCAGCCAAAATGCAGCCCACATCCGGGAGAATCTCAAGAGCAGGGGGTGGAGCAAGCCAGGCCTCAAACCACGAGAAGCTCCAGCCCAAAAGGCAGCCAAAATGCAGCCCACATCCGGGAGAATCTCAAGAGCAGGGGGTCGAGCAAGCCAGGCCTCAAACCACGAGAAGCTCCAGCCCAAAAGGCAGCCAAAATGCAGCCCACATCCAAAAGAATGTGAAGAGCAGGGGGTGGAGCACGTCAGGCCTCAAACCACGAGAAGCTCCAGCCCAAAATGCAGCCAAAATCTAGCCCACCTCCGGGAGAATCTCAAGAGCAGGGGGTGGAGCAAGCCAGGCCTCAAACCACGAGAAGCTCCAGCCCAAAAGGCAGCCAAAATGCAGCCCACGTCCGGGAGAATCTCAAGAGCAGGGGGTGGAGCAAGCCAGGCCTCAAACCACGAGAAGCTCCAGCCCAAGAATCACCCAGAATGCAGCCCACATCCGGGAGAATCTCAAGAGCAGGGGGTGGAGCAAGACAGGCCTCAAACCTCGAGAAGCTCCAGCCCAAAAGGCAGCCAAAATCCAGCCAACATCCAGGAGAATTTCAAGAGCAGGGGGTGGAGCAAGCCAGGCCTCAAACCACGAGAAGCTCCAGCCCAAGTATCAGCCAAAATGCAGCCCACATCCAGGAGCATATGAAGAGCAGGGTGTGGAGCAAGCCAGGCCTCAAACCACGAGAAGCTCCAGCCCAAAAGGCAGCCAAAATCCAGCCCACATCCGGGAGATTCTCAAGAGCAGGGGGTGGAGCAAGCCAGGCCTCAAACCTCGAGAACCTCCAGCCCAAAACGCAGCCAATATGCAGCCCACATCCGGGAGATTCTCAAGAGCAGGGGGTGGAGCAAGCCAGGCCTCAAACCTCGAGAAGCTCCAGCCCAAAAGGCAGCCAAAATGCAGGCCACATCCGGGAGAATGTCAAGAGCAGGGGGTGGAGCCAGGCAGGCCTCAAACCACGAGAAGCTCCAGCCGAAAATGTAGCCAAATGCAGCCCGCATCCGGGAGAATCTCAAGAGCAGGGGGTGGAGCAAGCCAGGCCTCAAACCACGAGAAGCTCCAGCCCAAAATGCAGCCAAAATGCAGGCCACATCCGGGAGAATCTCAAGAGCAGGGGGTGGAGCAAGCCAGGCCTCAAACCATGAGAAGCTCCAGCCCAAAAGGCAGCCAAAATGCAGCCCACCTCCGGGAGAATCTCAAGAGCAGGGGGTGGAGCAAGCCAGGCCTCAAACCACGAGAAGCTCCAGCCCAAAAGGCAGCCAAAATCCAGCCCATATCCGGGAGAATCTCAAGAGCAGGGGGTGGAGCAAGGCAGGCCTCAAACCACGAGAAGCTCCAGCCCAAAATGTAGCCAAAATCCAGCCCACATCCAGGAGAAATTCAAGAGCAGGGGGTGGAGCAAGCCAGGCCTCAAACCACGAGAAGATCCAGCCCAAGTATCAGCCAAAATGCAGCCCACATCCAGGAGAATTTCAAGAGCAGGGTGTGGAGCAATCCAGGCCTCAAACCACAAGAAGCTCCAGCCCAAAATGCAGCCAAAATCCAGCCCACATCCGGGAGAATCTCAAGAGCAGGGGGTGGAGCAAGCCAGGCCTCAAACCTCGAAAAGCTCCAGCCCAAAATGCAGCCAAAATCCAGCCCACATCCGGGAGATTCTCAATAGCAGGGGGTGGAGCAAGCCAGGCCTCAAACCTCGAGAAGCTGCAGCCCAAAAGGCAGCCAAAATGCAGCCCACATCCGGGAGAAAATCAAGAGCAGGGGGTGGAGCAAGCCAGGCCTCAAACCACGAGAAGCTCCAGCCCAAAAGGCAGCCAAAATGCAGCCCACATCCGGGACAATTTCAAGAGCAGGGAGTGGAGCAAGCCAGGCCTCAAACCATGAGAAGCTCCAGCCCAAAATGCAGCCAAAATCCAGCCCACATCCGGGAGAATCTCAAGAGCAGGGGGTGGAGCAAGCCAGGCCTCAAACCTCGAGAAGCTCCAGCCCAAAAGGCAGCCAAAATCCAGCCCACATCCGGGAGAATATCAAGAGTAGGAGGTGGAGCAAGCCAGGGCTCAAACCACGAGAAGCTCCAGCCCAAAAGGCAGCCAAAATGCAGCCCACATCCGGGAGAATCTCAAGAGCAGGGGGTGGAGCAAGCCAGGCCTCAAACCACGAGAAGCTCCAGCCCAAAAGGCAGCCAAAATGCAGCCCACATCCGGGACAATTTCAAGAGCAGGGGGTGGAGCAAGCCAGGCACCAAACCACGAGAATCTCCAGCCCAAGTATCATCCAAAATGCAGCCCACATCCGGGAGAATATCAAGAGCATGGAGTGGAGCAAGCCAGGCCTCAAACCATGAGAAGCTCCAGCCCAAAAGGCAGCCAAAATGCAGGCCACATCCGGGAGAATCTCAAGAGCAGGGGGTGGAGCAAGCCAGGCCTCAAACCACGAGAAGCTCCAGCCCAAAAGGCAGCCAAAATGCAGCCCACATCCGGGAGAATCTCAAGAGCAGGGGGTGGAGCAAGCCAGGCCTCAAACCACGAGAAGCTCCAGCCCAAAATGCAGCCAAAATGCAGCCCACATCCGGGAGAATCTCAAGAGCAGGGGGTGGAGCAAGCCAGGCCTCAAACCACGAGAAGCTCCAGCCCAAAAGGCAGCCAAAATGCAGCCCACATCCGGGAGAATATCAAGAGCAGGGTGTGGAGCAAGCCAGGCCTCAAACCATGAGAATCTGCAGCCCAAAAGGCAGCCAAAATGCAGCCCACATCCGGGAGAATCTCAAGAGCAGGGGTTGGAGCAAGCCAGGCCTCAAACCACGAGAAGCTCCAGCCCAAAAGGCAGCCAAAATGCAGCCCACATCCGGGAGAATCTCAAGAGCAGGGGGTGGAGCAAGCCAGGCCTCAAACCACGAGAAGCTCCAGCCCAAAAGGCAGCCAAAATGCAGCCCACATCCGGGAGAATCTCAAGAGCAGGGGGTGGAGCAAGCCAGGCCTCAAACCACAAGAAGCTCCAGCCCAAAAGGCAGCCAAAATGCAGCCCACATCCGGGAGAATCTCAAGAGCAGGGGGTGGAGCAAGCCAGGCCTCAAACCACGAGAAGCTCCAGCCCAAAATGCAGCCAAAATGCAGCCCACATCCGGGAGAATCTCAAGAGCAGGGGGTGGAGCAAGCCAGGCCTCAAACCACGAGAAGCTCCAGCCCAAAATGCAGCCAAAATGCAGCCCACATCCGGGAGAATCTCAAGAGCAGGGGGTGGAGCAAGCCAGGCCTCAAACCACGAGAAGCTCCAGCCCAAAAGGCAGCCAAAATCCAGCCCACATCCGGGAGAATATCAAGAGTAGGAGGTGGAGCAAGCCAGGCCTCAAACCACGAGAAGCTCCAGCCCAAAAGGCAGCCAAAATGCAGCCCACATCCGGGAGAATCTCAAGAGCAGGGGGTGGAGCAAGCCAGGCCTCAAACCACGAGAAGCTCCAGCCCAAAATACAGCCAAAATGCAGGCCACATCCGGGAGATTCTCAAGAGCAGGGGGTGGAGCAAGCCAGGCCTCAAACCACGAGAAGCTCCAGCCCAAAATACAGCCAAAATGCAGGCCACATCCGGGAGAATCTCAAGAGCAGGGGGTGGAGCAAGCCAGGCCTCAAACCATGAGAAGCTCCAGCCCAAAAGGCAGCCAAAATGCAGCCCACCTCCGGGAGAATCTCAAGAGCAGGGGGTGGAGCAAGCCAGGCCTCAAACCACGAGAAGCTCCAGCCCAAGTATCAGCCAAAATCCAGCCCACATCCAGGAGCATATGAAGAGCAGGGTGTGGAGCAAGCCAGGCCTCAAACCATGAGAAGCTCCAGCCCAAAAGGCAGCCAAAATGCAGCCCACATCCGGGAGAATATCAAGAGCAGGGGGTGGAGCAAGCCAGGCCTCAAACCACGAGAAGCTCCAGCCCAAAAGGCAGCCAAAATCCAGCCCACATCCGGGAGAATCTCAAGAGCAGGGGGTGGAGCAAGCCAGGCCTCAAACCTCGAGAAGCTCCATCCCAAAAGGCAGCCAAAATGCAGCCCACATCCGGGAGAATCTCAAGAGCAGGGGGTGGAGCAAGCCAGGCCTCAAACCACGAGAAGCTCCAGCCCAAAAGGCAGCCAAAATCCAGCCCACATGCGGGAGAATCTCAAGAGCAGGGGGTCGAGCAAGCCAGGCCTCAAACCACGAGAAGCTCCAGCCCAAAAGGCAGCCAAAATGCAGCCCACATCCAAAAGAATATGAAGAGCAGTGGGTGGAGCAAGGCAGGCCTCAAACCACGAGAAGCTCCAGCCCAAAATGCAGCCAAAATCTAGCCCACATCCGGGAGAATCTCAAGAGCAGGGGGTGGAGCAAGCCAGGCCTCAAACCACGAGAAGCTCCAGCCCAAAAGGCAGCCAAAATGCAGCCCACCTCCGGGAGAATCTCAAGAGCAGGGGGTGGAGCAAGCCAGGCCTCAAACCACGAGAAGCTCCAGCCCAAGAATCACCCAGAATGCAGCCCACATCCGGGAGAATCTCAAGAGCAGGGGGTGGAGCAAGCCAGGCCTCAAACCACGAGAAGCTCCAGCCCAAAAGGCAGCCAAAATCCAGCCAACATCCAGGAGAATTTCAAGAGCAGGGGGTGGAGCAAGCCAGGCCTCAAACCACGAGAAGCTCCAGCCCAAGTATCAGCCAAAATGCAGCCCACATCCAGGAGCATATGAAGAGCAGGGTGTGGAGCAAGCCAGGCCTCAAACCACGAGAAGCTCCATCCCAAAAGGCAGCCAAAATCCAGCCCACATCCGGGAGAATCTCAAGAGCAGGGGGTGGAGCAAGCCAGGCCTCAAACCACGAGAAGCTCCAGCCCAAAAGGCAGCCAAAATCCAGCCCACATGCGGGAGAATCTCAAGAGCAGGGGGTCGAGCAAGCCAGGCCTCAAACCACGAGAAGCTCCAGCCCAAAAGGCAGCCAAAATGCAGCCCACATCCAAAAGAATATGAAGAGCAGTGGGTGGAGCAAGGCAGGCCTCAAACCACGAGAAGCTCCAGCCCAAAATGCAGCCAAAATCTAGCCCACATCCGGGAGAATCTCAAGAGCAGGGGGTGGAGCAAGCCAGGCCTCAAACCACGAGAAGCTCCAGCCCAAAAGGCAGCCAAAATGCAGCCCACCTCCGGGAGAATCTCAAGAGCAGGGGGTGGAGCAAGCCAGGCCTCAAACCACGAGAAGCTCCAGCCCAAGAATCACCCAGAATGCAGCCCACATCCGGGAGAATCTCAAGAGCAGGGGGTGGAGCAAGCCAGGCCTCAAACCACGAGAAGCTCCAGCCCAAAAGGCAGCCAAAATCCAGCCAACATCCAGGAGAATTTCAAGAGCAGGGGGTGGAGCAAGCCAGGCCTCAAACCACGAGAAGCTCCAGCCCAAGTATCAGCCAAAATGCAGCCCACATCCAGGAGCATATGAAGAGCAGGGTGTGGAGCAAGCCAGGCCTCAAACCACGAGAAGCTCCAAACCCAAAAGGCAGCCAAAATCCAGCCCACATCCGGGAGATTCTCAAGAGCAGGGGGTGGAGCAAGCCAGGCCTCAAACCTCGAGAACCTCCAGCCCAAAATGCAGCCAATATGCAGCCCACATCCGGGAGATTCTCAAGAGCAGGGGGTGGAGCAAGCCAGGCCTCAAACCTCGAGAAGCTCCAGCCCAAAAGGCAGCCAAAATGCAGCCCACATCCGGGAGAATCTCAAGAGCAGGGGGTGGAGCAATCCAGGCCTCAAACCACGAGAAGCTCCAGCCCAAAAGGCAGTCAAAATGCAGCCCACATCCGGGAGAATCTCAAGAGCAGGGGGTGGAGCAAGCCAGGCCTCAAACCACGAGAAGCTCCAGCCCAAAAGGCAGCCAAAATGCAGGCCACATCCGGGAGAATCTCAAGAGCAGGGGGTGGAGCAAGCCAGGCCTCAAACCACGAGAAGCTCCAGCCGAAAATGTAGCCAAAATGCAGCCCACATCCGGGAGAATCTCAAGAGTAGGGGGTGGAGCAAGCCAGGCCTCAAACCATGAGAAGCTCCAGCCCAAAAAGCAGCCAAAATCCAGCCCACATCCGGGACAATTACAAGAGCAGGGGGTGGAGCAAGCCAGGCCCCAAACCACGAGAATCTCCAGCCCAAGTATCAGCCAAAATGCAGCCCACATCCGGGAGAATCTCAAGAGCAGGGGGTGGAGCAAGCCAGGCCCCAAACCACGAGAATCTCCAGCCCAAGTATCAGCCAAAATGCAGCCCACATCCGGGAGAATCTCAATAGCAGGGGGTGGAGCAAGCCAGGCCTCAAACCATGAGAAGCTCCAGCCCAAAAGGTAGCCAAAATGCAGGCCACATCCGGGAGAATCTCAAGAGCAGGGGGTGGAGCAAGGCAGGCCTCAAACCACGAGAAGCTCCAGGCCAAGTATCAGCCAAAATGCAGCCCACATCCAGGAGCATATGAAGAGCCGGGTGTGGAGCAATCCAGGCCTCAAACCACAAGAAGCTCCAGCCCAAAATGCAGCCAAAATCCAGCCCACATCCGGGAGAATCTCAAGAGCAGGGGGTGGAGAAAGCCAGGCCTCAAACCTCGAAAAGCTCCAGCCCAAAATGCAGCCAAAATCCAGCCCACATCCGGGAGATTCTCAATAGCAGGGGGTGGAGCAAGCCAGGCCTCAAACCTCGAGAAGCTGCAGCCCAAAAGGCAGCCAAAATGCAGCCCACATCCGGGAGAAAATCAAGAGCAGGGGGTGGAGCAAGCCAGGCCTCAAACCACGAGAAGCTCCAGCCCAAAAGGCAGCCAAAATGCAGCCCACATCCGGGACAATTTCAAGAGCAGGGTGTGGAGCAAGCCAGGCCTCAAACCATGAGAAGCTCCAGCCCAAAATGCAGCCAAAATCCAGCCCACATCCGGGAGAATCTCAAGAGCAGGGGGTGGAGCAAGCCAGGCCTCAAACCTCGAGAAGCTCCAGCCCAAAAGGCAGCCAAAATCCAGCCCACATCCGGGAGAATGTCAAGAGCAGGGGGTGGAGCAAGCCAGGCACCAAACCACGAGAATCTCCAGCCCAAGTATCAGCCAAAATGCAGCCCACATCCGGGAGAATATCAAGAGCAGGGAGTGGAGCAAGCCAGGCCTCAAACCATGAGAAGCTCCAGCCCAAAAGGCAGCCAAAATGCAGGCCACATCCGGGAGAATCTCAAGAGCAGGGGGTGGAGCAAGCCAGGCCTCAAACCACGAGAAGCTCCAGCCCAAAAGGCAGCCAAAATGCAGCCCACATCCGGGAGAATCTCAAGAGCAGGGGGTGGAGCAAGCCAGGCCTCAAACCACGAGAAGCTCCAGCCCAAAATGCAGCCAAAATGCAGCCCACATCCGGGAGAATCTCAAGAGCAGGGGGTGGAGCAAGCCAGGCCTCAAACCACGAGAAGCTCCAGCCCAAAAGGCAGCCAAAATGCAGCCCACATCCGGGAGAATATCAAGAGCAGGGGGTGGAGCAAGCCAGGCCTCAAACCACGAGAAGCTCCAGCCCAAAATGCAGCCAAAATGCAGCCCACATCCGGGAGAATCTCAAGAGCAGGGGGTGGAGCAAGCCAGGCCTCAAACCACGAGAAGCTCCAGCCCAAAATGCAGCCAAAATGCAGCCCACATCCGGGAGAATCTCAAGAGCAGGGGGTGGAGCAAGCCAGGCCTCAAACCACGAGAAGCTCCAGCCCTAAAGGCAGCCAAAATCCAGCCCACATCCGGGAGAATCTCAAGAGCAGGGGGTGGAGCAAGCCAGGCCTCAAACCACGAGAAGCTCCAGCCCAAAAGGCAGCCAAAATCCAGCCCACATCCGGGAGAATATCAAGAGTAGGAGGTGGAGCAAGCCAGGCCTCAAACCACGAGAAGCTCCAGCCCAAAAGGCAGCCAAAATGCAGCCCACATCCGGGAGAATCTCAAGAGCAGGGGGTGGAGCAAGCCAGGCCTCAAACCACGAGAAGCTCCAGCCCAAAAGGCAGCCAAAATGCAGCCCACATCCGGGAGAATCTCAAGAGCAGGGGGTGGAGCAAGCCAGGCCTCAAACCACGAGAAGCTCCAGCCCAAAATGCAGCCAAAATGCAGCCCACATCCGGGAGAATCTCAAGAGCAGGGGGTGGAGCAAGCCAGGCCTCAAACCACGAGAAGCTCCAGCCCAAAAGGCAGCCAAAATGCAGCCCACATCCGGGAGAATATCAAGAGCAGGGTGTGGAGCAAGCCAGGCCTCAAACCATGAGAATCTGCAGCCCAAAAGGCAGCCAAAATGCAGCCCACATCCGGGAGAATCTCAAGAGCAGGGGTTGGAGCAAGCCAGGCCTCAAACCACGAGAAGCTCCAGCCCAAAAGGCAGCCAAAATGCAGCCCACATCCGGGAGAATCTCAAGAGCAGGGGGTGGAGCAAGCCAGGCCTCAAACCTCGAGAAGCTCCAGCCCAAAAGGCAGCCAAAATGCAGCCCACATCCGGGAGAATCTCAAGAGCAGGGGGTGGAGCAAGCCAGGCCTCAAACCACGAGAAGCTCCAGCCCAAAAGGCAGCCAAAATGCAGCCCACATCCGGGAGAATCTCAAGAGCAGGGGGTGGAGCAAGCCAGGCCTCAAACCACGAGAAGCTCCAGCCCAAAAGGCAGCCAAAATGCAGGCCACATCCGGGAGAATCTCAAGAGCAGGGGGTGGAGCAAGCCAGGCCTCAAACCACGAGAAGCTCCAGCCGAAAATGTAGCCAAAATGCAGCCCACATCCGGGAGAATCTCAAGAGTAGGGGGTGGAGCAAGCCAGGCCTCAAACCATGAGAAGCTCCAGCCCAAAAAGCAGCCAAAATCCAGCCCACATCCGGGACAATTACAAGAGCAGGGGGTGGAGCAAGCCAGGCCCCAAACCACGAGAATCTCCAGCCCAAGTATCAGCCAAAATGCAGCCCACATCCGGGAGAATCTCAAGAGCAGGGGGTGGAGCAAGCCAGGCCCCAAACCACGAGAATCTCCAGCCCAAGTATCAGCCAAAATGCAGCCCACATCCGGGAGAATCTCAATAGCAGGGGGTGGAGCAAGCCAGGCCTCAAACCATGAGAAGCTCCAGCCCAAAAGGTAGCCAAAATGCAGGCCACATCCGGGAGAATCTCAAGAGCAGGGGGTGGAGCAAGGCAGGCCTCAAACCACGAGAAGCTCCAGGCCAAGTATCAGCCAAAATGCAGCCCACATCCAGGAGCATATGAAGAGCCGGGTGTGGAGCAATCCAGGCCTCAAACCACAAGAAGCTCCAGCCCAAAATGCAGCCAAAATCCAGCCCACATCCGGGAGAATCTCAAGAGCAGGGGATGGAGCAAGCCAGGCCTCAAACCTCGAAAAGCTCCAGCCCAAAATGCAGCCAAAATCCAGCCCACATCCGGGAGATTCTCAATAGCAGGGGGTGGAGCAAGCCAGGCCTCAAACCTCGAGAAGCTGCAGCCCAAAAGGCAGCCAAAATGCAGCCCACATCCGGGAGAAAATCAAGAGCAGGGGGTGGAGCAAGCCAGGCCTCAAACCACGAGAAGCTCCAGCCCAAAAGGCAGCCAAAATGCAGCCCACATCCGGGACAATTTCAAGAGCAGGGAGTGGAGCAAGCCAGGCCTCAAACCATGAGAAGCTCCAGCCCAAAATGCAGCCAAAATCCAGCCCACATCCGGGAGAATCTCAAGAGCAGGGGGTGGAGCAAGCCAGGCCTCAAACCTCGAGAAGCTCCAGCCCAAAAGGCAGCCAAAATCCAGCCCACATCCGGGAGAATGTCAAGAGCAGGGGGTGGAGCAAGCCAGGCACCAAACCACGAGAATCTCCAGCCCAAGTATCAGCCAAAATGCAGCCCACATCCGGGAGAATATCAAGAGCAGGGAGTGGAGCAAGCCAGGCCTCAAACCATGAGAAGCTCCAGCCCAAAAGGCAGCCAAAATGCAGGCCACATCCGGGAGAATCTCAAGAGCAGGGGGTGGAGCAAGCCAGGCCTCAAACCACGAGAAGCTCCAGCCCAAAAGGCAGCCAAAATGCAGCCCACATCCGGGAGAATCTCAAGAGCAGGGGGTGGAGCAAGCCAGGCCTCAAACCACGAGAAGCTCCAGCCCAAAATGCAGCCAAAATGCAGCCCACATCCGGGAGAATCTCAAGAGCAGGGGGTGGAGCAAGCCAGGCCTCAAACCACGAGAAGCTCCAGCCCAAAAGGCAGCCAAAATGCAGCCCACATCCGGGAGAATATCAAGAGCAGGGTGTGGAGCAAGCCAGGCCTCAAACCATGAGAATCTGCAGCCCAAAAGGCAGCCAAAATGCAGCCCACATCCGGGAGAATCTCAAGAGCAGGGGTTGGAGCAAGCCAGGCCTCAAACCACGAGAAGCTCCAGCCCAAAAGGCAGCCAAAATGCAGCCCACATCCGGGAGAATCTCAAGAGCAGGGGGTGGAGCAAGCCAGGCCTCAAACCTCGAGAAGCTCCAGCCCAAAAGGCAGCCAAAATGCAGCCCACATCCGGGAGAATCTCAAGAGCAGGGGGTGGAGCAAGCCAGGCCTCAAACCACGAGAAGCTCCAGCCCAAAAGGCAGCCAAAATGCAGCCCACATCCGGGAGAATCTCAAGAGCAGGGGGTGGAGCAAGCCAGGCCTCAAACCACGAGAAGCTCCAGCCCAAAATGCAGCCAAAATGCAGCCCACATCCGGGAGAATCTCAAGAGCAGGGGGTGGAGCAAGCCAGGCCTCAAACCACGAGAAGCTCCAGCCCAAAATGCAGCCAAAATGCAGCCCACATCCGGGAGAATCTCAAGAGCAGGGGGTGGAGCAAGCCAGGCCTCAAACCACGAGAAGCTCCAGCCCTAAAGGCAGCCAAAATCCAGCCCACATCCGGGAGAATCTCAAGAGCAGGGGGTGGAGCAAGCCAGGCCTCAAACCACGAGAAGCTCCAGCCCAAAAGGCAGCCAAAATCCAGCCCACATCCGGGAGAATATCAAGAGTAGGAGGTGGAGCAAGCCAGGCCTCAAACCACGAGAAGCTCCAGCCCAAAAGGCAGCCAAAATGCAGCCCACATCCGGGAGAATCTCAAGAGCAGGGGGTGGAGCAAGCCAGGCCTCAAACCACGAGAAGCTCCAGCCCAAAAGGCAGCCAAAATGCAGCCCACATCCGGGAGAATCTCAAGAGCAGGGGGTGGAGCAAGCCAGGCCTCAAACCACGAGAAGCTCCAGCCCAAAATGCAGCCAAAATGCAGCCCACATCCGGGAGAATCTCAAGAGCAGGGGGTGGAGCAAGCCAGGCCTCAAACCACGAGAAGCTCCAGCCCAAAATGCAGCCAAAATGCAGCCCACATCCGGGAGAATATCAAGAGCAGGGTGTGGAGCAAGCCAGGCCTCAAACCATGAGAATCTGCAGCCCAAAAGGCAGCCAAAATGCAGCCCACATCCGGGAGAATCTCAAGAGCAGGGGTTGGAGCAAGCCAGGCCTCAAACCACGAGAAGCTCCAGCCCAAAAGGCAGCCAAAATGCAGCCCACATCCGGGAGAATCTCAAGAGCAGGGGGTGGAGCAAGCCAGGCCTCAAACCTCGAGAAGCTCCAGCCCAAAAGGCAGCCAAAATGCAGCCCACATCCGGGAGAATCTCAAGAGCAGGGGGTGGAGCAAGCCAGGCCTCAAACCACGAGAAGCTCCAGCCCAAAAGGCAGCCAAAATGCAGCCCACATCCGGGAGAATCTCAAGAGCAGGGGGTGGAGCAAGCCAGGCCTCAAACCACGAGAAGCTCCAGCCCAAAATGCAGCCAAAATGCAGCCCACATCCGGGAGAATCTCAAGAGCAGGGGGTGGAGCAAGCCAGGCCTCAAACCACGAGAAGCTCCAGCCCAAAATGCAGCCAAAATGCAGCCCACATCCGGGAGAATCTCAAGAGCAGGGGGTGGAGCAAGCCAGGCCTCAAACCACGAGAAGCTCCAGCCCTAAAGGCAGCCAAAATCCAGCCCACATCCGGGAGAATCTCAAGAGCAGGGGGTGGAGCAAGCCAGGCCTCAAACCACGAGAAGCTCCAGCCCAAAAGGCAGCCAAAATCCAGCCCACATCCGGGAGAATATCAAGAGTAGGAGGTGGAGCAAGCCAGGCCTCAAACCACGAGAAGCTCCAGCCCAAAAGGCAGCCAAAATGCAGCCCACATCCGGGAGAATCTCAAGAGCAGGGGGTGGAGCAAGCCAGGCCTCAAACCACGAGAAGCTCCAGCCCAAAATACAGCCAAAATGCAGGCCACATCCGGGAGATTCTCAAGAGCAGGGGGTGGAGCAAGCCAGGCCTCAAACCACGAGAAGCTCCAGCCCAAAATACAGCCAAAATGCAGGCCACATCCGGGAGAATCTCAAGAGCAGGGGGTGGAGCAAGCCAGGCCTCAAACCATGAGAAGCTCCAGCCCAAAAGGCAGCCAAAATGCAGCCCACCTCCGGGAGAATCTCAAGAGCAGGGGGTGGAGCAAGCCAGGCCTCAAACCACGAGAAGCTCCAGCCCAAGTATCAGCCAAAATCCAGCCCACATCCAGGAGCATATGAAGAGCAGGGTGTGGAGCAAGCCAGGCCTCAAACCACGAGAAGCTCCAGCCCAAAAGGCAGCCAAAATGCAGCCCACATCCGGGAGAATATCAAGAGCAGGGGGTGGAGCAAGCCAGGCCTCAAACCACGAGAAGCTCCAGCCCAAAAGGCAGCCAAAATCCAGCCCACATCCGGGAGAATCTCAAGAGCAGGGGGTGGAGCAAGCCAGGCCTCAAACCTCGAGAAGCTCCAGCCCAAAAGGCAGCCAAAATGCAGCCCACATCCGGGAGAATCTCAAGAGCAGGGGGTGGAGCAAGCCAGGCCTCAAACCACGAGAAGCTCCAGCCCAAAAGGCAGCCAAAATCCAGCCCACATGCGGGAGAATCTCAAGAGCAGGGGGTCGAGCAAGCCAGGCCTCAAACCACGAGAAGCTCCAGCCCAAAAGGCAGCCAAAATGCAGCCCACATCCAAAAGAATATGAAGAGCAGTGGGTGGAGCAAGGCAGGCCTCAAACCACGAGAAGCTCCAGCCCAAAATGCAGCCAAAATCTAGCCCACATCCGGGAGAATCTCAAGAGCAGGGGGTGGAGCAAGCCAGGCCTCAAACCACGAGAAGCTCCAGCCCAAAAGGCAGCCAAAATGCAGCCCACCTCCGGGAGAATCTCAAGAGCAGGGGGTGGAGCAAGCCAGGCCTCAAACCACGAGAAGCTCCAGCCCAAGAATCACCCAGAATGCAGCCCACATCCGGGAGAATCTCAAGAGCAGGGGGTGGAGCAAGCCAGGCCTCAAACCACGAGAAGCTCCAGCCCAAAAGGCAGCCAAAATGCAGCCCACATCCGGGAGAATCTCAAGAGCAGGGGGTGGAGCAAGCCAGGCCTCAAACCTCGAGAAGCTCCAGCCCAAAAGGCAGCCAAAATGCAGCCCACATCCGGGAGAATCTCAAGAGCAGGGGGTGGAGCAAGCCAGGCCTCAAACCACGAGAAGCTCCAGCCCAAAAGGCAGCCAAAATGCAGCCCACATCCGGGAGAATCTCAAGAGCAGGGGGTGGAGCAAGCCAGGCCTCAAACCACGAGAAGCTCCAGCCCAAAATGCAGCCAAAATGCAGCCCACATCCGGGAGAATCTCAAGAGCAGGGGGTGGAGCAAGCCAGGCCTCAAACCACGAGAAGCTCCAGCCCAAAATGCAGCCAAAATGCAGCCCACATCCGGGAGAATCTCAAGAGCAGGGGGTGGAGCAAGCCAGGCCTCAAACCACGAGAAGCTCCAGCCCTAAAGGCAGCCAAAATCCAGCCCACATCCGGGAGAATCTCAAGAGCAGGGGGTGGAGCAAGCCAGGCCTCAAACCACGAGAAGCTCCAGCCCAAAAGGCAGCCAAAATCCAGCCCACATCCGGGAGAATATCAAGAGTAGGAGGTGGAGCAAGCCAGGCCTCAAACCACGAGAAGCTCCAGCCCAAAAGGCAGCCAAAATGCAGCCCACATCCGGGAGAATCTCAAGAGCAGGGGGTGGAGCAAGCCAGGCCTCAAACCACGAGAAGCTCCAGCCCAAAAGGCAGCCAAAATGCAGCCCACATCCGGGAGAATCTCAAGAGCAGGGGGTGGAGCAAGCCAGGCCTCAAACCACGAGAAGCTCCAGCCCAAAATGCAGCCAAAATGCAGCCCACATCCGGGAGAATCTCAAGAGCAGGGGGTGGAGCAAGCCAGGCCTCAAACCACGAGAAGCTCCAGCCCAAAATGCAGCCAAAATGCAGCCCACATCCGGGAGAATATCAAGAGCAGGGTGTGGAGCAAGCCAGGCCTCAAACCATGAGAATCTGCAGCCCAAAAGGCAGCCAAAATGCAGCCCACATCCGGGAGAATCTCAAGAGCAGGGGTTGGAGCAAGCCAGGCCTCAAACCACGAGAAGCTCCAGCCCAAAAGGCAGCCAAAATGCAGCCCACATCCGGGAGAATCTCAAGAGCAGGGGGTGGAGCAAGCCAGGCCTCAAACCTCGAGAAGCTCCAGCCCAAAAGGCAGCCAAAATGCAGCCCACATCCGGGAGAATCTCAAGAGCAGGGGGTGGAGCAAGCCAGGCCTCAAACCACGAGAAGCTCCAGCCCAAAAGGCAGCCAAAATGCAGCCCACATCCGGGAGAATCTCAAGAGCAGGGGGTGGAGCAAGCCAGGCCTCAAACCACGAGAAGCTCCAGCCCAAAATGCAGCCAAAATGCAGCCCACATCCGGGAGAATCTCAAGAGCAGGGGGTGGAGCAAGCCAGGCCTCAAACCACGAGAAGCTCCAGCCCAAAATGCAGCCAAAATGCAGCCCACATCCGGGAGAATCTCAAGAGCAGGGGGTGGAGCAAGCCAGGCCTCAAACCACGAGAAGCTCCAGCCCTAAAGGCAGCCAAAATCCAGCCCACATCCGGGAGAATCTCAAGAGCAGGGGGTGGAGCAAGCCAGGCCTCAAACCACGAGAAGCTCCAGCCCAAAAGGCAGCCAAAATCCAGCCCACATCCGGGAGAATATCAAGAGTAGGAGGTGGAGCAAGCCAGGCCTCAAACCACGAGAAGCTCCAGCCCAAAAGGCAGCCAAAATGCAGCCCACATCCGGGAGAATCTCAAGAGCAGGGGGTGGAGCAAGCCAGGCCTCAAACCACGAGAAGCTCCAGCCCAAAATACAGCCAAAATGCAGGCCACATCCGGGAGATTCTCAAGAGCAGGGGGTGGAGCAAGCCAGGCCTCAAACCACGAGAAGCTCCAGCCCAAAATACAGCCAAAATGCAGGCCACATCCGGGAGAATCTCAAGAGCAGGGGGTGGAGCAAGCCAGGCCTCAAACCATGAGAAGCTCCAGCCCAAAAGGCAGCCAAAATGCAGCCCACCTCCGGGAGAATCTCAAGAGCAGGGGGTGGAGCAAGCCAGGCCTCAAACCACGAGAAGCTCCAGCCCAAGTATCAGCCAAAATCCAGCCCACATCCAGGAGCATATGAAGAGCAGGGTGTGGAGCAAGCCAGGCCTCAAACCACGAGAAGCTCCAGCCCAAAAGGCAGCCAAAATGCAGCCCACATCCGGGAGAATATCAAGAGCAGGGGGTGGAGCAAGCCAGGCCTCAAACCACGAGAAGCTCCAGCCCAAAAGGCAGCCAAAATCCAGCCCACATCCGGGAGAATCTCAAGAGCAGGGGGTGGAGCAAGCCAGGCCTCAAACCTCGAGAAGCTCCAGCCCAAAAGGCAGCCAAAATGCAGCCCACATCCGGGAGAATCTCAAGAGCAGGGGGTGGAGCAAGCCAGGCCTCAAACCACGAGAAGCTCCAGCCCAAAAGGCAGCCAAAATCCAGCCCACATGCGGGAGAATCTCAAGAGCAGGGGGTCGAGCAAGCCAGGCCTCAAACCACGAGAAGCTCCAGCCCAAAAGGCAGCCAAAATGCAGCCCACATCCAAAAGAATATGAAGAGCAGTGGGTGGAGCAAGGCAGGCCTCAAACCACGAGAAGCTCCAGCCCAAAATGCAGCCAAAATCTAGCCCACATCCGGGAGAATCTCAAGAGCAGGGGGTGGAGCAAGCCAGGCCTCAAACCACGAGAAGCTCCAGCCCAAAAGGCAGCCAAAATGCAGCCCACCTCCGGGAGAATCTCAAGAGCAGGGGGTGGAGCAAGCCAGGCCTCAAACCACGAGAAGCTCCAGCCCAAGAATCACCCAGAATGCAGCCCACATCCGGGAGAATCTCAAGAGCAGGGGGTGGAGCAAGCCAGGCCTCAAACCACGAGAAGCTCCAGCCCAAAAGGCAGCCAAAATCCAGCCAACATCCAGGAGAATTTCAAGAGCAGGGGGTGGAGCAAGCCAGGCCTCAAACCACGAGAAGCTCCAGCCCAAGTATCAGCCAAAATGCAGCCCACATCCAGGAGCATATGAAGAGCAGGGTGTGGAGCAAGCCAGGCCTCAAACCACGAGAAGCTCCAAACCCAAAAGGCAGCCAAAATCCAGCCCACATCCGGGAGATTCTCAAGAGCAGGGGGTGGAGCAAGCCAGGCCTCAAACCTCGAGAACCTCCAGCCCAAAATGCAGCCAATATGCAGCCCACATCCGGGAGATTCTCAAGAGCAGGGGGTGGAGCAAGCCAGGCCTCAAACCTCGAGAAGCTCCAGCCCAAAAGGCAGCCAAAATGCAGCCCACATCCGGGAGAATCTCAAGAGCAGGGGGTGGAGCAATCCAGGCCTCAAACCACGAGAAGCTCCAGCCCAAAAGGCAGCCAAAATGCAGCCCACAACTGGTAGAATCTCAAGAGCAGGGGGTGGAGCAAGCCAGGCCTCAAACCACGAGAAGCTCCAGCCCAAAAGGCAGCCAAAATGCAGGCCACATCCGGGAGAATCTCAAGAGCAGGGGGTGGAGCAAGCCAGGCCTCAAACCACGAGAAGCTCCAGCCGAAAATGTAGCCAAAATGCAGCCCACATCCGGGAGAATCTCAAGAGTAGGGGGTGGAGCAAGCCAGGCCTCAAACCACGAGAAGCTCCAGCCCAAAAAGCAGCCAAAATCCAGCCCACATCCGGGACAATTACAAGAGCAGGGGGTGGAGCAAGCCAGGCCCCAAACCACGAGAATCTCCAGCCCAAGTATCAGCCAAGATGCAGACCACATCCGGGAGATTCTCAAGAGCAGGGGGTGGAGCAAGCCAGGCCTCAAACCACGAGAAGCTCCAGCCCAAAAGGCAGCCAAAATGCAGCACATATCCGGGAGAATCTCAAGAGCAGGGGGTGGAGCAAGCCAGGCCTCAAACCACGAGAAGCTCCAGCCCAAAAGGCAGCCAAAATCCAGCCCACATCCGGGAGAATCTCAAGAGTAGGAGGTGGAGCAAGCCAGGCCTCAAACCATGAGAAGCTCCAGCCCAAATGGTAGCCACAATGCAGCCCACATCCGGGAGAATCTCAAGAGCAGGGGGTGGAGCAAGGCAGGCCTCAAACCACGAGAAGCTCCAGGCCAAGTATCAGCCAAAATGCAGCCCACATCCAGGAGCATATGAAGAGCCGGGTGTGGAGAAAGCCAGGCCTCAAACCACGAGAAGCTCCAGCCCAAAATGCAGCCAAAATCCAGCCCACATCCGGGAGAATCTCAAGAGCAGGGGGTGGAGCAAGCCAGGCCTCAAACCACGAGAAGCTCCAGCCCAAGAATCACCCAGAATGCAGCCCACATCCGGGAGAATCTCAAGAGCAGGGGGTGGAGCAAGGCAGGCCTCAAACCACGAGAAGCTCCATCCCAAAAGGCAGCCAAAATCCAGCCCACATCCAGGAGAATATCAAGAGCAGGGGGTGGAGCAAGCCAGGCCTCAAACCACGAGAAGCTCCAGCCCAAAACGCAGCCAAAATGCAGCCCACATCCGGGAGAATCTCAAGAGCAGGGGGTGGAGCAAGCCAGGCCTCAAACCACGAGAAGCTCCAGCACAAAATGTAGCCAAAATGCAGCCCACATCCAGGAGAATCTCAAGAGCAGGGGGTGGAGCAAGCCAGGCCTCAAACCATGAGAAGCTAAAGCCCAAAAGGCAGCCAAAATGCAGCCCACATCCAGGAGAATTTCAAGAGCAGGGGGTGGAGCCAGGCAGGCCTCAAACCACGAGAAGCTCCAGCCCAAAATGCAGCCAAAATCCAGCCCACATCCAGGAGAATTTCAAGAGCAGGGGGTGGAGCAAGCCAGGCCTCAAACCACGAGAAGCTCCAGCCCTAAATGCAGCCAAAATCCAGCCCACATCCGGGAGAATATCAAGAGCAGGGGGTGGAGCAAGCTAGGCCTCAAACCTCGAGAAGCTCCAGCCCAAAAGGCAGCCAAAATGCAGCCCACATCTGGGAGAATCTCAAGAGCAGGGGGTGGAGCAAGCCAGGCCTCAAACCACGAGAAGCTCCAGCCCAAAAGGCAGCCAAAATGCAGCCCACATCCGGGAGAATCTCAAGAGCAGGGGGTGGAGCAAGCCAGGCCTCAAACCACGAGAAGCTCCAGCCCAAAATGTAGCCAAAATGCAGCCCACATCCGGGAGAATCTCAAGAGCAGGGGGTGGAGCAAGCCAGGCCTCAAACCACGAGAAGCTCCAGCCCTAAAGGCAGCCAAAATGCAGCCCACCTCCGGGAGAATCTCAAGAGCAGGGGGTGGAGCAAGCCAGGCCTCAAACCACGAGAAGCTCCAGCCCAAAAGGCAGCCAAAATGCAGCCCACATCCGGGAGAATATCAAGAGCAGGGGGTGGAGCAAGCCAGGCCTCAAACCATGAGAAGCTCCAGCCCAAAAGGCAGCCAAAATGCAGCCCACATCCGGGAGAATCTCAAGAGCAGGGGGTGGAGCAAGCCAGGCCTCAAACCACGAGAAGCTCCAGCCCAAGAATCACCCAGAATGCAGCCCACATCCGGGAGAATCTCAAGAGCAGGGGGTGGAGCAAGCCAGGCCTCAAACCACGAGAAACTCCAGCCCAAAAGGCAGCCAAAATGCAGCCCACATCCTGGAGAATCTCAAGAGCAGGGGGTGGAGCAAACCAGGCCTCAAACCACGAGAAGCTCCAGCACAAAATGTAGCCAAGATGCAGCCCACATCCGGGAGAATCTCAAGAGCAGGGGGTGGAGCAAGCCAGGCCTCAAACCACGAGAAGCTCCAGCCCTAAAGGCAGCCAAAATCCAGCCCACATCCGGGAGAATCTCAAGAGCAGGGGGTGGAGCAAGCCAGGCCTCAAACCACGAGAAGCTCCAGCCCAAAAGGCAGCCAAAATCCAGCCCACATCCGGGAGAATACAAAGAGCAGGGGGTGGAGCAAGCCAGGCCTCAAACCATGAGAAGCTCCAGCCCAAAAGGCAGCCAAAATGCAGCCCACATCCGGGAGAATCTCAAGAGCAGTGGGTGGAGCAAGCCAGGCCTCAAACCACGAGAAGCTCCAGCCCAAGAATCACCCAGAATGCAGCCCACATCCGGGAGAATCTCAAGAGCAGGGGGTGGAGCAAGGCAGGCCTCAAACCATGAGAAGCTCCAGCCCAAAATGCAGCCAAAATCCAGCCCACATCCGGGAGAATCTCAAGAGCAGGGGGTGGAGCAAGCCAGGCCTCAAACCTCGAGAAGCTCCAGCCCAAAAGGCAGCCAAAATCCAGCCCACATCCGGGAGAATATCAAGAGTAGGAGGTGGAGCAAGCCAGGCCTCAAACCACGAGAAGCTCCAGCCCAAAAGGCAGCCAAAATGCAGGCCACATCCAGGAGAATCTCAAGAGCAGGGGGTGGAGCAAGCCAGGCCTCAAACCACGAGAAGCTCCAGCCCAAAAGGCAGCCAAAATCTAGCCCACATCCGGGAGAATCTCAAGAGCAGGGGGTGGAGCAAGCCAGGCCTCAAACCACGAGAAGCTCCAGCCCAAAAGTCAGCCAAAATGCAGCCCACCTCCGGGAGAATCTCAAGAGCAGGGGGTGGAGCAAGCCAGGCCTCTAACCATGAGAATCTGCAGCCCAAAAGGCAGCCAAAATGCAGGCCACATCCGGGAGAATCTCAAGAGCAGGGGGTGGAGCAAGCCAGGCCTCAAACCACGAGAAGCTCCAGCCCAAAAGGCAGCCAAAATCCAGCCCACATCCGGGAGAATCTCAAGAGCAGGGGGTGGAGCAAGCCAGGCCTCAAACCACGAGAAGCTCCAGCCCAAAAGGCAGCCAAAATGCAGCCCACATCCGGGAGATTCTCAAGAGCAGGGGGTGGAGCAAGCCAGGCCTCAAACCTCGAGAAGCTCCAGCCCAAAAGTGAGCCAAAATCCAGCCCACATCCGGGAGAATCTCAAGAGCAGGGGGTGGAGCAAGCCAGGCCTCAAACCACGAGAAGCTCCAGCCCAAAAGGCAGCCAAAATGCAGCCCACATCCGGGAGAATCTCAAGAGCAGGGGGTGGAGCAAGCCAGGCCTCAAACCACGAGAAGCTCCAGCCCAAAAGGCAGCCAAAATGCAGCCCACATCCGGGAGAATCTCAAGAGCAGGGGGTGGAGCAAGACAGGCCTCAAACCACGAGAAGCTCCAGCCCAAAAGGCAGCCAAAATGCAGCCCACATCCGGGAGAATATCAAGAGCAGGGTGTGGAGCAAGCCAGGCCTCTAACCATGAGAATCTGCAGCCCAAAATGCAGCCAAAATGCAGGCCACATCCGCGAGAATCTCAAGAGCAGGGGGTGGAGCCAGGCAGGCCTCAAACCATGAGAAGCTCCAGCCCAAAAGGCAGCCAAAATGCAGCCCACATCCAGGAGAATTTCAAGAGCAGGGGGTGGAGCAAGCCAGGCCTCAAACCACGAGAAGCTCCAGCCCAAGTATCAGCCAAGATGCAGCCCACATCCGGGAGATTCTCAAGAGCAGGGGGTGGAGCAAGCCAGGCCTCAAACCACGAGAAGCTCCAGCCCAAAAGGCAGCCAAAATGCAGCACACATCCGGGAGAATCTCAAGAGCAGGGGGTGGAGCAAGCCAGGCCTCAAACCACGAGAAGCTCCAGCCCAAAAGGCAGCCAAAATGCAGCCCACATCCGGGAGAATCTCAAGAGCAGGGGGTGGAGCAAGCCAGGCCTCAAACCACGAGAAGCTCCAGCCCAAAATATAGCCAAAATGCAGCCCACATCTGGGAGAATCTCAAGAGCAGGGGGTGGAGCAAGCCAGGCCTCAAACCACGAGAAGCTCCAGCCCTAAAGGCAGCCAAAATCCAGCCCACATCCGGGAGAATCTCAAGAGCAGGGGGTGGAGCAAGCCAGGCCTCAAACCACGAGAAGCTCCAGCCCAAAAGGCTACCAAAATCCAGCCCACATCCGGGAGAATCTCAAGAGCAGGGGGTGGAGCAAGCCAGGCCTCAAACCATGAGAAGCTCCAGCCCAAAATGCAGCCAAAATGCAGCCCACATCCGGGAGAATCTCAAGAGCAGGGGGTGGAGCAAGCCAGGCCTCAAACCACGAGAAGCTCCAGCCCAAGAATCACCCAGAATGCAGCCCACATCCGGGAGAATCTCAAGAGCAGGGGGTGGAGCAAGGCAGGCCTCAAACCACGAGAAGCTCCAGCCCAAAAGGCAGCCAAAATGCAGCCCACATCTGGGAGAATCTCAAGAGCACGGGGTGGAGCAAGCCAGGCCTGAAACCACGAGAAGCTCCAGCCCAAGTATCAGCCAAAATGCAGGCCACATCCGGGACAATATCAAGAGCAGGGAGTGGAGCAAGCCAGGCCTCAAACCATGAGAAGCTCCAGCCCAAAATGCAGCCAAAATCCAGCCCACATCCGGGAGAATCTCAAGAGCAGGGGGTGGAGCAAGCCAGGCCTCAAACCTCGAGAAGCTCCAGCCCAAAAGGCAGCCAAAATGCAGCCCACATCCGGGAGAATCTCAAGAGCAGGGGGTGGAGCAAGCCAGGCCTCAAACCACGAGAAGCTCCAGCCCAAAAGGCAGCCAAAATGCAGCCCACATCCGGGAGAATCTCAAGAGCAGGGGGTGGAGCAAGCCAGGCCTCAAACCACGAGAAGCTCCAGCCCAAAAGGCAGCCAAAATGCAGCCCACATCCAAAAGAATATGAAGAACAGGGGGTGGAGCACGTCAGGCCTCAAACCACGAGAAGCTCCAGCCCAAAATGCAGCCAAAATCTAGCCCACATCCGGGAGAATCTCAAGAGCAGGGGGTGGAGCAAGCCAGGCCTCAAACCACGAGAAGCTCCAGCCCAAGTATCAGCCAAAATGCAGCCCACATCCAGGAGCTTATGAAGAGCAGGGTGTGGAGCAAGCCAGGCCTCAAACCACGAGAAGCTCCAGCCCAAAAGGCAGCCAAAATCCAGCCCACATCCGGGAGATTCTCAAGAGCAGGGGGTGGAGCAAGCCAGGCCTCAAACCTCGAGAACCTCCAGCCCAAAATGCAGCCAAAATGCAGCCCACATCCGGGAGAATCTCAAGAGCAGGGGGTGGAGCAAGCCAGGCCTCAAACCACGAGAAGCTCCAGCCCAAGAGTCACCCAGAATGCAGCCCACATCCGGGAGAATCTCAAGAGCAGGGGGTGGAGCAAGGCAGGCCTCAAACCACGAGAAGCTCCAGCCCAAAATGTAGCCAAAATGCAGCCCACATCCAGGAGAATTTCAAGAGCAGGGGGTGGAGCAAGCCAGGCCTGAAACCACGAGAAGCTCCAGCCCAAGTATCAGCCAAAATGCAGCCCACATCCGGGACAATATCAAGAGCAGGGAGTGGAGCAAGCCAGGCCTCAAACCATGAGAAGCTCCAGCCCAAAATGCAGCCAAAATGCAGCCCACATCCGGGAGAATCTCAAGAGCAGGGGGTGGAGCAAGCCAGGCCTCAAACCACGAGAAGCTCCAGCCCAAAATGCAGCCAAAATCCAGCCCACATCCGGGAGAATCTCAAGAGCAGGGGGTCGAGCAAGCCAGGCCTCAAACCACGAGAAGCTCCAGCCCAAAAGGCAGCCAAAATCCAGCCCACATCCGGGAGAATCTCAAGAGCAGGGGGTGGAGCAAGCCAGGCCTCAAACCACGAGAAGCTCCAGCCCAAAAGGCAGCCAAAATGCAGGCCACATCCGGGAGAATCTCAAGAGCAGGGGGTGGAGCAAGCCAGGCCTCAAACCACGAGAAGCTCCAGCCGAAAATGTAGCCAAATGCAGCCCGCATATGGGAGAATCTCAAGAGTAGGGGGTGGAGCAAGCCAGGCCTCAAACCACGAGAAGCTCCAGCCCAAAAAGCAGCCACAATCCAGCCCACATCCGGGACAATTACAAGAGCAGGGGGTGGAGCAAGCCACGCCCCAAACCACGAGAATCTCCAGCCCAAGTATCAGCCAAAATGCAGCCCACATCCGGGAGAATCTCAAGAGCAGGGGGTGGAGCAAGCCAGGCCTCAAACCACGAGAAGCTCCAGCCCAAAAGGCAGCCAAAATGCAGCCCACATCCGGGAGAATATCAAGAGCAGGGGGTGGAGCAAGCCAGGCCTCAAACCATGAGAAGCTCCAGCCCAAAAGGCAGCCAAAATGCAGCCCACCTCCGGGAGAATCTCAAGAGCAGGGGGTGGAGCAAGCCAGGCCTCAAAACACGAGAAGCTCCAGCCCAAAAATCACCCAGAATGCAGCCCACATGCGGGAGAATCTCAAGAGCAGGGGGTGGAGCAAGGCAGGCCTCAAACCACGAGAAGCTCCAGCCCAAAATGTAGCCAAAATCCAGCCCACATCCAGGAGAATTTCAAGAGCAGGGGGTGGAGCAAGCCAGGCCTCAAACCACGAGAAGATCCAGCCCAAGTATCAGCCAAAATGCAGCCCACATCCAGGAGAATTTCAAGAGCAGGGTGTGGAGCAATCCAGGCCTCAAACCACAAGAAGCTCCAGCCCAAAATGCAGCCAAAATCCAGCCCACATCCGGGAGAATCTCAAGAGCAGGGGGTGGAGCAAGCCAGGCCTCAAACCTCGAAAAGCTCCAGCCCAAAATGCAGCCAAAATCCAGCCCACATCCGGGAGATTCTCAAGAGCAGGGGGTGGAGCAAGCCAGGCCTCAAACCACGAGAAGCTGCAGCCCAAAAGGCAGCCAAAATGCAGCCCACATCAGGGAGAATCTCAAGAGCAGGGGGTGGAGCAAGCCAGGCCTCAAACCACGAGAAGCTCCAGCCCAAAAGGCAGCCAAAATGCAGCCCACATCCGGGACAATTTCAAGAGCAGGGAGTGGAGCAAGCCAGGCCTCAAACCATGAGAAGCTCCAGCCCAAAATGCAGCCAAAATCCAGCCCACATCAGGGAGAATCTCAAGAGCAGGGGGTGGAGCAAGCCAGGCCTCAAACCTCGAGAAGCTCCAGCCCAAAAGGCAGCCAAAATCCAGCCCACATCCCGGAGAATATCAAGAGTAGGAGGTGGAGCAAGCCAGGCCTCAAACCACGAGAAGCTCCAGCCCAAAAGGCAGCCAAAATGCAGCCCACATCCGGGAGAATCTCAAGAGCAGGGGGTGGAGCAAGCCAGGCCTCAAACCACGAGAAGCTCCAGCCCTAAAGGCAGCCAAAATGCAGCCCACCTCCTGGAGAATCTCAAGAGCAGGGGGTGGAGCAAGCCAGGCCCCAAACCACGAGAATCTCCAGCCCAAGTATCAGCCAAAATGCAGCCCACATCCGGGAGAATATCAAGAGCAGGGAGTGGAGCAAGCCAGGCCTCAAACCATGAGAAGCTCCAGCCCAAAATGCAGCCAAAATGCAGGCCACATCCGGGAGAATCTCAAGAGCAGGGGGTGGAGCAAGCCAGGCCTCAAACCACGAGAAGCTCCAGCCCAAAAGGCAGCCAAAATGCAGGCCACATCCGGGAGAATATCAAGAGTAGGAGGTGGAGCAAGCCAGGCCTCAAACCACGAGAAGCTCCAGCCCAAAAGGCAGCCAAAATGCAGCCCACATCCGGGAGAATCTCAAGAGCAGGGGGTGGAGCAAGCCAGGCCTCAAACCTCGAGAAGCTCCAGCCCAAAAGGCAGCCAAAATGCAGCCCACATCCGGGAGAATCTCAAGAGCAGGGGGTGGAGCAAGCCAGGCCTCAAACCACGAGAAGCTCCAGCCCAAAAGGCAGCCAAAATGCAGCCCACATCCGGGAGAATCTCAAGAGCAGGGGGTGGAGCAAGCCAGGCCTCAAACCACGAGAAGCTCCAGCCCAAAATGCAGCCAAAATGCAGCCCACATCCGGGAGAATCTCAAGAGCAGGTGGTGGAGCAAGCCAGGCCTCAAACCACGAGAAGCTCCAGCCCAAAATGCAGCCAAAATGCAGCCCACATCCGGGAGAATCTCAAGAGCAGGGGGTGGAGCAAGCCAGGCCTCAAACCACGAGAAGCTCCAGCCCTAAAGGCAGCCAAAATCCAGCCCACATGCGGGAGAATCTCAAGAGCAGGGGGTGGAGCAAGCCAGGCCTCAAACCACGAGAAGCTCCAGCCCAAAAGGCAGCCAAAATCCAGCCCACATCCGGGAGAATATCAAGAGTAGGAGGTGGAGCAAGCCAGGCCTCAAACCACGAGAAGCTCCAGCCCAAAAGGCAGCCAAAATCCAGCCCACATCCGGGAGAATAACAAGAGTAGGAGGTGGAGCAAGCCAGGCCTCAAACCACAAGAAGCTCCAGCCCAAAAGGCAGCCAAAATGCAGCCCACATCCAAAAGAATATGAAGAGGAGGGGGTGGAGCACGCCAGGCCTCAAACCACGAGAAGCTCCAGCCCAAAATGCAGCCAAAATCTAGCCCACCTCCGGGAGAATCTCAAGAGCAGGGGGTGGAGCAAGCCAGGCCTCAAACCACGAGAAGCTCCAGCCCAAAAGGCAGCCAAAATGCAGCCCACATCCGGGAGAATCTCAAGAGCAGGGGGTGGAGCAAGGCAGGCCTCAAACCACGAGAAGCTCCAGCCCAAAAGGCAGCCAAAATGCAGCCCACATCCGGGAGAATCTCAAGAGCAGGGGGTGGAGCAAGCCAGGCCTCAAACCACGAGAAGCTCCAGCCCAAGAATCAGCCAAAATGCAGCCCACATCCGGGAGAATCTCAAGAGCAGGGGGTGGAGCAAGCCAGGCCTCAAACCACGAGAAGGTCCAGCACAAAATGTAGCCAAAATGCAGCCCACATGCGGGAGAATCTCAAGAGCAGGGGGTGGAGCAAGCCAGGCCTCAAACCACGAGAAGCTCCAGCCCTAAAGGCAGCCAAAATGCAGCCCACCTCCTGGAGAATCTCAAGAGCAGGGGGTGGAGCAAGCCAGGCCCCAAACCACGAGAATCTCCAGCCCAAGTATCAGCCAAAATGCAGCCCACATCCGGGAGAATATCAAGAGCAGGGAGTGGAGCAAGCCAGGCCTCAAACCATGAGAAGCTCCAGCCCAAAATGCAGCCAAAATGCAGGCCACATCCGGGAGAATCTCAAGAGCAGGGGGTGGAGCAAGCCAGGCCTCAAACCACGAGAAGCTCCAGCCCAAAAGGCAGCCAAAATGCAGGCCACATCCGGGAGAATCTCAAGAGTAGGGGGTGGAGCAAGCCAGGCCTCAAACCATGAGAAGCTCCAGCCCAAAATGCAGCCAAAATGCAGCCCACATCCGGGAGATTCTCAAGAGCAGGGGGTGGAGCAAGCCAGGCCTCAAACCTCGAGAAGCTCCAGCCCAAAAGGCAGCCAAAATGCAGCCCACACCCGGGAGAATCTCAAGA
This sequence comes from Rhynochetos jubatus, assembly GCA_027574665.1. NCBI lineage: Eukaryota > Metazoa > Chordata > Aves > Eurypygiformes > Rhynochetidae > Rhynochetos > Rhynochetos jubatus. The sequence goes on along the minus strand of JAQBHY010000080.1, from coordinate 1,497,151 downwards.
GCAGGGGGTGGAGCAAGCCAGGCCTCAAACCACGAGAAGCTCCAGCCCAAAAGGCAGCCAAAATCCAGCCCACATCCGGGAGAATAACAAGAGTAGGAGGTGGAGCAAGCCAGGCCTCAAACCACAAGAAGCTCCAGCCCAAAAGGCAGCCAAAATGCAGCCCACATCCAAAAGAATATGAAGAGGAGGGGGTGGAGCACGCCAGGCCTCAAACCACGAGAAGCTCCAGCCCAAAATGCAGCCAAAATCTAGCCCACCTCCGGGAGAATCTCAAGAGCAGGGGGTGGAGCAAGCCAGGCCTCAAACCACGAGAAGCTCCAGCCCAAAAGGCAGCCAAAATGCAGCCCACATCCGGGAGAATCTCAAGAGCAGGGGGTGGAGCAAGGCAGGCCTCAAACCACGAGAAGCTCCAGCCCAAAAGGCAGCCAAAATGCAGCCCACATCCGGGAGAATCTCAAGAGCAGGGGGTGGAGCAAGCCAGGCCTCAAACCACGAGAAGCTCCAGCCCAAGAATCAGCCAAAATGCAGCCCACATCCGGGAGAATCTCAAGAGCAGGGGGTGGAGCAAGCCAGGCCTCAAACCACGAGAAGGTCCAGCACAAAATGTAGCCAAAATGCAGCCCACATGCGGGAGAATCTCAAGAGCAGGGGGTGGAGCAAGCCAGGCCTCAAACCACGAGAAGCTCCAGCCCTAAAGGCAGCCAAAATGCAGCCCACCTCCTGGAGAATCTCAAGAGCAGGGGGTGGAGCAAGCCAGGCCCCAAACCACGAGAATCTCCAGCCCAAGTATCAGCCAAAATGCAGCCCACATCCGGGAGAATATCAAGAGCAGGGAGTGGAGCAAGCCAGGCCTCAAACCATGAGAAGCTCCAGCCCAAAATGCAGCCAAAATGCAGGCCACATCCGGGAGAATCTCAAGAGCAGGGGGTGGAGCAAGCCAGGCCTCAAACCACGAGAAGCTCCAGCCCAAAAGGCAGCCAAAATGCAGGCCACATCCGGGAGAATATCAAGAGTAGGAGGTGGAGCAAGCCAGGCCTCAAACCACGAGAAGCTCCAGCCCAAAAGGCAGCCAAAATGCAGCCCACATCCGGGAGAATCTCAAGAGCAGGGGGTGGAGCAAGCCAGGCCTCAAACCTCGAGAAGCTCCAGCCCAAAAGGCAGCCAAAATGCAGCCCACATCCGGGAGAATCTCAAGAGCAGGGGGTGGAGCAAGCCAGGCCTCAAACCACGAGAAGCTCCAGCCCAAAAGGCAGCCAAAATGCAGCCCACATCCGGGAGAATCTCAAGAGCAGGGGGTGGAGCAAGCCAGGCCTCAAACCACGAGAAGCTCCAGCCCAAAATGCAGCCAAAATGCAGCCCACATCCGGGAGAATCTCAAGAGCAGGTGGTGGAGCAAGCCAGGCCTCAAACCACGAGAAGCTCCAGCCCAAAATGCAGCCAAAATGCAGCCCACATCCGGGAGAATCTCAAGAGCAGGGGGTGGAGCAAGCCAGGCCTCAAACCACGAGAAGCTCCAGCCCTAAAGGCAGCCAAAATCCAGCCCACATGCGGGAGAATCTCAAGAGCAGGGGGTGGAGCAAGCCAGGCCTCAAACCACGAGAAGCTCCAGCCCAAAAGGCAGCCAAAATCCAGCCCACATCCGGGAGAATATCAAGAGTAGGAGGTGGAGCAAGCCAGGCCTCAAACCACGAGAAGCTCCAGCCCAAAAGGCAGCCAAAATGCAGCCCACATCCGGGAGAATCTCAAGAGCAGGGGGTGGAGCAAGCCAGGCCTCAAACCACGAGAAGCTCCAGCCCAAAATACAGCCAAAATGCAGGCCACATCCGGGTGATTCTCAAGAGCAGGGGGTGGAGCAAGCCAGGCCTCAAACCTCGAGAAGCTCCAGCCCAAAATGAAGCCAAAATCCAGCCCACATATGGGAGAATATCAAGAGTAGGGGGTGGAGCAAGCCAGGCCTCAAACCATGAGAAGCTCCAGCCCAAAATGCAGCCAAAATGCAGCCCACATCCGGGAGATTCTCAAGAGCAGGGGGTGGAGCAAGCCAGGCCTCAAACCTCGAGAAGCTCCAGCCCAAAAGGCAGCCAAAATGCAGCCCACACCCGGGAGAATCTCAAGAGCAGGGGGTGGAGCAAGCCAGGCCTCAAACCACGAGAAGCTCCAGCCCAAAAGGCAGCCAAAATCCAGCCCACATCCGGGAGAATAACAAGAGTAGGAGGTGGAGCAAGCCAGGCCTCAAACCACAAGAAGCTCCAGCCCAAAAGGCAGCCAAAATGCAGCCCACATCCAAAAGAATATGAAGAGGAGGGGGTGGAGCACGCCAGGCCTCAAACCACGAGAAGCTCCAGCCCAAAATGCAGCCAAAATCTAGCCCACCTCCGGGAGAATCTCAAGAGCAGGGGGTGGAGCAAGCCAGGCCTCAAACCACGAGAAGCTCCAGCCCAAAAGGCAGCCAAAATGCAGCCCACATCCGGGAGAATCTCAAGAGCAGGGGGTGGAGCAAGGCAGGCCTCAAACCACGAGAAGCTCCAGCCCAAAAGGCAGCCAAAATGCAGCCCACATCCGGGAGAATCTCAAGAGCAGGGGGTGGAGCAAGCCAGGCCTCAAACCACGAGAAGCTCCAGCCCAAGAATCAGCCAAAATGCAGCCCACATCCGGGAGAATCTCAAGAGCAGGGGGTGGAGCAAGCCAGGCCTCAAACCACGAGAAGGTCCAGCACAAAATGTAGCCAAAATGCAGCCCACATGCGGGAGAATCTCAAGAGCAGGGGGTGGAGCAAGCCAGGCCTCAAACCACGAGAAGCTCCAGCCCTAAAGGCAGCCAAAATGCAGCCCACCTCCTGGAGAATCTCAAGAGCAGGGGGTGGAGCAAGCCAGGCCTCAAACCACGAGAATCTCCAGCCCAAAAGGCAGCCAAAATGCAGCCCACATCCGGGAGAATCTCAAGAGCAGGGGGTGGAGCAAGCCAGGCCTCAAACCACGAGAAGCTCCAGCCCAAGAATCACCCAGAATGCAGCCCACATCTGGGAGAATCTCAAGAGCAGGGGGTGGAGCAAGGCAGGCCTCAAACCACGAGAAGCTCCAGCCCAAGTATCAGCCAAAATGCAGCCCACATCCAGGAGCATATGAAGAGCAGGGTGTGGAGAAAGCCAGGCCTCAAACCACGAGAAGCTCCAGCCCAAAATGCAGCCAAAATCCAGCCCACATCCGGGAGATTCTCAAGAGCAGGGGGTGGAGCAAACCAGGCCTCAAACCTCGAGAAGCTCCAGCCCAAAAGGCAGCCAAAATCCAGCCCACATCCGGGAGAATATCAAGAGTAGGGGGTGGAACAAGCCAGGCCTCAAACCATGAGAAGCTCCAGCCCAAAAGGCAGCCAAAATCCAGCCCACATCCGGGAGATTCTCAAGAGCAGGGGGTGGAGCAAGCCAGGCCTCAAACCTCGAGAAGCTCCAGCCCTAAAGGCAGCCAAAATCCAGCCCACATCGGGGAGAATATCAAGAGCAGGGGTGGAGCAAGCCAGGCCTCAAACCATGAGAATCTGCAGCCAAAAAGTCAGCCAAAATGCAGCCCACATCAGGGAGAATCTCAAGAGCAGGGGGTGGAGCAAGCCAGGCCTCAAACCACGAGAAGCTCCAGCCCAAAAGGCAGCCAAAATGCAGCCCACATCCGGGAGAATCTCAAGAGCAGGGGGTGGAGCAAGCCAGGCCTCAAACCACGAGAAGCTCCAGCCCAAGAATCACCCAGAATGCAGCCCACATCCGGGAGAATATCAAGAGCAGGGGGTGGAGCAAGGCAGGCCTCAAACCACGAGAAGCTCCAGCCCAAAATGTAGCCAAAATCCAGCCCACATCCAGGAGAATTTCAAGAGCAGGGGTTGGAGCAAGCCAGGCCTCAAACCACGAGCAGCTCCAGCCCAAGTGTCAGCCAAAATGCAGCCCACATCCGGGAGCATATGAAGAGCAGGGTGTGGAGCAAGCCAGGCCTCAAACCACGAGAAGCTCCAGCCCAAAATGCAGCCAAAATCCAGCCCACATCCGGGAGATTGTCAAGAGCAGGGGGTGGAGCAAGCCAGGCCTCAAACCACGAGAAGCTCCAGCCCTAAAGGCAGTCAAAATCCAGCCCACATCCGGGAGAATCTCAAGAGCAGGGGGTGGAGCAAGCCAGGCCTCAAACCACGAGAAGCTCCAGCCCAAAAGGCAGCCAAAATCCAGCCCACATCCGGGAGAATCTCAAGAGTAGGAGGTGGAGCAAGCCAGGCCTCAAACCATGAGAAGCTCCAGCCCAAAAGGTAGCCAAAATGCAGGCCACATCCGGGAGAATCTCAAGAGCAGGGGGTGGAGCAAGGCAGGCCTCAAACCACGAGAAGCTCCAGGCCAAGTATCAGCCAAAATGCAGCCCACATCCAGGAGCATATGAAGAGCCGGGTGTGGAGAAAGCCAGGCCTCAAACCACGAGAAGCTCCAGCCCAAAATGCAGCCAAAATCCAGCCCACATCCGGGAGATTCTCAAGAGCAGGGGGTGGAGCAAACCAGGCCTCAAACCTCGAGAAGCTCCAGCCCAAAATGCAGCCAAAATCCAGCCCACATCCGGGAGAATATCAAGAGTAGGGGTTGGAACAAGCCAGGCCTCAAACCACGAGAAGATCCAGCCCAAGAATCACCCAGAATGCAGCCCACATCCGGGAGAATCTCAAGAGCAGGGGGTGGAGCAAGCCAGGCCTCAAACCACGAGAAGCTCCAGCCCAAATTGTAGCCAAAATCCAGCCCACATCCAGGAGAATTTCAAGAGCAGGGGGTGGAGCAAGCCAGGCCTCAAACCACGAGAAGCTCCAGCCCAAGTATCAGCCAAAATGCAGCCCACATCAAGGAGCATATGAAGAGCAGGGTGTGGAGCAAGCCAGGCCTCAAACCACGAGAAGCTCCAGCCCTAAAGGCAGCCAAAATCCAGCCCACATCCAGGAGAATCTCAAGAGCAGGGGGTGGAGCAAGCCAGGCCTCAAACCACGAGAAGCTCCAGCCCAAGAATCACCCAGAATGCAGCCCACATCCGGGAGAATCTCAAGAGCAGGGGGTGGAGCAAGCCAGGCCTCAAACCACGAGAAGCTCCAGCCCAAATTGTAGCCAAAATGCAGCCCACATCCAGGAGAATTTCAAGAGCAGGGGGTGGAGCAAGCCAGGCCTGAAACCACGAGAAGATCCATCCCAAGAATCACCCAGAATGCAGCCCACATCCGGGAGAATCTCAAGAGCAGGGGGTGGAGCAAGCCAGGCCTCAAACCACGAGAATCTCCAGCCCAAATTGTAGCCAAAATCCAGCCCACATCCAGGAGAATTTCAAGAGCAGGGGGTGGAGCAAGCCAGGCCTGAAACCACGAGAAGATCCAGCCCAAGTATCAGCCAAAATGCAGCCCACATCCAGGAGAATTTCAAGAGCAGGGTGTGGAGCAATCCAGGCCTCAAACCACGAGAAGCTCCAGCCCAAAATGCAGCCAAAATGCAGCCCACATCCAGGAGAAACTCAAGAGCAGGGGGTGGAGCAAGCCAGGCCTCAAACCACGAGAAGCTCCAGCCCAAAAGGCAGTCAAAATGCAGCCCACCTCCCGGGCAATTTTAAGAGCAGGGGGTGGAGCAAGCCAGGCCCCAAACCACGAGAATCTCCAGCCGAAGTATCAGCCAAAATGCAGCCCACATCCGGGAGAATATCAAGAGCAGAGAGTGGAGCAAGCCAGGCCTCAAACCATGAGAAACTCCAGCCCAAAAGGCAGCCAAAATCCAGCCCACATCCGGGAGAATCTCAAGAGCAGGGGGTGGAGCAAGCCAGGCCTCAAACCTCGAGAAGCTCCAGCCCAAAAGGCAGCCAAAATCCAGCCCACATTCGGGAGAATATAAAGAGTAGGAGGTGGAGCAAGCCAGGCCTCAAACCACGAGAAACTCCAGCCCAAAAGGCAGCCAAAATGCAGCCCACCTCCGGGAGAATCTCAAGAGCAGGGGGTGGAGCAAGCCAGGCCTCAAACCACGAGAAGCTCCAGCACAAAATGTAGCCAAAATGCAGCCCACATCCGGGAGAATCTCAAGAGCAGGGGGTGGAGCAAGCCAGGCCTCAAACCACGAGAAGCTCCAGCCCAAAAGGCAGCCAAAATGCAGCCCACATCCGGGACAATTTCAAGAGCAGGGGGTGGAGCAAGCCAGGCCCCAAACCACGAGAATCTCCAGCCCAAGTATCAGCCAAAATGCAGCCCACATCCGGGAGAATATCAAGAGCAGGGAGTGGAGCAAGCCAGGCCTCAAACCATGAGAAGCTCCAGCCCAAAATGCAGCCAAAATCCAGCCCACATCCGGGAGAATCTCAAGAGCAGGGGGTGGAGCAAGCCAGGCCTCAAACCTCGAGAAGCTCCAGCCCAAAAGGCAGCCAAAATGCAGCCCACATCCGGGAGAATCTCAAGAGCAGGGGGTGGAGCAAGCCAGGCCTCAAACCACGAGAAGCTCCAGCCCAAAAGGCAGCCAAAATCCAGCCCACATCCGGGAGAATCTCAAGAGCAGGGGGTCGAGCAAGCCAGGCCTCAAACCACGAGAAGGTCCAGCCCAAAAGGCAGCCAAAATGCAGCCCACATCCAAAAGAATATGAAGAGCAGGGGGTGGAGCACGTCAGGCCTCAAACCACGAGAAGCTCCAGCCCAAAAGGCAGCCAAAATGCAGCCCACCTCCGGGAGAATCTCAAGAGCAGGGGGTGGAGCAAGCCAGGCCTCAAACCACGAGAAGCTCCAGCCCAAGAATCACCCAGAATGCAGCCCACATCCGTGAGAATCTCAAGAGCAGGGGGTGGAGCAAGACAGGCCTCAAACCAGGAGAAGCTCCATCCCAAAATGCAGCCAAAATCCAGCCAACATCCGGGAGAATCTCAAGAACAGGGGGTGGAGCAAGCCAGGCCTCAAACTACGAGAAGCTCCAGCCCAAGTATCAGCCAAAATGCAGCCCACATCCAGGAGCATATGAAGAGCAGGGTGTGGAGCAAGCCAGGCCTCAAACCACTAGAAGCTCCAGCCCAAAAGGCAGCCAAAATCCAGCCCACATCCGGGAGATTCTCAAGAGCAGGGGGTGGAGCAAGCCAGGCCTCAAACCACGAGAACCTCCAGCCCAAAATGCAGCCAATATGCAGCCCACATCCGGGAGATTCTCAAGAGCAGGGGGTGGAGCAAGCCAGGCCTCAAACCTCGAGAAGCTCCAGCCCAAAAGGCAGCCAAAATGCAGCCCACATCCGGGAGAATCTCAAGAGCAGGGGGTGGAGCAATCCAGGCCTCAAACCACGAGAAGCTCCAGCCCAAAAGGCAGCCAAAATGCAGCCCACATCCGGGATAATCTCAAGAGCAGGGGGTGGAGCAAGCCAGGCCTCAAACCACGAGAAGCTCCAGCCCAAAATGCAGCCAAAATGCAGGCCACATCCGGGAGAATCTCAAGAGCAGGGGGTGGAGCAAGCCAGGCCTCAAACCACGAGAAGCTCCAGCCGAAAATGTAGCCAAATGCAGCCCGCATCCGGGAGAATCTCAAGAGTAGGGGGTGGAGCAAGCCAGGCCTCAAACCACGAGAAGCTCCAGCCCAAAAAGCAGCCACAATCCAGCCCACATCCGGGACAATTACAAGAGCAGGGGGTGGAGCAAGCCACGCCCCAAACCACGAGAATCTCCAGCCCAAGTATCAGCCAAAATGCAGCCCACATCCGGGAGAATCTCAAGAGCAGGGGGTGGAGCAAGCCAGGCCTCAAACCACGAGAAGCTCCAGCCCAAAATGCAGCCAAAATGCAGCCCACATCCGGGAGAATATCAAGAGCAGGGGGGTGGAGCAAGCCAGGCCTCAAACCATGAGAAGCTCCAGCCCAAAAGGCAGCCAAAATCCAGCCCACATCCGGGAGAATCTCAAGAGCAGGGGGTGGAGCAAGCCAGGCCTCAAAACACGAGAAGCTCCAGCCCAAAAGGCAGCCAAAATCCAGAACACATCCGGGAGAATCTCAAGAGCAGGGGGTGGAGCAAGCCAGGCCTCAAACCACGAGAAGCTCCAGCCCAAGAATCACCCAGAATGCAGCCCACATCCGGGAGAATCTCAAGAGCAGGGGGTGGAGCAAGGCAGGCCTCAAACCACGAGAAGCTCCAGCCCAAAATGTAGCCAAAATCCAGCCCACATCCAGGAGAATTTCAAGAGCAGGGGGTGGAGCAAGCCAGGCCTCAAACCACGAGAAGCTCCAGCCCAAGTATCAGCCAAAATGCAGCCCACATCCAGGAGAATTTCAAGAGCAGGGTGTGGAGCAATCCAGGCCTCAAACCACAAGAAGCTCCAGCCCAAAATGCAGCCAAAATCCAGCCCACATCCGGGAGAATCTCAAGAGCAGGGGGTGGAGCAAGCCAGGCCTCAAACCTCGAAAAGCTCCAGCCCAAAATGCAGCCAAAATCCAGCCCACATCCGGGAGATTCTCAAGAGCAGGGGGTGGAGCAAGCCAGGCCTCAAACCACGAGAAGCTGCAGCCCAAAAGGCAGCCAAAATGCAGCCCACATCCGGGAGAATCTCAAGAGCAGGGGGTGGAGCAAGCCAGGCCTCAAACCACGAGAAGCTCCAGCCCAAAAGGCAGCCAAAATGCAGCCCACATCCGGGACAATTTCAAGAGCAGGGAGTGGAGCAAGCCAGGCCTCAAACCACGAGAAGCTCCAGCCCAAAATGCAGCCAAAATCCAGCCCACATCAGGGAGAATCTCAAGAGCAGGGGGTGGAGCAAGCCAGGCCTCAAACCTCGAGAAGCTCCAGCCCAAAAGGCAGCCAAAATCCAGCCCACATCCGGGAGAATATCAAGAGTAGGAGGTGGAGCAAGCCAGGCCTCAAACCACGAGAAGCTCCAGCCCAAAAGGCAGCCAAAATGCAGCCCACATCCGGGAGAATCTCAAGAGCAGGGGGTGGAGCAAGCCAGGCCTCAAACCACGAGAAGCTCCAGCCCAAAAGGCAGCCAAAATGCAGCCCACATCCGGGACAATTTCAAGAGCAGGGGGTGGAGCAAGCCAGGCCCCAAACCACGAGAATCTCCAGCCCAAGTATCAGCCAAAATGCAGCCCACATCCGGGAGAATATCAAGAGCAGGGAGTGGAGCAAGCCAGGCCTCAAACCATGAGAAGCTCCAGCCCAAAATGCAGCCAAAATGCAGGCCACATCCGGGAGAATCTCAAGAGCAGGGGGTGGAGCAAGCCAGGCCTCAAACCACGAGAAGCTCAAGCCCAAAAGGCAGCCAAAATGCAGGCCACATCCGGGAGAATATCAAGAGTAGGAGGTGGAGCAAGCCAGGCCTCAAACCACGAGAAGCTCCAGCCCAAAAGGCAGCCAAAATGCAGCCCACATCCGGGAGAATCTCAAGAGCAGGGGGTGGAGCAAGCCAGGCCTCAAACCTCGAGAAGCTCCAGCCCAAAAGGCAGCCAAAATGCAGCCCACATCCGGGAGAATCTCAAGAGCAGGGGGTGGAGCAAGCCAGGCCTCAAACCACGAGAAGCTCCAGCCCAAAAGGCAGCCAAAATGCAGCCCACATCCGGGAGAATCTCAAGAGCAGGGGGTGGAGCAAGCCAGGCCTCAAACCACGAGAAGCTCCAGCCCAAAAGGCAGCCAAAATGCAGCCCACATCCGGGAGAATCTCAAGAGCAGGGGGTGGAGCAAGCCAGGCCTCAAACCACGAGAAGCTCCAGCCCAAAATGCAGCCAAAATGCAGCCCACATCCGGGAGAATCTCAAGAGCAGGGGGTGGAGCAAGCCAGGCCTCAAACCACGAGAAGCTCCAGCCCTAAAGGCAGCCAAAATCCAGCCCACATCCGGGAGAATCTCAAGAGCAGGGGGTGGAGCAAGGCAGGCCTCAAACCACGAGAAGCTCCAGCCCAAAAGGCAGCCAAAATCCAGCCCACATCCGGGAGAATATCAAGAGTAGGAGGTGGAGCAAGCCAGGCCTCAAACCACGAGAAGCTCCAGCCCAAAAGGCAGCCAAAATGCAGCCCACATCCGGGAGAATCTCAAGAGCAGGGGGTGGAGCAAGCCAGGCCTCAAACCACGAGAAGCTCCAGCCCTAAAGGCAGCCAAAATCCAGCCCACATCCGGGAGAATCTCAAGAGCAGGGGGTGGAGCAAGCCAGGCCTCAAACCACGAGAAGCTCCAGCCCTAAAGGCAGCCAAAATCCAGCCCACATCCGGGAGAATCTCAAGAGCAGGGGGTGGAGCAAGCCAGGCCTCAAACCACGAGAAGCTCCAGCCCAAAAGGCAGCCAAAATCCAGCCCACATCCGGGAGAATAACAAGAGTAGGAGGTGGAGCAAGCCAGGCCTCAAACCACAAGAAGCTCCAGCCCAAAAGGCAGCCAAAATGCAGCCCACATCCAAAAGAATATGAAGAGGAGGGGGTGGAGCACGCCAGGCCTCAAACCAGGAGAAGCTCCAGCCCAAAAGGCAGCCAAAATCTAGCCCACCTCCGGGAGAATCTCAAGAGCAGGGGGTGGAGCAAGCCAGGCCTCAAACCACGAGAAGCTCCAGCCCAAAAGGCAGCCAAAATGCAGCCCACATCCGGGAGAATCTCAAGAGCAGGGGGTGGAGCAAGGCAGGCCTCAAACCACGAGAAGCTCCAGCCCAAAAGGCAGCCAAAATGCAGCCCACATCCGGGAGAATCTCAAGAGCAGGGGGTGGAGCAAGCCAGGCCTCAAACCACGAGAAGCTCCAGCCCAAGAATCAGCCAAAATGCAGCCCACATCCGGGAGAATCTCAAGAGCAGGGGGTGGAGCAAGCCAGGCCTCAAACCACGAGAAGCTCCAGCACAAAATGTAGCCAAAATGCAGCCCACATGCGGGAGAATCTCAAGAGCAGGGGGTGGAGCAAGCCAGGCCTCAAACCACGAGAAGCTCCAGCCCAAAAGGCAGCCAAAATGCAGCCCACCTCCTGGAGAATCTCAAGAGCAGGGGGTGGAGCAAGCCAGGCCTCAAACCACGAGAATCTCCAGCCCAAAAGGCAGCCAAAATGCAGCCCACATCCGGGAGAATCTCAAGAGCAGGGGGTGGAGCAAGCCAGGCCTCAAACCACGAGAAGCTCCAGCCCAAGAATCACCCAGAATGCAGCCCACATCTGGGAGAATCTCAAGAGCAGGGGGTGGAGCAAGGCAGGCCTCAAACCACGAGAAGCTCCAGCCCAAGTATCAGCCAAAATGCAGCCCACATCCAGCAGCATATGAAGAGCAGGGTGTGGAGAAAGCCAGGCCTCAAACCACGAGAAGCTCCAGCCCAAAATGCAGCCAAAATCCAGCCCACATCCGGGAGATTCTCAAGAGCAGGGGGTGGAGCAAACCAGGCCTCAAACCTCGAGAAGCTCCAGCCCAAAAGGCAGCCAAAATCCAGCCCACATCCGGGAGAATATCAAGAGTAGGGGGTGGAACAAGCCAGGCCTCAAACCATGAGAAGCTCCAGCCCAAAAGGCAGCCAAAATCCAGCCCACATCCGGGAGATTCTCAAGAGCAGGGGGTGGAGCAAGCCAGGCCTCAAACCTCGAGAAGCTCCAGCCCTAAAGGCAGCCAAAATCCAGCCCACATCCGGGAGAATATCAAGAGCAGGGGTGGAGCAAGCCAGGCCTCAAACCATGAGAATCTGCAGCCAAAAAGTCAGCCAAAATGCAGCCCACATCAGGGAGAATCTCAAGAGCAGGGGGTGGAGCAAGCCAGGCCTCAAACCACGAGAAGCTCCAGCCCAAAAGGCAGCCAAAATGCAGCCCACATCCGGGAGAATCTCAAGAGCAGGGGGTGGAGCAAGCCAGGCCTCAAACCACGAGAAGCTCCAGCCCAAGAATCACCCAGAATGCAGCCCACATCCGGGAGAATCTCAAGAGCAGGGGGTGGAGCAAGGCAGGCCTCAAACCACGAGAAGCTCCAGCCCAAAATGTAGCCAAAATCCAGCCCACATCCAGGAGAATTTCAAGAGCAGGGGTTGGAGCAAGCCAGGCCTCAAACCACGAGAAGCTCCAGCCCAAGTGTCAGCCAAAATGCAGCCCACATCCGGGAGCATATGAAGAGCAGGGTGTGGAGCAAGCCAGGCCTCAAACCACGAGAAGCTCCAGCCCAAAATGCAGCCAAAATCCAGCCCACATCCGGGAGATTGTCAAGAGCAGGGGGTGGAGCAAGCCAGGCCTCAAACCACGAGAAGCTCCAGCCCTAAAGGCAGTCAAAATCCAGCCCACATCCGGGAGAATCTCAAGAGCAGGGGGTGGAGCAAGCCAGGCCTCAAACCACGAGAAGCTCCAGCCCAAAAGGCAGCCAAAATCCAGCCCACATCCGGGAGAATCTCAAGAGTAGGAGGTGGAGCAAGCCAGGCCTCAAACCATGAGAAGCTCCAGCCCAAAAGGTAGCCAAAATGCAGGCCACATCCGGGAGAATCTCAAGAGCAGGGGGTGGAGCAAGGCAGGCCTCAAACCACGAGAAGCTCCAGGCCAAGTATCAGCCAAAATGCAGCCCACATTCAGGAGCATATGAAGAGCCGGGTGTGGAGAAAGCCAGGCCTCAAACCACGAGAAGCTCCAGCCCAAAAGGCAGCCAAAATCCAGCCCACATCCGGGAGATTCTCAAGAGCAGGGGGTGGAGCAAACCAGGCCTCAAACCTCGAGAAGCTGCAGCCCAAAATGCAGCCAAAATCCAGCCCACATCCGGGAGAATATCAAGAGTAGGGGTTGGAACAAGCCAGGCCTCAAACCATGAGAAGCTCCAGCCCAAAAGGCAGCCAAAATACAGCCCACATCCGGGAGATTCTCAAGAGCAGGGGGTGGAGCAAGCCAGGCCTCAAAGCTCGAGAAGCTCCAGCCCAAAAGGCAGCCAAAATGCAGCCCACATCCGGGAGAATCTCAAGAGCAGGGGGTGGAGCAAGCCAGGCCTCAAACCACGAGAAGCTCCAGCCCAAAAGGCAGACAAAATGCAGCCCACATCCGGGAGAATCTCAAGAGCAGGGGGTGGAGCAAGCCAGGCCTCAAACCTCGAGAAGCTCCAGCCCAAAAGGCAGCCAAAATGCAGCCCACATCCGGGAGAATCTCAAGAGCAGGGGTGGAGCAAGCCAGGCCTCAAACCACGAGAAGCTCCAGCCCAAAATGTAGCCAAAATGCAGCCCACATCACGGAGAATTTCAAGAGCAGGGGGTGGAGCAAGCCAGGCCTCAAACCACGAGAAGCTCCAGCCCTAAAGGCAGCCAAAATGCAGCCCACCTCCGGGAGAATCTCAAGAGCAGGGGGTGGAGCAAGCCAGGCCTGAAACCACGAGAAGATCCAGCCCAAGAATCACCCAGAATGCAGCCCACATCCGGGAGAATCTCAAGAGCAGGGGGTGGAGCAAGCCAGGCCTCAAACCACGAGAAGCTCCAGCCCAAATTGTAGCCAAAATCCAGCCCACATCCAGGAGAATTTCAAGAGCAGGGGGTGGAGCAAGCCAGGCCTCAAACCACGAGAAGCTCCAGCCCAAGTATCAGCCAAAATGCAGCCCACATCAAGGAGCATATGAAGAGCAGGGTGTGGAGCAAGCCAGGCCTCAAACCACGAGAAGCTCCAGCCCTAAAGGCAGCCAAAATCCAGCCCACATCCAGGAGAATCTCAAGAGCAGGGGGTGGAGCAAGCCAGGCCTCAAACCACGAGAAGCTCCAGCCCAAGAATCACCCAGAATGCAGCCCACATCCGGGAGCATATGAAGAGCAGGGTGTGGAGCAAGCCAGGCCTCAAACCACGAGAAGCTCCAGCCCAAAATGCAGCCAAAATCCAGCCCACATCCGGGAGATTGTCAAGAGCAGGGGGTGGAGCAAGCCAGGCCTCAAACCACGAGAAGCTCCAGCCCTAAAGGCAGTCAAAATCCAGCCCACATCCGGGAGAATCTCAAGAGCAGGGGGTGGAGCAAGCCAGGCCTCAAACCACGAGAAGCTCCAGCCCAAATTGTAGCCAAAATCCAGCCCACATCCAGGAGAATTTCAAGAGCAGGGGGTGGAGCAAGCCAGGCCTGAAACCACGAGAAGATCCAGCCCAAGTATCAGCCAAAATGCAGCCCACATCCAGGAGAATTTCAAGAGCAGGGTGTGGAGCAATCCAGGCCTCAAACCACGAGAAGCTCCAGCCCAAAATGCAGCCAAAATGCAGCCCACGTCCGGGAGATTCTCAAGAGCAGGGGGTGGAGCAAGCCAGGCCTCAAACCTCGAGAAGTTGCAGCCCAAAAGGCAGCCAAAATGCAGCCCACATCCAGGAGAAACTCAAGAGCAGGGGGTGGAGCAAGCCAGGCCTCAAACCACGAGAAGCTCCAGGCCAAAAGGCAGCCAAAATGCAGCCCACCTCCCTGGCAATTTCAAGAGCAGGGGGTGGAGCAAGCCAGGCCCCAAACCACGAGAATCTCCAGCCGAAGTATCAGCCAAAATGCAGCCCACATCCGGGAGAATATCAAGAGCAGAGAGTGGAGCAAGCCAGGCCTCAAACCATGAGAAACTCCAGCCCAAAAGGCAGCCAAAATCCAGCCCACATCCGGGAGAATCTCAAGAGCAGGGGGTGGAGCAAGCCAGGCCTCAAACCTCGAGAAGCTCCAGCCCAAAAGGCAGCCAAAATCCAGCCCACATCCGGGAGAATATAAAGAGTAGGAGGTGGAGCAAGCCAGGCCTCAAACCACGAGAAACTCCAGCCCAAAAGGCAGCCAAAATGCAGCCCACCTCCGGGAGAATCTCAAGAGCAGGGGGTGGAGCAAGCCAGGCCTCAAACCACGAGAAGCTCCAGCACAAAATGTAGCCAAAATGCAGCCCACATCCGGGAGAATCTCAAGAGCAGGGGGTGGAGCAAGCCAGGCCTCAAACCACGAGAAGCTCCAGCCCAAAAGGCAGCCAAAATGCAGCCCACATCCGGGACAATTTCAAGAGCAGGGGGTGGAGCAAGCCAGGCCCCAAACCACGAGAATCTCCAGCCCAAGTATCAGCCAAAATGCAGCCCACATCCGGGAGAATATCAAGAGCAGGGAGTGGAGCAAGCCAGGCCTCAAACCATGAGAAGCTCCAGCCCAAAATGCAGCCAAAATGCAGGCCACATCCGGGAGAATCTCAAGAGCAGGGGGTGGAGCAAGCCAGGCCTCAAACCACGAGAAGCTCCAGCCCAAAAGGCAGCCAAAATGCAGCCCACATCCGGGAGAATCTCAAGAGCAGGGGGTGGAGCAAGCCAGGCCTCAAACCACGAGAAGCTCCATCCCAAAATACAGCCAAAATGCAGGCCACATCCGGGAGATTCTCAAGAGCAGGGGGTGGAGCAAGCCAGGCCTCAAACCTCGAGAAGCTCCAGCCCAAAATGCAGCCAAAATCCAGCCCACATCCAGGAGAATATCAAGAGCAGGGGGTGGAGCAAGCCAGGCCTCAAACCATGAGAAGCTCCAGCCCAAAAGGCAGCCAAAATCCAGCCCACATCCGGGAGATTCTCAAGAGCAGGGGGTGGAGCAAGCCAGGCCTCAAACCTCGAGAAGCTCCAGCCCAAAATGCAGCCAAAATGCAGCCCACATCCGGGAGAATATCAAGAGCAGGGGGTGGAGCAAGCCAGGCCTCAAACCACGAGAAGCTCCAGCCCAAAAGGCAGCCAAAATGCAGCCCACATCCGGGAGAATCTCAAGAGCAGGGGGTGGAGCCAGCCAGGCCTCAAACCACGAGAAGCTCCAGCCCAAAATGTAGCCAAAATGCAGCCCACATCCAGGAGAATCTCAAGAGCAGGGGGTGGAGCAAGCCAGGCCTCAAACCACGAGAATCTCCAGCCCTAAAGGCAGCCAAAATGCAGCCCACATCCGGGAGAATCTCAAGAGCAGGGGGTGGAGCAAGCCAGGCCTCAAACCACGAGAAGCTCCAGCCCAAAAGGCAGCCAAAATGCAGCCCACATCCGGGAGAATCTCAAGAGCAGGGTGTGGAGCAAGCCAGGCCTCAAACCATGAGAATCTGCAGCCCAAAAGGCAGCCAAAATGCAGCCCACATCCGGGAGAATCTCAAGAGCAGGGGTTGGAGCAAGCCAGGCCTCAAACCACGAGAAGCTCCAGCCCAAAAGGCAGCCAAAATGCAGGCCACATCCGGGAGAATCTCAAGAGCAGGGGGTGGAGCAAGCCAGGCCTCAAACCACGAGAAGCTCCAGCCCTAAAGGCAGCCAAAATCCAGCCCACATCCGGGAGAATCTCAAGAGCAGGGGGTGGAGCAAGCCAGGCCTCAAACCACGAGAAGCTCCAGCCCAAAAGGCAGCCAAAATGCAGGCCACATCCGGGAGAATATCAAGAGTAGGAGGTGGAGCAAGCCAGGCCTCAAACCACGAGAAGCTCCAGCCCAAAAGGCAGCCAAAATGCAGCCCACATCCGGGAGAATCTCAAGAGCAGGGGGTGGAGCAAGCCAGGCCTCAAACCACGAGAAGCTCCAGCCCAAAAGGCAGCCAAAATGCAGGCCACATCCGGGAGAATCTCAAGAGCAGGGGGTGGAGCAAGCCAGGCCTCAAACCACGAGAAGCTCCAGCCCAAGAATCACCCAGAATGCAGCCCACATCCGGGAGAATCTCAAGAGCAGGGGGTGGAGCAAGGCAGGCCTCAAACCACGAGAAGCTCCATCCCAAAAGGCAGCCAAAATC
Source organism: Rhynochetos jubatus (assembly GCA_027574665.1). NCBI lineage: Eukaryota > Metazoa > Chordata > Aves > Eurypygiformes > Rhynochetidae > Rhynochetos > Rhynochetos jubatus. The sequence goes on along the minus strand of JAQBHY010000080.1, from coordinate 1,480,529 downwards.
CAGCCCACATCCAGGAGAATTTCAAGAGCAGGGGGTGGAGCAAGCCAGGCCTCAAACCACGAGAAGCTCCAGCCCAAAAGGCAGCCAAAATGCAGCCCACATCCGGGAGAATTTCAAGAGCAGGGGGTGGAGCAAGCCAGGCCTCAAACCACGAGAATCTCCAGCCCAAGTATCAGCCAAGATGCAGCCCACATCGAGGAGCATATGAAGAGCAGGGTGTGGAGCAAGCCAGGCCTCAAACCACGAGAAGCTCCTGCCCAAAATGCAGCCAAAATCCAGCCCACATGCGGGAGAATCTCAAGAGCAGGGGGTGGAGCAAGCCAGGCCTCAAACCACGAGAAGCTCCAGCCCAAAAGGCAGCCAAAATCCAGCCCACATCCGGGAGAATCTCAAGAGCAGGGGGTGGAGCAAGCCAGGCCTCAAACCACGAGAAGCTCCAGCCCAAGAATCACCCAGAATGCAGCCCACATCCAGGAGAATCTCAAGAGCAGGGGGTGGAGCCTGGCAGGCCTCAAACCACGAGAAGCTCCATCCCAAAAGGCCGCCAAAATCCAGCCCACATCCAGGAGAATTTCAAGAGCAGGGGGTGGAGCCAGGCAGGCCTCAAACCACGAGAAGCTCCAGCCCAAAATGCAGCCAAAATCCAGCCCACATCCAGGAGAATTTCAAGAGCAGGGGGTGGAGCAAGCCAGGCCTCAAACCACGAGAATCTCCAGCCCAAGTATCAGCCAAGATGCAGCCCACATCGAGGAGCATATGAAGAGCAGGGTGTGGAGCAAGCCAGGCCTCAAACCATGAGAAGCTCCTGCCCAAAATGCAGCCAAAATCCAGCCCACATGCGGGAGAATCTCAAGAGCAGGGGGTGGAGCAAGCCAGGCCTCAAACCACGAGAAGCTCCAGCCCAAAAGGCAGCCAAAATGCAGCCCACATCCGGGAGAATCTCAAGAGCAGGGGGTGGAGCAAGCCAGGCCTCAAACCACGAGAAGCTCCAGCACAAAATGTAGCCAAAATGCAGCCCACATCCGGGAGAATCTCAAGAGCAGGGGGTGGAGCAAGGCAGGCCTCAAACCACGAGAAGCTCCAGCCCTAAAGGCAGCCAAAATGCAGGCCACATCCGGGAGAATCTCAAGAGCAGGGGGTGGAGCAAGCCAGGCCTCAAACCACGAGAAGCTCCAGCCCTAAAGGCAGCCAAAATGCAGCCCACATCCGGGAGAATCTCAAGAGCAGGGGGTGGAGCAAGCCAGGCCTCAAACCACGAGAAGCTCCAGCCCAAAAGGCAGCCAAACTCCAGCCCACATCCGGGAGAATCTCAAGAGCAGGAGGTGGAGCAAGCCAGGCCTCAAACCATCAGAAGCTCCAGCCCAAAATGCAGCCAAAATCCAGCCCACATCCGGGAGAATCTCAAGAGCAGGGGGTGGAGCAAGCCAGGCCTCAAACCACGAGAAGCTCCAGCCCAAAAGGCAGCCAAAATGCAGCCCACATCCGGGAGAATCTCAAGAGCAGGGTGTGGAGCAAGCCAGGCCTCAAACCACGAGAAGCTCCAGCCCAAGAATCACCCAGAATGCAGCCCACATGCGGGAGAATCTCAAGAGCAGGGGGTGGAGCAAGGCAGGCCTCAAACCACGAGAAGCTCCAGCCCAAAAGGCAGCCAAAATCCAGCCCACATCCGGGAGAATATCAAGAGCAGGGGGTGGAGCAAGCCAGGCCTCAAACCATGAGAAGCTCCAGCCCAAAAGGCAGCCAAAATGCAGCCCACATCCGGGAGAATCTCAAGAGCAGGGGGTGGAGCAAGCCAGGCCTCAAACCACGAGAAGCTCCAGCCCAAGAATCACCCAGAATGCAGCCCACATCCGGGAGAATCTCAAGAGCAGGGGGTGGAGCAAGGCAGGCCTCAAACCATGAGAAGCTCCAGCCCAAAAGGCAGCCAAAATCCAGCCCACATCCGGGAGAATCTCAAGAGCAGGGGGTGGAGCAAGCCAGGCCTCAAACCTCGAGAAGCTCCAGCCCAAAAGGCAGCCAAAATCCAGCCCACATCCGGGAGAATATCAAGAGTAGGAGGTGGAGCAAGCCAGGCCTCAAACCACGAGAAGCTCCAGCCCAAAAGGCAGCCAAAATGCAGGCCACATACGGGAGAATCTCAAGAGCAGGGGGTGGAGCAAGCCAGGCCTCAAACCACGAGAAGCTCCAGCCCAAAAGACAGCCAATATGCAGCCCACATCCGGGAGAATCTCAAGAGCAGGGGGTGGAGCAAGCCAGGCCTCAAACCACGAGAAGCTCCAGCCCAAAATGCAGACAAAATCCAGCCCATATCCGGGAGAGTATCAAGAGCAGGGGGTGGAGCAAGCCAGGCCTCAAACCACGAGAAGCTCCAGCCCAAAAGGCAGCCAAAATGCAGCCCACATCCGGGAGAATCTCAAGAGCAGGGGGTGGAGCAAGCCAGGCCTCAAACCACGAGAAGCTCCAGCCCAAGTATCAGCCAAAATGCAGCCCACATCAAGGAGCATATGAAGAGCAGGGTGTGGAGCAAGCCAGGCCTCAAACCACGAGAAGCTCCAGCCCAAAAGGCAGCAAAAATGCAGCCCACATCCGGGACAATTTCAAGAACAGGGAGTGGAGCAAGCCAGGCCTCAAACCACGAGAAGCTCCAGCCCAAAAGGCAGCCAAAATCCAGCCCACATCCGGGAGAATCTCAAGAGCAGGGGGTGGAGCAAGCCAGGCCTCAAACCACAAAAGCTCCAGCCCAAAAGGCAGCCAAAATGCAGCCCACATCCGGGAGAATCTCAAGAGCAGGGGGTGGAGCAAGCCAGGCCTCAAACCACGAGAAGCTCCAGCCCAAAAGAAAGCCAAAATCCAGCCCACATCCGGGAGAATCTCAAGAGCAGGGGGTGGAGCAAGCCAGGCCTCAAACCATGAGAAGCTCCAGCCCAAAAGGCAGCCAGAATGCAGCCCACCTCCGGGAGAATCTCAAGAGCAGGTTGTGGAGCAAGCCAGGCCTCAAACCACGAGAAGCTCCAGCCCAAAAGGCAGCCAAAATGCAGCCCACATGCAGGAGAATATGAAGAGCAGGGGGTGGAGCAAGCCAGGCCTCAAACCACGAGAAGCTCCAGCCCAAAAGGCAGCCAAAATCCAGCCCACCTCGGGGAGAATCTCAATGGCAGAGTTTGGAGTAAGCCAGGCCTCAAACCACGAGAAGCTCCAGCCCAAAATGCAGCCAAAATGCAGCCCACATCCGGGAGAATTTCAAGAGCAGGGGGTGGAGCAAGCCAGGCCTCAAACCACGAGAAGCTCCAGCCCAAAAGGCAGCCAAAATGCAGGCCACATCCGGGAGAATCTCAAGAGCAGGGGGTGGAGCAAGCCAGGCCTCAAACCTCGAGAAGCTCCAGCCCAAAAAGCAGCCAAAATTCAGGCCACATGCGGGAGAATCTCAAGAGCAGGGGGTCGAGGAAGGCAGGCCTCAAACCATGAGAAGCTCCAGCCCAAAAGGCAGCCAAAATGCAGGCCACATCCGGGAGAATCTCAAGAGCAGGGGATGGAGCAAGCCAGGCCTCAAACCACGAGAAGCTCCAGCCCAAAAGGCAGCCAATATGCAGCCCACATCTGGTAGAATCTCAAGAGCAGGGGGTGGAGCAAGCCAGGCCTCAAACCATGAGAAGCTCCAGCCCAAAAGGCAGCCAAAATGCAGCCCACATCCGGGAGAATCTCAAGAGCACGGGGTGGAGCAAGCCAGGCCTCAAACCTCGAGAAGCTCCAGCCCAAAAGGCTACCAAAATGCAGCCCACATCCGGGACAATCTCAAGAGCAGGGGATGGAGCAAGGCAGGCCTCAAACCACGAGAAGGTCCAGCCCAAAAGGCAGCCAAAATGCAGCCCACATCCGGGAGAATCTCAAGAGCAGGGGTTGGAGCAAGCCAGGCCTCAAACCACGAGAAGCTCCAGCCCAAAAGGCAGCCAAAATCCAGCCCACATTCAGGAGAATTTCAAGAGCAGGGGGTGAAGCAAGCCAGGCCTCAAACCACGAGAACCTCCAGCCCAAAAGGCAGCCAAAATGCAGGCCACATCCGAGAGAATCTCAAGAGCAGGGGGTGGAGCAAGCCAGGCCTCAAACCACGAGAAGCTCCAGCCCAAAAGGCTACCAAAATGCAGCCCACATTCGGGAGAATCTCAAGAGCAGGGGGTGGAGCAAGCCAGGCCTCAAACCTCGAGAAGCTCCAGCCCAAATGGCAGCGAAAATCCAGCCCACATCCGGGAGAATCTCAAGAGCAGGGGGTGGAGCAAGCCAGGCCTCAAACCACGAGAAGCTCCAGCCTAAAACGCAGCCAAAATGCAGCCCACATTCAGGAGAATTTCAAGAGCAGGGGGTGGAGCAAGCCAGGCCTCAAACCACGAGAACCTCCAGCCCAAAAGGCAGCCAAAATGCAGGCCACATCCGAGAGAATCTCAAGAGCAGGGGGTCGAGCAAGCCAGGCCTCAAACCACGAGAAGCTCCAGCCCAAAAGGCTACCAAAATGCAGCCCACATTCGGGAGAATCTCAAGAGCAGGGGGTGGAGCAAGCCAGGCCTCAAACCTCGAGAAGCTCCAGCCCAAATGGCAGCGAAAATCCAGCCCACATCCGTTAGAATCTCAAGAGCAGGGGGTGGAGCAAGCCAGGCCTCAAACCTCGAGAAGCTCCAGCCCAAAAGGCAGCCAAAATGCAGCCCACATCCGGGAGAATCTCAAGAGCAGGGGGTGGAGCAAGCCAGGCCTCAAACCACGAGAAGCTCTAGCCCAAAAGGCAGCCAAAATGCAGCCCACATCTGGGAGAATCTCAAGAGCAGGGGGTGGAGCAAGCCAGGCCTCAAACCATGAGAAGCTCCAGCCCAAAAGGGAGCCAAAATCCAGCCCACATCGGGGAGAATCTCAAGAGCAGGGGGTGGAGCAAGCCAGGCCTCAAACCACGAGAAGCTCCAGCCCAAAAGGCAGCCAAAATGCAGCCCACATCCGGGAGAATCTCAAGAGAAGGGGGTGGAGCAAGGCAGGCCTCAAACCACGAGAAGCTCCAGCCCAAAAGGCAGCCAAAATGCAGCCCACATCCGGGAGAATCTGAAGAGCAGAGGGTCGAGCAAGCCAGGCCTAAAACCACGAGAACCTCCAGCCCAAAAGGCAGCCAAAATGCAGGCCACATCCGGGAGAATCTCAAGAGCAGGGGGTGGAGCAAGCCAGGCCTCAAACCACGAGAAGCTCCAGCCCAAAAGGCAGCCAAAATGCAGCCCACATCCGGGAGAATCTCAAGAGCAGGGGGTGGAGCAAGGCAGGCCTCAAACCACGAGAAGCTCCAGCCCAAGTATCAGCCAAAATGCAGCCCACATCCGGGAGAATCTCAAGAGCAGGGGGTGGAGCAAGCCAGGCCTCAAACCACGAGAAGCTCCAGCCCAAAATGCAGACAAAATCCAGCCCATATCCGGGAGAATATCAAGAGCAGGGGGTGGAGCAAGCCAGGCCTCAAACCACGAGAAGCTCCAGCCCAAAAGGCAGCCAAAATGCAGCCCACATCCGGGAGAATCTCAAGAGCAGGGGGTGGAGCAAGCCAGGCCTCAAACCACGAGAAGCTCCAGCCCAAAAGTCAGCCAAAATGCAGCCCACATCCGGGAGAATCTCAAGAGCAGGGTGAGGAGCAAGCCAGGCCTCAAACCACGAGAAGCTCCAGCCCAAAAGCAGCCAATATGCAGCCCACATCTGGTAGAATCTCAAGAGCAGGGGGTGGAGCATGCCAGGCCTCAAACCATGAGAAGCTCCAGCCCAAAAGGCAGCCAAAATGCAGCCCACATCCGGGAGAATCTCAAGAGCACGGGGTGGAGCAAGCCAGGCCTCAAACCACGAGAAGCTCCAGCCCAAAAGGCAGCCAAAATGCAGCCCACATTAGGGAGAAACTCAAGAGCAGGGGTTGGAGCAAGCCAGGCCTCAAACCACGAGAAGCTCCAGCCCAAAAGGCAGCCAAAATCCAGCCCACATCTGGGAGAATCTCAAGAGCAGGGGGTGGAGCAAGCCAGGCCTCAAACCACGAGAACCTCCAGCCCAAAAGGCAGCCAAAATGCAGGCCACATCCGAGAGAATCTCAAGAGCAGGGGGTGGAGCAAGCCAGGCCTCAAACCACGAGAAGCTCCAGCCCAAAAGGCTACCAAAATGCAGCCCACATTCGGGAGAATCTCAAGAGCAGGCGGTTGGAGCAAGCCAGGCCTCAAACCTCGAGAAGCTCCAGCCCAAATGGCAGCGAAAATCCAGCCCACATCCGGGAGAATCTCAAGAGCAGGGGGTGGAGCAAGCCAGGCCTCAAACCACGAGAAGCTCCAGCCTAAAACGCAGCCAAAATGCAGCCCACATTCAGGAGAATATCAAGAGCAGGGGGTGGAGCAAGCCAGGCCTCAAACCACGAGAACCTCCAGCCCAAAAGGCAGCCAAAATGCAGGCCACATCCGAGAGAATCTCAAGAGCAGGGGGTCGAGCAAGCCAGGCCTCAAACCACGAGAAGCTCCAGCCCAAAAGGCTACCAAAATGCAGCCCACATCCGGGAGAATCTCAAGAGCAGGGGGTGGAGCAAGCCAGGCCTCAAACCTCGAGAAGCTCCAGCCCAAATGGCAGCCAAAATCCAGCCCACATCCGGGAGAATCTCAAGAGCAGGGGGTGGAGCAAGGCAGGCCTCAAACCACGAGAAGCTCCAGCCTAAAACGCAGCCAAAATCCAGCCCACATTCAGGAGAATTTCAAGAGCAGGGGGTGGAGCAAGCCAGGCCTCAAACCACGAGAACCTCCAGCCCAAAAGGCAGCCAAAATGCAGCCCACCTCCAGGAGAATCTCAAGAGCAGGGGGTGGAGCAAGCCAGGCCTCAAACCACGAGAAGCTCCAGCCCAAAAGGCATCCAAAATGCAGCCCACATCCGGGAGAATCTCAAGAGCAGGGGGTGGAGCAAGCCAGGCCTCAAACCACGAGAAGCTCCAGCCCAAAATGCAGCCAAAATCCAGCCCATATCCGGGAGAATCTCAAGAGCAGGGGGTGGATCAAGCCAGGCCTCAAACCACGAGAAGCTCCAGCCCAAAATGCAGCCAAAATCCAGCCCATATCCCTGAGAATCTCAAGAGCAGGGGGTGGAGCAAGCCAGGCCTCAAACCACGAGAAGCTCCAGCCCAAAAATGCAGCCAAAATGCAGCGCACATCCGGGAGAATGTCAAGAGCAGGGGGTGGAGCAAGGCAGGCCTCAAACCACGAGAAGCTCCAGCCCAAAAGGCAGCCAAAATCCAGCCCACATCCGGGAGAAACTCAAGAGCAGGGGGTGGAAAAAAAAGGGGTCAAACCTCGAGAAGCTGCAGCCTAAAACGCAGCCAAAATCCAGCACACATTCAGGAGAATTTCAAGATCAGGGGGTGGAGCAAGCCAGGCCTCAAACCACGAGAAGCTCCAGCCCTAAAGGCAGCCAAAATGCAGGCCACATCCGAGAGAATCTCAAGAGCAGGGGGTCGAGCAAGCCAGGCCTCAAACCACGAAAGCTCCAGCCCAAAAGACAGCCAAAATGCAGCCCACCTCCAGGAGAATCTCAAGAGCAGGGGGTGGAGCAAGCCAGGCCTCAAACCACGAGAAGCTCCAGCCCAAAATGCAGCCAAAATGCAGCCCACATCCGGGAGAATCTCAAGAGCAGGGGGTGGAGCAAGCCAGGCCTCAAACCACGAGAAGCTCCAGCCCAAAATGCAGCCAAAATGCAGCCCACCTCCGGGAGAATCTCAAGAGCAGGGGGTGGAGCAAGCCAGGCCTCAAACCACGAGAAGCTCCAGCCCAAAAGGCAGCCAAAATCCAGCCCACCTCTGGGAGAATCTCAAGAGCAGGGGGTGGAGCAAGCCAGGCCTCAAACCTCGAGAACCTCCAGCCCAAAAGGCTACCAAAAGGCAGCCCACATCCGGGACAATCTCAAGAGCAGGGGGTGGAGCAAGCCAGGCCTCAAACCACGAGAAGCTCCAGCCCAAAAGGCAGCCAAAATCCAGCCCACATCCGGGAGAATCTCAAGAGCAGGGGGTGGAGCAAGCCAGGCCTCAAACCACAAGAAGCTCCAGCCCAAAAGGCAGCCAAAATGCACGCCACATGCAGGAGAATTTCAAGAGCAGGGGGTGGAGCAAGCCAGGCCTCAAACCACGAGAAGCTCCAGCCCAAAAGTGAGCCAAAATCCAGCCCACATGCGGGAGAATCTCAAGTGCAGGGGGTGGAGCAAGCCAGGCCTCAAACCACGAGAAGCTCCAGCCCAAGAATCACCCAGAATGCAGCCCACATCCGGGAGAATCTCAAGAGAAGGGGGTGGAGCAAGCCAAGCCTCAAACCACGAGAAGCTCCAGCACAAAACGCAGCCAAAATCCAGGCACATTCAGGAGAATTTCAAGAGCAGGGGGTGGAGCAAGCCAGGCCTCAAACCACGAGAAGCTCCAGCCCAAGTATCAGCCAAAATGCAGCCCACATCCAGGATCATATGAAGAGCAGTGTGTGGAGCAAGCCAGGCCTCAAACCTCGAGAAGCTCCAGCCCAAAATGCAGCCAAAATTCAGCCCACATCTGGGAGAATCTTAAGAGCAGGGGGTGGAGCAAGCCAGGCCTCAAACCATGAGAAGCTCCAGCCCAAAAGGCAGCAAAAATGCCGCCCACATCCGGGAGAATCTCAAGAGCAGGGGGTGGAGCAAGCCAGGCCTCAAACCACGAGAAGCTCCAGCCCAAAATGCAGCGAAAATCCAGCCCACATCCCGGAGAATCTCAAGAGCAGGGTGTGGAGCAAGCCAGGACTCAAACCACGAGAAGCTCCAGCCTAAAACGCAGCCAAAATCCAGCCCACATTCAGGAGAATTTCAAGAGCAGGGGGTGGAGCAAGCCAGGCCTCAAACCACGAGAAGCTCCAGCCCAAAAGGCAGCCAAAATGCAGGCCACATCCGAGAGAATCTCAAGAGCAGGGGGTCGAGCAAGCCAGGCCTCAAACCATGAGAAGCTCCAGCCCAAAAGGCAGCCAAAATGCAGCCCACATGCGGGAGAATCTCAAGAGCAGGGGGTGGAGCAAGCCAGGCCTCAAACCACGAGAAGCTCCAGCCCAAAAGGCAGCCAAAATGCAGGCCACATCTGGGAGAATCTCAAGAGCAGGGGGTGGAGCAAGCCAGGCCTCAAACCACGAGAAGCTCCCGCCCAAAAATGCAGCCAAAATGCAGCCCATATCCGGGAGAATCTCAAGAGCAGGGGGTGGAGCAAGCCAGGCCTCAAACCACGAGAAGCTCCAGCCCAAAAGGCAGCCAAAATCCAGCCCACATTCAGGAGAATTTCAAGAGCAGGGGGTGGAGCAAGCCAGGCCTCAAACCACGAGAAGCTCCAGACCAAAATGCAGCCAAAATCCAGCCCATATCCGGGAGAATCTCAAGAGCAGGGGGTGGAGAAAGCCAGGCCTCAAACTACGAGAAGCTCCAGCCCAAAAGGCAGCCAAAATGCAGCCCACCTCCGGGAGAATCTCAAGAGCAGAGGGTGGAGCAAGCCAGGCCTCAAACCACGAGAAGCTCCAGCCTAAAACGCAGAAAATATCCAGCCCACATTCAGGAGAATTTCAAGAGCAGGGGGTGGAGCAAGCCAGGCCTCAAACAACGAGAAGCTCCAGCCCAAAAGGCAGCCAAAATGCAGGCCACATCCGAGAGAATCTCAAGAGCAGGGGGTGGAGCAAGCCAGGCCTCAAACCACGAGAAGCTCCAGCCCAAAAGGCAGCCAAAATGCAGCCCACATCCGAGAGAATCTCAAGAGCAGGGGGTGGAGCAAGCGAGGCCTCAAACCACGAGAAGCTCCAGCCCAAAAGGCTACCAAAATGCAGCCCACCTCCGGGAGAATCTCAAGAGCAGGGGGTGGAGCAAGCCAGGCCTCAAACCACGAGAAGCTCCAGCCCAAAAGACAGCCAAAATGCAGGCCACATCTGGGAGAATCTCAAGAGCAGGGGGTGGAGCAAGCCAGGCCTCAAACCACGAGAAGCTCCAGCCCAAAAATGCAGCCAAAATGCAGCCCATATCCGGGAGAATCTCAAGAGCAGGGGGTGGAGCAAGCCAGGCCTCAAACCACGAGAAGCTCCAGCCCAAAATGCAGACAAAATGCAGGCCACATGCGGGAGAATCTCAAGAGCAGGCGGTGGAGCAAGCCAGGCCTCAAACCACGAGAACCTCCAGCCCAAAAGGCAGCCAAAATCCAGCCCACATTCAGGAGAATTTCAAGAGCAGGGGGTGGAGCAAGCCAGGCCTCAAACCACGAGAAACTCCAGCCCAAAATGCAGCCAAAACCCAGCACACATCCGTGAGAATATCAAGAGCAGGGGGTGGAGCAAGCCAGGCCTCAAACGACGAGAAGCTCCAGCCCAAAAGGCAGCCAAAATCCAGCCCACCTCCGGGAGAATCTCAAGAGCAGGGGGTGGAGCAAGCCAGGCCTCAAACCACGAGAAGCTCCAGCCCAAAAGGCAGCCAAACTCCAGCCCACATCCGGGAGAATATCAAGAGCAGGGGGTGGAGCAAGCCAGGCCTCAAACCACGAGAAGCTCCAGCCCAAAAGGCAGCCAAAATCCAGCGCACATCCGAGAGAATATTACGTGCAGGGGGTGGAGCAAGCCAGGCCTCAAACCACGAGAAGCTCCAGCCAAAAATGCAGCCAAAATCCAGCCCACATCGGGGAGAATCTCAAGAGCAGGGGGTGGAGCAAGCCAGGCCTCAAACCACGAGAAGCTCCAGCCCAAAATGCAGCCAAAATCCAGCCCACATCCGAGAGAATATTACGAGCAGGGGATGGAGCAATCCAGGCCTCAAACCACGAGAAGCTCCAGTCCAAAATGCAGCCAAAATGCAGCCCATATTCGGGAGAATCTCAAGAGAAGGGGGTGGAGCAAGCCAGGCCTCAAACCACGAGAAGCTCCAGCCCAAAAGGCAGCCAAAATCCAGCCTACCTCTGGGAGAATATCAAGAGCACGGAGGGGAGCAAGCCAGGCCTCAAACCACGAGAAGTTCCAGCCCAAAAGGCAGCCAAAATGCAGCCCACATCCGGGAGAATCTCAAGAGCAGGGGTTGGAGCAAGCCAGGCCTCAAACCACGAGAAGCTCCAGCCCAAAAGGCAGCCAAAATCCAGCCCAACTCTGGGAGAATATCAAGAGCACGGAGGGGAGCAAGCGAGGCCTCAAACCACGAGAAGCTCCAGCCCAAAATGCAGCCAAAATGCAGCCCACATCAGGGAGAATGACAAGAGCAGGGGGTGGAGCAAGCCAGGCCTCAAACCACGAGAAGTTCCAGCCCAAAAGGCAGCCAAAATGCAGCCCACATCCGGGAGAATCTCAAGAGCAGGGGGTGGAGCAAGCCAGGCCTCAAACCACGAGAAGCTCCAGCCCAAAAGGCAGCCAAAATCCAGCCCACCTCTGGGAGAATATCAAGAGCACGGAGGGGAGCAAGCGAGGCCTCAAACCACGAGAAGCTCCAGCCCAAAATGCAGCCAAAATCCAGCCCACATCCGGGAGAATCTCAAGAGCAGGGGGTGGAGCAAGCCAGGCCTCAAACCACGAGAAGCTCCAGCCCAAAATGCAGCCAAAATCCAGCCCACATCCAGGAGAATCTCAAGAGCAGGGGGTGAAGCAAGCCAGGCCTCAAACCACGAGAAGCTCCAGCCCAAAATGCAGCCAAAATGCAGCCCACATCCGGGAGAATCTCAAGAGCAGGGGGTGGAGCAAGCCAGGCCTCAAACCACGAGAAGCTCCAGCCCTAAATGCAGCCAAAATGCAGCCCAAATCCGGGAGAATCTCAAGAGCAGGGGTTGGAGCAAGCCAGGCCTCAAACCACGAGAAGCTCCAGCCCAAAAGGCAGCCAAAATCCAGCCCACCTCTGGGAGAATATCAAGAGCACGGAGGGGAGCAAGCCAGGCCTCAAACCACGAGAAGCTCCAGCCCAAAATGCAGCCAAAATCCAGCCCACATCAGCAAGAATCTCAAGAGCAGGGGGTGGAGCAAGCCAGGCCTCAAACCACCAGAAGCTGCAGGCCAAAATGCAGCCAAAACGCAGCCCATATCCGGGAGAATCTCAAGAGCAGGGGGTGGAGCAAACCAGGAATTAAACCACGAGAAGCTCCAGCCCAAAAGGCAGCCAAAATCCAGCCCATATTTGGGAGAATCTCAAGAGCAGGGGGTGGAGCAAGCCAGGCCTCAAACCACGAGAAGCTCCAGCCCAAAAGGCAGCCAAAATGCAGCCCACATCCGGGAGAATATCAAGAGCACGGAGGGGAGCAAGCGAGGCCTCAAACCACGAGAAGCTCCAGCCCAAAAGGCAGCCAAAATGCAGCCCACATCAGGGAGAATTTCAAGAGCAGGGTGTGGAGCAAGCCTGGCCACAAACCACGAGAAGCTCCAGCCCAAAAGGCAGCCAAAATCCAGCCCAATTCTGGGGGAATATAAAGAGCATGGAGGGGAGCAAGCCAGGCCTCAAACCACAAGAAGCTCCAGCCCAAAAGGCAGCCAAAATCCAGGCCACATCCAGGAGAAACTCAAGAGCAGGGGGTGGAGCAAGCCAGGCCTCAAACCACAAGAAGCTCCGGTCCACAAAGCAGCCAAAACCCAGCCCACCTCCGGGAGAATCTCAAGAGCAGGGGTTGGAGCAAGCCAGGCCTCAAACCACGAGAATCTCCAGTCCAAAATGCAGCCAAAATGCAGCCCACATCCGGGAGAATCTCAAGAGCAGGGGGTGGAGCAAGCCAGGCCTCAAACCACGAGAAGCTCCAGCACAAAAGGCAGCCAAAAGACAGCCCAACTTGAGGACAATCTCAAGAGCAGGGGATGGAGCAAGCCAGGCCTCAAACCACGAGAAGCTCCAGCCCAAAAGGCAGCCAAAATCCAGCCCACCTCTGGGAGAATATCAAGAGCAGGTGGTGGAGCAAGCCAGGCCTCAAAGCAGGAGAATCTGCAGCCCAAAAGGCAGCCAAAATGCAGCACACATGCGGGAGAATCTCAAGAGCAGGGGGTGGAGCAATCCAGGCCTCAAACCACGAGAAGCTCCAGCCCAAAAGGCAGCCAAAATGCAGGCCACATCTGGGAGAATCTCAAGAGCAGGGGGTGGAGCAAGCCAGGCATCAAACCACGAGAAGCTCCAGCCCAAAAGGCAGCCAAAATCCAGCCCACATCTGGGAAAATATCAAGAGCAGGGGGTGGAGCAAGCCAGGCCTCAAATCACGAAAGCTCCGGCCCAAAAGGCAGTCAAAATGCAGCCCACATGCAAGAGAATCTCAAGAGCAGGGGGTGGAGCAAGCCAGGCCTCAAACCACGAGAAGCTCCAGCCCAAAAGGCAGCCAAAATGCAGCCCACATCCGGGAGAATCTCAAGAGCAGGGTGTGGAGCAAGCCAGGCCTCAAACCACGAGAAGTTCCAGCCTAAATGCAGCCAAAATGCAGCCCACCTCCGGGAGAATCTCAAGAGCAGGGGGTGGAGCAATCCAGGCCTCAAACTACGAGAAGCTCCAGCCCAAAATGCAGACAAAATGCAGCCCACATCCGAGAGAATATTAAGAGCACGGGATGGAGCAAGCCAGGCCTCAAACCATGAGAAGCTCCAGCCCAAAAGGCAGCCAAAATCGAGCCCACATCCGGGAGAATCTCAAGAGCAGGGGGTGGAGCAAGCCAGGCCTCAAACCACGAGAAGCTCCAGCTCAAAAGGCAGCCAAAAGACAGCCCACGTCTGGGAGAATATCAAGAGCACGGAGGGGAGCAACCCAGGCCTCAAACCACGAAAACTCCAGCCCAAAAGGCAGCCAAAATCCAGCCCACATCTCGGAAAATATCAAGAGCAGGGGGTGGAGCAAGCCAGGCCTCAAATCACGAAAGCTCCGGCCCAAAAGGCAGTCAAAATGCAGCCCACATCCGGGAGAATCTCAAGAGCAGGGGGTGGAGCAAGCCAGGCCTCAAACCACGAGAAGCTCCAGCCCAAAAGGCAGCCAAAATGCAGCCCACATCCGGGAGAATCTCAAGAGCAGGGTGTGGAGCAAGCCAGGCCTCAAACCACGAGAAGCTCCAGCCTAAATGCAGCCAAAATGCAGCCCACCTCCGGGAGAATCTCAAGAGCAGGGGGTGGAGCAAGCCAGGCCTCAAACTACGAGAAGCTCCAGCCCAAAATGCAGACAAAATGCAGCCCACATCCGAGAGAATATTAAGAGCACGGGATGGAGCAAGCGAGGCCTCAAACCACGAGAAGCTCCAGCCCAAAAGGCAGCCAAAATCCAGGCCACCTCTGGGAGAATATCAAGAGCAGGGGGTGGAGCAAGCCAGGCCTCAAACCATGAGAATCTGCAGCCCAAAAGGCAGCCAAAATGCAGCCCACATCCGGGAGAATCTCAAGAGCAGGGGTTGGAGCAAGCCAGGCCTCAAACCACGAGAAGCTCCAGCTCAAAAGGCAGCCGAAAGACAGCCCACCTCTGGGAGAATATCAAGAGCACGGAGGGGAGCAACCCAGGCCTCAAATCACGAAAGCTCCGGCCCAAAAGGCAGTCAAAATGCAGCCCACATCCGGGAGAATATTAAGAGCAGGGGATGGAGCAAGCCAGGCCTCAAACCACGAGAAGCTCCAGCCCAAAAAGCAGCCAAAATGCAGCCCACCTCCGGGAGAATCTCAAGAGCAGGGGCAGGAGCAAGCCAGGCCTCAAACCACGAGAAGCTCGAGCCCAAAATGCAGCCAAAATGCAGCCCACATGCGAGAGAATATTAAGAGCAGGGGGTGGAGCAAGCCAGGCCTCAAACCACGAGAAGCTCCAGACCAAAATGCAGCCAAAATGCAGCCCACATCTGGGAGAATCTCAAGAGCAGGGGGTGGAGCAAGCCAGGCCTCAAACCATGAGAAGCTCCAGCCCAAAAAGGCAGCCAAAATGCAGCCCACATGCGATAGAATATTAAGAGCAGGGGATGGAGCAAGCCAGGCCTCAAACCACGAGAAGCTCCAGCCCAATAGGCAGCCAAAATGCAGCCCACCTCCGGGAGAATCTCAAGAGCAGGGGGTGGAGCAAGCGAGGCCTCAAACCACGAGAAGCTCGAGCCAAAAATGCAGCCAAAATGCAGCCCACGTCCGGGAGAATCTCAAGAGCAGGGGGTGGAGCAAGCCAGGCCTCAAACCACGAAAAGCTCCAGCCCAAAAGGAAGCCAAAATGCAGCCCACATCCGGGAGAATCTCAAGAGCAGGGGGTGGAGCAAGCCAGGCCTCAAACCATGAGAAGCTCCAGCCTAAATTCAGCCAAACTCCAGCCCACATCCGGGAAAATATCAAGAGCAGTGTTTCGAGCAAGCCAGGCCTCAAACCACGAGAAGCTCCAGCCGAAAAGGCAGCCAAAATCCAGCCCACCTCCGGGCGAATCTCAAGAGCAGGGGGTGGAGCAAGCCAGGCCTCAAACCACGAGAAGCTCCAGCCCAAAAGGCAGCCAAAATGCAGGCCACATCCAGGAGAATATCAAGAGCAGGGGGTGGAGCAAGACAGGCCTCAAACCACGAGAAGTTCCACCCCAAAAAGGCAGCCAAAATGCAGCCCACATCCGGGAGAATCTCAAGAGCAGGGGGTGGAGCAAGCCAGGCCTCAAACCACGAGAAGCTCCAGCCCAAAAGGCAGCCAAAATGCAGCCAAAATGCAGCCCACATCCGGGAGAATATCAAGAGCAGGGGGTGGAGCAAGCCAGGCCTCAAACCACGAGAAGCTCCAGCCCCAAAGCAGCCAAAATGCAGCCCACATCCGGGAGAATCTCAAGAGCAGGGGGTGGAGCAAGACAGGCCTCAAACCACGAGAAGCTCCAGCCCAAAAGGCAGCCAAAATCCAGCCCATATCCGGGAGAATCTCAAGAGCAGGGGGTGGAGCAAGCCAGGCCTCAAACCACGAGAAGCTCCAGCCCAAAAGGCAGCCAAAATGCAGGCCACATCCAGGAGAATATCAAGAGCAGGGGGTGGAGCAAGACAGGCCTCAAACCACGAGAAGCTCCAGACCAAAATGTAGCCAAAATCCAGCCCACATCCGGGAGAATATCAAGAGCAGGGGTTGGAGCAAGCCAGGCCTCAAACCACGAGAAGCTCCAGCCCAAAAGGCAGCCAATATGCAGCCCACATATGGGAGAATATCAAGAGCAGGGGGTGGAGAAAGCCATGCCTTAAACCACGAGAAGCTCCAGCCCAAAATACAGCCAAAATGCAGCCCACATCCGGGAGAACCTCAAGAGCAGGGGGTGGAGCAAGCCAGGCCTCAAACCACGAGAAGCTCCAGCCCAAAAGGCAGCCAAAATCCAGCCCACATCCAGGAGAATATAAAGAGCAGGGGGTGGAGCAAGCCAGGCCTCAAACCACGAGAAGCTCCAGCCCAAAAGGCAGCCAAAATGCAGGCCACATCCGGGAGAATCTCAAGAGCAGGGGGTGGAGCAAGCCAGGCCTCAAACCACGAGAAGCTCCAGCCCAAAAGGCAGCCAAAATGCAGGCCACGTCCAGGAAAATATCAAGAGCAGGGGGTGGAGCAAGACAGGCCTCAAACCACGAGAAGCTCCAGACCAAAATGCAGCCAAAATGCAGCCCACATCCGGGAGAATCTCAAGAGCAGGGGGTGGAGCAATCCAGGCCTCAAACCACGAGAAGCTCCAGCCCAAAATGCAGCCAAAATGCAGCCCACATCCGCGAGAATATCAAGAGCAGGGGGTGGAGCAAGCCAGGCCTCAAACCTCGAGAAGCTCCAGCCCAAATGGCAGCGAAAATCCAGCCCACATCCGGGAGAATCTCAAGAGAAGGGGGTGGAGCAAGCCAGGCCTCAAACCACGAGAAGCTCCAGCCTAAAACGCAGCCAAAATCCAGCCCACATTCAGGAGAAATTCAAGAGCAGGGGGTGGAGCAAGCCAGGCCTCAAACCACGAGAACCTCCAGCCCAAAAGGCAGCCAAAATGCAGCCCACCTCTGGGAGAATCTCAAGAGCAGGGGGTGGAGCAAGCCAGGCCTCAAACCACGAGAAGCTCCAGCCCAAAAGGCATCCAAAATGCAGCCCACATCCGGGAGAATCTCAAGAGCAGGGGGTGGAGCAAGCCAGGCCTCAAACCACGAGAAGCTCCAGCCCAAAAGGCAGCCAAAATCCAGCCCATATCCGGGAGAATCTCAAGAGCAGGGGGTGGATCAAGCCAGGCCTCAAACCACGAGAAGCTCCAGCCCAAAATGCAGCCAAAATCCAGCCCATATCCCTGAGAATCTCAAGAGCAGGGGGTGGAGCAAGCCAGGCCTCAAACCACGAGAAGCTCCGGCCCAAAAGGCAGCCAAAATCCAGCCCACATCCGGGAGAATCTCAAGAGCAGGGGGTGGAGCAAGCCAGGCCTCAAACCACGAGAAGCTCCAGCCCAAAAAGCTACCAAATGCAGCCCACATTCGGGAGAATCTCAAGAGCAGGGGGTGGAGCAAGCCAGGCCTCAAAACACGAGAAGCTCCAGCCCAAAAATGCAGCCAAAATGCAGCGCACATCCGGGAGAATGTCAAGAGCAGGGGGTGGAGCAAGGCAGGCCTCAAACCACGAGAAGCTCCAGCCCAAAAGGCAGCCAAAATGCAGCCCACATCCGGGAGAAACTCAAGAGCAGGGGCTGGAACAAAAAAGGGGTCAAACCTCGAGAAGCTCCCGCCCAAAATGCAGCCAAAATCCAGCCCATATCCAGGAGAATCTCAAGAGCAGGGGGTGGAGCAAGCCAGGCCTCAAACCACGAGAAGCTCCAGCCTAAGAATCAGACAAAATGCAGCCCACATCCGGGAGAATCTCAAGAGCAGGGGGTGGAGCAAGCCAGGCCTCAAACCACGAGAAGCTCCAGCCTAAAACGCAGCCAAAATCCAGCCCACATTCAGGAGAATTTCAAGATCAGGGGGTGGAGCAAGCCAGGCCTCAAACCACGAGAAGCTCCAGCCCAAAAGGCAGCCAAAATGCAGGCCACATCGGAGAGAATCTCAAGAGCAGGGGGTCGAGCAAGCCAGGCCTCAAACCACAAGAAGCTCCAGCCCAAAAGACAGCCAAAATGCAGCCCACCTCCAGGAGAATCTCAAGAGCAGGGGGTGGAGCAAGCCAGGCCTCAAACCACGAGAAGCTCCAGCCCAAAATGCAGCCAAAATGCAGCCCACATCCGGGAGAATCTCAAGAGCAGGGGGTGGAGCAAGCCAGGCCTCAAACCACGAGAAGCTCCAGCCCAAAAGGCAGCCAAAATCCAGCCCACATACGGGAGAATATCAAGAGCAGGGGGTGGAGCAAGCCAGGCCTCAAACCATGAGAAGCTCCAGCCCAAAAGGCAGCCAAAATCCAGCCCACCTCTGGGAGAATCTCAAGAGCAGGGGGTGGAGCAAGCCAGGCCTCAAACCACGAGAAGCTGCAGCCCAAAAGGCAGCCAATATGCAGTCCACATCTGGGAGAATCTCAAGAGCAGGGGGTGGAGCAAGCCAGGCCTCAAACCTCGAGAAGCTCCAGCCCAAAAGGCAGCCAAAATCCAGCCCACATCCGGGAGAATCTCAAGAGCAGGGGGTGGAGCAAGCCAGGCCTCAAACCACGAGAAGCTCCAGCACAAAACGCAGCCAAAATCCAGGCACATTCAGGAGAATTTCAAGAGCAGGGGGTGGAGCAAGCCAGGCCTCAAACCACGAGAAGCTCCAGCCCAAGTATCAGCCAAAATGCAGCCCACATCCAGGATCATATGAAGAGCAGTGTGTGGAGCAAGCCAGGCCTCAAACCTCGAGAAGCTCCAGCCCAAAATGCAGCCAAAATTCAGCCCACATCTGGGAGAATCTTAAGAGCAGGGGGTGGAGCAAGCCAGGCCTCAAACCATGAGAAGCTCCAGCCCAAAAGGCAGCAAAAATGCCGCCCACATCCGGGAGAATCTCAAGAGCAGGGGGTGGAGCAAGCCAGGCCTCAAACCACGAGAAGCTCCAGCCCAAAAGGCAGCCAAAATGCAGCCCACATCCCGGAGAATCTCAAGAGCAGGGTGTGGAGCAAGCCAGGACTCAAACCACGAGAAGCTCCAGCCTAAAACGCAGCCAAAATCCAGCCCACATTCAGGAGAATTTCAAGAGCAGGGGGTGGAGCAAGCCAGGCCTCAAACCACGAGAAGCTCCAGCCCAAAAGGCAGCCAAAATCCAGCCCACATCCGAGAGAATCTCAAGAGCAGGGGGTCGAGCAAGCCAGGCCTCAAACCATGAGAAGCTCCAGCCCAAAAGGCAGCCAAAATGCAGCCCACATGCGGGAGAATCTCAAGAGCAGGGGGTGGAGCAAGCCAGGCCTCAAACCACGAGAAGCTCCAGCCCAAAAGGCAGCCAAAATGCAGGCCACATCTGGGAGAATCTCAAGAGCAGGGGGTGGAGCAAGCCAGGCCTCAAACCACGAGAAGCTCCAGCCCAAAAGGCAGCCAAAATCCAGCCCACATTCAGGAGAATTTCAAGAGCAGGGGGTGGAGCAAGCCAGGCCTCAAACCACGAGAAGCTCCAGACCAAAATGCAGCCAAAATCCAGCCCATATCCGGGAGAATCTCAAGAGCAGGGGGTGGAGAAAGCCAGGCCTCAAACTACGAGAAGCTCCAGCCCAAAAGGCAGCCAAAATGCAGCCCACATCCGGGAGAATCTCAAGAGCAGGGGGTGGAGCAAGCCAGGCCTCAAACCACGAGAAGCTCCAGCCTAAAACGCAGAAAATATCCAGCCCACATTCAGGAGAATTTCAAGAGCAGGGGGTGGAGCAAGCCAGGCCTCAAACAACGAGAAGCTCCAGCCCAAAAGGCAGCCAAAATGCAGGCCACATCCGAGAGAATCTCAAGAGCAGGGGGTGGAGCAAGCCAGGCCTCAAACCACGAGAAGCTCCAGCCCAAAAGGCAGCCAAAATGCACGCCACATGCAGGAGAATTTCAAGAGCAGGTGGTGGAGCAAGCCAGGCCTCAAACCACGAGAAGCTCCAGCCCAAGTATCAGCCAAAATGCAGCCCACATCCAGGATCATATGAAGAGCAGTGTGTGGAGAAAGCCAGGCCTCAAACCTCGAGAAGCTCCAGCCCAAAATGCAGCCAAAATTCAGCCCACATCTGGGAGAATCTTAAGAGCAGGGGGTGGAGCAAGCCAGGCCTCAAACCACGAGAAGCTGCAGCCCAAAAGGCAGCCAATATGCAGTCCACATCTGGGAGAATCTCAAGAGCAGGGGGTGGAGCAAGCCAGGCCTCAAACCACGAGAAGCTCCAGCCCAAAAGGCAGCCAAAATCCAGCCCACATCCGGGAGAATCTCAAGAGCAGGGGGTGGAGCAAGCCAGGCCTCAAACCACTAGAAGCTCCAGCCTAAAATGCAGCCAAAATCCAGCCCACATCCGGGAGAATCTCAAGAGAAGGGGGTGGAGCAAGACCGGCCTCAAACCACGAGAAGCTCCAGCACAAAACGCAGCCAAAATCCAGGCACATTCAGGAGAATTTCAAGAGCAGGGGGTGGAGCAAGCCAGGCCTCAAACCACGAGAAGCTCCAGCCCAAGTATCAGCCAAAATGCAGCCCACATCCAGGATCATATGAAGAGCAGTGTGTGGAGCAAGCCAGGCCTCAAACCTCGAGAAGCTCCAGCCCAAAATGCAGCCAAAATTCAGCCCACATCTGGGAGAATCTTAAGAGCAGGGGGTGGAGCAAGCCAGGCCTCAAACCATGAGAAGCTCCAGCCCAAAAGGCAGCAAAAATGCCGCCCACATCCGGGAGAATCTCAAGAGCAGGGGGTGGAGCAAGCCAGGCCTCAAACCACGAGAAACTCCAGCCCAAAATGCAGCCAAAACCCAGCACACATCCGTGAGAATATCAAGAGCAGGGGGTGGAGCAAGCCAGGCCTCAAACGACGAGAAGCTCCAGCCCAAAAGGCAGCCAAAATCCAGCCCACCTCCGGGAGAAACTCAAGAGCAGGGGCTGGAGCAAGCCAGGCCTCAAACCACGAGAAGCTCCAGCCCAAAAGGCAGCCAAACTCCAGCCCACATCCGGGAGAATATCAAGAGCAGGGGGTGGAGCAAGCCAGGCCTCAAACCACGAGAAGCTCCAGCCCAAAAGGCAGCCAAAATCCAGCCCACATCCGAGAGAATATTACGTGCAGGGGGTGGAGCAAGCCAGGCCTCAAACCACGAGAAGCTCCAGCCAAAAATGCAGCCAAAATCCAGCCCACATCGGGGAGAATCTCAAGAGCAGGGGGTGGAGCAAGCCAGGCCTCAAACCACGAGAAGCTCCAGCCCAAAAGGCAGCCAAAATCCAGCCCACATCCGAGAGAATATTACGAGCAGGGGATGGAGCAAGCCAGGCCTCAAACTACGAGAAGCTCCAGTCCAAAATGCAGCCAAAATGCAGCCCATATTCGGGAGAATCTCAGGAGAAGGGGGTGGAGCAAGCCAGGCCTCAAACCACGAGAAGCTCCAGCCCAAAAGGCAGCCAAAATCCAGCCTACCTCTGGGAGAATATCAAGAGCACGGAGGGGAGCAAGCCAGGCCTCAAACCACGAGAAGTTCCAGCCCAAAAGGCAGCCAAAATGCAGCCCACATCCGGGAGAATCTCAAGAGCAGGGTGTGGAGCAAGCCAGGCCTCAAACCACGAGAAGCTCCAGCCCAAAAGGCAGCCAAAATCCAGCCCAACTCTGGGAGAATATCAAGAGCACGGAGGGGAGCAAGCGAGGCCTCAAACCACGAGAAGCTCCAGCCCAAAATGCAGCCAAAATGCAGCCCACATCAGGGAGAATGACAAGAGCAGGGGGTGGAGCAAGCCAGGCCTCAAACCACGAGAAGCTCCAGCCCAAAAGGCAGCCAAAATCCAGCCCACATCCGGGAGAATCTCAAGAGCAGGGGGTGGAGCAAGCCAGGCCTCAAACCACGAGAAGCTCCAGCCCAAAAAGGCAGCCAAAATGCAGCCCATATCCGGGAGAATCTCAAGAGCAGGGGGTCGAGCAAGCCAGGCCTCAAACCACAAGAAGCTCCAGCCCAAAAGACAGCCAAAATGCAGGCCACATCTGGGAGAACATCAAGAGCACGGAGGGGAGCAAGCCAGGCCTCAAACCACGAGAAGTTCCAGCCCAAAAGGCAGCCAAAATGCAGCCCACATCCGGGAGAATCTCAAGAGCAGGGGTTGGAGCAAGCCAGGCCTCAAACCACGAGTACCTCCGGCCCAAAACGCAGCCAAAATGCATCCCACCTCTGGGAGAATATTAAGAGCACGGAGGGGAGCAATCCAGGCCTCAAACCACGAGAAGCTCCAGCCCAAAATGCAGCCAAAATGCAGCCCACATCCGGGAGAATCTCAAGAGCAGGGGGTGGAGCAAGCCAGGCCTCAAACCACGAGAAGCTCCAGCCCAAAAGGCAGCCAAAATCCAGCCCACCTCTGGGAGAATATCAAGAGCACGGAGGGGAGCAAGCGAGGCCTCAAACCACGAGAAGCTCCAGCCCAAAATGCAGCCAAAATGCAGCCCACATCAGGGAGAATGACAAGAGCAGGGGGTGGAGCAAGCCAGGCCTCAAACCACGAGAAGCTCCAGCCCAAAAGGCAGCCAAAATCCAGCACACATCAGCAAGAATCTCAAGAGCAGGGGGTGGAGCAAGCCAGGCCTCAAACCACGAGAAGCTCCAGCCCAAAATGCAGCCAAAATCCAGCCCACATCCAGGAGAATCTCAAGAGCAGGGGGTGAAGCAAGCCAGGCCTCAAACCACGAGAAGCTCCAGCCCAAAATGCAGCCAAAATGCAGCCCACATCCGGGAGAATCTCAAGAGCAGGGGGTGGAGCAAGCCAGGCCTCAAACCACGAGAAGCTCCAGCCATAAAGGCAGCCAAAATGCAGCCCACATCCGGGAGAATCTCAAGAGCAGGGGTTGGAGCAAGCCAGGCCTCAAACCACGAGAAGCTCCAGCCCAAAAGGCAGCCAAAATCCAGCCCACCTCTGGGAGAATATCAAGAGCACGGAGGGGAGCAAGCCAGGCCTCAAACCACGAGAAGCTCCAGCCCAAAAGGCAGCCAAAATCCAGCCCATATTTGGGAGAATCTCAAGAGCAGGGGGTGGAGCAAGCCAGGCCTCAAACCACGAGAAGCTCCATCCCAAAAGGCAGCCAAAATGCAGCCCACATCCGGGAGAATCTCAAGAGCAGGGGGTGGAGCAAGCCAGGCCTCAAACCACGAGAAGCTCCAGCCCAAAAGGCAGCCAAAATGCAGCCCACATCAGGGAGAATTTCAAGAGCAGGGTGTGGAGCAAGCCAGGCCTCAAACCACGAGAAGCTCCAGCCCAAAAAGGCAGCCAAAATCCAGAACACCTCTGGGAGAATATCAAGAGCACGGAGGGGAGCAAGCGAGGCCTCAAACCACGAAAAGCTCCAGCCCAAAAGGCAGCCAAAATGCAGCCCACATCAGGGAGAATTTCAAGAGCAGGGTGTGGAGCAAGCCTGGCCACAAACCACGAGAAGCTCCAGCCCAAAATGCAGCCAAAATCCAGCCTACCTCTGGGAGAATATCAAGAGCACGGAGGGGAGCAAGCCAGGCCTCAAACCACGAGAAGTTCCAGCCCAAAAGGCAGCCAAAATGCAGCCCACATCCGGGAGAATCTCAAGAGCAGGGTGTGGAGCAAGCCAGGCCTCAAACCACGAGAAGCTCCAGCCCAAAAGGCAGCCAAAATCCAGCCCAACTCTGGGAGAATATCAAGAGCACGGAGGGGAGCAAGCGAGGCCTCAAACCACGAGAAGCTCCAGCCCAAAATGCAGCCAAAATGCAGCCCACATCAGGGAGAATGACAAGAGCAGGGGGTGGAGCAAGCCAGGCCTCAAACCACGAGAAGCTCCAGCCCAAAAGGCAGCCAAAATCCAGCCCACATCAGGGAGAATTTCAAGAGCAGGGGGTCGAGCAAGCCAGGCCTCAAACCACAAGAAGCTCCAGCCCAAAAGACAGCCAAAATGCAGGCCACCTCTGGGAGAACATCAAGAGCACGGAGGGGAGCAAGCCAGGCCTCAAACCACGAGAAGTTCCAGCCCAAAAGGCAGCCAAAATGCAGCCCACATCCGGGAGAATCTCAAGAGCAGGGGTTGGAGCAAGCCAGGCCTCAAACCACGAGTACCTCCGGCCCAAAACGCAGCCAAAATGCATCCCACCTCTGGGAGAATATTAAGAGCACGGAGGGGAGCAATCCAGGCCTCAAACCACGAGAAGCTCCAGCCCAAAAGGCAGCCAAAATGCAGCCCACATCCGGGAGAATCTCAAGAGCAGGGGGTGGAGCAAGCCAGGCCTCAAACCACGAGAAGCTCCAGCCCAAAAGGCAGCCAAAATCCAGCCCACCTCTGGGAGAATATCAAGAGCACGGAGGGGAGCAAGCGAGGCCTCAAACCACGAGAAGCTCCAGCCCAAAATGCAGCCAAAATGCAGCCCACATCAGGGAGAATGACAAGAGCAGGGGGTGGAGCAAGCCAGGCCTCAAACCATGAGAAGCTCCAGCCCAAAAGGCAGCCAAAATGCAGCCCACATCAGGGAGAATGAGAAGAGCAGGGGGTGGAGCAAGCCAGGCCTCAAACCACGAGAAGCTCCAGCCCAAAAGGCAGCCAAAATCCAGCCCACATCCGGGAGAATCTCAAGAGCAGGGGGTGGAGCAAGCCAGGCCTCAAACCACGAGAAGCTCCAGCCCAAAAAGGCAGCCAAAATGCAGCCCATATCCGGGAGAATCTCAAGAGCAGGGGGTCGAGCAAGCCAGGCCTCAAACCACAAGAAGCTCCAGCCCAAAAGACAGCCAAAATGCAGGCCACCTCTGGGAGAACATCAAGAGCACGGAGGGGAGCAAGCCAGGCCTCAAACCACGAGAAGTTCCAGCCCAAAAGGCAGCCAAAATGCAGCCCACATCCGGGAGAATCTCAAGAGCAGGGGTTGGAGCAAGCCAGGCCTCAAACCACGAGTACCTCCGGCCCAAAACGCAGCCAAAATGCATCCCACCTCTGGGAGAATATTAAGAGCACGGAGGGGAGCAATCCAGGCCTCAAACCACGAGAAGCTCCAGCCCAAAAGGCAGCCAAAATGCAGCCCACATCCGGGAGAATCTCAAGAGCAGGGGGTGGAGCAAGCCAGGCCTCAAACCACGAGAAGCTCCAGCCCAAAAGGCAGCCAAAATCCAGCCCACCTCTGGGAGAATATCAAGAGCACGGAGGGGAGCAAGCGAGGCCTCAAACCACGAGAAGCTCCAGCCCAAAATGCAGCCAAAATGCAGCCCACATCAGGGAGAATGACAAGAGCAGGGGGTGGAGCAAGCCAGGCCTCAAACCATGAGAAGCTCCAGCCCAAAAGGCAGCCAAAATCCAGCACACATCAGCAAGAATCTCAAGAGCAGGGGGTGGAGCAAGCCAGGCCTCAAACCACGAGAAGCTCCAGCCCAAAATGCAGCCAAAATCCAGCCCACATCCAGGAGAATCTCAAGAGCAGGGGGTGAAGCAAGCCAGGCCTCAAACCACGAGAAGCTCCAGCCCAAAATGCAGCCAAAATGCAGCCCACATCCGGGAGAATCTCAAGAGCAGGGGGTGGAGCAAGCCAGGCCTCAAACCACGAGAAGCTCCAGCCCTAAAGGCAGCCAAAATCCAGCCCATATTTGGGAGAATCTCAAGAGCAGGGGGTGGAGCAAGCCAGGCCTCAAACCACGAGAAGCTCCATCCCAAAAGGCAGCCAAAATGCAGCCCACATCCGGGAGAATCTCAAGAGCAGGGGGTGGAGCAAGCCAGGCCTCAAACCACGAGAAGCTCCAGCCCAAAAGGCAGCCAAAATGCAGCCCACATCAGGGAGAATTTCAAGAGCAGGGTGTGGAGCAAGCCTGGCCACAAACCACGAGAAGCTCCAGCCCAAAAAGGCAGCCAAAATCCAGAACACCTCTGGGAGAATATCAAGAGCACGGAGGGGAGCAAGCGAGGCCTCAAACCACGAGAAGCTCCAGCCCAAAAGGCAGCCAAAATGCAGCCCACATCAGGGAGAATTTCAAGAGCAGGGTGTGGAGCAAGCCTGGCCACAAACCACGAGAAGCTCCAGCCCAAAAGGCAGCCAAAATCCAGCCCACATCCAGGAGAAACTCAAGAGCAGGGGGTGGAGCAAGCCAGGCCTCAAACCACAAGAAGCTCCGGTCCACAAAGCAGCCAAAACCCAGCCCACCTCCGGGAGAATCTCAAGAGCAGGGGTTGGAGCAAGCCAGGCCTCAAACCACGAGAATCTCCAGTCCAAAATGCAGCCAAAATGCAGCCCACATCCGGGAGAATCTCAAGAGCAGGGGGTCGAGCAAGCCAGGCCTCAAACCACAAGAAGCTCCAGCCCAAAAGACAGCCAAAATGCAGGCCACCTCTGGGAGAACATCAAGAGCACGGAGGGGAGCAAGCCAGGCCTCAAACCACGAGAAGTTCCAGCCCAAAAGGCAGCCAAAATGCAGCCCACATCTGGGAGAATCTCAAGAGCAGGGGTTGGAGCAAGCCAGGCCTCAAACCACGAGTACCTCCGGCCCAAAACGCAGCCAAAATGCATCCCACCTCTGGGAGAATATTAAGAGCACGGAGGGGAGCAATCCAGGCCTCAAACCACGAGAAGCTCCAGCCCAAAAGGCAGCCAAAATGCAGCCCACATCCGGGAGAATCTCAAGAGCAGGGGGTGGAGCAAGCCAGGCCTCAAACCACGAGAAGCTCCAGCCCAAAAGGCAGCCAAAATCCAGCCCACCTCTGGGAGAATATCAAGAGCACGGAGGGGAGCAAGCGAGGCCTCAAACCACGAGAAGCTCCAGCCCAAAATGCAGCCAAAATGCAGCCCACATCAGGGAGAATGACAAGAGCAGGGGGTGGAGCAAGCCAGGCCTCAAACCATGAGAAGCTCCAGCCCAAAAGGCAGCCAAAATGCAGCCCACATCAGGGAGAATGACAAGAGCAGGGGGTGGAGCAAGCCAGGCCTCAAACCACGAGAAGCTCCAGCCCAAAAGGCAGCCAAAATCCAGCCCACATCCGGGAGAATCTCAAGAGCAGGGGGTGGAGCAAGCCAGGCCTCAAACCACGAGAAGCTCCAGCCCAAAAAGGCAGCCAAAATGCAGCCCATATCCGGGAGAATCTCAAGAGCAGGGGGTCGAGCAAGCCAGGCCTCAAACCACAAGAAGCTCCAGCCCAAAAGACAGCCAAAATGCAGGCCACCTCTGGGAGAACATCAAGAGCACGGAGGGGAGCAAGCCAGGCCTCAAACCACGAGAAGTTCCAGCCCAAAAGGCAGCCAAAATGCAGCCCACATCCGGGAGAATCTCAAGAGCAGGGGTTGGAGCAAGCCAGGCCTCAAACCACGAGTACCTCCGGCCCAAAACGCAGCCAAAATGCATCCCACCTCTGGGAGAATATTAAGAGCACGGAGGGGAGCAATCCAGGCCTCAAACCACGAGAAGCTCCAGCCCAAAAGGCAGCCAAAATGCAGCCCACATCCGGGAGAATCTCAAGAGCAGGGGGTGGAGCAAGCCAGGCCTCAAACCACGAGAAGCTCCAGCCCAAAAGGCAGCCAAAATCCAGCCCACCTCTGGGAGAATATCAAGAGCACGGAGGGGAGCAAGCGAGGCCTCAAACCACGAGAAGCTCCAGCCCAAAATGCAGCCAAAATGCAGCCCACATCAGGGAGAATGACAAGAGCAGGGGGTGGAGCAAGCCAGGCCTCAAACCATGAGAAGCTCCAGCCCAAAAGGCAGCCAAAATCCAGCACACATCAGCAAGAATCTCAAGAGCAGGGGGTGGAGCAAGCCAGGCCTCAAACCACGAGAAGCTCCAGCCCAAAATGCAGCCAAAATCCAGCCCACATCCAGGAGAATCTCAAGAGCAGGGGGTGAAGCAAGCCAGGCCTCAAACCACGAGAAGCTCCAGCCCAAAATGCAGCCAAAATGCAGCCCACATCCGGGAGAATCTCAAGAGCAGGGGGTGGAGCAAGCCAGGCCTCAAACCACGAGAAGCTCCAGCCCTAAAGGCAGCCAAAATCCAGCCCATATTTGGGAGAATCTCAAGAGCAGGGGGTGGAGCAAGCCAGGCCTCAAACCACGAGAAGCTCCATCCCAAAAGGCAGCCAAAATGCAGCCCACATCCGGGAGAATCTCAAGAGCAGGGGGTGGAGCAAGCCAGGCCTCAAACCACGAGAAGCTCCAGCCCAAAAGGCAGCCAAAATGCAGCCCACATCAGGGAGAATTTCAAGAGCAGGGTGTGGAGCAAGCCTGGCCACAAACCACGAGAAGCTCCAGCCCAAAAAGGCAGCCAAAATCCAGAACACCTCTGGGAGAATATCAAGAGCACGGAGGGGAGCAAGCGAGGCCTCAAACCACGAGAAGCTCCAGCCCAAAAGGCAGCCAAAATGCAGCCCACATCAGGGAGAATTTCAAGAGCAGGGTGTGGAGCAAGCCTGGCCACAAACCACGAGAAGCTCCAGCCCAAAAGGCAGCCAAAATCCAGCCCAATTCTGGGGGAATATAAAGAGCATGGAGGGGAGCAAGCCAGGCCTCAAACCACAAGAAGCTCCAGCCCAAAATGCAGGCAAAATCCAGCCCACATCCAGGAGAAACTCAAGAGCAGGGGGTGGAGCAAGCCAGGCCTCAAACCACAAGAAGCTCCGGTCCACAAAGCAGCCAAAACCCAGCCCACCTCCGGGAGAATCTCAAGAGCAGGGGTTGGAGCAAGCCAGGCCTCAAACCACGAGAATCTCCAGTCCAAAATGCAGCCAAAATGCAGCCCACATCCGGGAGAATCTCAAGAGCAGGGGGTGGAGCAAGCCAGGCCTCAAACCACGAGAAGCTCCAGCACAAAAGGCAGCCAAAAGACAGCCCACCTCTGGGAGAATATCAAGAGCAGGGGGTGGAGCAAGGCAGGCCTCAAACCTCGAGAAGCTCCAGCCCAAAATAGGCAGCCAAAATGCAGCCCACATCCGAGAGAATATTAAGAGCAGGGGATGGAGCAAGCCAGGCCTCAAACCACGAGAAGCTCCAGCCCAAAAGGCAGCCAAAATCCAGCCCAACTTGAGGACAATCTCAAGAGCAGGGGATGGAGCAAGCCAGGCCTCAAACCACGAGAAGCTCCAGTCCAAAAGGCAGCCAAAATCCAGCCCACCTCTGGGAGAATATCAAGAGCAGGTGGTGGAGCAAGCCAGGCCTCAAAGCAGGAGAATCTGCAGCCCAAAAGGCAGCCAAAATGCAGCACACATGCGGGAGAATCTCAAGAGCAGGGGGTGGAGCAAGCCAGGCCTCAAACCACGAGAAGCTCCAGCCCAAAAGGCAGCCAAAATGCAGCCCACATCCGGGAGAATCTCAAGAGCAGGGTGTGGAGCAAGCCAGGCCTCAAACCACGAGAAGTTCCAGCCTAAATGCAGCCAAAATGCAGCCCACCTCCGGGAGAATCTCAAGAGCAGGGGGTGGAGCAATCCAGGCCTCAAACTACGAGAAGCTCCAGCCCAAAATGCAGACAAAATGCAGCCCACATCCGAGAGAATATTAAGAGCACGGGATGGAGCAAGCCAGGCCTCAAACCACGAGAAGCTCCAGCCCAAAAGGCAGCCAAAATCCAGCCCACCTCTGGGAGAATATCAAGAGCAGGGGGTGGAGCAAGCCAGGCCTCAAACCAGGAGAATCTGCAGCCCAAAAGGCAGCCAAAATGCAGCCCACATCCGGGAGAATCTCAAGAGCAGGGGTTGGAGCAAGCCAGGCCTCAAACCACGAGAAGCTCCAGCCCAAAATACAGACAAAATGCAGCCCACATCCGAGAGAATATTAAGAGCAGGGGATGGAGCAAGCCAGGACTCAAACCACGAGAAGCTCCAGCCCAAAAGGCAGCCAAAATGGAGCCCACATCTGGGAGAATCTCAAGAGCAGGAGGTGGAGCAAGCCAGGCCTCAAACCACGAGAAGCTCCAGCCCAAAAGGCAGTCAAAATCCAGCCCACCTCTGGGAGAATATCAAGAGCACGGAGGGGAGCAAGCGAGGCCTCAAACCACGAGAAGCTCCAGCCCAAAAGGCAGCCAAAAGACAGCCCACCTCTGGGAGAATATCAAGAGCAGGGGGTGGAGCAAGGCAGGCCTCAAACCTCGAGAAGCTCCAGCCCAAAATAGGCAGCCAAAATGCAGCCCACATCCGAGAGAATATTAAGAGCAGGGGATGGAGCAAGCCAGGCCTCAAACCACGAGAAGCTCCAGCCCAAAAGGCAGCCAAAATCCAGCCCAACTTGAGGACAATCTCAAGAGCAGGGGATGGAGCAAGCCAGGCCTCAAACCACGAGAAGCTCCAGTCCAAAAGGCAGCCAAAATCCAGCCCACCTCTGGGAGAATATCAAGAGCAGGTGGTGGAGCAAGCCAGGCCTCAAAGCAGGAGAATCTGCAGCCCAAAAGGCAGCCAAAATGCAGCACACATGCGGGAGAATCTCAAGAGCAGGGGGTGGAGCAAGCCAGGCCTCAAACCACGAGAAGCTCCAGCCCAAAAGGCAGCCAAAATGCAGCCCACATCCGGGAGAATCTCAAGAGCAGGGTGTGGAGCAAGCCAGGCCTCAAACCACGAGAAGTTCCAGCCTAAATGCAGCCAAAATGCAGCCCACCTCCGGGAGAATCTCAAGAGCAGGGGGTGGAGCAATCCAGGCCTCAAACTACGAGAAGCTCCAGCCCAAAATGCAGACAAAATGCAGCCCACATCCGAGAGAATATTAAGAGCACGGGATGGAGCAAGCCAGGCCTCAAACCACGAGAAGCTCCAGCCCAAAAGGCAGCCAAAATCCAGCCCACCTCTGGGAGAATATCAAGAGCAGGGGGTGGAGCAAGCCAGGCCTCAAACCAGGAGAATCTGCAGCCCAAAAGGCAGCCAAAATGCAGCCCACATCCGGGAGAATCTCAAGAGCAGGGGTTGGAGCAAGCCAGGCCTCAAACCACGAGAAGCTCCAGCCCAAAATACAGACAAAATGCAGCCCACATCCGAGAGAATATTAAGAGCAGGGGATGGAGCAAGCCAGGACTCAAACCACGAGAAGCTCCAGCCCAAAAGGCAGCCAAAATGGAGCCCACATCTGGGAGAATCTCAAGAGCAGGAGGTGGAGCAAGCCAGGCCTCAAACCACGAGAAGCTCCAGCCCAAAAGGCAGTCAAAATCCAGCCCACCTCTGGGAGAATATCAAGAGCACGGAGGGGAGCAAGCGAGGCCTCAAACCACGAGAAGCTCCAGCCCAAAAGGCAGCCAAAATGCAGCCCACATCAGGGAGAATTTCAAGAGCAGGTTGTGGAACAAGCCTGGCCACAAACCACGAGAAGCTCCAGCCCAAAAGGCAGCCAAAATCGAGCCCAATTCTGAGGGAATATAAAGAGCATGGAGGGGAGCAAGCCAGGCCTCAAACCACGAGAAGCTCCAGCCCAAAATGCAGCCAAAATGCAGCCCACATCCGGGAGAATCTCAAGAGCAGGGGATGGAGCAAGCCAGGCCTCAAACCACGAGAAGCTCCAGCCCAAAAGTCAGCCAAAATCCAGCCCACATCTCGGAAAATATCAAGAGCAGGGGGTGGAGCAAGCCAGGCCTCAAATCACAAAAGCTCCGGCCCAAAAGGCAGTCAAAATGCAGCCCACATCCGGGAGAATCTCAAGAGCAGGGGGTGGAGCAAGCCAGGCCTCAAACCACGAGAAGCTCCAGCCCAAAAGGCAGCCAAAATGCAGCCCACATCCGGGAGAATCTCAAGAGCAGGGTGTGGAGCAAGCCAGGCCTCAAACCACGAGAAGCTCCAGCCTAAATGCAGCCAAAATGCAGCCCACATCTGGGAGAATCTCAAGAGCAGGGGGTGGAGCAAGCCAGGCCTCAAACTACGAGAAGCTCCAGCCCAAAATGCAGACAAAATGCAGCCCACATCCGAGAGAATATTAAGAGCACGGGATGGAGCAAGCCAGGCCTCAAACCACGAGAAGCTCCAGCCCAAAACGCAGCCAAAATCCAGGCCACCTCTGGGAGAATATCAAGAGCAGGGGGTGGAGCAAGCCAGGCCTCAAACCATGAGAATCTGCAGCCCAAAAGGCAGCCAAAATGCAGCCCACATCCGGGAGAATCTCAAGAGCAGGGGTTGGAGCAAGCCAGGCCTCAAACCACGAGAAGCTCGAGCCCAAAATGCAGCCAAAATGCAGCCCACATGCGAAAGAATATTAAGAGCAGGGGGTGGAGCAAGCCAGGCCTCAAACCACGAGAAGCTCCAGACCAAAATGCAGCCAAAATGCAGCCCACATCTGGGAGAATCTCAAGAGCAGGGGGTGGAGCAAGCCAGGCCTCAAACCATGAGAAGCTCCAGCCCAAAAAGGCAGCCAAAATGCAGCCCACCTCCGGGAGAATCTCAAGAGCAGGGGGTGGAGCAAGCGAGGCCTCAAACCAGGAGAAGCTCGAGCCAAAAATGCAGCCAAAATGCAGGCCACATCCGGGAGAATCTCAAGAGCAGGGGGTGGAGCAAGCCAGGCCTCAAACCACGAAAAGCTCCAGCCCAAAAGGAAGCCAAAATGCAGCCCACATCATGGAGAATCTCAAGAGCAGGGGGTGGAGCAAGCCAGGCCTCAAACCATGAGAAGCTCCAGCCTAAATTCAGCCAAACTCCAGCCCACATCCGGGAAAATATCAAGAGCAGTGTTTCGAGCAAGCCAGGCCTCAAACCACGAGAAGCTCCAGCCGAAAAGGCAGCCAAAATCCAGCCCACCTCCGGGCGAATCTCAAGAGCAGGGGGTGGAGCAAGCCAAGCCTCAAACCACGAGAAGCTCCAGCCCAAAAGGCAGCCAAAATCCAGCCCACATCCAGGAGAATCTCAAGAGCAGGGGGTGGAGCAAGCCAGGCCTCAAACCACGAGAAGCTCCAGCCAAAAAGGCAGCCAAAATGCAGCCAAAATGCAGCCCACATCCGGGAGAATATCAAGAGCAGGGGGTGGAGCAAGCC
Source organism: Rhynochetos jubatus (assembly GCA_027574665.1). NCBI lineage: Eukaryota > Metazoa > Chordata > Aves > Eurypygiformes > Rhynochetidae > Rhynochetos > Rhynochetos jubatus. The sequence goes on along the minus strand of JAQBHY010000080.1, from coordinate 1,447,620 downwards.
AGGCCTCAAACCACGAGAAGCTCCAGCCCCAAAGGCAGCCAAAATGCAGCCCACATCCGGGAGAATCTCAAGAGCAGGGGGTGGAGCAAGACAGGCCTCAAACCACGAGAAGCTCCAGCCCAAAAGGCAGCCAAAATCCAGCCCATATCCGGGAGAATCTCAAGAGCAGGGGGTGGAGCAAGCCAGGCCTCAAACCACGAGAAGCTCCAGCCCAAAAGGCAGCCAAAATGCAGGCCACATCCAGGAGAATATCAAGAGCAGGGGGTGGAGCAAGACAGGCCTCAAACCACGAGAAGCTCCAGACCAAAATGTAGCCAAAATCCAGCCCACATCCGGGAGAATATCAAGAGCAGGGGTTGGAGCAAGCCAGGCCTCAAACCACGAGAAGCTCCAGCCCAAAAGGCAGCCAATATGCAGCCAACATATGGGAGAATATCAAGAGCAGGGGGTGGAGAAAGCCATGCCTTAAACCACGAGAAGCTCCAGCCCAAAATACAGCCAAAATGGAGCCCACATCCGGGAGAACCTCAAGAGCAGGGGGTGGAGCAAGCCAGGCCTCAAACCACGAGAAGCTCCAGCCCAAAATGCAGCCAAAATGCAGCCCACATCCGGGAGAATCTCAAGAGCAGGGGGTGGAGCAAGCCAGGCCTCAAACCACGAGAAGCTCCAGCCCCAAAGGCAGCCAAAATGCAGCCCACATCCGGGAGAATCTCAAGAGCAGGGGGTGGAGCAAGCCAGGCCTCAAACCACGAGAAGCTCCAGCCCAAAATGCAGACAAAATCCAGCCCACATCCCGGAGAATCTCAAGAGCAGGGGGTGGAGCAAGCCAGGCCTCAAACCACGAGAAGCTCCAGCCCAAAAGGCAGCCAAAATGCAGCCCACATCCGGGAGAATCTCAAGAGCAGGGGGTGGAGCAAGCCAGGCCTCAAACCACGAGAAGCTCCAGACCAAAAAGCAGCCAAAATGCAGCCCACATCCGGGAGAATATCAAGAGCAGGGGGTGGAGCAAGCCAGGCCTCAAACCACGAGAATCTCCAGCCCAATAGGCAGCCAAAATGCAGCCCACATCCGGGAGAATCTCAAGAGCAGGGGGTGGAGCAAGCCAGGCCTCAAACCACGAGAAGCTCCAGCCCAAAAGACAGCCAAAATCCAGCCCACCTCCCGGAGAATCTCAAGAGCAGGGGGTGGAGCAAGCCAGGCCTCAAACCACGAGAAGCTCCAGCCCAAAAGGCAGCCAAAATGCAGCCCACATCCGTGAGAATCTCAAGAGCAGGGGGTGGAGCAAACCAGGCCTCAAACCACGAGAAGCTCCAGCCCAAATGTCAGCCAAAATGCAGACCACCTCCGGGAGAATATCACGAGCAGGGGGTGGAGCAAGCCAGGCCTCAAACCACGAGAAGCTCCAGCCCAAAAGGCAACCAAAATCCAGCCCACATCCGGGAGAATATCAAGAGCAGGGGGTGGGGAAAGCCAGGCCTCAAACCACGAGAAGGTCCAGCCCAAAATGCAGCCAAAATGCAGCCCACATCCGGGAGAATATCAAGAGCAGGGGGTGGAGCAAGCCAGGCCTCAAACCATGAGAAGCTCCAGCCCAAGTATCAGCCAAAATGCAGCCCACATATGGGAGAATATCAAGAGCAGGGGGGTGGAGAAAGCCATGCCTTAAACCACGCGAAGATGCAGCCCAAAAGACAGCCAAAATGCAGCCCACATCCGGGAGAATCTCAAGAGCAGGGGGTGGAGCAAGCCAGGCCTCAAACCACGAGAAGCTCCAGCCCAAAAGGCAGCCAAAATGCAGCCCACATCAGGGAGAATTTCAAGAGCAGGTTGTGGAGCAAGCCTGGCCACAAACCACGAGAAGCTCCAGCCCAAAAGGCAGCCAAAATCGAGCCCAATTCTGAGGGAATATAAAGAGCATGGAGGGGAGAAAGCCAGGCCTCAAACCACGAGAAGCTCCAGCCCAAAATGCAGCCAAAATGCAGCCCACATCCGGGAGAATCTCAAGAGCAGGGGGTGGAGCAAGCCAGGCCTCAAACCACGAGAAGCTCCAGCTCAAAAGGCAGCCAAAAGACAGCCCACCTCTGGGAGAATATCAAGAGCACGGAGGGGAGCAACCCAGGCCTCAAACCACGAAAACTCCAGCCCAAAAGGCAGCCAAAATGCAGCCCACATCCGGGAGAATCTCAAGAGCAGGGGGTGGAGCAAGCCAGGCCTCAAACCACGAGAACCTCCAGCCCAAGAATCAGACAAAATGCAGCCCACATCCGAGAGAATATTAAGAGCAGGGGATGGAGCAAGCCAGGCCTCAAACCACGAGAAGCTCCAGCCCAAAAGTCAGCCAAAATCCAGCCCACATCTCGGAAAATATCAAGAGCAGGGGGTGGAGCAAGCCAGGCCTCAAATCACGAAAGCTCCGGCCCAAAAGGCAGTCAAAATGCAGCCCACATCCGGGAGAATCTCAAGAGCAGGGGGTGGAGCAAGCCAGGCCTCAAACCACGAGAAGCTCCAGCCCAAAAGGCAGCCAAAATGCAGCCCACATCCGTGAGAATCTCAAGAGCAGGGGGTGGAGCAAACCAGGCCTCAAACCACGAGAAGCTCCAGCCCAAATGTCAGCCAAAATGCAGACCACCTCCGGGAGAATATCACGAGCAGGGGGTGGAGCAAGCCAGGCCTCAAACCACGAGAAGCTCCAGCCCAAAAGGCAACCAAAATCCAGCCCACATCCGGGAGAATATCAAGAGCAGGGGGTGGGGAAAGCCAGGCCTCAAACCACGAGAAGGTCCAGCCCAAAATGCAGCCAAAATGCAGCCCACATCCGGGAGAATATCAAGAGCAGGGGGTGGAGCAAGCCAGGCCTCAAACCATGAGAAGCTCCAGCCCAAGTATCAGCCAAAATGCAGCCCACATATGGGAGAATATCAAGAGCAGGGGGGTGGAGAAAGCCATGCCTTAAACCACGCGAAGATGCAGCCCAAAAGACAGCCAAAATGCAGCCCACATCCGGGAGAATCTCAAGAGCAGGGGGTGGAGCAAGCCAGGCCTCAAACCACGAGAAGCTCCAGCCCAAAAGGCAGCCAAAATGCAGCCCACATCAGGGAGAATTTCAAGAGCAGGTTGTGGAGCAAGCCTGGCCACAAACCACGAGAAGCTCCAGCCCAAAAGGCAGCCAAAATCGAGCCCAATTCTGAGAGAATATAAAGAGCATGGAGGGGATCAAGCCAGGCCTCAAACCACGAGAAGCTCCAGCCCAAAATGCAGCCAAAATGCAGCCCACATCCGGGAGAATCTCAAGAGCAGGGGGTGGAGCAAGCCAGGCCTCAAACCACGAGAAGCTCCAGCTCAAAAGGCAGCCAAAAGACAGCCCACCTCTGGGAGAATATCAAGAGCACGGAGGGGAGCAACCCAGGCCTCAAACCACGAAAACTCCAGCCCAAAAGGCAGCCAAAATGCAGCCCACATCCGGGAGAATCTCAAGAGCAGGGGGTGGAGCAAGCCAGGCCTCAAACCACGAGAAGCTCCAGCCCAAGAATCAGACAAAATGCAGCCCACATCCGAGAGAATATTAAGAGCAGGGGATGGAGCAAGCCAGGCCTCAAACCACGAGAAGCTCCAGCCCAAAAGTCAGCCAAAATCCAGCCCACATCTCGGAAAATATCAAGAGCAGGGGGTGGAGCAAGCCAGGCCTCAAATCACGAAAGCTCCGGCCCAAAAGGCAGTCAAAATGCAGCCCACATCCGGGAGAATCTCAAGAGCAGGGGGTGGAGCAAGCCAGGCCTCAAACCACGAGAAGCTCCAGCCCAAAAGGCAGCCAAAATGCAGCCCACATCCGTGAGAATCTCAAGAGCAGGGGGTGGAGCAAACCAGGCCTCAAACCACGAGAAGCTCCAGCCCAAATGTCAGCCAAAATGCAGACCACCTCCGGGAGAATATCACGAGCAGGGGGTGGAGCAAGCCAGGCCTCAAACCACGAGAAGCTCCAGCCCAAAAGGCAACCAAAATCCAGCCCACATCCGGGAGAATATCAAGAGCAGGGGGTGGGGAAAGCCAGGCCTCAAACCACGAGAAGGTCCAGCCCAAAATGCAGCCAAAATGCAGCCCACATCCGGGAGAATATCAAGAGCAGGGGGTGGAGCAAGCCAGGCCTCAAACCATGAGAAGCTCCAGCCCAAGTATCAGCCAAAATGCAGCCCACATATGGGAGAATATCAAGAGCAGGGGGGTGGAGAAAGCCATGCCTTAAACCACGCGAAGATGCAGCCCAAAAGACAGCCAAAATGCAGCCCACATCCGGGAGAATCTCAAGAGCAGGGGGTGGAGCAAGCCAGGCCTCAAACCACGAGAAGCTCCAGCCCAAAAGGCAGCCAAAATGCAGCCCACATCAGGGAGAATTTCAAGAGCAGGTTGTGGAGCAAGCCTGGCCACAAACCACGAGAAGCTCCAGCCCAAAATGCAGCCAAAATCGAGCCCAATTCTGAGAGAATATAAAGAGCATGGAGGGGAGCAAGCCAGGCCTCAAACCACGAGAAGCTCCAGCCCAAAATGCAGCCAAAATGCAGCCCACATCCGGGAGAATCTCAAGAGCAGGGGGTGGAGCAAGCCAGGCCTCAAACCACGAGAAGCTCCAGCTCAAAAGGCAGCCAAAAGACAGCCCACCTCTGGGAGAATATCAAGAGCACGGAGGGGAGCAACCCAGGCCTCAAACCACGAAAACTCCAGCCCAAAAGGCAGCCAAAATGCAGCCCACATCCGGGAGAATCTCAAGAGCAGGGGGTGGAGCAAGCCAGGCCTCAAACCACGAGAAGCTCCAGCCCAAGAATCAGACAAAATGCAGCCCACATCCGAGAGAATATTAAGAGCAGGGGATGGAGCAAGCCAGGCCTCAAACCACGAGAAGCTCCAGCCCAAAAGTCAGCCAAAATCCAGCCCACATCTCGGAAAATATCAAGAGCAGGGGGTGGAGCAAGCCAGGCCTCAAATCACGAAAGCTCCGGCCCAAAAGGCAGTCAAAATGCAGCCCACATCCGGGAGAATCTCAAGAGCAGGGGGTGGAGCAAGCCAGGCCTCAAACCACGAGAAGCTCCAGCCCAAAAGGCAGCCAAAATGCAGCCCACATCCGGGAGAATCTCAAGAGCAGGGTGTGGAGCAAGCCAGGCCTCAAACCACGAGAAGCTCCAGCCTAAATGCAGCCAAAATGCAGCCCACCTCCGGGAGAATCTCAAGAGCAGGGGGTGGAGCAAGCCAGGCCTCAAACTACGAGAAGCTCCAGCCCAAAATGCAGACAAAATGCAGCCCACATCCGGGAGAATATTAAGAGCACGGGATGGAGCAAGCCAGGCCTCAAACCACGAGAAGCTCCAGCCCAAAAGGCAGCCAAAATCCAGGCCACCTCTGGGAGAATATCAAGAGCAGGGGGTGGAGCAAGCCAGGCCTCAAACCATGAGAATCTGCAGCCCAAAAGGCAGCCAAAATGCAGCCCACATCCGGGAGAATCTCAAGAGCAGGGGTTGGAGCAAGCCAGGCCTCAAACCACTAGAAGCTCCAGCCCAAAATACAGACAAAATGCAGCCCACATCCGAGAGAATATTAAGAGCAGGGGATGGAGCAAGCCAGGCCTCAAACCACGAGAAGCTCCAGCTCAAAAGGCAGCCGAAAGACAGCCCACCTCTGGGAGAATATCAAGAGCACGGAGGGGAGCAACCCAGGCCTCAAATCACGAAAGCTCCGGCCCAAAAGGCAGTCAAAATGCAGCCCACATCCGGGAGAATATTAAGAGCAGGGGATGGAGCAAGCCAGGCCTCAAACCACGAGAAGCTCCAGCCCAAAAAGCAGCCAAAATGCAGCCCACCTCCGGGAGAATCTCAAGAGCAGGGGCAGGAGCAAGCCAGGCCTCAAACCACGAGAAGCTCGAGCCCAAAATGCAGCCAAAATGCAGCCCACATGCGAGAGAATATTAAGAGCAGGGGGTGGAGCAAGCCAGGCCTCAAACCACGAGAAGCCCCAGACCAAAATGCAGCCAAAATGCAGCCCACATCTGGGAGAATCTCAAGAGCAGGGGGTGGAGCAAGCCAGGCCTCAAACCATGAGAAGCTCCAGCCCAAAAAGGCAGCCAAAATGCAGCCCACATGCGAGAGAATATTAAGAGCAGGGGATGGAGCAAGCCAGGCCTCAAACCACGAGAAGCTCCAGCCCAATAGGCAGCCAAAATGCAGCCCACCTCCGGGAGAATCTCAAGAGCAGGGGGTGGAGCAAGCGAGGCCTCAAACCAGGAGAAGCTCGAGCCAAAAATGCAGCCAAAATGCAGCCCACGTCCGGGAGAATCTCAAGAGCAGGGGGTGGAGCAAGCCAGGCCTCAAACCACGAAAAGCTCCAGCCCAAAAGGAAGCCAAAATGCAGCCCACATCCGGGAGAATCTCAAGAGCAGGGGGTGGAGCAAGCCAGGCCTCAAACCATGAGAAGCTCCAGCCTAAATTCAGCCAAACTCCAGCCCACATCCGGGAAAATATCAAGAGCAGTGTTTCGAGCAAGCCAGGCCTCAAACCACGAGAAGCTCCAGCCGAAAAGGCAGCCAAAATCCAGCCCACCTCCGGGCGAATCTCAAGAGCAGGGGGTGGAGCAAGCCAGGCCTCAAACCACGAGAAGCTCCAGCCCAAAAGGCAGCCAAAATCCAGCCCACATCCAGGAGAATCTCAAGAGCAGGGGGTGGAGCAAGCCAGGCCTCAAACCACGAGAAGCTCCAGCCCAAAAGGCAGCCAAAATGCAGGCCACATCCAGGAGAATATCAAGAGCAGGGGGTGGAGCAAGACAGGCCTCAAACCACGAGAAGTTCCACCCCAAAAAGGCAGCCAAAATGCAGCACACATCCGGGAGAATCTCAAGAGCAGGGGGTGGAGCAAGCCAGGCCTCAAACCACGAGAAGCTCCAGCCCAAAAGGCAGCCAAAATGCAGCCAAAATGCAGCCCACATCCGGGAGAATATCAAGAGCAGGGGGTGGAGCAAGCCAGGCCTCAAACCACGAGAAGCTCCAGCCCCAAAGGCAGCCAAAATGCAGCCCACATCCGGGAGAATCTCAAGAGCAGGGGGTGGAGCAAGACAGGCCTCAAACCACGAGAAGCTCCAGCCCAAAAGGCAGCCAAAATCCAGCCCATATCCGGGAGAATCTCAAGAGCAGGGGGTGGAGCAAGCCAGGCCTCAAACCACGAGAAGCTCCAGCCCAAAAGGCAGCCAAAATGCAGGCCACATCCAGGAGAATATCAAGAGCAGGGGGTGGAGCAAGACAGGCCTCAAACCACGAGAAGCTCCAGACCAAAATGTAGCCAAAATCCAGCCCACATCCGGGAGAATATCAAGAGCAGGGGTTGGAGCAAGCCAGGCCTCAAACCACGAGAAGCTCCAGCCCAAAAGGCAGCCAATATGCAGCCCACATATGGGAGAATATCAAGAGCAGGGGGTGGAGAAAGCCAGGCCTTAAACCACGAGAAGCTCCAGCCCAAAATACAGCCAAAATGCAGCCCACATGCGGGAGAATCTCAAGAGCAGGGGGTGGAGCAAGCCAGGCCTCAAACCACGAGAAGCTCCAGCCCAAAAGGCAGCCAAAATGCAGGCCACATCCGGGAGAATCTCAAGAGCAGGGGGTGGAGCAAGCCAGGCCTCAAACCACGAGAAGCTCCAGCCCAAAAGGCAGCCAAAATGCAGGCCACGTCCAGGAGAATATCAAGAGCAGGGGGTGGAGCAAGACAGGCCTCAAACCACGAGAAGCTCCAGCCCAAAAGGCAGCCAAAATGCAGCCCACCTCCGGGAGAATCTCAAGAGCAGGGGGTGGAGCAAGCCAGGCCTCAAACCACGAGAAGCTCCAGCCCAAAATGCAGCCAAAATGCAGCCCACATCCGCGAGAATCTCAAGAGCAGGGGGTGGAGCAAACCAGGCCTCAAACCACGAGAAGCTCCAGCCCAAATGTCAGCCAAAATGCAGACCACCTCCGGGAGAATATCACGAGCAGGGGGTGGAGCAAGCCAGGCCTCAAACCACGAGAAGCTCCAGCCCAAAAGGCAACCAAAATCCAGCCCACATCCGGGAGAATATCAAGAGCAGGGGGTGGGGAAAGCCAGGCCTCAAACCACGAGAAGGTCCAGCCCAAAATGCAGCCAAAATGCAGCCCACATCCGGGAGAATATCAAGAGCAGGGGGTGGAGCAAGCCAGGCCTCAAACCATGAGAAGCTCCAGCCCAAGTATCAGCCAAAATGCAGCCCACATATGGGAGAATATCAAGAGCAGGGGGGTGGAGAAAGCCATGCCTTAAACCACGCGAAGATGCAGCCCAAAAGACAGCCAAAATGCAGCCCACATCCGGGAGAATCTCAAGAGCAGGGGGTGGAGCAAGCCAGGCCTCAAACCACGAGAAGCTCCAGCCCAAAAGGCAGCCAAAATGCAGCCCACATCAGGGAGAATTTCAAGAGCAGGTTGTGGAGCAAGCCTGGCCACAAACCACGAGAAGCTCCAGCCCAAAAGGCAGCCAAAATCGAGCCCAATTCTGAGGGAATATAAAGAGCATGGAGGGGAGCAAGCCAGGCCTCAAACCACGAGAAGCTCCAGCCCAAAATGCAGCCAAAATGCAGCCCACATCCGGGAGAATCTCAAGAGCAGGGGGTGGAGCAAGCCAGGCCTCAAACCACGAGAAGCTCCAGCTCAAAAGGCAGCCAAGAGACAGCCCACCTCTGGGAGAATATCAAGAGCACGGAGGGGAGCAACCCAGGCCTCAAACCACGAAAACTCCAGCCCAAAAGGCAGCCAAAATGCAGCCCACATCCTGGAGAATATCTAGAGCAGGGGGTGGAGCAAGCCAGGCCTCAAACCACGAGAAGCTCCAGACCAAAAAGCAGCCAAAATGCAGCCCACATCCGGGAGAATATCAAGAGCAGGGGGTGGAGCAAGCCAGGCCTCAAACCACGAGAAGCTCCAGCCCAAAAGGCAGCCAAAATGCAGCCCACATCCGGGAGAATCTCAAGAGCAGGGGGTGGAGCAAGCCAGGCCTCAAACCACGAGAAGCTCCAGCCCAAATGGCAGCCAAAATGCAGCCCAGCTCCGGGAGAATCTCAAGAGCAGGGGGTGGAGCAAGCCAGGCCTCAAACCACGAGAAGCTCCAGCCCAAGAATCAGACAAAATGCAGCCACATCCGAGAGAATATTAAGAGCAGGGGATGGAGCAAGCCAGGCCTCAAACCACGAGAAGCTCCAGCCCAAAAGTCAGCCAAAATCCAGCCCACATCTCGGAAAATATCAAGAGCAGGGGGTGGAGCAAGCCAGGCCTCAAATCACGAAAGCTCCGGCCCAAAAGTCAGTCAAAATGCAGCCCACATCCGGGAGAATCTCAAGAGCAGGGGGTGGAGCAAGCCAGGCCTCAAACCACGAGAAGCTCCAGCCCAAAAGGCAGCCAAAATGCAGCCCACATCCGGGAGAATCTCAAGAGCAGGGTGTGGAGCAAGCCAGGCCTCAAACCACGAGAAGCTCCAGCCTAAATGCAGCCAAAATGCAGCCCACCTCCGGGAGAATCTCAAGAGCAGGGGGTGGAGCAAGCCAGGCCTCAAACTACGAGAAGCTCCAGCCCAAAATGCAGACAAAATGCAGCCCACATCCGGGAGAATATTAAGAGCACGGGATGGAGCAAGCCAGGCCTCAAACCACGAGAAGCTCCAGCCCAAAAGGCAGCCAAAATCCAGGCCACCTCTGGGAGAATATCAAGAGCAGGGGGTGGAGCAAGCCAGGCCTCAAACCATGAGAATCTGCAGCCCAAAAGGCAGCCAAAATGCAGCCCACATCCGGGAGAATCTCAAGAGCAGGGGTTGGAGCAAGCCAGGCCTCAAACCACTAGAAGCTCCAGCCCAAAATGCAGCCAAAATGCAGCCCACATCCGCGAGAATATCAAGAGCAGGGGGTGGAGCAAGCCAGGCCTCAAACCACGAGAAGCTCCAGCCCCAAAGGCAGCCAAAATGCAGCCCACATCCGGGAGAATCTCAAGAGCAGGGGGTGGAGCAAGCCAGGCCTCAAACCACGAGAAGCTACAGCCCAAAATGCAGACAAAATCCAGCCCACATCCCGGAGAATCTCAAGAGCAGGGGGTGGAGCAAGCCAGGCCTCAAACCACGAGAAGCTCCAGCCCAAAAGGCAGCCAAAATGCAGCCCACATCCGGGAGAATCTCAAGAGCAGGGGGTGGAGCAAGCCGGGCCTCAAACCACGAGAAGCTCCAGACCAAAAAGCAGCCAAAATGCAGCCCATCTCCGGGAGAATATCAAGAGCAGGGGGTGGAGCAAGCCAGGCCTCAAACCACGAGAAGCTCCAGCCCAATAGGCAGCCAAAATGCAGCCCACATCCGGGAGAATCTCAAGAGCAGGGGGTGGAGCAAGCCAGGCCTCAAACCACGAGAAGCTCCAGCCCAAAAGACAGCCAAAATCCAGCCCACCTCCCGGAGAATCTCAAGAGCAGGGGCTGGAGCAAGCCAGGCCTCAAACCACGAGAAGCTCCAGCCCAAAAGGCAGCCAAAATGCAGCCCACATCCGTGAGAATCTCAAGAGCAGGGGGGGGAGCAAGCCAGGCCTCAAACCACGAGAAGCTCCAGCCCAAATGTCAGCCAAAATGCAGACCACCTCCGGGAGAATATCACGAGCAGGGGGTGGAGCAAGCCAGGCCTCAAACCACGAGAAGCTCCAGCCCAAAAGGCAACCAAAATCCAGCCCACATCCGGGAGAATATCAAGAGCAGGGGGTGGGGAAAGCCAGGCCTCAAACCACTTGAAGCTCCAGCCCAAAATGCAGCCAAAATGCAGCCCACATGGAAGAGAATCTCAAGAGCAGGGGGTGGAGCAAGCCAGGCCTCAAACCATGAGAAGCTACAGCCCAAGTATCAGCCAAAATGCAGCCCACATATGGGAGAATATCAAGAGCAGGGGGGTGGAGAAAGCCATGCCTTAAACCACGCGAAGATGCAGCCCAAAAGACAGCCAAAATGCAGCCCACATCCGGGAGAATCTCAAGAGCAGGGGGTGGAGCAAGCCAGGCCTCAAACCACGAGAAGCTCCAGCCCAAAAGGCAGCCAAAATGCAGCCCACCTCCGGGAGAATATCAAGAGCAGGGGGTGGAGCAAGCCAGGCCTCAAACCACGAGAAGCTCCAGCCCAAAAAAGCAGCCAAAATGCAGGCTACATCCAGGAGAATATCAAGAGCAGGGGGTGGAGCAAGCCAGGCCTCAAACCACAAGAAGCTCCAGGCAAAAATCCAGCCAAAATCCAGCCCACATCCGGGAGAATCTCAAGAGCAGGGGGTGGAGCAAGCCAGGCCTCAAACCTCGAGAAACTCCAGCCCAAACTGCAGACAAAATGCAGCCCACATCCGGGAGAATCTCAAGAGCAGGGGGTGGAGGAAGCCAGGCTTCAAACCTCGAAAACCTCCATTCCAAAAGTCAGCCAATATGCAGCCCACATCTGAGAGAATCTCAAGAGCAGAGGGTGGAGCAAGCCAGATCTCAAACCACGAGAAGCTCCAGCCCAAACTGCAGCCAAAATGCAGCCCACCTCCGGGAGAATCTCAAGAGCAGGGGGTGGAGCAAGCCAGGCCTCAAACCACGAGAAGCTCCAGCCCAAAAGGCAGCCAAAATCCAGCCCACCTCGGGAAGAATCTCAAGAGCAGGGGGTGGAGCAAGCCAGGCCTCAAACCACGAGAAGCTCCAGCCCAAAAGGCAGCCAAAATCCAGCCCACCTCCGGGAGAATATCAAGAGCAGGGGGTGGAGTTAGCAACGCCTCAAACCTCGAGAAGCTCCAGCCCAAAATGCAGCCAAAATGCAGCCCACATAAGGGAGAATATCAAGAGCAAGGGGTGGAGCAAGCAAGGCCTCAAAAAACGGAAATTTCCAGCCCAAAAAGGCAGCCAAAATGCAGCCCACCTCCGGGAGAATCTCAAGAGCAGGGGGTGGAGCAAGCCAGGCCTCAAACCACGAGAAGCTCCAGCCCAATAGGCAGCCAAAATGCAGCCCACATCCGGGAGAATCTCAAGAGCAGGGCGTGGAGCAAGGCAGGCCTCAAACCACGAGAAGCTCCAGCCCAAAAGGCAGCCAAAATCCAGCCCACCTCCCGGAGAATCTCAAGAGCAGGGGCTGGAGCAAGCCAGGCCTCAAACCACGAGAAGCTCCAGCCCAAAAGTCAGCCAAAATGCAGCCCACATCCGTGAGAATCTCAAGAGCAGGGGGTGGAGCAAGCCAGGCCTCAAACCACGAGAAGCTCCAGCCCAAATGTCAGCCAAAATGCAGACCACCTCCGGGAGAATATCAAGAGCAGGGGGTGGAGCAAGCCAGGCCTCAAACCACGAGAAGCTCCAGCCCAAAAGGCAGCCAAAATCCAGCCCACATCCGGGAGAATATCAAGAGCAGGGGGTGGGGAAAGCCAGGCCTCAAACCACGAGAAGCTCCAGCCCAAAAGGCAGCCAAAATGCAGCCCACATCCGGGAGAATCTCAAGAGCAGGGGGTGGAGCAAGGCAGGCCTCAAACCACGAGAAGCTCCAGCCCAAAAGGCAGCCAAAATGCAGCCCACGTCCGGGAGAATCTCAAGAGCAGGGGATGGAGCAAGGCAGGCCTCAAACCACGAGAAGCTCCAGCCCAAAAGGCAGCCAAAATGCAGCCCACATCCGGGAGAATCTCAAGAGCAGGGGGTGGAGCAAGCCAGGCCTCAAACCACGAGAAGCTCCAGCCTTAAAGGCAGCCAAAATGCAGCCCACATGCGGGAGAATCTCAAGAGCAGGGGGCGGAGCAAGCCAGGCCTCAAACCACGAGAAGCTCCAGCCCAAAAGGCAGCCAAACTCCAGCCCACACCCGGGAGAATATCATGAACAGGGGATGAAGCAAGCCAGGCCTCAAACCACGAGAAGCTCCAGCCCAAGAGGCAGCCAAACTCCAGCCCACACCCGGGAGAATATCATGCACGGGGGGTGGAGCAAGCCAGGCCTCAAACCAGGAGAATCTGCAGCCCAAAAGGCAGCCAAACTCCAGCCCACATCCCAGAGAATATCAAGAGCAGGGGGTGGAGCAAGCCAGGCCTCAAACCACGAGAAGCTCCAGCCCAAAAGGCAGCCAAAATGCAGCCCACTTCGGGGAGAATATCAAGAGCAGGGGGTGGAGCAAGCCAGGCCTCAAACCACGAGAAGCTCCAGCCCAAGAGGCAGCCAAACTCCAGCCCACACCCGGGAGAATATCATGCACGGGGGGTGGAGCAAGCCAGGCCTCAAACCAGGAGAATCTGCAGCCCAAAAGGCAGCCAAACTCCAGCCCACATCCCAGAGAATATCAAGAGCAGGGGGTGGAGCAAGCCAGGCCTCAAACCACGAGAAGCTCCAGCCCAAAAGGCAGCCAAAATGCAGCCCACTTCGGGGAGAATATCAAGAGCAGGGGGTGGAGCAAGCCAGGCCTCAAACCACGAGAAGCTCCAGCCCAAAAGGCAGCCAAAATCCAGTCCACATGCGGGAGAATCTCAAGAGCAGGGGGTGGAGCAAGCCAGGCCTCAAACCACGAGAAGCTCCAACCCAAAAGGCAGCAAAAATCCAGCCCACCTCGGGGAGAATCTCAAGAGCAGGGGTTCGAGCAAGCCAGGCCTAAAACCACGAGAAGCTCCAGCCCAAATGCAGCCAAAATGCAGCCCACCTCCGGGAGAATCTCAAGAGCAGGGGGTGGAGTGAGCAACGCCTCAAACCTCGAGAAGCTCCAGCCCAAAAGGCAGCCAAAATGCAGCCCACGTCCGGGAGAATCTCAAGAGCAGGGGGTGGAGCAAGCCAGGCCTCAAACCACGAGAATCTCCAGCCCAAAAGGCAGCCAAAATGCAGCCCACATCTGAGAGAATCTCAAGAGCAGGGGGTGGAGCAAGCCAGGCCTCAAACCACGAGAAGCTCCAGCCTTAAAGGCAGCCAAAATGCAGCCCACATCTGGGAGAATCTCAAGAGCAGGGGTTGGAGCAAGCCAGGCCTCAAACCACGAGAAGCTCCAGCCCAAAAAAGCAGCCAAAATGCAGGCTACATCCAGGAGAATATCAAGAGCAGGGGGTGGAGCAAGCCAGGCCTCAAACCACGAGAAGCTCCAGGCAAAAATCCAGCCAAAATCCAGCCCACATCCGGGAGAATCTCAAGAGCAGGGGGTGGAGCAAGCCAGGCCTCAAACCTCGAGAAACTCCAGCCCAAACTGCAGACAAAATGCAGCCCACATCCGGGAGAATCTCAAGAGCAGGGGGTGGAGGAAGCCAGGTCTCAAACCACGAGAAGCTCCAGCCCAAAAGGCAGCCAAAATCCAGCCCACATACGGGAGAATATCAAGAGCAGGGGGTGGAGCAAGGCAGGCCTCAAACCACGAGAAGCTCCAGCCCAAAAGGCAGCCAAAATGCAGCCCACATCCGGGAGAATCTCAAGAGCAGGGGATGGAGCAAGCCAGGCCTCAAACCACGAGAAGCTCCAGCCCAAAAGGCAGCCAAAATGCAGCCCACATCCGGGAGAATCTCAAGAGCAGGGGGTGGAGCAAGGCAGGCCTCAAACCACGAGAAGCTCCAGCCCAAAAGGCAGCCAAAATGCAGCCCACCTCCGGGAGAATCTCAAGAGCAGGGGGTGGAGCAAGCCAGGCCTCAAACCACGAGAAGCTCCAGACCAAGAATCAGACAAAATGCAGCCCACATGCGGGAGAATCTCAAGAGCAGGGGATGGAGCAAGGCAGGCCTCAAACCACGAGAAGCTCCAGCCCAAAAGGCAGCCAAAATCCAGCCCACATCCGGGAGAATCTCAAGAGCAGGGGGTGGAGCAAGCCAGGCCTCAAACCACGAGAAGCTCCAGCCCAAAAGGCAGCCAATATGCAGCCCACATCCGGGAGAATCTCAAGAGCCGGGGGTGGAGCAAGCCAGGCCTCAAACCATGAGAAGCTCCAGCCCAAAATGCAGCCAAAATCCAGCCCACATCTGGGAGAATCTCAAGAGCAGGTGGTGGAGCAAGCCAGGCCTCAAACCACGAGAAGCTGCAGCCCAAAAGGCAGCCAAAATGCAGCCCACATGCGGGAGAATCTCAAGAGCAGGTGGTGGAGCAAGCCAGGTCTCAAACCACGAGAAGCTCCAGCCCAAAAGGCAGCCAAAATCCAGCCCACATACGGGAGAATATCAAGAGCAGGGGGTGGAGCAAGGCAGGCCTCAAACCACGAGAAGCTCCAGCCCAAAAGGCAGCCAAAATGCAGCCCACGTCCGGGAGAATCTCAAGAGCAGGGGATGGAGCAAGGCAGGCCTCAAACCACGAGAAGCTCCAGCCCAAAAGGCAGCCAAAATGCAGCCCACATCCGGGAGAATCTCAAGAGCAGGGGGTGGAGCAAGCCAGGCCTCAAACCACGAGAAGCTCCAGACCAAGAATCAGACAAAATGCAGCCCACATCCGGGAGAATCTCAAGAGCAGGGGATGGAGCAAGGCAGGCCTCAAACCACGAGAAGCTCCAGCCCAAAATGCAGCCAAAATCCAGCCCACATCCGGGAGAATCTCAAGAGCAGGGGGTGGAGCAAGCCAGGCCTCAAACCACGAGAAGCTCCAGACCAAGAATCAGAAAAAAATGCAGCCCACATGCGGGAGAATCTCAAGAGCAGGGGATGGAGCAAGGCAGGCCTCAAACCACGAGAAGCTCCAGCCCAAAAGGCAGCCAAAATGCAGCCCACATCCAGGAGAATCTCAAGAGCAGGGGGTGGAGCAAGCCAGGCCTCAAACCACGAGAAGCTCCAGCCCAAAAGGCAGCCAATATGCAGCCCACATCCGGGAGAATCTCAAGAGCCGGGGGTGGAGCAAGCCAGGCCTCAAACCATGAGAAGCTCCAGCCCAAAATGCAGCCAAAATCCAGCCCACATCCGGGACAATTTCAAGAGCAGGTGGTGGAGCAAGACAGGCCTGAAACCATGAGAAGCTCCAGCCCAAGTATCAGCCAAAATGCAGCCCACATCGGGGAGAATCTCAAGAGCAGGGGGTGGAGCAAGCCAGGCCTCAAACCACGAGAAGCTCCAGCCCAAAAGGCAGCCAAAATGCAGCCCACATCCGGGAGAATCTCAAGAGCAGGGGGTGGAGCAAGCCAGGCCTCAAACCACGAGAAGCTCCAGCCCAAAAGGCAGCCAAAATGCAGCCCAGATCCGGGAGAATCTCAAGAGCAGGGGGTGGAGCAAGCCAGGCCTCAAACCACGGGAAGCTCCAGCCCAAAAGGCAGCCAAACTCCAGCCCACATCCGGGAGAATCTCAAGAGCAGGGGGTGGAGCAAGCCAGGCCTCAAACCTCGAGAAGCTAAAGCCCAAAAGGCAGCCAAAATGCAGCCCACGTCCGGGAGTATATCAAGAGCAGGGGGTGGAGCAAGCCAGGCCTCAAACCACGAGAAGCTCCAGCCCAAAAGGCAGCCAAAATCCTAACCACCTCCCTGAGAATCTCAAGAGCAGGGGTTCGAGCAAGCCAGGCCTAAAACCACGAGAAGCTCCAGCCCAAATGCAGCCAAAATGCAGCCCACCTCCGGGAGAATCTCAAGAGCAGGGGGTGGAGTGAGCAACGCCTCAAACCTCGAGAAGCTCCAGCCCAAAAGGCAGCCAAAATGCAGCCCACCTCCGGGAGAATCTCAAGAGCAGGGGGTGGAGCAAGCCAGGCCTCAAACCACGAGAAGCTCCAGCCCAAAAGGCAGCCAAAATGCAGCCCACATCTGAGAGAATCTCAAGAGCAGGGGGTGGAGCAAGCCAGGCCTCAAACCACGAGAAGCTCCAGCCTTAAAGGCAGCCAAAATGCAGCCCACATCTGGGAGAATCTCAAGAGCAGGGGTTGGAGCAAGCCAGGCCTCAAACCACGAGAAGCTCCAGCCCAAAAAAGCAGCCAAAATGCAGGCTACATCCAGGAGAATATCAAGAGCAGGGGGTGGAGCAAGCCAGGCCTCAAACCACGAGAAGCTCCAGGCAAAAATCCAGCCAAAATCCAGCCCACATCCGGGAGAATCTCAAGAGCAGGGGGTGGAGCAAGCCAGGCCTCAAACCTCGAGAAACTCCAGCCCAAACTGCAGACAAAATGCAGCCCACATCCGGGAGAATCTCAAGAGCAGGGGGTGGAGGAAGCCAGGTCTCAAACCACGAGAAGCTCCAGCCCAAAAGGCAGCCAAAATCCAGCCCACATACGGGAGAATATCAAGAGCAGGGGGTGGAGCAAGGCAGGCCTCAAACCACGAGAAGCTCCAGCCCAAAAGGCAGCCAAAATGCAGCCCACATCCGGGAGAATCTCAAGAGCAGGGGATGGAGCAAGCCAGGCCTCAAACCACGAGAAGCTCCAGCCCAAAAGGCAGCCAAAATGCAGCCCACATCCGGGAGAATCTCAAGAGCAGGGGGTGGAGCAAGGCAGGCCTCAAACCACGAGAAGCTCCAGCCCAAAAGGCAGCCAAAATGCAGCCCACATCCGGGAGAATCTCAAGAGCAGGGGGTGGAGCAAGCCAGGCCTCAAACCACGAGAAGCTCCAGACCAAGAATCAGACAAAATGCAGCCCACATCCGGGAGAATCTCAAGAGCAGGGGATGGAGCAAGGCAGGCCTCAAACCACGAGAAGCTCCAGCCCAAAAGGCAGCCAAAATCCAGCCCACATCCGGGAGAATCTCAAGAGCAGGGGGTGGAGCAAGCCAGGCCTCAAACCACGAGAAGCTCCAGACCAAGAATCAGAAAAAAATGCAGCCCACATGCGGGAGAATCTCAAGAGCAGGGGATGGAGCAAGGCAGGCCTCAAACCACGAGAAGCTCCAGCCCAAAAGGCAGCCAAAATGCAGCCCACATCCAGGAGAATCTCAATAGCATGGGGTGGAGCAAGCCAGGCCTCAAACCACGAGAAGCTCCAGCCCAAAAGGCAGCCAATATGCAGCCCACATCCGGGAGAATCTCAAGAGCCGGGGGTGGAGCAAGCCAGGCCTCAAACCATGAGAAGCTCCAGCCCAAAATGCAGCCAAAATCCAGCCCACATCTGGGAGAATCTCAAGAGCAGGTGGTGGAGCAAGCCAGGCCTCAAACCACGAAAAGCTGCAGCCCAAAAGGCAGCCAAAATGCAGCCCACATGCGGGAGAATCTCAAGAGCAGGTGGTGGAGCAAGCCAGGTCTCAAACCACGAGAAGCTCCAGCCCAAAAGGCAGCCAAAATCCAGCCCACATACGGGAGAATATCAAGAGCAGGGGGTGGAGCAAGGCAGGCCTCAAACCACGAGAAGCTCCAGCCCAAAAGGCAGCCAAAATGCAGCCCACGTCCGGGAGAATCTCAAGAGCAGGGGATGGAGCAAGGCAGGCCTCAAACCACGAGAAGCTCCAGCCCAAAAGGCAGCCAAAATGCAGCCCACATCCGGGAGAATCTCAAGAGCAGGGGGTGGAGCAAGCCAGGCCTCAAACCACGAGAAGCTCCAGACCAAGAATCAGACAAAATGCAGCCCACATCCGGGAGAATCTCAAGAGCAGGGGATGGAGCAAGGCAGGCCTCAAACCACGAGAAGCTCCAGCCCAAAATGCAGCCAAAATCCAGCCCACATCCGGGAGAATCTCAAGAGCAGGGGGTGGAGCAAGCCAGGCCTCAAACCACGAGAAGCTCCAGACCAAGAATCAGAAAAAAATGCAGCCCACATGCGGGAGAATCTCAAGAGCAGGGGATGGAGCAAGGCAGGCCTCAAACCACGAGAAGCTCCAGCCCAAAAGGCAGCCAAAATGCAGCCCACATCCAGGAGAATCTCAAGAGCAGGGGGTGGAGCAAGCCAGGCCTCAAACCACGAGAAGCTCCAGCCCAAAAGGCAGCCAATATGCAGCCCACATCCGGGAGAATCTCAAGAGCCGGGGGTGGAGCAAGCCAGGCCTCAAACCATGAGAAGCTCCAGCCCAAAATGCAGCCAAAATCCAGCCCACATCCGGGACAATTTCAAGAGCAGGTGGTGGAGCAAGACAGGCCTGAAACCATGAGAAGCTCCAGCCCAAGTATCAGCCAAAATGCAGCCCACATCGGGGAGAATCTCAAGAGCAGGGGGTGGAGCAAGCCAGGCCTCAAACCACGAGAAGCTCCAGCCCAAAATGCAGCCAAAATGCAGCCCACATCCGGGAGAATCTCAAGAGCAGGGGGTGGAGCAAGCCAGGCCTCAAACCACGAGAAGCTCCAGACCAAAAGGCAGCCAAAATGCAGCCCACATCCGTGAGAATCTCAAGAGCAGGGGGTGGAGCAAGCCAGGCCTCAAACCACGAGAAGCTCCAGCCCAAAAGGCAGCCAAAATGCAGCCCAGATCCGGGAGAATCTCAAGAGCAGGGGGTGGAGCAAGCCAGGCCTCAAACCACGAGAAGCTCCAGACCAAGAATCAGAAAAAAATGCAGCCCACATGCGGGAGAATCTCAAGAGCAGGGGATGGAGCAAGGCAGGCCTCAAACCACGAGAAGCTCCAGCCCAAAAGGCAGCCAAAATGCAGCCCACATCCAGGAGAATCTCAATAGCATGGGGTGGAGCAAGCCAGGCCTCAAACCACGAGAAGCTCCAGCCCAAAAGGCAGCCAATATGCAGCCCACATCCGGGAGAATCTCAAGAGCCGGGGGTGGAGCAAGCCAGGCCTCAAACCATGAGAAGCTCCAGCCCAAAATGCAGCCAAAATCCAGCCCACATCTGGGAGAATCTCAAGAGCAGGTGGTGGAGCAAGCCAGGCCTCAAACCACGAAAAGCTGCAGCCCAAAAGGCAGCCAAAATGCAGCCCACATGCGGGAGAATCTCAAGAGCAGGTGGTGGAGCAAGGCAGGCCTCAAACCACGAGAAGCTCCAGCCCAAAAGGCAGCCAAAATGCAGCCCACGTCCGGGAGAATCTCAAGAGCAGGGGATGGAGCAAGGCAGGCCTCAAACCACGAGAAGCTCCAGCCCAAAAGGCAGCCAAAATGCAGCCCACATCCGGGAGAATCTCAAGAGCAGGGGGTGGAGCAAGCCAGGCCTCAAACCACGAGAAGCTCCAGACCAAGAATCAGACAAAATGCAGCCCACATCCGGGAGAATCTCAAGAGCAGGGGATGGAGCAAGGCAGGCCTCAAACCACGAGAAGCTCCAGCCCAAAATGCAGCCAAAATCCAGCCCACATCCGGGAGAATCTCAAGAGCAGGGGGTGGAGCAAGCCAGGCCTCAAACCACGAGAAGCTCCAGACCAAGAATCAGAAAAAAATGCAGCCCACATGCGGGAGAATCTCAAGAGCAGGGGATGGAGCAAGGCAGGCCTCAAACCACGAGAAGCTCCAGCCCAAAAGGCAGCCAAAATGCAGCCCACATCCAGGAGAATCTCAAGAGCAGGGGGTGGAGCAAGCCAGGCCTCAAACCACGAGAAGCTCCAGCCCAAAAGGCAGCCAATATGCAGCCCACATCCGGGAGAATCTCAAGAGCCGGGGGTGGAGCAAGCCAGGCCTCAAACCATGAGAAGCTCCAGCCCAAAATGCAGCCAAAATCCAGCCCACATCCGGGACAATTTCAAGAGCAGGTGGTGGAGCAAGACAGGCCTGAAACCATGAGAAGCTCCAGCCCAAGTATCAGCCAAAATGCAGCCCACATCGGGGAGAATCTCAAGAGCAGGGGGTGGAGCAAGCCAGGCCTCAAACCACGAGAAGCTCCAGCCCAAAATGCAGCCAAAATGCAGCCCACATCCGGGAGAATCTCAAGAGCAGGGGGTGGAGCAAGCCAGGCCTCAAACCACGAGAAGCTCCAGACCAAAAGGCAGCCAAAATGCAGCCCACATCCGTGAGAATCTCAAGAGCAGGGGGTGGAGCAAGCCAGGCCTCAAACCACGAGAAGCTCCAGCCCAAAAGGCAGCCAAAATGCAGCCCAGATCCGGGAGAATCTCAAGAGCAGGGGGTGGAGCAAGCCAGGCCTCAAACCACGGGAAGCTCCAGCCCAAAAGGCAGCCAAACTCCAGCCCACATCCGGGAGAATCTCAAGAGCAGGGGGTGGAGCAAGCCAGGCCTCAAACCTCGAGAAGCTAAAGCCCAAAAGGCAGCCAAAATGCAGCCCACGTCCGGGAGTATATCAAGAGCAGGGGGTGGAGCAAGCCAGGCCTCAAACCACGAGAAGCTCCAGCCCAAAAGGCAGCCAAAATCCTAACCACCTCCCTGAGAATATCAAGAGCAGGGGGTGGAGCAAGCCAGGCCTCAAACCACGAGAAGCTCCAGCCCAACAGGCAGCCAAAATGCAGCCCACATCCAGGAGAATCTCAAGAGCAGGGGGTGGAGCAAGGCAGGCCTCAAACCACGAGAAGCTCCAGCCCAAAAGGCAGCCAAAATCCAGCCCACATCCGGGAGAATCTCAAGAGCAGGGGCTGGAGCAAGCCAGGCCTCAAACCACGAGAAGCTCCAGCCCAAAAAGCAGCCAAAATCCAGCCCACATCCGGGAGAATCTCAAGAGCAGGGGGTGGAGCAAGCCAGGCCTCAAACCACGAGAAGCTCCAGCCCAAATGTCAGCCAAAATGCAGACCACCTCCGGGAGAATATCAAGAGCAGGGGGTGGAGCAAGCCAGGCCTCAAACCACGAGAAGCTCCAGCCCAAAAGGCAACCAAAATCCAGCCCACATCCGGGAGAATATCAAGAGCAGGGGGTGGGGAAAGCCAGGCCTCAAACCACGAGAAGCTCCAGCCCAAAATGCAGCCAAAATGCAGCCCACCTCCGGGAGAATCTCAAGAGCAGGGGGTGGAGCAAGCCAGGCCTCAAACCACGAGAAGCTCCAGCCCAAAAGGCAGCCAAACTCCAGCCCACACCCGGGAGAATATCATGCACAGGGGATGGAGCAAGCCAGGCCTCAAACCACGAGAAGCTCCAGCCCAAGACGCAGCCAAACTCCAGCCCACACCCGGGAGAATATCATGCACGGGGGGTGGAGCAAGCCAGGCCTCAAACCACGAGAAGCTCCAGCCCAAAAGGCAGCCAAAATGCAGCCCACTTCGGGGAGAATATCAAGAGCAGGGGGTGGAGCAAGCCAGGCCTCAAACCACGAGAAGCTCCAGCCCAAAGGGCAGCCAAATTCCAGCCCACCTCCGGGAGAATCTCAAGAGCAGGGGATGGAGCAAGCCAGGCCTCAAACCACGAGAAGCTCCAACCCAAAAGGCAGCAAAAATCCAGCCCACCTCGGGGAGAATCTCAAGAGCAGGGGGTGGAGCAAGCCAGGCCTCAAACCACGAGAAGCTCCAACCCAAAAGGCAGCAAACATCCAGCCCACCTCGGGGAGAATCTCAAGAGCAGGGGTTCGAGAAAGCCAGGCCTCAAACCACGAGAAGCTCCAGCCCAAAAGGCAGCCAAAATGCAGCCCACCTCCGGGAGAATCTCAAGAGCAGGGGGTGGAGCAAGCCAAGCCTCAAACCACGAGAAGCTCCAGCCCAAAATGCAGCCAAAATGCAGCCCACATATGGGAGAATATCAAGAGCAGGGGGTGGAGAAAGCCATGCCTTAAACCACGAGAAGCTCCAGCCCAAAATTCAGCCAAAATGCAGCCCACATCCGGGAGAATCTCAAGAGCAGGGGGTGGAGCAAGCCAGGCCTCAAACCACGAGAAGCTCCAGCCCAAAAGGCAGAAAATCCAGCCCACATCCGGGAGAATCTCAAGAGCATGGGGTGGAACAAGCCAGGGCTCAAACGACGAGAAGCTCCAGCCCAAAAGGCAGCCAAAATGCAGCCCACATCCGGGAGAATCTCAAGAGCAGGGGGTGGAGGAAGCCAGGCCTCAAACGACGAGAAGCCCCAGCCCAAAATGTAGACAAAATCCAGCCCACATCCCGGAGAATATCAAAACCCGGGAGTGGAGCAAGCCAGGCTTCAAACCTCGAAAACCTCCATTCCAAAAGGCAGCCAATATGCAGCCCACATCCAGGAGAATCTCAAGAGCAGAGGGTGGAGCAAGCCAGATCTCAAACCACGAGAAGCTCCAGCCCAAAATGTAACCAAAATCCAGCCCACATCCGGGAGAATCTCAAGAGCAGGGGGTGGAGCAAGCCAGGCCTCAAACCACGAGAAGCTCCAGCCCAAAAGGCAGCCAAAATGCAGCCCACCTCCGGGAGAATCTCAATGGCAGAGTTTGGAGCAAGCCAGGCCTCAAACCAGGAGAATCTGCAGCCCAAAAGGCAGTCAAACTCCAGCCCACATCCCAGAGAATATCAAGAGCAGGGGGTGGAGCAAGCCAGGCCTCAAACCACGAGAAGCTCCAGCCCAAAAGGCAGCCAAAATGCAGCCCACTTCGGGGAGAATATCAAGAGCAGGGGGTGGAGCAAGCCAGGCCTCAAACCACGAGAAGCTCCAGCCCAAAAGGCAGCCAAAATCCAGTCCACATGCGGGAGAATCTCAAGAGCAGGGGGTGGAGCAAGCCAGGCCTCAAACCACGAGAAGCTCCAACCCAAAAGGCAGCAAAAATCCAGCCCACCTCGGGGAGAATCTCAAGAGCAGGGGTTCGAGCAAGCCAGGCCTAAAACCACGAGAAGCTCCAGCCCAAATGCAGCCAAAATGCAGCCCACCTCCGGGAGAATCTCAAGAGCAGGGGGTGGAGTGAGCAACGCCTCAAACCTCCAGAAGCTCCAGCCCAAAAGGCAGCCAAAATGCAGCCCACCTCCGGGAGAATCTCAAGAGCAGGGGGTGGAGCAAGCCAGGCCTCAAACCACGAGAAGCTCCAGCCCAAAAGGCAGCCAAAATGCAGCCCACATCTGAGAGAATCTCAAGAGCAGGGGGTGGAGCAAGCCAGGCCTCTAACTACGAGAAGCTCCAGCCTTAAAGGCAGCCAAAATGCAGCCCACATCCGGGAGAATCTCAAGAGCAGGGGTTGGAGCAAGCCAGGCCTCAAACCACGAGAAGCTCCAGCCCAAAAGGCAGCCAAAATGCAGCCCACATCCGGGAGAATCTCAAGAACAGGGGGTGGAGCAAGCCAGGCCTCAAACCACGAGAAGCTCCAGCCCAAAATGTAACCAAAATCCAGCCCACATCCGGGAGAAACTCAAGAGCAGGGGGTGGAGCAAGCCAGGCCTCAAACCACGAGAAGCTCCAGCCCAAAAGGCAGCCAAAATGCAGCCCACATCTGGGAGAATCTCAAGAGCAGGTGGTGGAGCAAGCCAGGCCTCAAACCACGAAAAGCTGCAGCCCAAAAGGCAGCCAAAATGCAGCCCACATGCGGGAGAATCTCAAGAGCAGGTGGTGGAGCAAGCCAGGTCTCAAACCACGAGAAGCTCCAGCCCAAAAGGCAGCCAAAATGCAGCCCACATCTGGGAGAATCTCAAGAGCAGGGGGTGGAGCAAGCCAGGCCTCAAACCACGAGAAGCTCCAGCCCAAAATGCAGCCAAAATTCAGCCCACATACGGGAGAATATCAAGAGCAGGGGATGGAGCAAGGCAGGCCTCAAACCACGAGAAGCTCCAGCCCAAAAGGCAGCCAAAATGCAGCCCACCTCCGGGAGAATCTCAAGAGCAGGGGGTGGAGCAAGGCAGGCCTCAAACCACGAGAAGCTCCAGCCCAAAAGGCAGCCAAAATGCAGCCCACGTCCGGGAGAATATCAAGAGCAGGGGATGGAGCAAGGCAGGCCTCAAACCACGAGAAGCTCCAGCCCAACAGGCAGCCAAAATGCAGCCCACATCCAGGAGAATCTCAAGAGAAGGGGGTGGAGCAAGGCAGGCCTCAAACCACGAGAAGCTCCAGCCCAAAAGGCAGCCAAAATCCAGCCCACCTCCCGGAGAATCTCAAAAGCAGGGGCTGGAGCAAGCCAGGCCTCAAACCACGAGAAGCTCCAGCCCAAAAAGCAGCCAAAATCCAGCCCACATCCGGGAGAATCTCAAGAGCAGGGGGTGGAGCAAGCCAGGCCTCAAACCATGAGAAGCTCCAGCCCAAATGTCAGCCAAAATGCAGACCACCTCCGGGAGAATATCAAGAGCAGGGGGTGGAGCAAGCCAGGCCTCAAACCACGAGAAGCTCCAGCCCAAAAGGCAACCAAAATCCAGCCCACATCCGGGAGAATATCAAGAGCAGGGGGTGGGGAAAGCCAGGCCTCAAACCACGAGAAGCTCCAGCCCAAAATGCAGCCAAAATGCAGCCCACCTCCGGGAGAATCTCAAGAGCAGGGGGTGGAGCAAGCCAGGCCTCAAACCACGAGAAGCTCCAGCCCAAAAGGCAGCCAAACTCCAGCCCACACCCGGGAGAATATCATGCACAGGGGATGGAGCAAGCCAGGCCTCAAACCACGAGAAGCTCCAGCCCAAGACGCAGCCAAACTCCAGCCCACACCCGGGAGAATATCATGCACGGGGGGTGGAGCAAGCCAGGCCTCAAACCACGAGAAGCTCCAGCCCAAAAGGCAGCCAAAATGCAGCCCACTTCGGGGAGAATATCAAGAGCAGGGGGTGGAGCAAGCCAGGCCTCAAACCACGAGAAGCTCCAGCCCAAAGGGCAGCCAAATTCCAGCCCACCTCCGGGAGAATCTCAAGAGCAGGGGGTGGAGCAAGCCAGGCCTCAAACCACGAGAAGCTCCAACCCAAAAGGCAGCAAAAATCCAGCCCACCTCGGGGAGAATCTCAAGAGCAGGGGGTGGAGCAAGCCAGGCCTCAAACCACGAGAAGCTCCAACCCAAAAGGCAGCAAACATCCAGCCCACCTCGGGGAGAATCTCAAGAGCAGGGGTTCGAGAAAGCCAGGCCTCAAACCACGAGAAGCTCCAGCCCAAAAGGCAGCCAAAATGCAGCCCACCTCCGGGAGAATCTCAAGAGCAGGGGGTGGAGCAAGCCAAGCCTCAAACCACGAGAAGCTCCAGCCCAAAATGCAGCCAAAATGCAGCCCACATATGGGAGAATATCAAGAGCAGGGGGTGGAGAAAGCCATGCCTTAAACCACGAGAAGCTCCAGCCCAAAATTCAGCCAAAATGCAGCCCACATCCGGGAGAATCTCAAGAGCAGGGGGTGGAGCAAGCCAGGCCTCAAACCACGAGAAGCTCCAGCCCAAAAGGCAGAAAATCCAGCCCACATCCGGGAGAATCTCAAGAGCATGGGGTGGAACAAGCCAGGGCTCAAACGACGAGAAGCTCCAGCCCAAAAGGCAGCCAAAATGCAGCCCACATCCGGGAGAATCTCAAGAGCAGGGGGTGGAGGAAGCCAGGCCTCAAACGACGAGAAGCCCCAGCCCAAAATGTAGACAAAATCCAGCCCACATCCCGGAGAATATCAAAACCCGGGAGTGGAGCAAGCCAGGCTTCAAACCTCGAAAACCTCCATTCCAAAAGGCAGCCAATATGCAGCCCACATCCAGGAGAATCTCAAGAGCAGAGGGTGGAGCAAGCCAGATCTCAAACCACGAGAAGCTCCAGCCCAAAATGTAACCAAAATCCAGCCCACATCCGGGAGAATCTCAAGAGCAGGGGGTGGAGCAAGCCAGGCCTCAAACCACGAGAAGCTCCAGCCCAAAAGGCAGCCAAAATGCAGCCCACCTCCGGGAGAATCTCAATGGCAGAGTTTGGAGCAAGCCAGGCCTCAAACCAGGAGAATCTGCAGCCCAAAAGGCAGTCAAACTCCAGCCCACATCCCAGAGAATATCAAGAGCAGGGGGTGGAGCAAGCCAGGCCTCAAACCACGAGAAGCTCCAGCCCAAAAGGCAGCCAAAATGCAGCCCACTTCGGGGAGAATATCAAGAGCAGGGGGTGGAGCAAGCCAGGCCTCAAACCACGAGAAGCTCCAGCCCAAAAGGCAGCCAAAATCCAGTCCACATGCGGGAGAATCTCAAGAGCAGGGGGTGGAGCAAGCCAGGCCTCAAACCACGAGAAGCTCCAACCCAAAAGGCAGCAAAAATCCAGCCCACCTCGGGGAGAATCTCAAGAGCAGGGGTTCGAGCAAGCCAGGCCTAAAACCACGAGAAGCTCCAGCCCAAATGCAGCCAAAATGCAGCCCACCTCCGGGAGAATCTCAAGAGCAGGGGGTGGAGTGAGCAACGCCTCAAACCTCCAGAAGCTCCAGCCCAAAAGGCAGCCAAAATGCAGCCCACCTCCGGGAGAATCTCAAGAGCAGGGGGTGGAGCAAGCCAGGCCTCAAACCACGAGAAGCTCCAGCCCAAAAGGCAGCCAAAATGCAGCCCACATCTGAGAGAATCTCAAGAGCAGGGGGTGGAGCAAGCCAGGCCTCTAACTACGAGAAGCTCCAGCCTTAAAGGCAGCCAAAATGCAGCCCACATCCGGGAGAATCTCAAGAGCAGGGGTTGGAGCAAGCCAGGCCTCAAACCACGAGAAGCTCCAGCCCAAAAGGCAGCCAAAATGCAGCCCACATCCGGGAGAATCTCAAGAACAGGGGGTGGAGCAAGCCAGGCCTCAAACCACGAGAAGCTCCAGCCCAAAATGTAACCAAAATCCAGCCCACATCCGGGAGAATCTCAAGAGCAGGGGGTGGAGCAAGCCAGGCCTCAAACCACGAGAAGCTCCAGCCCAAAAGGCAGCCAAAATGCAGCCCACATCTGGGAGAATCTCAAGAGCAGGTGGTGGAGCAAGCCAGGCCTCAAACCACGAAAAGCTGCAGCCCAAAAGGCAGCCAAAATGCAGCCCACATGCGGGAGAATCTCAAGAGCAGGTGGTGGAGCAAGCCAGGTCTCAAACCACGAGAAGCTCCAGCCCAAAAGGCAGCCAAAATGCAGCCCACATCTGGGAGAATCTCAAGAGCAGGGGGTGGAGCAAGCCAGGCCTCAAACCACGAGAAGCTCCAGCCCAAAATGCAGCCAAAATTCAGCCCACATACGGGAGAATATCAAGAGCAGGGGATGGAGCAAGGCAGGCCTCAAACCACGAGAAGCTCCAGCCCAAAAGGCAGCCAAAATGCAGCCCACCTCCGGGAGAATCTCAAGAGCAGGGGGTGGAGCAAGGCAGGCCTCAAACCACGAGAAGCTCCAGCCCAAAAGGCAGCCAAAATGCAGCCCACGTCCGGGAGAATCTCAAGAGCAGGGGATGGAGCAAGGCAGGCCTCAAACCACGAGAAGCTCCAGCCCAAAAGGCAGCCAAAATGCAGCCCACATCCGGGAGAATCTCAAGAGCAGGGGGTGGAGCAAGCCAGGCCTCAAACCACGAGAAGCTCCAGCCCTAAAGGCAGCCAAAATGCAGCCCACATCCGGGAGAATCTCAAGAGCAGGGGGTGGAGCAAGCCAGGCCTCAAACCACGAGAAGCTCCAGCCCAAAAGGCAGCCAAAATGCAGCCCACATCCGGGAGAATCTCAAGAGCAGGGGGCGGAGCAAGCCAGGCCTCAAACCACGAGAAGCTCCAGCCCAAAAGGCAGCCAAACTCCAGCCCACACCCGGGAGAATATCATGAACAGGGGATGAAGCAAGCCAGGCCTCAAACCACGAGAAGCTCCAGCCCAAGAGGCAGCCAAACTCCAGCCCACACCCGGGAGAATATCATGCACGGGGGGTGGAGCAAGCCAGGCCTCAAACCAGGAGAATCTGCAGCCCAAAAGGCAGCCAAACTCCAGCCCACATCCCAGAGAATATCAAGAGCAGGGGGTGGAGCAAGCCAGGCCTCAAACCACGAGAAGCTCCAGCCCAAAATGCAGCCAAAATGCAGCCCACTTCGGGGAGAATATCAAGAGCAGGGGGTGGAGCAAGCCAGGCCTCAAACCACGAGAAGCTCCAGCCCAAAATGCAGCCAAAATTCAGCCCACATACGGGAGAATATCAAGAGCAGGGGATGGAGCAAGGCAGGCCTCAAACCACGAGAAGCTCCAGCCCAAAAGGCAGCCAAAATGCAGCCCACATCCGGGAGAATCTCAAGAGCAGGGGGTGGAGCAAGGCAGGCCTCAAACCACGAGAAGCTCCAGCCCAAAAGGCAGCCAAAATGCAGCCCACGTCCGGGAGAATCTCAAGAGCAGGGGATGGAGCAAGGCAGGCCTCAAACCACGAGAAGCTCCAGCCCAAAAGGCAGCCAAAATGCAGCCCACATCCGGGAGAATCTCAAGAGCAGGGGGTGGAGCAAGCCAGGCCTCAAACCACGAGAAGCTCCAGACCAAGAATCAGCCAAAATGCAGCCCACATCCGGGAGAATATCAAGAGCAGGGGGTGGAGCAAGCCAGGCCTCAAACCACGAGAAGCTCCAGCCCAAAAGGCAGCCAAAATGCAGCCCACCTCCGGGAGAATCTCAATGGCAGAGTTTGGAGCAAGCCAGGCCTCAAACCACGAGAAGCTCCAGCCTTAAAGGCAGCCAAAATGCAGCCCACATCCGGGAGAATCTCAAGAGCAGGGGGCGGAGGAAGCCAGGCCTCAAACCACGAGAAGCTCCAGCCCAAAAGGCAGCCAAACTCCAGCCCACACGCGGGAGAATATCATGAACAGGGGATGAAGCAAGCCAGGCCTCAAACCACGAGAAGCTCCAGCCCAAGAGGCAGCCAAACTCCAGCCCACACCCGGGAGAATATCATGCACGGGGGGTGGAGCAAGCCAGGCCTCAAACCAGGAGAATCTGCAGCCCAAAAGGCAGCCAAACTCCAGCCCACATCCCAGAGAATATCAAGAGCAGGGGGTGGAGCAAGCCAGGCCTCAAACCACGAGAAGCTCCAGCCCAAAAGGCAGCCAAAATGCAGCCCACATCTGAGAGAATCTCAAGAGCAGGGGGTGGAGCAAGCCAGGCCTCAAACCACGAGAAGCTCCAGCCTTAAAGGCAGCCAAAATGCAGCCCACATCTGGGAGAATCTCAAGAGCAGGGGTTGAAGCAAGCCAGGCCTCAAACCAGGAGAAGCTCCAGCCCAAAAGGCAGCCAAAATGCAGCCCACTTCGGGGAGAATCTCAAGAGCAGGGGGTGGAGCAAGCCAGGCCTCAAACCACGAGAAGCTCCAGCCCAAGAGGCAGCCAAACTCCAGCCCACACCCGGGAGAATATCATGCACGGGGGGTGGAGCAAGCCAGGCCTCAAACCAGGAGAATCTGCAGCCCAAAAGGCAGCCAAACTCCAGCCCACATCCCAGAGAATATCAAGAGCAGGGGGTGGAGCAAGCCAGGCCTCAAACCACGAGAAGCTCCAGCCCAAAAGGCAGCCAAAATGCAGCCCACATCTGAGAGAATCTCAAGAGCAGGGGGTGGAGCAAGCCAGGCCTCAAACCACGAGAAGCTCCAGCCTTAAAGGCAGCCAAAATGCAGCCCACATCTGGGAGAATCTCAAGAGCAGGGGTTGAAGCAAGCCAGGCCTCAAACCAGGAGAAGCTCCAGCCCAAAAGGCAGCCAAAATGCAGACCACATCCGGGAGAATCTCAAGAACAGGGGGTGGAGCAAGCCAGGCCTCAAACCACGAGAAGCTCCAGCCCAAAATGTAACCAAAATCCAGCCCACATCCGGGAGAAACTCAAGAGCAGGGGGTGGAGCAAGCCAGGCCTCAAACCACGAGAAGCTCCAGCCCAAAAGGCAGCCAAAATGCAGCCCACATCTGGGAGAATCTCAAGAGCAGGTGGTGGAGCAAGCCAGGCCTCAAACCACGAGAAGCTCCAGCCCAAAAGGCAGCCAAAATGCAGCCCACATGCGGGAGAAACTCAAGAGCAGGTGGTGGAGCAAGCCAGGTCTCAAACCACGAGAAGCTCCAGCCCAAAAGGCAGCCAAAATCCAGCCCACATCCGGGAGAATCTCAAGAGCAGGGGATGGAGCAAGCCAGGCCTCAAACCACGAGAAGCTCCAGCCCAAAAGGCAGCCAAAATCCAGCCCACATCCGGGAGAATCTCAAGAGCAGGGGATGGAGCAAGCCAGGCCTCAAACCACGAGAAGCTCCAGCCCAAAAGGCAGCCAAAATGCAGCCCACATCCGGGAGAATCTCAAGAGCAGGGGGTGGAGCAAGGCAGGCCTCAAACCACGAGAAGCTCCAGCCCAAAAGGCAGCCAAAATGCAGCCCACATCCGGGAGAATCTCAAGAGCAGGGGGTGGAGCAAGGCAGGCCTCAAACCACGAGAAGCTCCAGCCCAAAAGGCAGCCAAAATGCAGCCCACGTCCGGGAGAATCTCAAGAGCAGGGGATGGAGCAAGGCAGGCCTCAAACCACGAGAAGCTCCAGCCCAAAAGGCAGCCAAAATGCAGCCCACATCCGGGAGAATCTCAAGAGCAGGGGGTGGAGCAAGCCAGGCCTCAAACCACGAGAAGCTCCAGACCAAGAATCAGACAAAATGCAGCCCACATCCGGGAGAATCTCAAGAGCAGGGGATGGAGCAAGGCAGGCCTCAAACCACGAGAAGCTCCAGCCCAAAAGGCAGCCAAAATCCAGCCCACATCCGGGAGAATCTCAAGAGCAGGGGGTGGAGCAAGCCAGGCCTCAAACCACGAGAAGCTCCAGACCAAGAATCAGAAAAAAATGCAGCCCACATGCGGGAGAATCTCAAGAGCAGGGGATGGAGCAAGCCAGGCCTCAAACCACGAGAAGCTCCAGCCTTAAAGGCAGCCAAAATGCAGCCCACATCAGGGAGAATCTCAAGAGCAGGGGTTGAAGCAAGCCAGGCCTCAAACCAGGAGAAGCTCCAGCCCAAAAGGCAGCCAAAATGCAGACCACATCCGGGAGAATCTCAAGAACAGGGGGTGGAGCAAGCCAGGCCTCAAACCACGAGAAGCTCCAGCCCAAAATGTAACCAAAATCCAGCCCACATCCGGGAGAAACTCAAGAGCAGGGGGTGGAGCAAGCCAGGCCTCAAACCACGAGAAGCTCCAGCCCAAAAGGCAGCCAAAATGCAGCCCACATCTGGGAGAATCTCAAGAGCAGGTGGTGGAGCAAGCCAGGCCTCAAACCACGAGAAGCTCCAGCCCAAAAGGCAGCCAAAATGCAGCCCACATGCGGGAGAATCTCAAGAGCAGGTGGTGGAGCAAGCCAGGTCTCAAACCACGAGAAGCTCCAGCCCAAAAGGCAGCCAAAATCCAGCCCACATCCGGGAGAATCTCAAGAGCAGGGGATGGAGCAAGCCAGGCCTCAAACCACGAGAAGCTCCAGCCCAAAAGGCAGCCAAAATGCAGCCCACATCCGGGAGAATCTCAAGAGCAGGGGATGGAGCAAGCCAGGCCTCAAACCACGAGAAGCTCCAGCCCAAAAGGCAGCCAAAATGCAGCCCACATCCGGGAGAATCTCAAGAGCAGGGGGTGGAGCAAGGCAGGCCTCAAACCACGAGAAGCTCCAGCCCAAAAGGCAGCCAAAATGCAGCCCACATCCGGGAGAATCTCAAGAGCAGGGGGTGGAGCAAGGCAGGCCTCAAACCACGAGAAGCTCCAGCCCAAAAGGCAGCCAAAATGCAGCCCACATCCGGGAGAATCTCAAGAGCAGGGGATGGAGCAAGGCAGGCCTCAAACCACGAGAAGCTCCAGCCCAAAATGCAGCCAAAATGCAGCCCACATCCGGGAGAATCTCAAGAGCAGGGGGTGGAGCAAGCCAGGCCTCAAACCACGAGAAGCTCCAGACCAAGAATCAGACAAAATGCAGCCCACATCCGGGAGAATCTCAAGAGCAGGGGATGGAGCAAGGCAGGCCTCAAACCACGAGAAGCTCCAGCCCAAAAGGCAGCCAAAATCCAGCCCACATCCGGGAGAATCTCAAGAGCAGGGGGTGGAGCAAGCCAGGCCTCAAACCACGAGAAGCTCCAGACCAAGAATCAGAAAAAAATGCAGCCCACATGCGGGAGAATCTCAAGAGCAGGGGATGGAGCAAGGCAGGCCTCAAACCACGAGAAGCTCCAGCCCAAAAGGCAGCCAAAATGCAGCCCACATCCGGGAGAATATCAAGAGCAGGGGGTGGAGCAAGCCAGGCCTCAAACCACGAGAAGATCCAGCCCAAAAGGCAGCCAAAATGCAGCCCACATCCAGGAGAATCTCAAGAGCAGGGGGCGGAGCAAGCCAGGCCTCAAACCACGAGAAGCTCCAGCCCAAAAGGCAGCCAATATGCAGCCCACATCCGGGAGAATCTCAAGAGCCGGGGGTGGAGCAAGCCAGGCCTCAAACCATGAGAAGCTCCAGCCCAAAATGCAGCCAAAATCCAGCCCACATCTGGGAGAATCTCAAGAGCAGGTGGTGGAGCAAGCCAGGCCTCAAACCACGAAAAGCTGCAGCCCAAAAGGCAGCCAAAATGCAGCCCACATGCGGGAGAATCTCAAGAGCAGGTGGTGGAGCAAGCCAGGTCTCAAACCACGAGAAGCTCCAGCCCAAAAGGCAGCCAAAATGCAGCCCACATCCGGGAGAATCTCAAGAGCAGGGGGTGGAGCAAGGCAGGCCTCAAACCACGAGAAGCTCCAGCCCAAAAGGCAGCCAAAATCCAGCCCACATCCGGGAGAATCTCAAGAGCAGAGGGTGGAGCAAGCCAGGCCTCAAACCACGAGAAGCTCCAGTCCAAGAATCAGAAAAAAATGCAGCCCACATGCGGGAGAATCTCAAGAGCAGGGGATGGAGCAAGGCAGGCCTCAAACCACGAGAAGCTCCAGCCAAAAAGGCAGCCAAAATGCAGCCCACATCCAGGAGAATCTCAAGAGCAGGGGGTGGAGCAAGCCAGGCCTCAAACCACGAGAAGCTCCAACCCAAAAGGCAGCCAATATGCAGCCCACATCCGGGAGAATCTCAAGAGCCGGGGGTGGAGCAAGCCAGGCCTCAAACCATGAGAAGCTCCAGCCCAAAATGCAGCCAAAATCCAGCCCACATCCGGGACAATTTCAAGAGCAGGTGGTGGAGCAAGCCAGGCCTGAAACCATGAGAAGCTCCAGCCCAAGTATCAGCCAAAATGCAGCCCACATCGGGGAGAATCTCAAGAGCAGGGGGTGGAGCAAGCCAGGCCTCAAACCACGAGAAGCTCCAGCCCAAAAGGCAGCCAAAATGCAGCCCACATCCGGGAGAATCTCAAGAGCAGGGGGTGGAGCAAGCCAGGCCTCAAACCACGAGAAGCTCCAGCCCAAAAGGCAGCCAAAATGCAGCCCAGATCCGGGAGAATCTCAAGAGTAGGGGGTGGAGCAAGCCAGGCCTCAAACCACGGGAAGCTCCAGCCCAAAAGGCAGCCAAACTCCAGCCCACATCCGGGAGAATATCAAGAGCAGGGGGTGGAGCAAGCCAGGCCTCAAACCTCGAGAAGCTAAAGCCCAAAAGGCAGCCAAAATGCAGCCCACGTCCGGGAGTATATCAGGAGCAGGGGGTGGAGCAAGCCAGGCCTCAAACCACGAGAAGCTCCAGCCCAAAAGGCAGCCAAAATCCTAACCACCTCCCTGAGAATATCAAGAGCAGGGGGTGGAGCAAGCCAGGCCTCAAACCACGAGAAGCTCCAGGCCAACAGGCAGCCAAAATGCAGCCCACATCCAGGAGAATCTCAAGAGCAGGGGGTGGAGCAAGGCAGGCCTCAAACCACGAGAAGCTCCAGCCCAAAAGGCAGCCAAAATGTAGCCCACATCCAGGAGAATATCAAGAGCAGGGGGTGGAGCAAGCCAGGCCTCAAAGCACGAGAAGCTCCAGCCCAAAAGGCAGCCAAAATGCAGGCCACATCCAGGAGAATCTCAAGAGCAGGGGGTGGAGCAAGCCAGGCCTCAAACCACGAGAATCTCCAGCCCAAAAGGCAGCCAAAATGCAGCCCACATCCGGGACAATTTCAAGAGCAGGGGGTGGAGCAAGCCAGGCCTCAAACCACGAGAATCTCCAGCCCTAAAAGCAGCCAAAATGCAGCCCACATCCGGAAGAATCGCAAGAGCAGGGGGTGGGGAAAGCCAGGCCTCAAACCACGAGAAGCTCCAGCCCAAAAGGCAGCCAAAATGCAGCCCACATCCAGGAGAATATCAAGAGCAGGTGGTGGAGCAAGCCAGGCCTCAAACCATGAGAAGCTCCAGCCCAAGTATCAGCCAAAATGCAGCCCACATCGGGGAGAATCTCAAGAGCAGGGGGTGGAGCAAGGCAGGCCTCAAACCACGAGAAGCTCCAGCCCAAAAGGCAGCCAAAATGCAGCCCACATCCGGGAGAATCTCAAGAGCAGGGGGTGGAGCAAGCCAGGCCTCAAACCACGAGAAGCTCCAGCCCAAAAGGCAACCAAAATGCAGCCCACATCCGTGAGAATCTCAAGAGCAGGGGGTCGAGCAAGCCAGGCCTCAAACCACGAGAAGCTCCAGCCCAAAAGGCAGCCAAAATGCAGCCCAGATCTGGGAGATTCTCAAGAGCAGGGGGTGGAGCAAGCCAGGCCTCAAACCACGGGAAGCTCCAGCCCAAAAGGCAGCCAAACTCCAGCCCACATCCGGGAGAATCTCAAGAGCAGGGGGTGGAGCAAGCCAGGCCTCAAACCTCGAGAAGCTAAAGCCCAAAAGGCAGCCAAAATGCAGCCCACGTCCGGGAGTATATCAAGAGCAGGGGGTGGAGCAAGCCAGGCCTCAAACCACGAGAAGCTCCAGCCCAAAAGGCAGCCAAAATCCTAACCACCTCCCTGAGAATCTCAAGAGCAGGGGGTGGAGCAAGCCAGGCCTCAAACCACGAGAAGCTCCAGCCCAAAAGGCAGCCAAAATGCAGCCCACATCCAGGAGAATATCAAGAGCAGGGGGTGGAGCAAGCCAGGCCTCAAACCACGAGAATCTCCAGCCCAAAAGGCAGCCAAAATGCAGCCCACATCCGGGACAATTTCAAGAGCAGGGGGTGGAGCAAGCCAGGCCTCAAACCACAAGAAGCTCCAGCCCAAAAGGCAGTCAAAATGCAGCCCACCTCCGGGAGAATCTCAAGAGCAGGGGGTGGAGCAAGCCAGGCCTCAAACCACAAGAAGCTCCAAACCCAAAAGGCAGCCAAAATGCAGCCCACCTCCGGGAGAATCTCAAGAGCAGGGGGTGGAGCAAGCCAGGCCTCAAACCACGAGAAGCTCCAGCCCAACAGACAGCCATAATCCAGCCCACATCCTGGAGAATCGCAAGAGCAGGGGGTGGAGCAAGCCAGGCCTCAAACCACGAGAAGCTCCAGCCCAAAATGCAGACAAAATGCAGCCCACATCCAGGAGAATCTCAAGAGCAGGGGGTGGAGCAAGCCAGGCCTCAAACCACGAGAAGCTCCAGCCCAAAAGGCAGCCAAAATGCAGCCCACATCCGGGAGACTATCTAGAGCAGGGGGTGGAGCAAGGCAGGCCTCAAACCACGAGAATCTCCAGCCCAAATATTAGCCAAAATCCAGCCCACATCCGGGAGAATCTCAAGAGCAGGGGGTGGAGCAAGCCAGGCCTCAAACCACTAGAAGCTCCAGCCCTAAACGCAGAAAAAATGCAGCCCACATCCAGGAGAATCTCAAGAGCAGGGGGTGGAGCAAGCCAGGCCTCAAACCACGAGAAGCTCCAGCCCAAAAGGCAGCCAAAATGCAGCCCACATCCGGGAGAATATCTAGAGCAGGGGGTGGAGCAAGCCAGGCCTCAAACCACGAGAAGCTCCAGCCCAAAAGGCAGCCAAAATGCAGCCCACGTCCAGGAGACTCTCAAGAGCAGGGGCAGGAGCAAGCCAGGGCTCAAACCATGAGAAGTTCCACCCCAAAAAGGCAGACAAAATGCAGGCCACATCCGGGAGAATATCAAGAGCAGGGGGTGGAGCAAGCCAGGCCTCAAACCACGAGAAGCTCCAGCCCAAAAGGCAGCCAAAATCCAGCCCACATCCGGGAGAATCTCAAGAGCAGGGGGTGGAGCAAGCCAGGCCTCAAACCACGAGAAGCTCCAGCCCAAAAGGCAGCCAAAATGCAGCCCACATCTGGGAGAATCTCAAGAGCAGGGGGTGGAGCAAGCCAGGCCTCAAACCACGAGAAGCTCCAGCCCAAAAGGCAGCCAAAGTGCAGCCCATATCTGGGAGAATATCAAGAGCAGGGGGTGGAGCAAGCCAGGCCTCAAACCACGAGAAGCTCCAGCCAAAAATCCAGCCAAAATCCTACCCACATCCGGGAGAATCTCAAGAGCAGGGGCAGGAGCAAGCCAGGCCTGAAACCTCGAAAACCTCCAGCCAAAAAGGCAGCCAAAATGCAGCCCACATCCGGGAGAATATAAAGAGCAGGGGGTGGAGCAAGCCAGGCCTCAAACCACGAGAAGCTCCAGCCAAAAATCCAGCCAAAATCCTACCCACATCCGGGAGAATCTCAAGAGCAGGGGGTGGAGCAAGCCAGGCCTGAAACCTCGAAAACCTCCAGCCCAAAATGCAGCCAAAATCCAGCCCACATGCGGGAGAATCTCAAGAGCAGGGGGTGGAGCAAGCCAGGCCTCAAACCACAAGAAGCTCCAAACCCAAAAGGCAGCCAAAATGCAGCCCACCTCCGGGAGAATCTCAAGAGCAGGGGGTGGAGCAAGCCAGACCTCAAACCACGAGAAGCTCCAGCCCAAAAGGCAGCCAAAATGCAGCCCACATCCGGGAGACTATCTAGAGCAGGGGGTGGAGCAAGCCAGGCCTCAAACCACGAGAAGCTCCAGCCCAAATATTAGCCAAAATCCAGCCCAAATCCGGGAGAATCTCAAGAGCAGGGGGTGGAGCAAGCCAGGCCTCAAACCACGAGAAGCTCCAGCCCAAAAGGCAGCCAAAATGCAGCCCACATCCAGGAGAATCTCAAGAGCAGGGGGTGGAGCAAGCCAGGCCTCAAACCACGAGAAGCTCCAGCCCAAAAGGCAGCCAAAATGCAGCCCACATCCGGGAGAATATCTAGAGCAGGGGGTGGAGCAAGCCAGGCCTCAAACCACGAGAAGCTCCAGCCCAAAAGGCAGCCAAAATGCAGCCCACCTCCAGGAGACTCTCAAGAGCAGGGGCAGGAGCAAGGCAGGCCTCAAACCATGAGAAGCTCCAGCCCAAAAGGCAGCCAAAATCCAGCCCACATCCGGGAGAATCTCAAGAGCAGGGGGTGGAGCAAGCCAGGCCTCAAACCACAAGAAGCTCCAAACCCAAAAGGCAGCCAAAATGCAGCCCACCTCCGGGAGAATCTCAAGAGCAGGGGGTGGAGCAAGCCAGGCCTCAAACCACGAGAAGCTCCAGCCCAACAGACAGCCATAATCCAGCCCACATCCTGGAGAATCGCAAGAGCAGGGGGTGGAGCAAGCCAGGCCTCAAACCACGAGAAGCTCCAGCCCAAAATGCAGACAAAATGCAGCCCACATCCAGGAGAATCTCAAGAGCAGGGGGTGGAGCAAGCCAGGCCTCAAACCACGAGAAGCTCCAGCCCAAAAGGCAGCCAAAATGCAGCCCACATCCGGGAGACTATCTAGAGCAGGGGGTGGAGCAAGGCAGGCCTCAAACCACGAGAATCTCCAGCCCAAATATTAGCCAAAATCCAGCCCACATCCGGGAGAATCTCAAGAGCAGGGGGTGGAGCAAGCCAGGCCTCAAACCACTAGAAGCTCCAGCCCTAAACGCAGAAAAAATGCAGCCCACATCCAGGAGAATCTCAAGAGCAGGGGGTGGAGCAAGCCAGGCCTCAAACCACGAGAAGCTCCAGCCCAAAAGGCAGCCAAAATGCAGCCCACATCCGGGAGAATATCTAGAGCAGGGGGTGGAGCAAGCCAGGCCTCAAACCACGAGAAGCTCCAGCCCAAAAGGCAGCCAAAATGCAGCCCACGTCCAGGAGACTCTCAAGAGCAGGGGCAGGAGCAAGCCAGGGCTCAAACCATGAGAAGTTCCACCCCAAAAAGGCAGACAAAATGCAGGCCACATCCGGGAGAATATCAAGAGCAGGGGGTGGAGCAAGCCAGGCCTCAAACCACGAGAAGCTCCAGCCCAAAAGGCAGCCAAAATCCAGCCCACATCCGGGAGAATCTCAAGAGCAGGGGGTGGAGCAAGCCAGGCCTCAAACCACGAGAAGCTCCAGCCCAAAAGGCAGCCAAAATGCAGCCCACATCTGGGAGAATCTCAAGAGCAGGGGGTGGAGCAAGCCAGGCCTCAAACCACGAGAAGCTCCAGCCCAAAAGGCAGCCAAAGTGCAGCCCATATCTGGGAGAATATCAAGAGCAGGGGGTGGAGCAAGCCAGGCCTCAAACCACGAGAAGCTCCAGCCAAAAATCCAGCCAAAATCCTACCCACATCCGGGAGAATCTCAAGAGCAGGGGCAGGAGCAAGCCAGGCCTGAAACCTCGAAAACCTCCAGCCAAAAAGGCAGCCAAAATGCAGCCCACATCCGGGAGAATATAAAGAGCAGGGGGTGGAGCAAGCCAGGCCTCAAACCACGAGAAGCTCCAGCCAAAAATCCAGCCAAAATCCTACCCACATCCGGGAGAATCTCAAGAGCAGGGGGTGGAGCAAGCCAGGCCTGAAACCTCGAAAACCTCCAGCCCAAAATGCAGCCAAAATCCAGCCCACATGCGGGAGAATCTCAAGAGCAGGGGGTGGAGCAAGCCAGGCCTCAAACCACAAGAAGCTCCAAACCCAAAAGGCAGCCAAAATGCAGCCCACCTCCGGGAGAATCTCAAGAGCAGGGGGTGGAGCAAGCCAGACCTCAAACCACGAGAAGCTCCAGCCCAAAAGGCAGCCAAAATGCAGCCCACATCCGGGAGACTATCTAGAGCAGGGGGTGGAGCAAGCCAGGCCTCAAACCACGAGAAGCTCCAGCCCAAATATTAGCCAAAATCCAGCCCAAATCCGGGAGAATCTCAAGAGCAGGGGGTGGAGCAAGCCAGGCCTCAAACCACGAGAAGCTCCAGCCCAAAAGGCAGCCAAAATGCAGCCCACATCCAGGAGAATCTCAAGAGCAGGGGGTGGAGCAAGCCAGGCCTCAAACCACGAGAAGCTCCAGCCCAAAAGGCAGCCAAAATGCAGCCCACATCCGGGAGAATATCTAGAGCAGGGGGTGGAGCAAGCCAGGCCTCAAACCACGAGAAGCTCCAGCCCAAAAGGCAGCCAAAATGCAGCCCACCTCCAGGAGACTCTCAAGAGCAGGGGCAGGAGCAAGGCAGGCCTCAAACCATGAGAAGCTCCAGCCCAAAAGGCAGCCAAAATCCAGCCCACATCCGGGAGAATCTCAAGAGCAGGGGGTGGAGCAAGCCAGGCCTCAAACCACGAGAAGCTCCAGCCCAAAAGGCAGCCAAAATGCAGCCCACATCTGGGAGAATCTCAAGAGCAGGGGTTGGAGCAAGCCAGGCCTCAAACCACGAGAAGCTCCAGCCCAAAAGGCAGCCAAAATGCAGCCCATATCTGGGAGAATATCAAGAGCAGGGGGTGGAGCAAGCCAGGCCTCAAACCACGAGAAGCTCCAGCCAAAAATCCAGCCAAAATCCTACCCACCTCCGGGAGAATCTCAAGAGCAGGGGGTGGAGCAAGCCAGGCCTGAAACCTCGAAAACCTCCAGCCCAAAAGGCAGCCAAAATCCAGCCCACATGCGGGAGAATCTCAAGAGCAGGGTGTGGAGCAAGCCAGGCCTGAAACCTCGAAAAACTCCAGCCCAAAAGGCAGCAAAAATCCAGCCCACATCTGGGAGAATCTCAAGAGCAGGGGGTGGAGCAAGCCAGGCCTCAAACCACGAGAAGCTCCAGCCCAAGAATCAGCCAAAATGCGGCACACATCTGGGAGAATCTCAAGAGCAGGGGGTGGAGAAAGCCAGGCCTCAAACCTCGAGAAGCTCCAGCCCAAAAGGCAGCCAAAATGCAGCCCACATCCGGGAGAATCTCAAGAACAGGGGGTGGAGCAAGCCAGGCCTCAAACCACGAGAAGCTCCAGCCCAAAATGGCAGCCAAAATGCAGGCCACATCCGGGAGAATCTCAAGAACAGGGGGTGGAGCAAGCCAGGCCTCAAACCACGAGAAGCTCCAGCCCAAAAGGCAGCCAAAATGCAGCCCATATCTGGGAGAATATCAAGAGCAGGAGGTGGAGCAAGCCAGGCCTCAAACCACGAGAAGCTCCAGCCAAAAATCCAGCCAAAATCCTACCCACCTCCGGGAGAATCTCAAGAGCAGGGGGTGGAGCAAGCCAGGCCTGAAACCTCGAAAACCTCCAGCCCAAAAGGCAGCCAAAATCCAGCCCACATGCGGGAGAATCTCAAGAGCAGGGGGTGGAGCAAGCCAGGCCTGAAACCTCGAAAAACTCCAGCCCAAAAGGCAGCAAAAATCCAGCCCACATCTGGGAGAATCTCAAGAGCAGGGGGTGGAGCAAGCCAGGCCTCAAACCACGAGAAGCTCCAGCCCAAAAAGGCAGCCAAAATGCAGCCCACAACTGGGAGAATCTCAAGAGCAGGGGTTGGAGCAAGCCAGGCCTCAAACCACGAGAAGCTCCAGCCCAAAATGTAGCCAAAATGCAGCCCACATCCGGGAGAATCTCAAGAGCAGGGGTTGGAGCAAGCCAGGCCTCAAACCACGAGAAGCTCCAGCCAAAAATCCAGCCAAAATCCTACCCACATCCGGGAGAATCTCAAGAGCAGGGGGTGGAGCAAGCCAGGCCTCAAACCTCTTAAACCTCCAGCCCAAAAGGCAGCCAAAATCCAGCCCACATGCGGGAGAATCTCAAGAGCAGGGGGTGGAGCAAGCCAGGCCTGAAACCTCGAAAACCTCCAGCCCAAAAGGTAGCCAAAATGCAGCCCACCTCCGGGAGAATCTCAAGAGCAGGGGGTGGAGCAAGCCAGGCCTCAAACCACGAGAAGCTCCAGCCCAAAATGCAGCCAAAATGCAGCCCACATCCGGGAGAATCTCAAGAGCAGGGGGTGGAGCAAGGCAGGCCTCAAACCACGAGAAGTTCCAGCCCAAGAATCAGCCAAAATGCAGCCCACATCCGATAGAATCTCAAGAGCAGGGGGTGGAGCAAGCCAGGCCTCAAAACACGAGAAGTTCCACCCCAAAAGGGCAGCCTAAATGCAGCCCACGTCAGGGAGAATCTCAAGAGCAGGGGTTGGAGCAAGGCAGGCCTCAAACCACGAGAAGCTCCAGCCCAAAATTCAGCCAAAATGCAGCCCACATCTGGGAGAATATCAAGAGCAGGGGGTGGAGCAAGCCAGGCCTCAAACCACGAGAAGCTCCAGCCCAAGATTCAGACAAAATGCAGGCCACATCTGGGAGAATCTCAAGAGCAGGGGTTGGAGCAAGCCAGGCCTCAAACCACGAGAAGCTCCAGCCCAAAAGGCAGCCAAAATGCAGCCCACATCTGGGAGAATCTCAAGAGCAGGGGATGGAGCAAGCCAGGCCTCAAACCACGAGAAGCTCCAGCCAAAAATCCAGCCAAAATCCTACCCACATCCGGGAGAATCTCAAGAGCAGGGGGTGGAGCAAGCCAGGCCTCAAACCACGAGAAGCTCCAGCCCAAATTGCAGCCAAAATGCAGCCCACATCCGGGAGAACCTCAAGAGCAGGGGGTGGAGCAAGGCAGGCCTCAAACCACGAGAAGCTCCAGCCCAAAAGGCAGCCAAAATGCAGCCCACATCCGGGAGAATCTCAAGAGCAGGGGGTGGAGCAAGCCAGGCCTCAAACCACGAGAAGCTCCAGCCCAAAAGGCAGCCAAAATGCAGCCCACATCCGGGAGAATATCTAGAGCAGGGGGTGGAGCAAGCCAGGCCTCAAACCTCGAAAACCTCCAGTCCAAAAGGCAGCCAAAATGCAGCCCACATCCGGGAGAATCTCAAGAGCAGGGGGTGGAGCAATCCAGGCCTCAAACCACGAGAAGCTCCAGCCCAAATATTAGCCAAAATCCAGCCCACATCCGGGAGAATCTCAAGAGCAGGGGGTGGAGCAAGCCAGGCCTCAAACCACGAGAAGCTCCAGCCCAAAAGGCAGCCAAAATGCAGCCCACATCCGGGAGAATATCTAGAGCAGGGGGTGGAGCAAGCCAGGCCTCAAACCTCGAAAACCTCCAGTCCAAAAGGCAGCCAAAATGCAGGCCAAATCCGGGAGAATCTCAAGAGCAGGGGGTGGAGCAAGCCAGGCCTCAAACCACGAGAAGCTCCAGCCCAAGAATCAGCCAAAATGCAGCCCACATCCGGGAGAATCTCAAGAGCAGGGGGTGGAGCAAGCCAGGCCTCAAACCACGAGAAGCTCCAGCCCAAAAGGCAGCCATAAT
Source organism: Rhynochetos jubatus (assembly GCA_027574665.1). Classification (NCBI taxonomy): domain Eukaryota; kingdom Metazoa; phylum Chordata; class Aves; order Eurypygiformes; family Rhynochetidae; genus Rhynochetos; species Rhynochetos jubatus. The sequence goes on along the minus strand of JAQBHY010000080.1, from coordinate 1,404,685 downwards.
CCAGCCCACCTCTGGGAGAATTTCAAGAGCAGGGGGTGGAGCAAGCCAGGCCTCAAACCATGAGAAGCTCCAGCCCAAAAGGCAGCCAAAATGCAGCCCACATCCGGGAGAATCTCAAGAGCAGCGGGTGGAGCAAGCCAGGCCTCAAAACATGAGAAGCTCCAGCCCAAAAGGCAGCCAAAATCCTACCCACATCCAGGAGAATATAAAGAGCAGTGGTTGGAGCAATCCAGGCCTTAAACCATGAGAAGTTAACCCCAAAAAGGCAGCCAAAATTCAGCCCACCTCCGGGAGAATCTCAAGAGCAGGGGGTGGAGCAAGCCAGGCCTGAAACCTCGAAAACCTCCAGCCCAAAAGGCAGCCAAAATCCAGCCCACATGCGGGAGAATCTCAAGAGCAGGGGGTGGAGCAAGCCAGGCCTCAAACCTCGAAAAACTCCAGCCCAAAAGGCAGCAAAAATCCAGCCCACATCTGGGAGAATCTCAAGAGCAGGGGGTGGAGCAAGCCAGGCCTCAAACCACGAGAAGCTCCAGCCCAAGAATCAGCCAAAATGCGGCACACATCTGGGAGAATCTCAAGAGCAGGGGGTGGAGAAAGCCAGGCCTCAAACCACGAGAAGCTCCAGCCCAAAAAGGCAGCCAAAATGCAGCCCACAACTGGGAGAATCTCAAGAGCAGGGGTTGGAGCAAGCCAGGCCTCAAACCACGAGAAGCTCCAGCCCAAAAGGCAGCCAAAATGCAGCCCACATCCGGGAGAATCTCAAGAGCAGGGGGTGGAGCAAGCCAGGCCTCAAACCACGAGAAGCTCCAGCCAAAAATCCAGCCAAAATCCTACCCACATCCGGGAGAATCTCAAGAGCAGGGGGTGGAGCAAGCCAGGCCTCAAACCTCTTAAACCTCCAGCCCAAAAGGCAGCCAAAATCCAGCCCACATGCGGGAGAATCTCAAGAGCAGGGGATGGAGCAAGCCAGGCCTGAAACCTCGAAAACCTCCAGCCCAAAAGGTAGCCAAAATGCAGCCCACCTCCGGGAGAATCTCAAGAGCAGGGGGTGGAGCAAGGCAGGCCTCAAACCACGAGAAGTTCCAGCCCAAGAATCAGCCAAAATGCAGCCCACATCCGATAGAATCTCAAGAGCAGGGGGTGGAGCAAGCCAGGCCTCAAACCTCGAGAAGCTCCAGCCCTAAAGGCAGCCAAAATCCAGCCCACATCCGGGAGAATATCAAGAGCAGGGGGTGGAGCAAGCCAGGCCTCAAAGCACGAGAAGCTCCAGCCCAAAATGCAGCCAAAATGCAGCCCACATCCGGGAGAATCTCAAGAGCAGGGGGTGGAGCAAGCCAGGCCTCAAACCACGAGAAGTTCCAGCCCAAGAATCAGACAAAATGCAGCCCACATCCGATAGAATCTCAAGAGCAGGGGGTGGAGCAAGCCAGGCCTCAAAACACGAGAAGTTCCAGCCCAAAAGGGCAGCCTAAATGCAGCCCACGTCAGGGAGAATCTCAAGAGCAGGGGATGGAGCAAGGCAGGCCTCAAACCACGAGAAGCTCCAGCCCAAAATTCAGCCAAAATGCAGCCCACATCTGGGAGAATATCAAGAGCAGGGGGTGGAGCAAGCCAGGCCTCAAACCACGAGAAGCTCCAGCCCAAGATTCAGACAAAATGCAGGCCACATCTGGGAGAATCTCAAGAGCAGGGGTTGGAGCAAGCCAGGCCTCAAACCACGAGAAGCTCCAGCCCAAAAGGCAGCCAAAATGCAGCCCACATCTGGGAGAATCTCAAGAGCAGGGGATGGAGCAAGCCAGGCCTCAAACCACGAGAAGCTCCAGCCAAAAATCCAGCCAAAATCCTACCCACATCCGGGAGAATCTCAAGAGCAGGGGGTGGAGCAAGCCAGGCCTCAAACCACGAGAAGCTCCAGCCCAAATTGCAGCCAAAATGCAGCCCACATCCGGGAGAATCTCAAGAGCAGGGGGTGGAGCAAGCCAGGCCTCAAACCACGAGAAGCTCCAGCCCAAATATTAGCCAAAATCCAGCCCACATCCGGGAGAATCTCAAGAGCAGGGGGTGGAGCAAGCCAGGCCTCAAACCACGAGAAGCTCCAGCCCAAAAGGCAGCCAAAATGCAGCCCACATCCGGGAGAATATCTAGAGCAGGGGGTGGAGCAAGCCAGGCCTCAAACCTCGAAAACCTCCAGTCCAAAAGGCAGCCAAAATGCAGCCCACATCCGGGAGAATCTCAAGAGCAGGGGGTGGAGCAATCCAGGCCTCAAACCACGAGAAGCTCCAGCCCAAATATTAGCCAAAATCCAGCCCACATCCGGGAGAATCTCAAGAGCAGGGGGTGGAGCAAGCCAGGCCTCAAACCACGAGAAGCTCCAGCCCTAAAGGCAGCCAAAATCCAGCCCACATGCGGGAGAATATCTAGAGCAGGGGGTGGAGCAAGCCAGGCCTCAAACCTCGAAAACCTCCAGTCCAAAAGGCAGCCAAAATGCAGGCCAAATCCGGGAGAATCTCAAGAGCAGGGGGTGGAGCAAGCCAGGCCTCAAACCACGAGAAGCTCCAGCCCAAGAATCAGCCAAAATGCAGCCCACATCCGGGAGAATCTCAAGAGCAGGGGGTGGAGCAAGCCAGGCCTCAAACCACGAGAAGCTCCAGCCCAAAAGGCAGCCATAATCCAGCCCACCTCTGGGAGAATTTCAAGAGCAGGGGGTGGAGCAAGCCAGGCCTCAAACCATGAGAAGCTCCAGCCCAAAAGGCAGCCAAAATGCAGCCCACATCCGGGAGAATCTCAAGAGCAGCGGGTGGAGCAAGCCAGGCCTCAAAACATGAGAAGCTCCAGCCCAAAAGGCAGCCAAAATCCTACCCACATCCAGGAGAATATAAAGAGCAGTGGTTGGAGCAATCCAGGCCTTAAACCATGAGAAGTTAACCCCAAAAAGGCAGCCAAAATTCAGCCCACCTCCGGGAGAATCTCAAGAGCAGGGGGTGGAGCAAGCCAGGCCTCAAACCATGAGAAGCTCCAGCCCAAAAGGCAGTCATAATCCAGCCCACATCTCGGAGAATTTCAAGAGCAGGGGGTGGAGCAAGCCAGGCCTCAAATCACGAGAAGCTCCAGCCTTAAAGGCAGCCAAAATGCAGCCCACATCCGGGAGAATCTCAAGAGCAGGGGGTGGAGCAAGCCAGGCCTCAAACCACGAGAAGCTCCAGCCCAAATTGCAGCCAAAATGCAGCCCACATCCGGGAGAATCTCAAGAGCAGGGGGTGGAGCAAGCCAGGCCTCAAACCACGAGAAGCTCCAGCCCAAATATTAGCCAAAATCCAGGCCACATCCGGGAGAATCTCAAGAGCAGGGGGTGGAGCAAGCCAGGCCTCAAACCACGAGAAGCTCCAGCCCAAAAGGCAGCCAAAATGCAGCCCACTTCCGGGAGAATATCTAGAGCAGGGGGTGGAGCAAGCCAGGCCTCAAACCTCGAAAACCTCCAGTCCAAAATGTAGCCAAAATGCAGGCCACATCCGGGAGAATCTCAAGAGCAGGGGTTGGAGCAAGCCAGGCCTCAAACCACGAGAAGCTCCAGCCCAAGAATCAGCCAAAATGCAGGCCACCTCCGGGAGAATCTCAAGAGCAGGGGGTGGAGCAAGCCAGGCCTCAAATCACGAGAAGCTCCAGCCCAAAAGGCAGCCATAATCCAGCCCACCTCTGGGAGAATTTCAAGAGCAGGGGGTGGAGCAAGCCAGGCCTCAAACCACGAGAAGCTCCAGCCCAAAAGGCAGCCAAAATGCAGCCCACCTCCGGGAGAATCTCAAGAGCAGGGGGTGGAGCACGTCAGGCCTCAAACCACGAGAAGCTCCAGCCCAAAAGGCAGCCAAAATGCAGCCCACATGTGGGAGAATCTCAAGAGCAGGGGGTGGAGCAATCCAGGCCTCAAGCCACGAGAAGCTCCAGCCCAAATATTAGCCAAAATCCAGCCCACATCCGGGAGAATCTCAAGAGCAGGGGGTGGAGCAAGCCAGGCCTCAAACCACGAGAAGCTCCAGCCCAAATTGCAGCCAAAATGCAGCCCACATCCGGGAGAATCTCAAGAGCAGGGGGTGGAGCAAGCCAGGCCTCAAACCACGAGAAGCTCCAGCCCAAAAGGCAGCCAAAATGCAGCCCACATCCGGGAGAATCTCAAGAGCAGTGGTTGGAGCAATCCAGGCCTCAAGCCACGAGAAGCTCCAGCCCAAATATTAGCCAAAATGCAGCCCACATGCAGGAGAAACTCAAGAGCAGGGGGTGGAGCAAGCCAGGCCTCAAACCACGAGAAGCTCCAGCCCAAAAGGCAGCCATAATCCAGCCCACCTCTCGGAGAATTTCAAGAGCAGGGGGTGGAGCAAGCCAGGCCTCAAACCACGAGAAGCTCCAGCCCAAAAGGCAGCCAAAATGCAGCCCACATCCGGGAGAATATCAAGAGCAGTGGTTGGAGCAATCCAGGCCTTAAAGCATGAGAAGTTCCACCCCAAAAAGGCAGCCAAAATGCAGCGCACATCCGGGAGAATCTCAAGAGGAGGGGGTGGAGCAAGCCAGGCCTCAAACCACGAGAAGCTCCAGACCAAGAATCAGACAAAATGCAGCCCACATCCGGGAGAATCTCAAGAGCAGGGGCAGGAGCAAGCCAGGCCTCAAACCACGAGAAGCTCCAGCCCAAAAGGCAGCCAAAATGCAGCCCACATCTGGGAGAATCTCAAGAGCAGGGGTTGGAGCAGCCAGGCCTCAAACCACGAGAAGCTCCAGCCCAAAAGGCAGCCAAAATGCAGCCCACATCTGGGAGAATCTCAAGAGCAGGGGTTGGAGCAAGCCAGGCCTCAAACCACGAGAAGCTCCAGCCCAAATATTAGCCAAAATCCAGGCCACATCCGGGAGAATGTCAAGAGCAGGGGGTGGAGCAAGCCAGGCCTCAAACCACGAGAAGCTCCAGCCAAAAAGGCAGCCAAAATGCAGCCCACATCCGGGAGAATCTCAAGAGCAGGGGGTGGAGCAAGCCAGGCCTTAAAAAACCACGAGCAGTTTCACCCCAAAATGGCAGCCTAAATGCAGCCCACCTCCGGGAGAATCTCAAGAGCAGGGGGTGGAGCAAGCCAGGCCTCAAACCACGAGAAGTTCCAGCCCAAGAATCAGCCAAAATGCAGCCCACATCCGGGAGAATCTCAAGAGCAGGGGGTGGAGCAAGCCAGGCCTCAAACCACGAGAAGCTCCAACCCAACAGACAGCCATAATCCAGCCCACCTCTGGGAGAATTTCAAGAGCAGGGGGTGGAGCAAGCCAGGCCTCAAACCACGAGAAGCTCCAGCCCAAGAATCAGACAAAATGCAGGCCACATCCGGGAGAATCTCAAGAGCAGGGGGTGGAGAAAGCCAGGCCTCAAACCACGAGAAGCTCCAGCCCAAAAGGCAGCCATAATCCAGCCCTCCTCTCGGAGAATTTCAAGAGCAGGGGGTGGAGCAAGCCAGGCCTCAAACCACGAGAAGCTCCAGCCCAAAAGGCAGCCAAAATGCAGCCCACATCCGGGAGAATCTCAAGAGCAGGGGGTGGAGAAAGCCAGGCCTCAAACCACGAGAAGCTCCAGCCCAAGAATCAGACAAAATGCAGGCCACATCCGGGAGAATCTCAAGAGCAGGGGCAGGAGCAAGCCAGGCCTGAAACCTCGAAAACCTCCAGCCAAAAAAGGCATCCAAAATGCAGCCCACCTGGAGGAGAATCTCAAGAGCAGGGGGTGGAGCAAGCCAGGCCTCAAACCACGAGAAGCTCCAGCCCAAATTGCAGCCAAAATGCAGCCCACATCCGGGAGAATATCAAGAGCAGGGGGTGGAGCAAGCCAGGCCTCAAACCACGAGAAGCTCCAGCCCAAATATTAGCCAAAATCCAGGCCACATCCGGGAGAATGTCAAGAGCAGGGGGTGGAGCAAGCCAGGCCTCAAACAACGAGAAGCTCCAGCCCAAAAGGCAGCCAAAATGCAGCCCATATCCGGGAGAATATCTAGAGCGGTGGGTGGAGCAAGCCAGGCCTCAAACCACGAGAAGCTCCAGCCCAACAGACAGCCATAATCCAGCCCACCTCTGCGAGAATTTCAAGAGCAGGGAGTGGAGCAAGCCAGGCCTCAAACCACGAGAAGCTCCAGCCCAAAAGGCAGCCAAAATGCAGCCCACATCCGGGAGAATCTCAAGAGCAGGGGGTGGAGCAAGACAGGCCTCAAACCACGAGAAGCTCCAGCCCAAAATGCAGCCAAATTGCAGCCCACATCTGGGAGAATATCAAGGGCAGGGGCAGGAGCAAGCCAGGCCTCAAACCACGAGAAGTTCCAACCCAAAATGGCAGCCAAAATGCAGGCCACATCCGGGAGAATATCAAGAGCAGGGGGTGGAGCAAGCCAGGCCTCAAACCTCGAGAAGCTCCAGCCCAAAAGGCAGCCACAATGCAGCCCACCTCCCTGAGAATCTCAAGAGCAGGGGGTGGAGCAAGCCAGGCCTCAAACCACGAGAAGCTCCAGCCCAAAAGGCAGCCAAAATGCAGCCCACATCCGGGAGAATCTCAAGAGCAGTGGTTGGAGCAATCCAGGCCTTAAAGCATGAGAAGTTCCACCCCAAAATGTAGCCAAAATGCAGCCCACATCCGGGAGAATCTCAAGAGCAGGGGCAGGAGCAAGCCAGGCCTCAAACCACGAGAAGCTCCAGCCCAAGAATCAGACAAAATGCAGCCCACATCCGGGAGAATCTCAAGAGCAGGGGTTGGAGCAAGCCAGGCCTCAAACCACGAGAAGCTCCAGCCCAAAAGGCAGCCAAAATGCAGCCCACATCTGGGAGAATCTCAAGAGCAGGGGGTGGAGCAAGCCAGGCCTCAAACCACGAGAAGCTCCAGCCAAAAATCCAGCCAAAAGCCTACCCACAACCGGGAGAATCTCAAGAGCAGGGGGTGGAGCAAGCCAGGCCTGAAAACTCGAAAACCTCCAGCCCAAAAGGCAGCCAAAATGCAGCCCACCTGGAGGAGAATCTCAAGAGCAGGGGGTGGAGCAAACCAGGCCTCAAACCACGAGAACCTCCAGCCCAAATTGCAGCCAAAATGCAGCCCACATCCGGGAGAATATCAAGAGCAGGGGGTGGAGCAAGCCAGGCCGCAAACCACAAGAAATTCTAGCCCAAATATTAGCCAAAATCCAGCCCACATCCGGGAGAATCTCAAGAGCAGGGGGTGGAGCAAGCCAGGCCTCAAACCACAAGAAGCTCCAGTCCAAAAGGCAGCCAAAATGCAGCCCACATCCGGGAGAATTTCAAGAGCAGGGGGTGGAGCAAGCCAGGCCTCAAACCACGAGAAGCTCCAGCCCGAGAAACAGACAAAATGCAGGCCACATCCGGGAGAATCTCAAGAGCAGGTGGTGGAGCAAGCCAGGCCTCAAACCACGAGAAGCTCCAGCCCAAAAGGCAACCAAAATGCAGCCCACCTCCAGGAGACTCTCAAGAGCAGGGGGTGGAGCAAGCCAGGCCTCAAACCATGAGAAGTTCCACCCCAAAATGGCAGCCAAAATGCAGGCCACATCCGGGAGAATATCAAGAGCAGGGGGTGGAGCAAGCCAGGCCTCAAACCTCGAGAAGCTCCTGCCCAAAAGGCAGCCAAAATGCAGCCCACCTCCCTGAGAATCTCAAGAGAGGGGGTGGAGCAAGCCAGGCCTCAAACCACGAGAAGCTCCAGCCCAAAAGGCAGCCAAAATGCAGGCCACATCCGGGAGAATCTCAAGAGCAGGGGCAGGAGCAAGCCAGGCCTCAAACCACGAGAAGCTCCAGCCCAAAAGGCAGCCAAAATGCAGCCCACATCTGGGAGAATCTCAAGAGCAGGGGGTGGAGCAAGCCAGGCCTCAAACCTTGAGAAGCTCCAGCCCAAAAGGGCAGCCTAAATGCAGCCCACCTCCGGGAGAATCTCAAGAGCAGGGGTTGGAGCAAGCCAGGCCTCAAACCACGAGAAGTTCCAGCCCAAGAATCAGCCAAAATGCAGCCCACCTTTGGGAGAATCTCAAGAGCAGGGGGTGGAGCAAGCCAGGCCTCAAACGACGAGAAGCTCCAGCCCAAAAGGCAGCCATAATCCAGCCCACCTCTGGGACAATTTCAAGAGCAGGGGGTGGAGCAAGCCAGGCCTCAAACCACGAGAAGCTCCAGCCCGAGAATCAGACAAATGCAGGCCACATCCGGGAGAATCTCAAGAGCAGGGGGTGGAGCAAGCCAGGCCTCAAACCACGAGAAGCTCCAGCCCAAAAGGCAGCCAAAATGCAGCCCACATCCGGGAGAATCCCAAGAGCAGTGGTTGGAGCAAGCCAGGCCTCAAACCACGAGAAGCTCCAGCCCAAGAATCAGACAAAATGCAGGCCACATCCGGGAGAATCTCAAGAGCAGGGGCAGGAGCAAGCCAGGCCTCAAACCACGAGAAGCTCCAGCCCAAAAGGCAGCCAAAATGCAGCCCACATCTGGGAGAATCTCAAGAGCAGGGGTTGGAGCAAGCCAGGCCTCAAACCACGAGAAGCTCCAGCCCAAAAGGCAGCCAAAATGCAGCCCACATCCGGGAGAATCTCAAGAGCAGGGGGTGGAGCAAACCAGGCCTCAAACCACGAGAACCTCCAGCCCAAATTGCAGCCAAAATGCAGCCCACATCCGGGAGAATATCAAGAGCAGGGGGTGGAGCAAGCCAGGCCGCAAACCACAAGAAATTCTAGCCCAAATATTAGCCAAAATCCAGCCCACATCCGGGAGAATCTCAAGAGCAGGGGGTGGAGCAAGCCAGGCCTCAAACCACAAGAAGCTCCAGTCCAAAAGGCAGCCAAAATGCAGCCCACATCCGGGAGAATATCTAGAGCAGGGGGTGGAGCAAGCCAGGCCTCAAACCTCGAAAACCTCCAGTCCAAAAGGCAGCCAAAATGCAGCCCAAATCCGGGAGAATATCCAGAGCAGGGGGTGGAGCAAGCCAGGCCTCAAACCACGAGAAGTTCCATCCCAAAAGGGCAGCCAAAATGCAGCCCACATCCGGGAGAATATCAAGAGCAGGGGTTGGAGCAAGCCAGGCCTCAAACCACGAGAAGTTCCAGCCCAAGAATCAGCCAAAATGCAGCCCATATGTGGGAGAATCTCAAGAGCAGGGGGTGGAGCAAGCCAGGCCTCAAATCACGAGAAGGTCCAGCCCAAAAGGCAGCCATAATCCAGCCCACCTCTGGGAGAATTTCAAGAGCAGGGGGTGGAGCAAGCCAGGCCTCAAACCACGAGAAGCTCCAGCCCGAGAAACAGACAAAATGCAGGCCACATCCGGGAGAATCTCAAGAGCAGGTGGTGGAGCAAGCCAGGCCTCAAACCACAAGAAGCTCCAGCCCAAAAGGCAACCAAAATGCAGCCCACCTCCAGGAGACTCTCAAGAGCAGGGGGTGGAGCAAGCCAGGCCTCAAACCATGAGAAGTTCCACCCCAAAATGGCAGCCAAAATGCAGGCCACATCCGGGAGAATATCAAGAGCAGGGGGTGGAGCAAGCCAGGCCTCAAACCACGAGAAGCTCCAGCCCAAGAATCAGCCCAAATGCAGCCCACCTCCGGGAGAATCTCAAGAGAGGGGGTGGAGCAAGCCAGGCCTCAAACCACGAGAAGCTCCAGCCCAAAAGGCAGCCAAAATGCAGTCCACATCCGGGAGAATCTCAAGAGCAGGTCGTGGAGCAAGCCAGGCCTCAAACCACGAGAAGCTCCAGCCCAAAATGCAGCCAAAATGCAGCCCACATCTGGGAGAATCTCAAGAGCAGGGGTTGGAGCAAGCCAGGCCTCAAACCTTGAGAAGCTCCAGCCCAAAAGAGCAGCCTAAATGCAGCCCACCTCCCGGGGAATCTCAAGAGCAGGGGTTGGAGCAAGCCAGGCCTCAAACCACGAGAAGTTCCAGCCCAAGAATCAGCCAAAATGCAGCCCACCTCCGGGAGAATCTCAAGAGCAGGGGGTGGAGGAAGCCAGGCCTCAAACGACGAGAAGCTCCAGCCCAAAAGGCAGCCACAATCCAGCCCACCTCTGGGAGAATTTCAAGAGCAGGGGGTGGAGCAAGCCAGGCCTCAAACCACGAGAAGCTCCAGCCCAAATGGCAGCCAAAATGCAGACCACATGCTGGAGAATCTCAAGTGCAGGGGTTGGAGTAAGCCAGGCCTCAAACCACGAGAAGTTCCAGGCAAAAATGCAGCCAAAATCCTACCCACATCCGGGAGAATCTCAAGAGCAGGGGGTGGAGCAAGCCAGGCCTCAAACCTCGAAAACCTCCAGCCCAAAAGGCAGCCAAAATCCAGCCCACATGCGGGAGAATCTCAAGAGCAGGGGGTGGAGCAAGCCAGGCCTCAAACCACGAGAAGCTCCAGCCCAAAATGCAGCCAAAATGCAGCGCACATCCGGGAGAATCTCAAGAGCAGGGGGTGGAGCAAGCCAGGCCTCAAACCATGAGAAGCTCCAGCCCTAAAAGCAGCCAAAATGCAGCCCACCTCCGGGAGAATCTCAAGAGCAGGGGGTGGAGCAAACCAGGCCTCAAACCACGAGAACCTCCAGCCCAAATTGCAGCCAAAATGCAGCCCACATCCGGGAGAATATCAAGAGCAGGGGGTGGAGCAAGCCAGGCCGCAAACCACAAGAAATTCTAGCCCAAATATTAGCCAAAATCCAGCCCACATCCGGGAGAATCTCAAGAGCAGGGGGTGGAGCAAGCCAGGCCTCAAACCACAAGAAGCTCCAGTCCAAAAGGCAGCCAAAATGCAGCCCACATCCGGGAGAATATCTAGAGCAGGGGGTGGAGCAAGCCAGGCCTCAAACCTCGAAAACCTCCAGTCCAAAAGGCAGCCAAAATGCAGCCCAAATCCGGGAGAATATCCAGAGCAGGGGGTGGAGCAAGCCAGGCCTCAAACCACGAGAAGTTCCATCCCAAAAGGGCAGCCAAAATGCAGCCCACATCCCAGAGAATATCAAGAGCAGGGGTTGGAGCAAGCCAGGCCTCAAACCACGAGAAGTTCCAGCCCAAGAATCAGCCAAAATGCAGCCCATATGTGGGAGAATCTCAAGAGCAGGGGGTGGAGCAAGCCAGGCCTCAAATCACGAGAAGGTCCAGCCCAAAAGGCAGCCATAATCCAGCCCACCTCTGGGAGAATTTCAAGAGCAGGGGGTGGAGCAAGCCAGGCCTCAAACCACGAGAAGCTCCAGCCCGAGAAACAGACAAAATGCAGGCCACATCCGGGAGAATCTCAAGAGCAGGTGGTGGAGCAAGCCAGGCCTCAAACCACGAGAAGCTCCAGCCCAAAAGGCAACCAAAATGCAGCCCACCTCCAGGAGACTCTCAAGAGCAGGGGGTGGAGCAAGCCAGGCCTCAAACCATGAGAAGTTCCACCCCAAAATGGCAGCCAAAATGCAGGCCACATCCGGGAGAATATCAAGAGCAGGGGGTGGAGCAAGCCAGGCCTCAAACCTCGAGAAGCTCCTGCCCAAAAGGCAGCCAAAATGCAGCCCACCTCCCTGAGAATCTCAAGAGAGGGGGTGGAGCAAGCCAGGCCTCAAACCACGAGAAGCTCCAGCCCAAAAGGCAGCCAAAATGCAGCCCACATCCGGGAGAATCTCAAGAGCAGGGGCAGGAGCAAGCCAGGCCTCAAACCACGAGAAGCTCCAGCCCAAAAGGCAGCCAAAATGCAGCCCACATCTGGGAGAATCTCAAGAGCAGGGGTTGGAGCAAGCCAGGCCTCAAACCTTGAGAAGCTCCAGCCCAAAAGGGCAGCCTAAATGCAGCCCACCTCCGGGGGAATCTCAAGAGCAGGGGTTGGAGCAAGCCAGGCCTCAAACCACGAGAAGTTCCAGCCCAAGAATCAGCCAAAATGCAGCCCACCTCCGGGAGAATCTCAAGAGCAGGGGGTGGAGGAAGCCAGGCCTCAAACGACGAGAAGCTCCAGCCCAAAAGGCAGCCACAATCCAGCCCACCTCTGGGAGAATTTCAAGAGCAGGGGGTGGAGCAAGCCAGGCCTCAAACCACGAGAAGCTCCAGCCCAAATGGCAGCCAAAATGCAGACCACATGCTGGAGAATCTCAAGTGCAGGGGTTGGACTAAGCCAGGCCTCAAACCACGAGAAGCTCCAGGCAAAAATGCAGCCAAAATCCTAACCACATCCGGGAGAATCTCAAGAGCAGGGGGTGGAGCAAGCCAGGCCTCAAACCTCGAAAACCTCCAGGCCAAAAGGCAGCCAAAATCCAGCCCACATGCGGGAGAATCTCAAGAGCAGGGGGTGGAGCAAGCCAGGCCTCAAACCACGAGAAGCTCCAGCCCAAAAGGCAGCCAAAATGCAGCCCACATCCGGGAGAATCTCAAGAGCAGGGGGTGGAGCAAGCCAGGCCTCAAACCACGAGAAGCTCCAGCCCAAAATGCAGCCAAAATGCAGCCCACATCCGGGAGAATCTCAAGAGCAGGGGCTGGAGCATGGCAGGCCTCAAACCACGAGAAGCTCCAGCCCAAAATGCAGCCAAAATCAGCCCACATCCGGGAGAATCTCAAGAGTAGGGGGTGGAGCAAGACAGGCCTCAAACCTGGAGAAGCTCCAGCCCAAGAATCAGCCAAAATGCAGCCCACATCCTGGAGAATCTCAAGAGCAGGGGGTGGAGCAAGCCAGGCCTCAAACCACGAGAAGCTCCAGCCCAAAAGCAGCCAAAATCCAGCCCACATCCGGGAGAATCTCAAGAGCAGGGGGTGGAGCAAGCCAGGCCTCAAACCACGAGAAGCTCCAGCCCAAAAGGCAGCCAAAATGCAGCCCACATCCGGGAGAATCTCAAGAGCAGGGGGTGGAGCAAGCCAGGCCTCAAACCACGAGAAGCTCCAGCCCAAAATGCAGCCAAAATGCAGCCCACATGCGGGAGAATCTCAAGAGCAGGGGGTGGAGCAAGCCAGGCCTCAAACCACGAGAAGCTCCAGCCCAAATGGCAGCCAAAATGCAGACCACCTCCTGGAGAATATCAAGAGCAGGGGGTGGAGCAAGCCAGGCCTCAAACCACGAGAAGCTCCACCCCAAAAGGCAGCCAAAATGCAGCCCACATCTGGGAGAATCTCAAGAGCAGGGGTTGGAGTAAGCCAGGCCTCAAACCACGAGAAGCTCCAGGCAAAAATCCAGCCAAAATCGTACCCACATCCGGGAGAATATCAAGAGCAGGGGGTGGAGCAAGCCAGGCCTCAAACCTCGAAAACCTCCAGCCCAAAAGGCAGCCAAAATCCAGCCCACATGCGGGAGAAACTCAAGAGCAGGGGGTGGGGGAAGCCAGGCCTCAAACCACGAGAAGCTCCAGCCCAAAATGCAGCCAAAATGCAGCCCACATCCGGGAGAATATCAAGAGCAGGGGGTGGAGCAAGCCAGGCCTCAAACCACGAGAAGCTCCAGCCCAAATATTAGCCAAAATCCAGCCCACATCCGGGAGAATCTCAAGAGCAGGGGGTGGAGCAAGCCAGGCCTCAAACCACGAGAAGCTCCAGCCCAAAAGGCAGCCAAAATGCAGCCCACATCTGGGAGAATCTCAAGAGCAGGGGCTGGAGCAAGCCAGGCCTCAAACCTCGACAAGCTCCATCCCAAAAGGCAGCCAAAATGCAGCCCACATCCGGGAGAATCTCAAGAGCAGGGGGTGGAGCAAGCCAGGCCTCAAACCTCGAAAACCTCCAGTCCAAAAGGCAGCTAAAATGCAGCCCACATCTGTGAGAATCTCAAGACCAGGGGGTGGAGCAAGCCAGGCCTCAAACCTCGAAAACCTCCAGTCCAAAAGGCAGCCAAAATGCAGCCCACATCCGGGAGAATCTCAAGAGCAGGGGGTGAAGCAAGCCAGGCCTCAAACCACGAGAAGCTCCAGCCCAAAATGCAGCCAAAATGCACGCCACATGCGGGAGAATCTCAAGAGCAGGGGGTGGAGCAAGACAGGCCTCAAACCACGAGAATCTCCAGACCAAAAAGAAGAAAAAATGCAGCCCACATCCGGGAGAATCTCAAGAGCAGGGGGTGGAGCAAGCCAGGCCTCAAACCACGAGAAGCTCCAGCCCAAAAGCGAGCCAAAATCCAGCCCACATCCGAGAGAATCTCAAGAGCAGGGGGTGGAGCAAGCCAGGCCTCAAACCACGAGAAGCTCCAGCCCAAAAGGCAGCCAAAATGCAGGCCACATCCAGGAGAATATCAAGAGCAGGGGGTGGAGCAAGCCAGGCCTCAAACCACGAGAAGCTCCAGACCAAAAAGCAGCCAAAATGCAGCCCACATCCGGGAGAATATCAAGAGCAGGGGGTGGAGCAAGCCAGGCCTCAAACCACAAGAAGCTCCAGCCCAAAAGGCAGCCAAAATCCAGCCCATATCCGGGAGAATCTCAAGAGCAGGGGGTGGAGCAAGCCAGGCCTCAAACCACGAGAAGCTCCAGCCCAAGTATCAGCCAAAATGCAGGCCACATCCGGGAGAATCTCAAGAGCAGGGGGTGGAGCAAGACAGGCCTCAAACCACGAGAAGCTCCAGCCCAAAAGGCAGCCAAAATGCAGCCCACATCCGGGAGAATCTCAAGAGTAGGGGGTGGAGCAAGACAGGCCTCAAACCACGAGAAGCTCCAGCCCAAAATGCAGCCAAAATGCAGCCCACATCCGGGAGAATCTCAAGAGCAGGGGCTGGAGCATGGCAGGCCTCAAACCACGAGAAGCTCCAGCCCAAAATGCAGCCAAAATCAGCCCACATCCGGGAGAATCTCAAGAGTAGGGGGTGGAGCAAGACAGGCCTCAAACCTGGAGAAGCTCCAGCCCAAGAATCAGCCAAAATGCAGCCCACATCCGGGAGAATCTCAAGAGCAGGGGGTGGAGCAAGCCAGGCCTCAAACCACGAGAAGCTCCAGCCCAAAAGCAGCCAAAATCCAGCCCACATCCGGGAGAATCTCAAGAGCAGGGGGTGGAGCAAGCCAGGCCTCAAACCACGAGAAGCTCCAGCCCAAAATGCAGCCAAAATGCAGCCCACATGCGGGAGAATCTCAAGAGCAGGGGGTGGAGCAAGCCAGGCCTCAAACCACGAGAAGCTCCAGCCCAAATGGCAGCCAAAATGCAGACCACCTCCTGGAGAATATCAAGAGCAGGGGGTGGAGCAAGCCAGGCCTCAAACCACGAGAAGCTCCACCCCAAAAGGCAGCCAAAATGCAGCCCACATCTGGGAGAATCTCAAGAGCAGGGGATGGAGTAAGCCAGGCCTCAAACCACGAGAAGCTCCAGCCCAAAAGGCAGCCAAAATGCAGCCCACATCCGGGAGAATATCAAGAGCAGGGGGTGGAGCAAGCCAGGCCTCAAACCACGAGAAGCTCCAGCCCAAAAGGCAGCCAAAATGCAGCCCACATCCGGGAGAATCTCAAGAGCAGGGGCTGGAGCAAGCCAGGCCTCAAACCTCGACAAGCTCCATCCCAAAAGGCAGCCAAAATGCAGCCCACATCCGGGAGAATCTCAAGAGCAGGGGGTGGAGCAAGCCAGGCCTCAAACCTCGAAAACCTCCAGTCCAAAAGGCAGCTAAAATGCAGCCCACATCTGTGAGAATCTCAAGACCAGGGGGTGGAGCAAGCCAGGCCTCAAACCTCGAAAACCTCCAGTCCAAAAGGCAGCCAAAATGCAGCCCACATCCGGGAGAATCTCAAGAGCAGGGGGTGAAGCAAGCCAGGCCTCAAACCACGAGAAGCTCCAGCCCAAAATGCAGCCAAAATGCACGCCACATGCGGGAGAATCTCAAGAGCAGGGGGTGGAGCAAGACAGGCCTCAAACCACGAGAATCTCCAGACCAAAAAGAAGAAAAAATGCAGCCCACATCCGGGAGAATCTCAAGAGCAGGGGGTGGAGCAAGCCAGGCCTCAAACCACGAGAAGCTCCAGCCCAAAAGCGAGCCAAAATCCAGCCCACATCCGAGAGAATCTCAAGAGCAGGGGGTGGAGCAAGCCAGGCCTCAAACCACGAGAAGCTCCAGCCCAAAATGCAGCCAAAATGCACGCCACATGCGGGAGAATCTCAAGAGCAGGGGGTGGAGCAAGACAGGCCTCAAACCACGAGAATCTCCAGACCAAAAAGAAGAAAAAATGCAGCCCACATCCGGGAGAATCTCAAGAGCAGGGGGTGGAGCAAGCCAGGCCTCAAACCACGAGAAGCTCCAGCCCAAAAGCGAGCCAAAATCCAGCCCACATCCGAGAGAATCTCAAGAGCAGGGGGTGGAGCAAGCCAGGCCTCAAACCACGAGAAGCTCCAGCCCAAAAGGCAGCCAAAATGCAGGCCACATCCAGGAGAATATCAAGAGCAGGGGGTGGAGCAAGCCAGGCCTCAAACCACGAGAAGCTCCAGACCAAAAAGCAGCCAAAATGCAGCCCACATCCGGGAGAATATCAAGAGCAGGGGGTGGAGCAAGCCAGGCCTCAAACCACAAGAAGCTCCAGCCCAAAAGGCAGCCAAAATCCAGCCCATATCCGGGAGAATCTCAAGAGCAGGGGGTGGAGCAAGACAGGCCTCAAACCACGAGAAGCTCCAGCCCAAGTATCAGCCAAAATGCAGGCCACATCCGGGAGAATCTCAAGAGCAGGGGGTGGAGCAAGACAGGCCTCAAACCACGAGAAGCTCCAGCCCAAAAGGCAGCCAAAATGCAGCCCACATCCGGGAGAATCTCAAGAGTAGGGGGTGGAGCAAGACAGGCCTCAAACCACGAGAAGCTCCAGCCCAAAATGCAGCCAAAATGCAGCCCACATCCGGGAGAATCTCAAGAGCAGGGGCTGGAGCATGGCAGGCCTCAAACCACGAGAAGCTCCAGCCCAAAATGCAGCCAAAATCAGCCCACATCCGGGAGAATCTCAAGAGTAGGGGGTGGAGCAAGACAGGCCTCAAACCTGGAGAAGCTCCAGCCCAAGAATCAGCCAAAATGCAGCCCACATCCGGGAGAATCTCAAGAGCAGGGGGTGGAGCAAGCCAGGCCTCAAACCACGAGAAGCTCCAGCCCAAAAGCAGCCAAAATCCAGCCCACATCCGGGAGAATCTCAAGAGCAGGGGGTGGAGCAAGCCAGGCCTCAAACCACGAGAAGCTCCAGCCCAAAATGCAGCCAAAATGCAGCCCACATGCGGGAGAATCTCAAGAGCAGGGGGTGGAGCAAGCCAGGCCTCAAACCACGAGAAGCTCCAGCCCAAATGGCAGCCAAAATGCAGACCACCTCCTGGAGAATATCAAGAGCAGGGGGTGGAGCAAGCCAGGCCTCAAACCACGAGAAGCTCCACCCCAAAAGGCAGCCAAAATGCAGCCCACATCTGGGAGAATCTCAAGAGCAGGGGATGGAGTAAGCCAGGCCTCAAACCACGAGAAGCTCCAGCCCAAAAGGCAGCCAAAATGCAGCCCACATCCGGGAGAATATCAAGAGCAGGGGGTGGAGCAAGCCAGGCCTCAAACCACGAGAAGCTCCAGCCCAAAAGGCAGCCAAAATGCAGCCCACATCCGGGAGAATCTCAAGAGCAGGGGCTGGAGCAAGCCAGGCCTCAAACCTCGACAAGCTCCATCCCAAAAGGCAGCCAAAATGCAGCCCACATCCGGGAGAATCTCAAGAGCAGGGGGTGGAGCAAGCCAGGCCTCAAACCTCGAAAACCTCCAGTCCAAAAGGCAGCTAAAATGCAGCCCACATCTGTGAGAATCTCAAGACCAGGGGGTGGAGCAAGCCAGGCCTCAAACCTCGAAAACCTCCAGTCCAAAAGGCAGCCAAAATGCAGCCCACATCCGGGAGAATCTCAAGAGCAGGGGGTGAAGCAAGCCAGGCCTCAAACCACGAGAAGCTCCAGCCCAAAATGCAGCCAAAATGCACGCCACATGCGGGAGAATCTCAAGAGCAGGGGGTGGAGCAAGACAGGCCTCAAACCACGAGAATCTCCAGACCAAAAAGAAGAAAAAATGCAGCCCACATCCGGGAGAATCTCAAGAGCAGGGGGTGGAGCAAGCCAGGCCTCAAACCACGAGAAGCTCCAGCCCAAAAGCGAGCCAAAATCCAGCCCACATCCGAGAGAATCTCAAGAGCAGGGGGTGGAGCAAGCCAGGCCTCAAACCACGAGAAGCTCCAGCCCAAAAGGCAGCCAAAATGCAGGCCACATCCAGGAGAATATCAAGAGCAGGGGGTGGAGCAAGTCAGGCCTCAAACCACGAGAAGCTCCAGACCAAAAAGCAGCCAAAATGCAGCCCACATCCGGGAGAATATCAAGAGCAGGGGGTGGAGCAAGCCAGGCCTCAAACCACGAGAAGCTCCAGCCCAAAATGCAGCCAAAATCCAGCCCACATCCAGGAGAATCTCAAGAGCATAGGGTGGAGCAAGCCAGGCCTCAAACCACGAGAAGCTCCAGCCCAAAAAGCAGCCAAAATGCAGCCCACATCCGGGAGAATCTCAAGAGCAGGGGGTGGAGCAAGCCAGGCCTCAAACCACGAGAAGCTCCAGCCCAAAATGCAGCCAAAATGCAGCCCACATCCGGGAGAATATCAAGAGCAGGGGATGGAGCAAGCCAGGCCTCAAACCACGAGAAGCTCCAGCCCAAAAGGCAGCCAAAATGCAGCCCACATCCGGGAGAATATCAAGAGCAGGGGGTGGAGCAATCCAGGCCTCAAACCACGAGAAGCTCCAGCCCAAAAGGCAGCCAAAATCCAGCCCATATCCGGGAGAATCTCAAGAGCAGGGGGTGGAGCAAGCCAGGCCTCAAACCACGAGAAGCTCCAGACCAAAAAGCAGCCAAAATGCAGCCCACATCCGGGAGAATATCAAGAGCAGGGGGTGGAGCAAGCCAGGCCTCAAACCACGAGAAGCTCCAGCCCAATAGGCAGCCAAAATCCAGCCCACATCTGGGAGAATCTCAAGAGCAGGGGGTGGAGCAAGCCAGGCCTCAAACCACGAGAAGCTCCAGCCAAAAATCCAGCCAAAATTCAGCCCACATACGGGAGAATATCAAGAGCAGGGGGTGGAGCAAGCCAGGCCTCAAACCTCGAAAACCTTCAGCCCAAAAGGCAGCCAAAATCCAGCCCACATGTGGGAGAACCTCAAGAGCAGGGGGTGGGGAAAGCCAGGCCTCAAACCACGAGAAGCTCCAGCCCAAAAGGCAGTCAAAATGCAGCCCACATCCGGGAGAATCTCAAGAGCAGGGGGTGGAGCAAGCCAGGCCTCAAACCATGAGAAGCTCCAGCCCAAATATTAGCCAAAATGCAGCCCACATCCGGGAGAATCTCAAGAGCAGGGGGTGGAGCAAGCCAGGCCTCAAACGACGAGAAGCTCCAGCCCAAAAGGCAGCCAAAATCCAGCACACATCCGGGAGAATCTCAAGAGCAGGGGCTGGAGCAAGCCAGGCCTCAAACCTTGAGAAGCTCCAGCCCAAAAGGCAGCCAAAATCCAGCCCACATCCTGGAGAATATCTAGAGCAGGGGGTGGAGAAAGCCAGGCCTCAAACCACGAGAAGCTCCAGCCCAAAAGGCAGTCAATATGCAGCCCACATATGGGAGAATATCAAGAGCAGGGGGTGGAGAAAGCCATGCCTTAAACCACGAGAAGATCCAGCCCAAAAGGCAGCCAAAATGCAGCCCACATCCGGGAGAATCTCAAGAGCAGGGGGTGGAGCAAGCCAGGCCTCAAACCACGAGAAGCTCCAGCCCAAAAGGCAGCCAAAATCCAGCCCACATCCGGGAGAAACTCAAGAGCAGGGGGTGGAGCAAGCCAGGCCTCAAACCACGAGAAGCTCCAGCCCAAAAGGCAGACAAAATGCAGGCCACATCCAGGAGAATATCAAGAGCAGGGGGTGGAGCAAGCCAGGCCTCAAACCACGAGAAGCTCCAGCCCAAAAGGCAGCCAAAATGCAGCCCACATCCGGGAGAATCTCAAGAGCAGGGGGTGGAGCAAGCCAGGCCTCAAACCACGAGAAGCTCCAGCCCAAAAGGCAGCCAAAATGCAGCCCACATCCGGGAGAATCTCAAGAACAGGGGGTGGAGCAAGCCAGGCCTCAAACCACGAGAAGCTCCAGCCCAAGTATCAGCCAAAATGCAGCGCACATCCGGGAGAATCTCAAGAGCAGGGGGTGGAGCAAGCCAGGCCTCAAACCACGAGAAGCTCCAGCCCAAAAGGCAGCCAAAATCCAGCCCATATCCGGGAGAATCTCAAGAGCAGGGGGTGGAGCAAGCCAGGCCTCAAACCACGAGAAGCTCCAGACCAAAAAGCAGCCAAAATGCAGCCCACATCCGGGAGAATCTCAAGAGCAGGGGGTGGAGCAAGCCAGGCCTCAAACCACGAGAAGCTCCAGCCCAAAAGGCAGCCAAAATCCAGCCCACATCTGGGAGAATCTCAAGAGCAGGGGCTGGAGCAAGCCAGGCCTCAAACCTTGAGAAGCTCCAGCCCAAAAGGCAGCCAAAATGCAGCCCACATCCTGGAGAATATCTAGAGCAGGGGGTGGAGCAAGCCAGGCCTCAAACCACGAGAAGCTCCAGACCAAAAAGCAGCCAAAATGCAGCCCACATCCGGGAGAATATCAAGAGCAGGGGGTGGAGCAAGCCAGGCCTCAAACCACGAGAAGCTCCAGCCCAAAAGGCAGCCAAAATGCAGCCCACATCCGGGAGAATCTCAAGAGCAGGGGGTGGAGCAAGCCAGGCCTCAAACCACGAGAAGCTCCAGCCCAAATGGCAGCCAAAATGCAGCCCAGCTCCGGGAGAATCTCAAGAGCAGGGGGTGGAGCAAGCCAGGCCTCAAACCACGAGAAGCTCCAGCCCAAAAGGCAGCCAAAATCCAGTCCACATCTGGGAGAATCTCAAGAGCAGTGGTTGGAGTAAGCCAGGCCTCAAACCACGAGAAGCTCCAGGCAAAAATCCAGCCAAAATTCAGCCCACATCCGGGAGAATCTCAAGAGCAGGGGGTGGAGCAAGCCAGGCCTCAAACCACGAGAAGCTCCAGCCCAAAAGGCAGCCAAAATGCAGGCCACATCCAGGAGAATATCAAGAGCAGGGGGTGGAGCAAGCCAGGCCTCAAACCACGAGAAGCTCCAGCCCAAAAGGCAGCCAAAATGCAGCCTACATCCGGGAGAATCTCAAGAGCAGGGGGTGGAGCAAGCCAGGCCTCAAACCACGAGAAGCTCCAGCCCAAAAGGCAGCCAAAATGCAGCCCATATCCGGGAGAATCTCAAGAGCAGGGGGTGGAGCAAGCCAGGCCTCAAACCACGAGAAGCTCCAGCCCAAAAGGCAGCCAAAATCCAGCACACATCCGGGAGAATCTCAAGAGCAGGGGCTGGAGCAAGCCAGGCCTCAAACCTTGAGAAGGTCCAGCCCAAAAGGCAGCCAAAATGCAGCCCACATCCTGGAGAATATCTAGAGCAGGGGGTGGAGCAAGCCATGCCTCAAACCTCGAAAACATCCAGTCCAAAAGGCAGCCAAAATGCAGCCCATATCTGAGAGAATCTCAAGAGCAGGGGGTGGAGCAAGCCAGGCCTCAAACCTTGAAAACATCCAGTCCAAAAGGCAGCCAAAATGCAGCCCACATCCGGGAGAATCTCAAGAGCAGGGGGTGGAGCAAGCCAGGCCTCAAACCACGAGAAGCTCCAGCCCAAAATGCAGACAAAATCCAGCCCACATCCCGGAGAATATCAAAACCCGGGAGTGGAGCAAGCCAGGCTTCAAACCACGAAAACCTCCATTCCAAAAGGCAGCCAAAATGCAGCCCACATCCGGGAGAATCTCAAGAGCAGGGGGTGGAGCAAGCCAGGCCTCAAACCACGAGAAGCTCCAGCCCAAAATGTAACCAAAATCCAGCCCACATCCGGGAGAAACTCAAGAGCAGGGGGTGGAGCAAGCCAGGCCTCAACCCACGAGAAGCTCCAGCCCAAAAGGCAGCCAAAATGCAGCCCACATCCGGGTGAATCTCAAGAGCAGGGGGTGGAGCAAGCCAGGCCTCAAACCACGAGAAGCTCCAGCCCAAAATGCAACGAAAATGCAGCCCACATCCGGGAGAATATCAAGAGCAGGGGGTGGAGCAAGCCAGGCCTCAAACCACGAGAAGCTCCAGCCCAAGTATCAGCCAAAATGCAGCGCACATCCGGGAGAATCTCAAGAGCAGGGGGTGGAGCAAGCCAGGCCTCAAACCACGAGAAGCTCCAGCCCAAAAGGCAGCCAAAATGCAGCCCACATCCGGGTGAATCTCAAGAGCAGGGGGTGGAGCAAGCCAGGCCTCAAACCACGAGAAGCTCCAGCCCAAAATGCAACGAAAATGCAGCCCACATCCGGGAGAATATCAAGAGCAGGGGGTGGAGCAAGCCAGGCCTCAAACCACGAGAAGCTCCATCCCAAGTATCAGCCAAAATGCAGCCCACATCCGGGAGAATCTCAAGAGCAGGGGGTGGAGCAAGCCAGGCCTCAAACCACGAGAAGCTCCAGCCCAAAAGGCAGCCAAAATGCAGCCCACATCCGGGAGAATCTCAAGAGCAGTGGGTGGAGCAAGCCAGGCCTCAAACCACGAAAAGCTCCAGCCCAAAAGGCAGCTAAAATCCAGCCCACATACGGGAGAATATCAAGAGCAGAGGGTGGAGCAAGCCAGGCCTCAAACCTCGAGAAGCTCCAGCCCAAAAGGCAGCCAAAATGCAGCCCATATCCGGGAGAATATCAAGAGCAGGGGGTGGAGCAAGCCAGGCCTGAAAGCACGAGAACCTCCAGCCCAAAAGGCAGCCAAACTCCAGCCCACACCTGGGAGAATCTCAGGAGTAGGGGGTGGACCAAGCCAGGCCTCAAACCACGAGAAGCTCCAGCTCCAAAGGCAGCCAAAATCCAGCCCACGTCCGGGAGAACCTCAAGAGCAGGGGGTGGAGCAAGCCAGGCCTCAAACCACGAGAAGCTCCAGCCCAAAAGGCAGCCAAAATGCAGCCCAAATCCGGGAGAATCTCAAGACCAGGGGATGGAGCAAGGCAGGCCTCAAACCACGAGAAGCTCCAGCCCAAAAGGCAGCCAAAATGCAGCCCACATCCGGGAGAATCTCAAGAGCAGGGGATGGAGCAAGCCAGGCCTCAAACCACGAGAAGCTCCAGCCCAAAAGGCAGCCAAAATGCAGCCCACATCCGGGAGAATCTCAAGAGCAAGGGATGGAGCAAGGCAGGCCTCAAACCACGAGAAGCTCCAGCCCAAAATGCAGCCAAAATGCAGGCCACATCCGGGAGAATCTCAAGAGCAGGGGGTGGAGCAAGCCAGGCCTCAAACCACGAGAAGCTCCAGACCAAGAATCAGACAAAATGCAGCCCACATCCAGGAGAATTTCAAGAGCAGGGGATGGAGCAAGGCAGGCCTCAAACCACGAGAAGCTCCAGCCCAAAAGGCAGCCAAAATGCAGCCCACATCCAGGAGAATCTCAAGAGCAAGGGGTGGAGCAAGCCAGGCCTCAAACCACGAGAAGCTCCAGCCCAAAAGGCAGCCAAAATGCAGCCCACATCCGGGAGAATCTCAAGAGCAGGTGGTGGAGCAAGCCAGGCCTCAAACCATGAGAAGCTCCAGCCCAAAAGGCAGCCAAAATCCAGCCCATATCCGGGAGAATCTCAAGAGCAGGGGGTGGAGCAAGCCAGGCCTCAAACCACGAGAAGCTCCAGCCCAAAATGCAGCCAAAATGCAGCCCACATCCGGGAGAAACTCAAGAGCAGGGGGTGGAGCAAGCCAGGCCTCAAACCACGAGAAGCTCCAGCCCAAGTATCAGCCAAAATGCAGCGCACATCCGGGAGAATCTCAAGAGCAGGGGGTGGAGCAAGCCAGGCCTCAAACCACGAGAAGCTCCAGCCCAAAAGGCAGCCAAAATGCAGCCCACATCCGGGTGAATCTCAAGAGCAGGGGGTGGAGCAAGCCAGGCCTCAAACCACGAGAAGCTCCAGCCCAAAATGCAACGAAAATGCAGCCCACATCCGGGAGAATATCAAGAGCAGGGGGTGGAGCAAGCCAGGCCTCAAACCACGAGAAGCTCCATCCCAAGTATCAGCCAAAATGCAGCCCACATCCGGGAGAATCTCAAGAGCAGGGGGTGGAGCAAGCCAGGCCTCAAACCACGAGAAGCTCCAGCCCAAAAGGCAGCCAAAATGCAGCCCACATCCGGGAGAATCTCAAGAGCAGTGGGTGGAGCAAGCCAGGCCTTAAACCACGAAAAGCTCCAGCCCAAAAGGCAGCTAAAATCCAGCCCACATACGGGAGAATATCAAGAGCAGAGGGTGGAGCAAGCCAGGCCTCAAACCTCGAGAAGCTCCAGCCCAAAAGGCAGCCAAAATGCAGCCCATATCCGGGAGAATATCAAGAGCAGGGGGTGGAGCAAGCCAGGCCTGAAAGCACGAGAACCTCCAGCCCAAAAGGCAGCCAAACTCCAGCCCACACCTGGGAGAATCTCAGGAGTAGGGGGTGGACGAAGCCAGGCCTCAAACCACGAGAAGTTCCAGCCCAAAATGCAGCCAAAATCCAGCCCACATCCGGGAGAATCTCAAGAGCAGGGGGAAGAGCAAGCCAGGCCTCAAACCACGAGAAGCTCCAGCTCCAAAGGCAGCCAAAATCCAGCCCACGTCCGGGAGAACCTCAAGAGCAGGGGGTGGAGCAAGCCAGGCCTCAAACCACGAGAAGCTCCAGCCCAAAAGGCAGCCAAAATGCAGCCCAAATCCGGGAGAATCTCAAGACCAGGGGATGGAGCAAGGCAGGCCTCAAACCACGAGAAGCTCCAGCCCAAAAGGCAGCCAAAATGCAGCCCACATCCGGGAGAATCTCAAGAGCAGGGGATGGAGCAAGCCAGGCCTCAAACCACGAGAAGCTCCAGCCCAAAAGGCAGCCAAAATGCAGCCCACATCCGGGAGAATCTCAAGAGCAGGGGATGGAGCAAGGCAGGCCTCAAACCACGAGAAGCTCCAGCCCAAAAGGCAGCCAAAATGCAGCCCACATCCGGGAGAATCTCAAGAGCAGGGGGTGGAGCAAGCCAGGCCTCAAACCACGAGAAGCTCCAGACCAAGAATCAGACAAAATGCAGCCCACATCCGGGAGAATTTCAAGAGCAGGGGGTGGAGCAAGGCAGGCCTCAAACCACGAGAAGCTCCAGCCCAAAAGGCAGCCAAAATGCAGCCCACATCCAGGAGAATCTCAAGAGCAAGGGGTGGAGCAAGCCAGGCCTCAAACCACGAGAAGCTCCAGCCCAAAAGGCAGCCAAAATGCAGCCCACATCCGGGAGAATCTCAAGAGCAGGTGGTGGAGCAAGCCAGGCCTCAAACCATGAGAAGCTCCAGCCCAAAAGGCAGCCAAAATCCAGCCCATATCCGGGAGAATCTCAAGAGCAGGGGGTGGAGCAAGCCAGGCCTCAAACCACGAGAAGCTCCAGCCCAAAATGCAGCCAAAATGCAGCCCACATCCGGGAGAAACTCAAGAGCAGGGGGTGGAGCAAGCCAGGCCTCAAACCACGAGAAGCTCCAGCCCAAGTATCAGCCAAAATGCAGCCCACATCCGGGAGAATCTCAAGAGCAGGGGGTGGAGCAAGCCAGGCCTCAAACCACGAGAAGCTCCAGCCCTAAAGGCAGCCAAAATGCAGGCCACCTCCGGGAGAATCTCAAGAGCAGGGGTTGGAGCAAGCCAGGCCTCAAACCACGAGAAGCTCCAGCCCAAAATGTAACCAAAATGCAGGCCACATCCGGGAGAATCTCAAGAGCAGGGGGTGGAGCAAGCCAGGCCTCAAACCACGAGAAACTCCAGCCCAAAAGGCAGCCAAAATACAGCCCACCTCCGGGAGAATCTCAATGGGAGAGTTTGGAGCAAGCCAGGCCTCAAACCATGAGAAGCTGCAGCCTTAAAGGCAGCCAAAATGCAGCCCACATCCGGGAGAATATCAAGATCAGGGGGTGGAGCAAGCCAGGCCTCAAACCACGAGAAGCTCCAGCCCAAAATGCAGCCAAAATCCAGCCCACCTCCGGGAGAATATCAAGAGCAGGGGGTGGAGCAAGCCAGGCCTCAAACCACGAGAAGCTCCAGCCCTAAAGGCAGCCAAAATGCAGCCCACATCCGGGAGAAACTCAAGAGCAGGGGGTGGAGCAAGCCAGGCCTCAAACCACGAGAAGCTCCAGCCCAAAATGCAGCGAAAATGCAGCCCACATCCGGGAGAATATCAAGAGCAGGGGGTGGAGCAAGCCAGGCCTCAAACCACGAGAAGCTCCAGCCCAAGTATCAGCCAAAATGCAGTCCACATCCGGGAGAATCTCAAGAGCAGGGGGTGGAGCAAGCCAGGCCTCAAACCACGAGAAGCTCCAGCCCAAGTATCAGCCAAAATGCAGTCCACATCCGGGAGAATCTCAAGAGCAGGGGGTGGAGCAAGCCAGGCCTCAAACCACGAGAATCTCCAGCCCAAAAGGCAGCCAAAATGCAGCCCACATCTGGGAGAATATCAAGAGCAGGGGGTGGAGCAAGCCAGGCCTCAAACCACGAGAATCTCCAGCCCAAAATGCAGCCAAAATTCAGCCCACATACGGGAGAATATCAAGAGCAGAGGGTGGAGCAAGCCAGGCCTCAAACCATGAGAAGCTCCAGCCCAATAGGCAGGCAAAATGCAGCCCACATCCGGGAGAATCTCAAGAGCAGGGGGTGGAGCAAGCCAGGTCTCAAACCACGAGAAGCTCCAGCCCAAAAGGCAGCCAAAATCCAGCCCACCTCCGGGAGAATCTCAAGAGCAGGGGGTGGAGCACGCCAGGCCTCAAACCACGACAAGCTCCAGCCCAAAACGTAACCAAAATCCAGCCCACATCAGGGAGAATCTCAAGAGCAGGGGCTGGAGCAAGGCAGGCCTCAAACCACGAGAAGCTCCAGCCCAAAAGGCAGACAAAATGCAGCCCACATCCGGGAGAATCTCAAGAGCAGGGGATGGAGCAAGGCAGGCCTCAAACCACGAGAAGCTCCAGCCCAAAACGTAACCAAAATCCAGCCCACATCAGGGAGAATCTCAAGAGCAGGGGCTGGAGCAACCCAGGCCTCAAACCTCGAGAAGCTCCAGCCCAAAAGGCAGCCAAAATGCAGCCCACATCCGGGAGAATCTCAAGAGCAGGGGGTGGAGCAAGCCAGGCCTCAAACCTCGAGAAGCTCCAGCCCAAAAGGCAGCCAAACTCCAGCCCACATCTGGGAGAATTTCAGGAGTAGGGGGTGGACCAAGCCAGGCCTCAAACCACGAGAAGTTCCAGCCCAAAATGCAGCCAAAATCCAGCCCACATCCAGGAGAATCTCAAGAGCAGGGGGTGGAGCAAGCCAGGCCTCAAACCTCGAGAAGCTCCAGCTCCAAAGGCAGCCAAAATCCAGCCCACGTCCGGGAGAACCTCAAGAGCAGGGGGTGGAGCAAGCCAGGCCTCAAACCACGAGAAGCTCCAGCCCAAAAGGCAGCCAAAATGCAGCCCAAATCCGGGAGAATCTCAAGAGCAGGGGGTGGAGCAAGCCAGGCCTCAAACCACGAGAAGCTCCAGCCCAAAAGGCAGCCAAAATGCAGCCCACATCCGGGAGAATCTCAAGAGCAGGGGATGGAGCAAGGCAGGCCTCAAACCACGAGAAGCTCCAGCCCAAAAGGCAGCCAAAATGCAGCCCACATCCGGGAGAATCTCAAGAGCAGGGGGTGGAGCAAGCCAGGCCTCAAACCACGAGAAGCTCCAGCCCAAAAGGCAGCCAAAATCCAGCCCACCTCCGGGAGAATCTCAAGAGCAGGGGATGGAGCAAGCCAGGCCTCAAAGAATGAGAAGCTCCAGCCCAAAATGCAGCCAAAATCCAGTCCACATGCGGGAGAATCTCAAGAGCAGGGGGTGGAGCAAGCCAGGCCTCAAACCACGAGAAGCTCCAGCCCAAAAGGCAGCAAAAATCCAGCCCACCTCGGGGAGAATATCAAGAGCAGGGGTTCGAGCAAGCCAGGCCTCAAACCACGAGAAGCTCCAGCCCAAATATTAGCCAAAATGCAGCCCACCTCCAGGAGAATATCAAGAGCAGGGGGTGGAGTGAGCAACGCCTCAAACCACGAGAAGCTCCAGCCCAAAAGGCAGCCAAAATCCAGCCAACATCGGGTAGAATCTCAAGAGCAGGGGGTGGAGCAAGCCAGGCCTCAAACCACGAGAAGCTCCAGCCCAAAAGGCAGCCAAAATGCAGCCCACATCCGGGAGAATCTCAAGAGCAGGGGGTGGAGCAAGCTAGGCCTCAAACCACGAGAAGCTCCAGCCCAAAAGGCAGCCAAAATCCAGCCCACCTCCGGGAGAATCTCAAGAGCAGGGGATGGAGCAAGCCAGGCCTCAAACCACGAGAAGCTCCAGCCCAAAAGGCAGCCAAAATCCAGTCCACATCTGGGAGAATATCAAGAGCAGGTGGTGGAGCAAGCCAGGCCTCAAACCACGAAAAGCTCCAGCCCAAAAGGCAGCTAAAATCCAGCCCACATACGGGAGAATATCAAGAGCAGGGGGTGGAGCAAGCCAGGCCTCAAACCACAAGAATCTCCAGCCCAAAATGCAGCCAAAATTCAGCCCACATACGGGAGAATATCAAGAGCAGAGGGTGGAGCAAGCCAGGCCTCAAACCATGAGAAGCTCCAGCCCAATAGGCAGCCAAAATGCAGCCCACATCCGGGAGAATCTCAAGAGCAGGGGGTGGAGCAAGCCAGGTCTCAAACCACGAGAAGCTCCAGCCCAAAAGGCAGCCAAAATCCAGCCCACCTCCCGGAGAATCTCAAGAGCAGGGGGTGGAGCAAGCCAGGCCTCAAACCACGAGAAGCTCCAGCCCAAAACGTAACCAAAATCCAGCCCACATCAGGGAGAATCTCGAGAGCAGGGGCTGGAGCAACCCAGGCCTCAAACCTCGAGAAGCTCCAGCCCAAAAGGCAGCCAAAATGCAGCCCACATCCGGGAGAATCTCAAGAGCAGGGGGTGGAGCAAGCCAGGCCTCAAACCTCGAGAAGCTCCAGCCCAAAAGGCAGCCAAACTCCAGCCCACATCTGGGAGAATCTCAGGAGTAGGGGGTGGACCAAGCCAGGCCTCAAACCACGAGAAGTTCCAGCCCAAAATGCAGCCAAAATCCAGCCCACATCCGGGAGAATCTCAAGAGCAGGGGGTGGAGCAATCCAGGCCTCAAACCACGAGAAGCTCCAGCCCAAAAGGCAGCCAAAATGCAGCCCACATCCGGGAGAATCTCAAGAGCAGGGGATGGAGCAAGGCAGGCCTCAAACCACGAGAAGCTCCAGCCCAAAAGGCAGCCAAAATGCAGCCCACATCCGGGAGAATCTCAAGAGCAGGGGATGGAGCAAGGCAGGCCTCAAACCACGAGAAGCTCCAGCCCAAAACGTAACCAAAATGCAGCCCACATCAGGGAGAATCTCAAGAGCAGGGGGTGGAGCAAGCCAGGCCTCAAACCACGAGAAGCTCCAGCCCAAAAGGCAGCAAAAATCCAGCCCACCTCGGGGAGAATCTCAAGAGCAGGGGGTGGAGCAAGCCAGGCCTCAAACCTCGAGAAGCTCCAGCCCAAAAGGCAGCCAAACTCCAGCCCACATCTGGGAGAATCTCAGGAGTAGGGGGTGGACCAAGCCAGGCCTCAAAACACGAGAAGTTCCAGCACAAAATGCAGCCAAAACGCAGCCCACATCCGGGAGAATCTCAAGAGCAGGGGGTGGAGCAAGCCAGGCCTCAAACCACGAGAAGCTGCAGCCCAAAAGGCAGCCAAAATGCAGTCAATATCTCAGAGAATCTCAAGAGCAGGGGGTGGAGCAAGCCAGGCCTCAAACCACGAGAAGCTCCAGCCCAAAAGGCAGCCAAAATCCAGCCCACCTCCGGGAGAATCTCAAGAGCAGGGGATGGAGCAAGCCAGGCCTCAAACCACGAGAAGCTCCAGCCCAAAAGGCAGCCAAAATCCAGACCACCTCCGGGAGAATCTCAAGAGCAGGGGATGGAGCAAGCCAGGCCTCAAACCACGAGAAGCTCCAGCCCAAAAGGCAGCCAAAATCCAGTCCACATGCGGGAGAATCTCAAGAGCAGGGGGTGGAGCAAGCCAGGCCTCAAGCCACGAGAAGCTCCAGCCCAAAAGGCAGCAAAAATCCAGCCCACCTCGGGGAGAATCTCAAGAGCAGGGGTTCGAGCAAGCCAGGCCTCAAACCACGAGAAGCTCCAGCCCAAAAGGCAGCCAAAATGCAGCCCACCTCCGGGAGAATATCAAGAGCAGGGGGTGGAGTGAGCAACGCCTCAAACCACGAGAAGCTCCAGCCCAAAAGGCAGCCAAAATGCAGCCCACATACGGGAGAATATCAAGAGCAGGGGGTGGAGCAAGCCAGGCCTCAAACCACGAGAAGCTGCAGCCCAAAAGGCAGCCAATATGCAGCCAATATCTCGGAGAATCTCAAGAGCAGGGGGTGGAGCAAGCTAGGCCTCAAACCACGAGAAGCTCCAGCCCAAAAGGCAGCCAAAATCCAGCCCACCTCCGGGAGAATCTCAAGAGCAGGGGATGGAGCAAGCCAGGCCTCAAACCACGAGAAGCTCCAGCCCAAAAGGCAGCCAAAATCCAGTCCACATCCGGGAGAATCTCAAGAGCAGGGGGTGGAGCAATCCAGGCCTCAAACCACGAGAAGCTCCAGCCCAAAAGGCAGCCAAAATGCAGCCCACCTCGGGGAGAATCTCAAGAGCAGGGGTTCGAGCAAGCCAGGCCTCAAACCACGAGAAGCTCCAGCCCAAAAGGCAGCCAAAATGCAGCCCACCTCCGGGAGAATATCAAGAGCAGGGGGTGGAGTGAGCAACGCCTCAAACCACGAGAAGCTCCAGCCCAAAAGGCAGCCAAAATGCAGCCCACGTACAGAAGAATATCAAGAGCAGGGGGTGGACCAAGCGAGGCCTCAAACCACGAGAAGCTCCAGCCCAAAAGGCAGCCAAAATGCAGCCCACCTCCGGGAGAATCTCAAGAGCAGGGGGTGGAGCAAGCCAGGCCTCAAAACCCCGAGAAGCTCCAGCCCAAAAGGCAGCCAAAATGCAGCCCACATCTGAGAGAATCTCAAGAGCAGGGGGTGGAGCAAGCCAGGCCTCAAACCATAAGAAGCTCCAGCCTTAAAGGCAGACAAAATGCAGCCCACATCTGGGAGAATCTCAAGAGCAGGGGTTGGAGCAAGCCAGGCCTCAAACCACGAGAAGCTCCAGCCCAAAAGGCAGCCAAAATGCAGCCCACATCCGGGAGAATCTCAAGAGCAGGGGGTGGAGCAAGCCAGGCCTCAAACCACGAGAAGCTGCAGCCCAAATGGCACCCAAAATGCAGACCACCTGCAGGAGAATCTCAAGAGCAGGGGGTGGAGCAAGCCAGGCCTCAAACCTCGAGAAGCTCCAGCCCAAAAGGCAGCCAAACTCCAGCCCACATCTGGGAGAATCTCAAGAGCAGGGGGTGGACCAAGCCAGGCCTCAAACCTCGAGAAGCTCCAGCCCAAAATGCAGCCAAAATCCAGCCCACATCCAGGAGAAACTCAAGAGCAGGGGGTGGAGCAAGCCAGGCCTCAAACCTCGAGAAGCTCCAGCTCCAAAGGCAGCCAAAATCCAGCCCACGTCCGGGAGAACCTCAAGAGCAGGGGTTGGAGCAAGCCAGGCCTCAAACCATGAGAAGCTCCAGCCCAAAATGCAGCCAAAATGCAGCCCACATGGAAGAGAATCTCAAGAGCAGGGGGTGGAGCAAGCCAGGCCTCAAACCACGAGAAGCTCCAGCCCAAAAGGCAGCCAAAATGCAGCCCACATCCGGGAGAATCTCAAGAGCAGGGGATGGAGCAAGGCAGGCCTCAAACCACGAGAAGCTCCAGCCCAAAATGCAGCCAAAATGCAGCCCACATCCGGGAGAATCTCAAGAGCAGGGGATGGAGCAAGGCAGGCCTCAAACCACGAGAAGCTCCAGCCCAAAATGCAGCCAAAATGCAGCCCAAATCCGGGAGAATCTCAAGAGCAGGGGGTGGAGCAAGCCAGGCCTCAAACCACGAGAAGCTCCAGACCAAGAATCAGACAAAATGCAGCCCACCTCCGGAAGAATCTCAAGAGCAGGTGGTGGAGCAAGCCAGGCCTCAAACCTTGAGAAGCTCCAGCCCAAAAGGCAGCCAAAATCCAGCCCACATCCGGGAGAATCTCAAGAGCAGGGGGTGGAGCAAGCCAGGCCTCAAACCACGAGAAGCTCCAGCCCAAAAGGCAGCCAAAATGCAGCCCACATCCGGGAGAATCTCAAGAGCAGGGGGTGGAGCAAGCCAGGCCTCAAACCACGAGAAGCTCCAGCCCTAAATGCAGCCAAAATGCAGCCCACCTCCGGGAGAATCTCAAGAGCAGGGGGTGGAGAAAGCCAGGCCTCAAACCACGAGAAGCTGCAGCCCAAAAGGCAGCCAAAATGCAGCCAATATCTCGGAGAATCTCAAGAGCAGGGGTTGGAGCAAGCCAGGCCTCAAACCACGAGAAGCTCCAGCCCAAAAGGCAGCCAAAATCCAGCCCACCTCCGGGAGAATCTCAAGAGCAGGGGATGGAGCAAGCCAGGCCTCAAACCACGAGAAGCTCCAGCCCAAAAGGCAGCCAAAATCCAGCCCACCTCCGGGAGAATCTCAAGAGCAGGGGATGGAGCAAGCCAGGCCTCAAACCACGAGAAGCTCCAGCCCAAAAGGCAGCCAAAATCCAGTCCACATGCGGGAGAATCTCAAGAGCAGGGGGTGGAGCAAGCCAGGCCTCAAACCACGAGAAGCTCCAGCCCAAAAGGCAGCCAAAATGCAGCCCACATCTGGGAGAATCTCAAGAGCAGGGGTTCGAGCAAGCCAGGCCTCAAACCACGAGAAGCTCCAGCCCAAAAGGCAGCCAAAATGCAGCCCACCTCCGGGAGAATATCAAGAGTAGGGGGTGGAGTGAGCAACGCCCCAAACCACGAGAAGCTCCAGCCCAAAAGGCAGCCAAAATGCAGCCCACCTCCGGGAGAATCTCAAGAGCAGGGGGTGGAGCAAGCCAGGCCTCAAACCATGAGAAGCTCCAGCCCAAAAGGCAGCCAAAATGCAGACCACATCTGAGAGAATCTCAAGAGCAGGGGGTGGAGCAAGCCAGGCCTCAAACCAAGAGAAGCTCCAGCCCAAAAGGCAGCCAAAATGCAGCCCACATCCGGGAGAATCTCAAGAGCAGGGGGTGGAGCAAGCCAGGCCTCAAACCACGAGAAGCTCCAGACCAAGAATCAGACAAAATGCAGCCCACCTCCGGGAGAATCTCAAGAGCAGGTGGTGGAGCAAGCCAGGCCTCAAACCTTGAGAAGCTCCAGCCCAAAAGGCAGCCAAAATCCAGCCCACATCCGGGAGAATCTCAAGAGCAGGGGGTGGAGCAAGCCAGGCCTCAAACCACGAGAAGCTCCAGCCCAAAAGGCAGCCAAAATCCAGCCCACCTCCGGGAGAATCTCAAGAGCAGGGGATGGAGCAAGCCAGGCCTCAAACCACGAGAAGCTCCAGCCCAAAAGGCAGCCAAAATGCAGCCCACATCCGGGAGAATCTCAAGAGCAGGGGGTGGAGCAAGCCAGGCCTCAAACCACGAGAAGCTCCAGCCCAAAAGGCAGCAAAAATCCAGCCCACCTCGGGGAGAATCTCAAGAGCAGGGGTTCGAGCAAGCCAGGCCTCAAACCACGAGAAGCTGCAGCCCAAAAGGCAGCCAAAATGCAGCCAATATCTCGGAGAATCTCAAGAGCAGGGGGTGGAGCAAGCTAGGCCTCAAACCACGAGAAGCTCCAGCCCAAAAGGCAGCCAAAATCCAGCCCACCTCCGGGAGAATCTCAAGAGCAGGGGATGGAGCAAGCCAGGCCTCAAACCACGAGAAGCTCCAGCCCAAAAGGCAGCCAAAATCCAGTCCACATCCGGGAGAATCTCAAGAGCAGGGGGTGGAGCAAGCCAGGCCTCAAACCACGAGAAGCTCCAGCCCAAAAGGCAGTAAAAATCCAGCCCACCTCGGGGAGAATCTCAAGAGCAGGGGTTCGAGCAAGCCAGGCCTCAAACCACGAGAAGCTCCAGCCCAAAAGGCAGTAAAAATCCAGCCCACCTCGGGGAGAATCTCAAGAGCAGGGGTTCGAGCAAGCCAGGCCTCAAACCACGAGAAGCTCCAGCCCAAAAGGCAGCCAAAATGCAGCCCACCTCCGGGAGAATATCAAGAGCAGGGGGTGGAGTGAGCAACGCCTCAAACCACGAGAAGCTCCAGCCCAAAAGGCAGCCAAAATGCAGCCCACGTACGGGAGAATATCAAGAGCAGGGGGTGGAGCAAGCCAGGCCTCAAAACCCCGAGAAGCTCCAGCCCAAAAGGCAGCCAAAATGCAGCCCACATCCAGGAGAATATCAAGAGCAGGGGGTGGAGCAAGCCAGGCCTCAAACCATAAGAAGCTCCAGCCTTAAAGGCAGCCAAAATGCAGCCCACATCTGGGAGAATCTCAAGAGCAGGGGTTGGAGCAAGCCAGGCCTCAAACCACGAGAAGCTCCAGCCCAAAAGGCAGCCAAAATGCAGACCACATCCGGGAGAATCTCAAGAGCAGGGGGTGGAGCAAGCCAGGCCTCAAACCACGAGAAGCTGCAGCCCAAATGGCACCCAAAATGCAGACCACCTGCAGGAGAATCTCAAGAGCAGGGGGTGGAGCAAGCCAGGCCTCAAACCTCGAGAAGCTCCAGCCCAAAAGGCAGCCAAACTCCAGCCCACATCTGGGAGAATCTCAAGAGCAGGGGGTGGACCAAGCCAGGCCTCAAACCTCGAGAAGCTCCAGCCCAAAAGGCAGCCAAAATCCAGCCCACATCCAGGAGAAACTCAAGAGCAGGGGGTGGAGCAAGCCAGGCCTCAAACCTCGAGAAGCTCCAGCTCCAAAGGCAGCCAAAATCCAGCCCACGTCCGGGAGAACCTCAAGAGCAGGGGGTGGAGCAAGCCAGGCCTCAAACCACGAGAAGCTCCAGCCCAAAAGGCAGCCAAAATGCAGCCCACATGGAAGAGAATCTCAAGAGCAGGGGGTGGAGCAAGCCAGGCCTCAAACCACGAGAAGCTCCAGCCCAAAAGGCAGCCAAAATGCAGCCCACATCCGGGAGAATCTCAAGAGCAGGGGATGGAGCAAGGCAGGCCTCAAACCACGAGAAGCTCCAGCCCAAAAGGCAGCCAAAATGCAGCCCACATCCGGGAGAATCTCAAGAGCAGGGGATGGAGCAAGGCAGGCCTCAAACCACGAGAAGCTCCAGCCCAAAATGCAGCCAAAATGCAGCCCAAATCCGGGAGAATCTCAAGAGCAGGTGGTGGAGCAAGCCAGGCCTCAAACCTTGAGAAGCTCCAGCCCAAAAGGCAGCCAAAATCCAGCCCACATCCGGGAGAATCTCAAGAGCAGGGGGTGGAGCAAGCCAGGCCTCAAACCACGAGAAGCTCCAGCCCAAAAGGCAGCCAAAATGCAGCCCACATCCGGGAGAATCTCAAGAGCAGGGGGTGGAGCAAGCCAGGCCTCAAACCACGAGAAGCTCCAGCCCAAAAGGCAGCCAAAATGCAGCCCACATCCGGGAGAATCTCAAGAGCAGGGGGTGGAGCAAGCCAGGCCTCAAACCACGAGAAGCTCCAGACCAAGAATCAGACAAAATGCAGCCCACATCCGGGAGAATTTCAAGACCAGGGGATGGAGCAAGGCAGGCCTCAAACCACGAGAAGCTCCAGCCCAAAAGGCAGCCAAAATGCAGCCCACACCCTGGAGAATCTCAAGAGCAGGGGGTGGAGCAAGCCAGGCCTCAAACCACGAGAAGCTCCAGCCCAAAAGGCAGCCAAAATCCAGCCCACCTCCGGGAGAATCTCAAGAGCAGGTGGTGGAGCAAGCCAGGCCTCAAACCATGAGAAGCTCCAGCCCAAAAGGCAGCCAAAATCCAGCCCACATCCGGGAGAATCTCAAGAGCAGGGGGTGGAGCAAGCCAGGCCTCAAACCACGAGAAGCTCCAGCCCAAAAGGCAGCCAAAATGCAGCCCACATCCGGGAGAATCTCAAGAGCAGGGGGTGGAGCAAGCCAGGCCTCAAACCACGAGAAGCTCCAGCCCAAAATGCAGCCAAAATGCAGCCCACATCCGGGAGAATCTCAAGAGCAGGGGGTGGAGCAAGCCAGGCCTCAAACCACGAGAAGCTCCAGCCCAAAATGCAGCCAAAATGCAGCCAACATCCGGGAGAATCTCAAGAGCAGGGGACGGAGCAAGGCAGGCCTCAAACCACGAGAAGCTCCAGCCCAAAAGGCAGCCAAAATGCAGCCCACATCCGGGAGAATCTCAAGAGCAGGGGGTGGAGCAAGCCAGGCCTCAAACCACGAGAAGCTCCAGACCAAGAATCAGACAAAATGCAGCCCACATCCGGGAGAATTTCAAGACCAGGGGATGGAGCAAGGCAGGCCTCAAACCACGAGAAGCTCCAGCCCAAAAGGCAGCCAAAATGCAGCCCA
The DNA here is from genome assembly GCA_027574665.1 of Rhynochetos jubatus. NCBI lineage: Eukaryota > Metazoa > Chordata > Aves > Eurypygiformes > Rhynochetidae > Rhynochetos > Rhynochetos jubatus. The sequence goes on along the minus strand of JAQBHY010000080.1, from coordinate 1,368,237 downwards.
CACCCTGGAGAATCTCAAGAGCAGGGGGTGGAGCAAGCCAGGCCTCAAACCACGAGAAGCTCCAGCCCAAAAGGCAGCCAAAATCCAGCCCACCTCCGGGAGAATCTCAAGAGCAGGTGGTGGAGCAAGCCAGGCCTCAAACCATGAGAAGCTCCAGCCCAAAAGGCAGCCAAAATCCAGCCCACATCCGGGAGAATCTCAAGAGCAGGGGGTGGAGCAAGCCAGGCCTCAAACCACGAGAAGCTCCAGCCCAAAAGGCAGCCAAAATGCAGCCCACATCCGGGAGAATCTCAAGAGCAGGGGGTGGAGCAAGCCAGGCCTCAAACCACGAGAAGCTCCAGCCCAAAATGCAGCCAAAATGCAGCCCACATCCGGGAGAATCTCAAGAGCAGGGGGTGGAGCAAGCCAGGCCTCAAACCACGAGAAGCTCCAGCCCAAAATGCAGCCAAAATGCAGCCAACATCCGGGAGAATCTCAAGAGCAGGGGACGGAGCAAGGCAGGCCTCAAACCACGAGAAGCTCCAGCCCAAAAGGCAGCCAAAATGCAGCCCACATCCGGGAGAATCTCAAGAGCAGGGGGTGGAGCAATCCAGGCCTCAAACCACGAGAAGCTCCAGCCCAAAATGCAGACAAAATCCAGCCCACATCTGGGAGAATCTCAAGAGCAGGGGGTGGAGCAAGCCAGGCCTCAAACCACGAGAAGCTCCAGCCCTAAAGGCAGCCAAAATGCAGCCCACCTCCAGGAGAATCTCAAGAGCAGGGGGTGGAGCAAGGCAGGCCTCAAACCATGAGAAGCTCCAGCCCAAAAGGCAGCCAAAATGCAGCCCACATACGGGAGAATATCAAGAGCAGGGGGTGGAGCAAGCCAGGCCTCAAACCACGAGAAGCTGCAGCCCAAAAGGCAGCCAAAATCCAGCCCACCTCCGGGAGAATCTCAAGAGCAGGGGATGGAGCAAGCAAGGCCTCAAACCACGAGAAGCTCCAGCCCACAAGGCAGCCAAAATCCAGTCCACATGCGGGAGAATCTCAAGAGCAGGGGGTGGAGCAAGCCAGGCCTCAAACCACGAGAAGCTCCAGCCCAAAAGGCAGCAAAAATCCAGCCCACCTCGGGGAGAATCTCAAGAGCAGGGGTTCGAGCAAGCCGGGCCTCAAACCACGAGAAGCTCCAGCCCAAAAGGCAGCCAAAATGCAGCCCACATCTGAGAGAATCTCAAGAGCAGGGGGTGGAGTGAGCAACGCCTCAAACCACGAGAAGCTCCAGCCCAAAAGGCAGCCAAAATGCAGCCCACATACGGGAGAATATCAAGAGCAGGGTGTGGACCAAGCGAGGCCTCAAACCACGAGAAGCTCCAGCCCAAAAGGCAGCCAAAATGCAGCCCACCTCCGGGAGAATCTCAAGAGCAGGGGGTGGAGCAAGCCAGGCCTCAAAACCCCGAGAAGCTCCAGCCCAAAAGGCAGCCAAAATGCAGCCCACATCTGAGAGAATCTCAAGAGCAGGGGGTGGAGCAAGCCAGGCCTCAAACCTCGAGAAGCTCCAGCCCAAAAGGCAGCCAAACTCCAGCCCACATCTGGGAGAATCTCAAGAGCAGGGGGTGGACCAAGCCAGGCCTCAAACCTCGAGAAGCTCCAGCCCAAAAGGCAGCCAAAATCCAGCCCACATCCAGGAGAAACTCAAGAGCAGGGGGTGGAGCAAGCCAGGCCTCAAACCATGAGAAGCTCCAGCTCCAAAGGCAGCCAAAATCCAGCCCACGTCCGGGAGAACCTCAAGAGCAGGGGGTGGAGCAAGCCAGGCCTCAAACCACGAGAAGCTCCAGCCCAAAAGGCAGCCAAAATGCAGCCCACATGGAAGAGAATCTCAAGAGCAGGGGGTGGAGCAAGCCAGGCCTCAAACCACGAGAAGCTCCAGCCCAAAAGGCAGCCAAAATGCAGCCCACATCCGGGAGAATCTCAAGAGCAGGGGATGGAGCAAGGCAGGCCTCAAACCACGAGAAGCTCCAGCCCAAAAGGCAGCCAAAATGCAGCCCACATCCGGGAGAATCTCAAGAGCAGGGGATGGAGCAAGGCAGGCCTCAAACCACGAGAAGCTCCAGCCCAAAATGCAGCCAAAATGCAGCCCAAATCCGGGAGAATCTCAAGAGCAGGGGGTGGAGCAAGGCAGGCCTCAAACCACGAGAAGCTCCAGCCCAAAAGGCAGCCAAAATGCAGCCCACACCCTGGAGAATCTCAAGAGCAGGGGGTGGAGCAAGCCAGGCCTCAAACCACGAGAAGCTCCAGCCCAAAAGGCAGCCAAAATCCAGCCCACCTCCGGGAGAATCTCAAGAGCAGGTGGTGGAGCAAGCCAGGCCTCAAACCATGAGAAGCTCCAGCCCAAAAGGCAGCCAAAATCCAGCCCACATCCGGGAGAATCTCAAGAGCAGGGGGTGGAGCAAGCCAGGCCTCAAACCACGAGAAGCTCCAGCCCAAAAGGCAGCCAAAATGCAGCCCACATCCGGGAGAATCTCAAGAGCAGGGGGTGGAGCAAGCCAGGCCTCAAACCACGAGAAGCTCCAGCCCTAAAGGCAGCCAAAATGCAGCCCACCTCCAGGAGAATCTCAAGAGCAGGGGGTGGAGCAAGGCAGGCCTCAAACCATGAGAAGCTCCAGCCCAAAAGGCAGCCAAAATGCAGCCCACATACGGGAGAATATCAAGAGCAGGGGGTGGAGCAAGCCAGGCCTCAAACCACGAGAAGCTGCAGCCCAAAAGGCAGCCAAAATCCAGCCCACCTCCGGGAGAATCTCAAGAGCAGGGGATGGAGCAAGCAAGGCCTCAAACCACGAGAAGCTCCAGCCCACAAGGCAGCCAAAATCCAGTCCACATGCGGGAGAATCTCAAGAGCAGGGGGTGGAGCAAGCCAGGCCTCAAACCACGAGAAGCTCCAGCCCAAAAGGCAGCAAAAATCCAGCCCACCTCGGGGAGAATCTCAAGAGCAGGGGTTCGAGCAAGCCGGGCCTCAAACCACGAGAAGCTCCAGCCCAAAAGGCAGCCAAAATGCAGCCCACCTCCGGGAGAATATCAAGAGCAGGGGGTGGAGTGAGCAACGCCTCAAACCACGAGAAGCTCCAGCCCAAAAGGCAGCCAAAATGCAGCCCACATACGGGAGAATATCAAGAGCAGGGTGTGGACCAAGCGAGGCCTCAAACCACGAGAAGCTCCAGCCCAAAAGGCAGCCAAAATGCAGCCCACCTCCGGGAGAATCTCAAGAGCAGGGGGTGGAGCAAGCCAGGCCTCAAAACCCCGAGAAGCTCCAGCCCAAAAGGCAGCCAAAATGCAGCCCACATCTGAGAGAATCTCAAGAGCAGGGGGTGGAGCAAGCCAGGCCTCAAACCACGAGAAGCTCCAGCCCAAAAGGCAGCCAAAATGCAGCCCACATCCGGGAGAATCTCAAGAGCAGGGGGTGGAGCAAGCCAGGCCTCAAACCACGAGAAGCTCCAGACCAAGAATCAGACAAAATGCAGCCCACCTCCGGGAGAATCTCAAGAGGAGGTGGTGGAGCAAGCCAGGCCTCAAACGTTGAGAAGCTCCAGCCCAAAAGGCAGCCAAAATCCAGCCCACATCCGGGAGAATCTCAAGAGCAGGGGGTGGAGCAAGCCAGGCCTCAAACCACGAGAAGCTCCAGCCCAAAAGGCAGCCAAAATGCAGCCCACATCCGGGAGAATCTCAAGAGCAGGGGGTGGAGCAAGCCAGGCCTCAAACCACGAGAAGCTCCAGCCCTAAATGCAGACAAAATGCAGCCCACATCCGGGAGAATCTCAAGAGCAGGGGGTGGAGCAAGCCAGGCCTCAAACCACGAGAAGCTCCAGCCCAAAAGGCAGCCAAAATCCAGCCCACCTCCGGGAGAATCTCAAGAGCAGGGGATGGAGCAAGCCAGGCCTCAAACCATGAGAAGCTCCAGCCCAAAAGGCAGCCAAAATCCAGCCCACCTCCGGGAGAATCTCAAGAGCAGGGGTTCGAGCAAGCCAGGCCTCAAACCACGAGAAGCTCCAGCCCAAAAGGCAGCCAAAATCCAGCCCACCTCCGGGAGAATCTCAAGAGCAGGTGGTGGAGCAAGCCAGGCCTCAAACCATGAGAAGCTCCAGCCCAAAAGGCAGCCAAAATCCAGCCCACATCCGGGAGAATCTCAAGAGCAGGGGGTGGAGCAAGCCAGGCCTCAAACCACGAGAAGCTCCAGCCCAAAAGGCAGCCAAAATGCAGCCCACATCCGGGAGAATCTCAAGAGCAGGGGGTGGAGCAAGCCAGGCCTCAAACCACGAGAAGCTCCAGCCCAAAATGCAGCCAAAATGCAGCCCACATCCGGGAGAATCTCAAGAGCAGGGGGTGGAGCAAGCCAGGCCTCAAACCACGAGAAGCTCCAGCCCAAAATGCAGCCAAAATGCAGCCAACATCCGGGAGAATCTCAAGAGCAGGGGACGGAGCAAGGCAGGCCTCAAACCACGAGAAGCTCCAGCCCAAAAGGCAGCCAAAATGCAGCCCACATCCGGGAGAATCTCAAGAGCAGGGGGTGGAGCAAGCCAGGCCTCAAACCACGAGAAGCTCCAGACCAAGAATCAGACAAAATGCAGCCCACATCCGGGAGAATTTCAAGACCAGGGGATGGAGCAAGGCAGGCCTCAAACCACGAGAAGCTCCAGCCCAAAAGGCAGCCAAAATGCAGCCCACACCCTGGAGAATCTCAAGAGCAGGGGGTGGAGCAAGCCAGGCCTCAAACCACGAGAAGCTCCAGCCCAAAAGGCAGCCAAAATCCAGCCCACCTCCGGGAGAATCTCAAGAGCAGGTGGTGGAGCAAGCCAGGCCTCAAACCATGAGAAGCTCCAGCCCAAAAGGCAGCCAAAATCCAGCCCACATCCGGGAGAATCTCAAGAGCAGGGGGTGGAGCAAGCCAGGCCTCAAACCACGAGAAGCTCCAGCCCAAAAGGCAGCCAAAATGCAGCCCACATCCGGGAGAATCTCAAGAGCAGGGGGTGGAGCAAGCCAGGCCTCAAACCACGAGAAGCTCCAGCCCAAAATGCAGCCAAAATGCAGCCCACATCCGGGAGAATCTCAAGAGCAGGGGGTGGAGCAAGCCAGGCCTCAAACCACGAGAAGCTCCAGCCCAAAATGCAGCCAAAATGCAGCCAACATCCGGGAGAATCTCAAGAGCAGGGGACGGAGCAAGGCAGGCCTCAAACCACGAGAAGCTCCAGCCCAAAAGGCAGCCAAAATGCAGCCCACATCCGGGAGAATCTCAAGAGCAGGGGGTGGAGCAATCCAGGCCTCAAACCACGAGAAGCTCCAGCCCAAAATGCAGACAAAATCCAGCCCACATCTGGGAGAATCTCAAGAGCAGGGGGTGGAGCAAGCCAGGCCTCAAACCACGAGAAGCTCCAGCCCTAAAGGCAGCCAAAATGCAGCCCACCTCCAGGAGAATCTCAAGAGCAGGGGGTGGAGCAAGGCAGGCCTCAAACCATGAGAAGCTCCAGCCCAAAAGGCAGCCAAAATGCAGCCCACATACGGGAGAATATCAAGAGCAGGGGGTGGAGCAAGCCAGGCCTCAAACCACGAGAAGCTGCAGCCCAAAAGGCAGCCAAAATCCAGCCCACCTCCGGGAGAATCTCAAGAGCAGGGGATGGAGCAAGCAAGGCCTCAAACCACGAGAAGCTCCAGCCCACAAGGCAGCCAAAATCCAGTCCACATGCGGGAGAATCTCAAGAGCAGGGGGTGGAGCAAGCCAGGCCTCAAACCACGAGAAGCTCCAGCCCAAAAGGCAGCAAAAATCCAGCCCACCTCGGGGAGAATCTCAAGAGCAGGGGTTCGAGCAAGCCGGGCCTCAAACCACGAGAAGCTCCAGCCCAAAAGGCAGCCAAAATGCAGCCCACATCTGAGAGAATCTCAAGAGCAGGGGGTGGAGTGAGCAACGCCTCAAACCACGAGAAGCTCCAGCCCAAAAGGCAGCCAAAATGCAGCCCACATACGGGAGAATATCAAGAGCAGGGTGTGGACCAAGCGAGGCCTCAAACCACGAGAAGCTCCAGCCCAAAAGGCAGCCAAAATGCAGCCCACCTCCGGGAGAATCTCAAGAGCAGGGGGTGGAGCAAGCCAGGCCTCAAAACCCCGAGAAGCTCCAGCCCAAAAGGCAGCCAAAATGCAGCCCACATCTGAGAGAATCTCAAGAGCAGGGGGTGGAGCAAGCCAGGCCTCAAACCTCGAGAAGCTCCAGCCCAAAAGGCAGCCAAACTCCAGCCCACATCTGGGAGAATCTCAAGAGCAGGGGGTGGACCAAGCCAGGCCTCAAACCTCGAGAAGCTCCAGCCCAAAAGGCAGCCAAAATCCAGCCCACATCCAGGAGAAACTCAAGAGCAGGGGGTGGAGCAAGCCAGGCCTCAAACCATGAGAAGCTCCAGCTCCAAAGGCAGCCAAAATCCAGCCCACGTCCGGGAGAACCTCAAGAGCAGGGGGTGGAGCAAGCCAGGCCTCAAACCACGAGAAGCTCCAGCCCAAAAGGCAGCCAAAATGCAGCCCACATGGAAGAGAATCTCAAGAGCAGGGGGTGGAGCAAGCCAGGCCTCAAACCACGAGAAGCTCCAGCCCAAAAGGCAGCCAAAATGCAGCCCACATCCGGGAGAATCTCAAGAGCAGGGGATGGAGCAAGGCAGGCCTCAAACCACGAGAAGCTCCAGCCCAAAAGGCAGCCAAAATGCAGCCCACATCCGGGAGAATCTCAAGAGCAGGGGATGGAGCAAGGCAGGCCTCAAACCACGAGAAGCTCCAGCCCAAAATGCAGCCAAAATGCAGCCCAAATCCGGGAGAATCTCAAGAGCAGGGGGTGGAGCAAGGCAGGCCTCAAACCACGAGAAGCTCCAGCCCAAAAGGCAGCCAAAATGCAGCCCACACCCTGGAGAATCTCAAGAGCAGGGGGTGGAGCAAGCCAGGCCTCAAACCACGAGAAGCTCCAGCCCAAAAGGCAGCCAAAATCCAGCCCACCTCCGGGAGAATCTCAAGAGCAGGTGGTGGAGCAAGCCAGGCCTCAAACCATGAGAAGCTCCAGCCCAAAAGGCAGCCAAAATCCAGCCCACATCCGGGAGAATCTCAAGAGCAGGGGGTGGAGCAAGCCAGGCCTCAAACCACGAGAAGCTCCAGCCCAAAAGGCAGCCAAAATGCAGCCCACATCCGGGAGAATCTCAAGAGCAGGGGGTGGAGCAAGCCAGGCCTCAAACCACGAGAAGCTCCAGCCCTAAAGGCAGCCAAAATGCAGCCCACCTCCAGGAGAATCTCAAGAGCAGGGGGTGGAGCAAGGCAGGCCTCAAACCATGAGAAGCTCCAGCCCAAAAGGCAGCCAAAATGCAGCCCACATACGGGAGAATATCAAGAGCAGGGGGTGGAGCAAGCCAGGCCTCAAACCACGAGAAGCTGCAGCCCAAAAGGCAGCCAAAATCCAGCCCACCTCCGGGAGAATCTCAAGAGCAGGGGATGGAGCAAGCAAGGCCTCAAACCACGAGAAGCTCCAGCCCACAAGGCAGCCAAAATCCAGTCCACATGCGGGAGAATCTCAAGAGCAGGGGGTGGAGCAAGCCAGGCCTCAAACCACGAGAAGCTCCAGCCCAAAAGGCAGCAAAAATCCAGCCCACCTCGGGGAGAATCTCAAGAGCAGGGGTTCGAGCAAGCCGGGCCTCAAACCACGAGAAGCTCCAGCCCAAAAGGCAGCCAAAATGCAGCCCACCTCCGGGAGAATATCAAGAGCAGGGGGTGGAGTGAGCAACGCCTCAAACCACGAGAAGCTCCAGCCCAAAAGGCAGCCAAAATGCAGCCCACATACGGGAGAATATCAAGAGCAGGGTGTGGACCAAGCGAGGCCTCAAACCACGAGAAGCTCCAGCCCAAAAGGCAGCCAAAATGCAGCCCACCTCCGGGAGAATCTCAAGAGCAGGGGGTGGAGCAAGCCAGGCCTCAAAACCCCGAGAAGCTCCAGCCCAAAAGGCAGCCAAAATGCAGCCCACATCTGAGAGAATCTCAAGAGCAGGGGGTGGAGCAAGCCAGGCCTCAAACCACGAGAAGCTCCAGCCCAAAAGGCAGCCAAAATGCAGCCCACATCCGGGAGAATCTCAAGAGCAGGGGGTGGAGCAAGCCAGGCCTCAAACCACGAGAAGCTCCAGACCAAGAATCAGACAAAATGCAGCCCACCTCCGGGAGAATCTCAAGAGGAGGTGGTGGAGCAAGCCAGGCCTCAAACGTTGAGAAGCTCCAGCCCAAAAGGCAGCCAAAATCCAGCCCACATCCGGGAGAATCTCAAGAGCAGGGGGTGGAGCAAGCCAGGCCTCAAACCACGAGAAGCTCCAGCCCAAAAGGCAGCCAAAATGCAGCCCACATCCGGGAGAATCTCAAGAGCAGGGGGTGGAGCAAGCCAGGCCTCAAACCACGAGAAGCTCCAGCCCTAAATGCAGACAAAATGCAGCCCACATCCGGGAGAATCTCAAGAGCAGGGGGTGGAGCAAGCCAGGCCTCAAACCACGAGAAGCTCCAGCCCAAAAGGCAGCCAAAATCCAGCCCACCTCCGGGAGAATCTCAAGAGCAGGGGATGGAGCAAGCCAGGCCTCAAACCATGAGAAGCTCCAGCCCAAAAGGCAGCCAAAATCCAGCCCACCTCCGGGAGAATCTCAAGAGCAGGGGTTCGAGCAAGCCAGGCCTCAAACCACGAGAAGCTCCAGCCCAAAAGGCAGCCAAAATGCAGCCCACCTCCGGGAGAATATCAAGAGCAGGGGGTGGAGTGAGCAACGCCTCAAACCACGAGAAGCTCCAGCCCAAAAGGCAGCCAAAATGCAGCCCACGTACGGGAGAATATCAAGAGCAGGGGGTGGACCAAGCGAGGCCTCAAACCACGAGAAGCTCCAGCCCAAAAGGCAGCCAAAATGCAGCCCACATCAGGGAGAATCTCAAGAGCAGGGGGTGGAGCAAGCCAGGCCTCAAAACCCCGAGAAGCTCCAGCCCAAAAGGCAGCCAAAATGCAGCCCACATCCAGGAGAATATCAAGAGCAGGGGGTGGAGCAAGCCAGGCCTCAAACCATAAGAAGCTCCAGCCTTAAAGGCAGCCAAAATGCAGCCCACATCTGGGAGAATCTCAAGAGCAGGGGTTGGAGCAAGCCAGGCCTCAAACCACGAGAAGCTCCAGCCCAAAAGGCAGCCAAAATGCAGACCACATCCGGGAGAATCTCAAGAGCAGGGGGTGGAGCAAGCCAGGCCTCAAACCACGAGAAGCTCCAGCCCAAATGGCACCCAAAATGCAGACCACCTGCAGGAGAATCTCAAGAGCAGGGGGTGGAGCAAGCCAGGCCTCAAACCTCGAGAAGCTCCAGCCCAAAAGGCAGCCAAACTCCAGCCCACATCTGGGAGAATCTCAAGAGCAGGGGGTGGACCAAGCCAGGCCTCAAACCTCGAGAAGCTCCAGCCCAAAAGGCAGCCAAAATCCAGCCCACATCCAGGAGAAACTCAAGAGCAGGTGGTGGAGCAAGCCAGGCCTCAAACCTCGAGAAGCTGCAGCTCCAAAGGCAGCCAAAATCCAGCCCACGTCCGGGAGAACCTCAAGAGCAGGGGGTGGAGCAAGCCAGGCCTCAAACCTTGAGAAGCTCCAGCCCAAAAGGCAGCCAAAATCCAGCCCACATCCGGGAGAATCTCAAGAGCAGGGGGTGGAGCAAGCCAGGCCTCAAACCACGAGAAGCTCCAGCCCAAAAGGCAGCCAAAATGCAGCCCACATCGGGGAGAATTTCAAGAGCAGGGGGTGGAGCAAGCCAGGCCTCAAACCACGAGAAGCTCCAGCCCAAAAGGCAGCCAAAATGCAGCCCACATCCGGGAGAATCTCAAGAGCAGGGGGTGGAGCAAGCCAGGCCTCAAACCTCGAGAAGCTCCAGCCCAAAAGGCAGCCAAACTCCAGCCCACATCTGGGAGAATCTCAGGAGTAGGGGGTGGACCAAGCCAGGCCTCAAACCACGAGAAGTTCCAGCCCAAAATGCAGCCAAAATCCAGCCCACATCCGGGAGAATCTCAAGAGCAGGGGGTGGAGCAAGCCAGGCCTCAAACCACGAGAAGCCCCAGCTCCAAAGGCAGCCAAAATCCAGCCCACATCCGGGAGAACCTCAAGAGCAGGGGGTGGAGCAAGCCAGGCCTCAAACCACGAGAAGCTCCAGCCCAAAATGCAGCCAAAATGCAGCCCACATCCGGGAGAATCTCAGGAGTAGGGGGTGGAGCAAGGCAGGCCTCAAACCTTGAGAAGCTCCAGCCCAAAAGGCAGCCAAAATGCAGCCCACATCCGGGAGAATCTCAAGAGCAGGGGGTGGAGCAAGGCAGGCCTCAAACCACGAGAAGCTCCAGCCCAAAAGGCAGCCAAAATGCAGCCCACATCCGGGAGAATTTCAAGACCAGGGGATGGAGCAAGGCAGGCCTCAAACCACGAGAAGCTCCAGCCCAAAAGGCAGCCAAAATGCAGCCCACACCCTGGAGAATCTCAAGAGCAGGGGGTGGAGCAAGCCAGGCCTCAAACCACGAGAAGCTCCAGCCCAAAAGGCAGCCAAAATCCAGCCCACCTCCGGGAGAATCTCAAGAGCAGGTGGTGGAGCAAGCCAGGCCTCAAACCACGAGAAGCTCCAGCCCAAAAGGCAGCCAAAATCCAGCCCACCTCCGGGAGAATCTCAAGAGCAGGGGCAGGAGCAAGGCAGGCCTCAAACCACGAGAAGCTCCAGCCCAAAAGGCAGCCAAAATGCAGCCCACATCCGGGAGAATCTCAAGAGCAGGGGGTGGAGCAATCCAGGCCTCAAACCACGAGAAGCTCCAGCCCAAAATGCAGACAAAATCCAGCCCACATCTGGGAGAATCTAAAGAGCAGGGGGTGGAGCAAGCCAGGCCTCAAACCACGAGAAGCTCCAGCCATAAAGGCAGCCAAAATGCAGCCCACCTCCAGGAGAATCTCAAGAGCAGGGGGTGGAGCAAGGCAGGCCTCAAACCATGAGAAGCTCCAGCCCAAAAGGCAGCCAAAATGCAGCCCACATACGGGAGAATATCAAGAGCAGGGGGTGGAGCAAGCCAGGCCTCAAACCACGAGAAGCTGCAGCCCAAAAGGCAGCCAAAATCCAGCCCACCTCCGGGAGAATCTCAAGAGCAGGGTATGGAGCAAGCAAGGCCTCAAACCACGAGAAGATCCAGCCCACAAGGCAGCCAAAATCCAGTCCACATGCGGGAGAATCTCAAGAGCAGGGGGTGGAGCAAGCCAGGCCTCAAACCACGAGAAGCTCCAGCCCAAAAGGCAGCAAAAACCCAGCCCACCTCGGGGAGAATCTCAAGAGCAGGGGTTCGAGCAAGCCGGGCCTCAAACCACGAGAAGCTCCAGCCCAAAAGGCAGCCAAAATCCAGCCCACCTCCGGGAGAATATCAAGAGCAGGGGGTGGAGTGAGCAACGCCTCAAACCACGAGAAGCTCCAGCCCAAAAGGCAGCCAAAATGCAGCCCACATCCGGGAGAATCTCAAGAGCAGGGGGTGGAGCAAGCCAGGCCTCAAACCATGAGAAGCTCCAGCCTTAAAGGCAGCCAAAATGCAGCCCACATCTGGGAGAATCTCAAGAGCAGGGGTTGGAGCAAGCCAGGCCTCAAACCACGAGAAGCTCCAGCCCAAAAGGCAGCCAAAATGCAGCCCACCTCCGGGAGAATCTCAAGAGCAGGGGGTGGAGCAAGCCAGGCCTCAAAACCCCGAGAAGCTCCAGCCCAAAAGGCAGCCAAAATGCAGCCCACATCTGAGAGAATCTCAAGAGCAGGGGGTGGAGCAAGCCAGGCCTCAAACCATGAGAAGCTCCAGCCTTAAAGGCAGCCAAAATGCAGCCCACATCTGGGAGAATCTCAAGAGCAGGGGTTGGAGCAAGCCAGGCCTCAAACCACGAGAAGCTCCAGCCCAAAAGGCAGCCAAAATGCAGACCACATCCGGGAGAATCTCAAGAGCAGGGGGTGGAGCAAGCCAGGCCTCAAACCACGAGAAGCTCCAGCCCAAGTATCAGCCAAAATGCAGCCCACATCTGGGAGAATATCAAGAGCAGGTGGTGGAGCAAGCCAGGCCTCAAACCACGAAAAGCTCCAGCCCAAAAGGCAGCCAAAATCCAGCCCACATACGGGAGAATATCAACAGCAGGGGGTGGAGCAAGCCAGGCCTCAAACCACAAGAAGCTCCAGCCCAAAAGGCAGCCAAAATTCAGCCCACATACGGGAGAATATCAAGAGCAGGGGGTGGAGCAAGCCAGGCCTCAAACCACGAGAAGCTCCTGCCCAAAATGCAGCGAAAATGCAGCCCACATCCGGGAGAATATCAAGAGCAGGGGGTGGAGCAAGCCAGGCCTCAAACCTCGAGAATCTCCAGCCCAAAAGGCAGCCAAAATCCAGCCCACATCCGGGACAATATCAAGAGCAGGGGTTGGAGCAAGCCAGGCCTCAAACCACGAGAAGCTCCAGCCCAAATGCAGCCAAAATGCAGACCACATCCGGGTGAATCCCTAGAACAGGGGGTGGAGCAAGCCAGGCCTCAAACCACGAGAAGCTCCAGCCCAAGTGTCAGCCAAAATGCAGCCCACATCCGGGAGAATCTCAAGAGCAGGGGGTGGAGCAAGCCAGGCCTCAAACCACGAGAAGCTCCAGCCCAAAAGGCAGCCAAAATGCAGCCCACATCCGGGAGAATCTCAGGAGTAGGGGGTGGACCAAGCCAGGCCTCAAACCACGAGAAGTTCCAGCCCAAAATGCAGCCAAAATCCAGCCCACATCCGGGAGAATCTCAAGAGCAGGGGGTGGAGCAAGCCAGGCCTCAAACCACGAGAAGCTCCAGCTCCAAAGGCAGCCAAAATCCAGCCCACCTCCGGGAGAATATCAAGAGCAGGGGGTGGAGTGAGCAACGCCTCAAACCACGAGAAGCTCCAGCCCAAAAGGCAGCCAAAATGCAGCCCACATACGGGAGAATATCAAGAGCAGGGTGTGGACCAAGCGAGGCCTCAAACCACGAGAAGCTCCAGCCCAAAAGGCAGCCAAAATGCAGCCCACCTCCGGGAGAATCTCAAGAGCAGGGGGTGGAGCAAGCCAGGCCTCAAAACCCCGAGAAGCTCCAGCCCAAAAGGCAGCCAAAATGCAGCCCACATCTGAGAGAATCTCAAGAGCAGGGGGTGGAGCAAGCCAGGCCTCAAACCATGAGAAGCTCCAGCCTTAAAGGCAGCCAAAATGCAGCCCACCTCCGGGAGAATCTCAAGAGCAGGGGTTGGAGCAAGCCAGGCCTCAAACCACGAGAAGCTCCAGCCCAAAAGGCAGCCAAAATGCAGACCACATCCGGGAGAATCTCAAGAGCAGGGGGTGGAGCAAGCCAGGCCTCAAACCACGAGAAGCTCCAGCCCAAGTATCAGCCAAAATGCAGCCCACATCTGGGAGAATATCAAGAGCAGGTGGTGGAGCAAGCCAGGCCTCAAACCACGAAAAGCTCCAGCCCAAAATGCAGCCAAAATCCAGCCCACATACGGGAGAATATCAACAGCAGGGGGTGGAGCAAGCCAGGCCTCAAACCACGAGAAGCTCCAGCCCAAAAGGCAGCCAAAATTCAGCCCACATACGGGAGAATATCAAGAGCAGGGGGTGGAGCAAGCCAGGCCTCAAACCATGAGAAGCTCCTGCCCAAAATGCAGCGAAAATGCAGCCCACATCCGGGAGAATATCAAGAGCAGGGGGTGGAGCAAGCCAGGCCTCAAACCTCGAGAATCTCCAGCCCAAAACGCAGCCAAAACCCAGCCCACATCCGGGACAATATCAAGAGCAGGGGTTGGAGCAAGCCAGGCCTCAAACCACGAGAAGCTCCAGCCCAAATGCAGCCAAAATGCAGCCCACATCCGGGTGAATCCCTAGAACAGGGGGTGGAGCAAGCCAGGCCTCAAACCACGAGAAGATCCAGCCCAAGTATCAGCCAAAATGCAGCCCACATCCGGGAGAATCTCAAGAGCAGGGGGTGGAGCAAGCCAGGCCTCAAACCACGAGAAGCTCCAGCCCAAAAGGCAGCCAAAATGCAGCCCACATCTGGGAGAATCTCAGGAGTAGGGGGTGGACCAAGCCAGGCCTCAAACCACGAGAAGTTCCAGCCCAAAATGCAGCCAAAATCCAGCCCACATCCGGGAGAATCTCAAGAGCAGGGGGTGGAGCAAGCCAGGCCTCAAACCACGAGAAGCTCCAGCCCAAAAGGCAGCCAAAATCCAGCCCACATCCGGGAGAACCTCAAGAGCAGGGGGTGGAGCAAGCCAGGCCTCAAACCACGAGAAGCTCCAGCCCAAAAGGCAGCCAAAATGCAGCCCAAATCCAGGAGAATCTCAAGAGCAGGGGATGGAGCAAGGCAGGCCTCAAACCACGAGAAGCTCCAGCCCAAAAGGCAGCCAAAATGCAGCCCACATCCGGGAGAATCTCAAGAGCAGGGGGTGGAGCAAGACAGGCCTCAAACCACGAGAAGCTCCAGCCCAAAAGGCAGCCAAAATGCAGCCCACATCCGGGAGAATCTCAAGAGCAGGGGGTGGAGCAAGCCAGGCCTCAAACCACGAGAAGCTCCAGACCAAGAATCAGACAAAATGCAGCCCACATCCGGGAGAATTTCAAGACCAGGGGATGGAGCAAGGCAGGCCTCAAACCACGAGAAGCTCCAGCCCAAAAGGCAGCCAAAATGCAGCCCACACCCTGGAGAATCTCAAGAGCAGGGGGTGGAGCAAGCCAGGCCTCAAACCACGAGAAAATCCAGCCCAAAAGGCAGCCAAAATGCAGCCCACATCCGAGAGAATCTCAAGAGCAGGTGGTGGAGCAAGCCAGGCCTCAAACCATGAGAAGCTCCAGCCCAAAAGGCAGCCAAAATCCAGCCCACATCCGGGAGAATCTCAAGAGCAGGGGGTGGAGCAAGCCAGGCCTCAAACCACGAGAAGCTCCAGCCCAAAATGCAGCCAAAATGCAGCCCACATCCGGGAGAATCTCAAGAGCAGGGGGTGGAGCAAGCCAGGCCTCAAACCACGAGAAGCTCCAGCCCAAAAGGCAGCCAAAATGCAGCCCACATCCGGGAGAATCTCAAGAGCAGGGGGTGGAGCAAGCCAGGCCTCAAACCACGAGAAGCTCCAGCCCAAAAGGCAGCCAAAATGCAGCCCACATCCGGGAGAATCTCAAGAGCAGGGGGTGGAGCAAGCCAGGCCTCAAACCACGAGAAGCTCCAGCCCAAAAGGCAGCCAAAATGCAGCCCACATCCGGGAGAATCTCAAGAGCAGGGGGTGGAGCAAGCCAGGCCTCAAACCACGAGAAGCTCCAGCCCAAAAGGCAGCCAAAATGCAGCCCACATCCGGGAGAATCTCAAGAGCAGGGGATGGAGCAAGGCAGGCCTCAAACCACGAGAAGCTCCAGCCCAAAAGGCAGCCAAAATGCAGCCCACATCCGGGAGAATCTCAAGAGCAGGGGGTGGAGCAATCCAGGCCTCAAACCACGAGAAGCTCCAGCCCAAAATGCAGACAAAATCCAGCCCACATCCGGGAGAATCTCAAGAGCAGGGGGTGGAGCAAGCCAGGCCTCAAACCACGAGAAGCTCCAGCCCTAAAGGCAGCCAAAATGCAGCCCACCTCCAGGAGAATCTCAAGAGCAGGGGGTGGAGAAAGCCAGGCCTCAAACCATGAGAAGCTCCTGCCCAAAAGGCAGCCAAAATCCAGCCCACATCCGGGAGAATCTCAAGAGCAGGGGGTGGAGCAAGCCAGGCCTCAAACCACGAGAAGCTCCGGCCCAAAAGGCAGCCAAAATGCAGCCCACATCCGGGAGAATCTCAAGAGCAGGGGGTGGAGCAAGCCAGGCCTCAAACCACGAGAAGCTCCAGCCCAAAATGCAGCCAAAATGCAACCCACATCCGGGAGAATCTCAAGAGCAGGGGGTGGAGCAAGCCAGGCCTCAAACCACGAGAAGCTCCAGCCCAAGTATCAGCCAAAATGCAGCCCACATCCGGGAGAATCTCAAGAACAGGGGGTGGAGCAAGCCAGGCCTCAAACCACGAGAAGCTCCAGCCCAAAAGGCAGCCAAAATGCAGCCCACATCCGGGAGAATATCAAGAGCAGGGGGTGGAGCAAGCCAGGCCTCAAACCACGAGAAGCTCCAGCACAAAAGGCAGACAAAATCCAGCCCACATCCGGGAGAATCTCAAGAGCAGGGGGTGGAGCAAGCCAGGCCTCAAACCACGAGAAGCTCCAGCCCTAAAGGCAGCCAAAATGCAGCCCACCTCCGGGAGAATCTCAAGAGCAGGGGGTGGAGCAAGCCAGGCCTCAAACCACGAGAAGCTCCAGCCCAACTATCAGCCAAAATGCAGCCCACATCCGGGAGAATGTCAAGAGCAGGGGGTGGAGCAAGCCAGGCCTCAAACCACGAGAAGCTCCAGCCCAAAAGTCAGCCAAAATGCAGCCCACATCCGGGAGAATCTCAAGAGCAGGGGGTGGAGCAAGCCAGGCCTCAAACCACGAGAAGCTCCAGCCCAAAAGGCAGCCAAAATGCAGCCCACATCCGGGAGAATCTCAAGAGCAGGGGGTGGAGCAAGCCAGGCCTCAAACCACGAGAAGCTCCAGCCCAAAAGGCAGCCAAAATGCAGCCCACATCCGGGAGAATCTCAAGAGCAGGGGGTGGAGCAAGCCAGGCCTCAAACCTCGAGAAGCTAAAGCCCAAAAGGCAGCCAAAATGCAGCCCACATCTGGGAGTATATCAAGAGCAGGGGGTGGAGCAAGCCAGGCCTCAAACCACGAGAAGCTCCAGCCCAAAAGGCAGCCAAAATGCAGGCCACATCCGGGAGAATCTCAAGAGCAGGGGGTGGAGCAAGCCAGGCCTCAAACCACGAGAAGCTCCAGCCCAAGTATCAGCCAAAATGCAGCCCACATCCGGGAGAATCTGAAGAGCAGGGGGTGGAGCAAGCCAGGCCTCAAACCACGAGAAGCTCCAGCCCAAAATGCAGCCAAAATGCAGCCCACATCCGGGAGAATCTCAAGAGCAGGGGGTGGAGCAAGCCAGGCCTCAAACCACGAGAAGCTCCAGCCCAAAATGTAGCCAAAATGCAGCCCACATCCGGGAAAATTTCAAGAGCAGGGGTTGGAGAAAGCCAGGCCTCAAACCACGAGAAGCTCCAGCCGAAACATGATCCAGAATCCAGCCCACATCCGGGAGAATCTCAAGAGCAGGGGGTGGAGCAAGCCAGGCCTCAAACCACGAGAAGCTCCAGCCCAAGTATCAGCCAAAATGCAGCCCACATCCGGGAGAATCTCAAGAACAGGGGGTGGAGCAAGCCAGGCCTCAAACCACGAGAAGCTCCAGCCCAAAAGGCAGCCAAAATGCAGCCCACATCCGGGAGAATATCAAGAGCAGGGGGTGGAGCAAGCCAGGCCTCAAACCACGAGAAGCTCCAGCACAAAAGGCAGACAAAATCCAGCCCACATCCGGGAGAATCTCAAGAGCAGGGGGTGGAGCAAGCCAGGCCTCAAACCACGAGAAGCTCCAGCCCTAAAGGCAGCCAAAATGCAGCCCACCTCCGGGAGAATCTCAAGAGCAGGGGGTGGAGCAAGCCAGGCCTCAAACCACGAGAAGCTCCAGCCCAACTATCAGCCAAAATGCAGCCCACATCCGGGAGAATGTCAAGAGCAGGGGGTGGAGCAAGCCAGGCCTCAAACCACGAGAAGCTCCAGCCCAAAAGTCAGCCAAAATGCAGCCCACATCCGGGAGAATCTCAAGAGCAGGGGGTGGAGCAAGCCAGGCCTCAAACCACGAGAAGCTCCAGCCCAAAAGGCAGCCAAAATGCAGACCACATCCGGGAGAATCTCAAGAGCAGGGGGTGGAGCAAGCCAGGCCTCAAACCACGAGAAGCTCCAGCCCAAAAGGCAGCCAAAATGCAGCCCACATCCGGGAGAATCTCAAGAGCAGGGGGTGGAGCAAGCCAGGCCTCAAACCTCGAGAAGCTAAAGCCCAAAAGGCAGCCAAAATGCAGCCCACATCTGGGAGTATATCAAGAGCAGGGGGTGGAGCAAGCCAGGCCTCAAACCACGAGAAGCTCCAGCCCAAAAGGCAGCCAAAATGCAGGCCACATCCGGGAGAATCTCAAGAGCAGGGGGTGGAGCAAGCCAGGCCTCAAACCACGAGAAGCTCCAGCCCAAGTATCAGCCAAAATGCAGCCCACATCCGGGAGAATCTGAAGAGCAGGGGGTGGAGCAAGCCAGGCCTCAAACCACGAGAAGCTCCAGCCGAAACATGATCCAGAATCCAGCCCACATCCGGGAGAATCTCAAGAGCAGGGGGTGGAGCAAGCCAGGCCTCAAACCATGAGAAGCTCCAGCCCAAGTATCAACCAAAATGCAGCCCACATCCGGGAGAATCTCAAGAGCAGGTGGTGGAGCAAGCCAGGCCTCAAACCATGAGAAGCTCCAGCCCAAAAGGCAGCCAAAATGCAGCCCATATCCGGGAGAATCTCAAGAGCAGGGGGTGGAGCAAGCCAGGCCTCAAACCACGAGAAGCTCCAGCCCAAAAGGAAGCCAAAATGCAGCCCACATTCGTGACAATTTCAAGAGCAGGGGGTGGAGCAAGCCAGGCCTCAAACCACGAGAAGCTCCAGCCCAAACATGATCGAAAATCCAGCTCACATCTTGGAGAATCTCAAGAGCAGGTGGTGGAGCAAGCCAGGCCTCAAACCATAAGAAGCTCCAGCCCAAGTATCAGCAAAAATGCAGCCCACATCCGGGAGAATCTCAAGAGCAGGGGGTGGAGCAAGCCAGGCCTCAAACCACGAGAAGCTCCAGCCCAAGAATCCGCCAAAATGCAGCCCACATCCGGGAGAATCTCAAGAGCAGGGGGTGGAGCAAGCCAGGCCTCAAACCACGAGAAGCTCCAGCCCAAATATTAGCCAAAATCCAGCCCACATCCGGGAGAATCTCAAGAGCAGGGGGTGGAGCAAGCCAGGCCTCAAACCCCGAGAAGCTCCAGCCCAATAGGCAGACAAAATGCAGCGCACATCCGGGAGAACATCAAGAGCAGGGGGTGGAGCAAGCCAGGCCTCAAATCACGAGAAGCTACAGCCCAAAAGGCAGCCAAAATGCAGCCCACATCCGGGAGAATCTCAAGAGCAGGGGGTGGAGCAAGCCAGGCCTCAAACCACGAGAAGCTCCAGCCCAAAAGGCAGTCAAAATCCAGCCCACATCCGGGAAAATCTCAAGAGCAGGGTTTGGAGCAAGCCAGGCCTCAAACCATGAGAAGCTCCAGCCCAAAAGGCAGCCAAAATCCAGCCCTATATCTGGGAGAATATCAAGAGTAGGGTCTGGAGCAAGCCAGGCCTCAAACCATATGTAACTCCAGCCCAAAAGGCAGCCAAAATACAGCCCATATCCGGGAGAATATCAAGAGCACGGGGTGGAGCAAGCCAGGCCTCAAACCACGAGAAGCTCCTGCCCAAAAGGCAGCCAAAATACAGCCCACGTCCAGGAGAATCTCAAGAGCAGGGGGTGGAGCAATCCAGGCCTCAAACCACGAGAAGCTCCAGCCCAAAAGGCAGCCAAAATCCAGCCCAAGTCCATGAGAATCTCAAGAGCAGGGGGTGCAGCAAGCCAGGCCTCAAACTACAAGAAGCTCCAGCTCAAAATGCAGCCA
Organism: Rhynochetos jubatus; assembly: GCA_027574665.1. Classification (NCBI taxonomy): domain Eukaryota; kingdom Metazoa; phylum Chordata; class Aves; order Eurypygiformes; family Rhynochetidae; genus Rhynochetos; species Rhynochetos jubatus. The sequence continues at coordinate 1,348,555 of JAQBHY010000080.1, read as the reverse complement.
CAATCCAACACTATATCTGGGAGAATCTCAAGAGCAGGGGGTGGAGCAAGCCAGGCCTCAAACCACGAGAAGCTCCAGCCCAAAAGGCAGCCAAAATGCAGCCCACATCCGGGAGAATCTCAAGAGCAGGGGGTGGAGCAAGCCAGGCCTCAAACCACGAGAAGCTCCAGCCCAAAAGGCAGCCAAAATACAGCCCACCTGCGGGAGAATATCATGGGCAGGTGTTGGAGCATGCCAGGCCTCAAACCACGAGAAGCTCCAGCCCAGAAGGCAGCCAAAATGCAGCCCACATCCAGGAGAATCTCAAGAGCAGGTGGTGGAGCAAGCCAGGCCTCAAACCACGAGAAGCTCCAGCCCAAAAATGCAGCCAAACTCCAGCCCACATCCGGGAGAATATCATGGGCAGGGGGTGGATCAAGGCAGGCCCCAAGCCACGAGAAGCTCCAGCCCAAAAGGCAGCCATAACACAGCCCACATCTGGGAGAATATCATGGGCAGGTGTTGGAGCAGGCCAGGCCTCAAACCACGAGAAGCTCCAGCCTTAAATGCAGCCAAAATGCAGCCCAAATCCGGGAGAATCTCAAGAGCAGGGGGTGGAGCAAGCCAGGCCTCAAACCACGAGAAGCTCCAACCCAAAATGCAGCCATAACGCAGTATACATCCAGGAGAATGTCAAGAGCAGGGGGTGGAGCAAGCCAGGCCTCAAACCACGAGAAGCTCCAGCCCAATAGGCAGCCAAAACGCAGCGCACATTCGGGAGAATCTCAAGAGCAGGGGGTGGAGCAAGCCAGGCCTCAAACCACGAGAAGCTCCAGTCCAAAAGGCAGCCAAAATACAGCCCACATCCAGGAGAATATCATGGGCAGGGGGTGGAGCAAGCCAGGCCTCAAACCACGAGAAGCTCCAGCCCAAAAGGCAGCCAAAATGCAGCCCACATCCGGGAGAATACGAGAACAAGGGGTGGAGCAAGCCAGGCCTCAAACAACGAAAATTTCCAGCCCAAAATGCAACCACAAATGCAGCCCACATCCAGGAGAATATCAAGAGCAGGGGGTGGAGCAAGCCAGGCCTCAAACCACGAGAAGCTCCAGCCCAAAATGCAGCCATAACACTGTCCACATCCAGGAGAATCTCAAGAGCAGGGGGTGGAGCAAGCCAGGCTTCAAAGCACGAGAATCTCCAGCCCAAAATGCAGCCAAAATCCAACCAACCAGCAGGAGAATCTCAAGAGCAGGGAGTGCAGCAAGCCAGGCCTCAAAGGACGAGAAGCTACAGCCCAATAGGCAGCCACAATGCAGCGGACATTCGGGAGAAGCTCAAGAGCATGGGGTGGAGCAAGCCAGGCCCCAAATCACGAGAAGCTACAGCCCAAAAGGCAGCCAAAATCCAGCCCACATCCGTGAGAATCTCAAGAGCAGGGAGTGGAGCAAGGCAGGCCCCAATCCACGAGAAGCTCCAGTCCAAAAGGCAGCCAAAATACAGCCCACATCCGGGAGAATCTCAAGAACCGGGGGTGGAGCAAGCCAGGCCTCAAACCATGAGAAGCTCCAGCCCAAAAGGCAGCCAAAATCCAGCCCACATCCGGGAGAATCTCAAGAGCAGGGGGTGGAGCAAGCCAGGCCCCAAACCACGAGAAGCTCCAGCCCAAAAGGCAGCCAAATTCCAACCCTATATCTGGAACAATATCAAGTGCAGGGGGTGGAGCAAGCCAGGCCTCAAACCACGAGAAGCTCCAGCCCAAAATGCAGCCAAAATGCAGGACACATCCGGGAGAATCTCAAGAGAAGGGGGGGGAGCAAGCCAGGCCTCAAAACAGGACTAAATCTAGCCTATAATGTGGTCCATGTCCAGGAGAAATTCCAGCCCAAGTGCCACAGGAATTCCAGTCCAAATCCCGGAGATAGTCCACCCGATCTCTAGGAGAAATTTGGGCCCAAGTCCAGGAGAATTTCAATTCTAAAATGCAGCCCACATCCAGGAGAATCTCAAGAAGAGGTCCGAGACCTGTCCCTCAGATCTCTCCAACGCTGGGACGTCAGATTCCCACGCCTTTCTACACTCCGCCGAAGAGAAATCCACCTGCGGCTGGGTCCACCGCAGGCCCCACTCCAGACTAACGCTTTATGCCTAAGGAACTGGGGACAGGAGCACAACCTGTGGAGTTTGGGCTTTGAACTGATGCTGCCCCCAAGTTTTGCACAAAGTCCCTTCACACTATTCCCATCTGGCCCACAGTCAGATCACACCATTCCCCAGCGGGTCCCGACTCTCCATCCATCAGCGCAGCAACTCCAGCAAAGGGTTAACACAGTTCCCAGCACGCAGCTGCACGCACACGCTCCCCCCGCCAGAGACAGAAATGGCCGTGGAGATACGCATCTTGCTAGGAAGGTACCTGTTCAAACGCTTCTGGAGCCCGGTGCAAGCCTTCCCGTCACATGTCAGCATGTCTCAACGGGAGCAGGGCTGAGCCTCCAGGAGGCTTTTCAGCCCAGGCCGTGTCGACCGCTCTCTCCTTTCCCAGACTGGGGGGTGTGGAGCTCTGAGTGCCATCCCACTCCGAGGGACATGCTGGGTGCAGCCCCTGCAGACCAGGAGAAAGCAAGGGTCAGCCATGGAGCCTCCCTCTATTTAGAGAGTCATGAGATAATTGACTTCAGGCCTAAGCAATCTCCCAGCCTGGCCTTAATTGGGGCAGGCTCTTGTTGGCATTCCCAGCTGGTGCTGATCTCCCCAGACTGCCAGAAGGGTCAGGGCTGGCAGGGCATGTCTTAGTTCCCTCTCATCCTTAACTGTAATGAGGAAATGTCATGAGGCCCACTGAATTGGGCCTGAATTTCATAGGGACTTGGGTCTGAATTTCACCAGGATTTGGGTGAGAATTTCTCGTGCACTTGGGTCTGAATTTCCCCTGGATTCTGGCCCAAATTTCCCCTGTAGTAGAGCCCGAATTTCTCCTCAACGTGCCCTCTAATTTCTCTTGAACTCTGGCCAAAATTTCTCCTGCACTGCAACCTTCAATTTCTGCTGGACTCCCTGAAATTGCTCCTGCACGCCAGCTCCAATTTCTCCTGCGCCGAATCCCAGATTTGACCTGCGCTGGAGCCCAGGTTTCCCCTGGAAGTGACCTCGAATTTGGCCTGCATTGTGGCCTGCATCTCTCCAGCTTTAAGGCACGCCCCCTCGCAACTGAAAGCACGCCCCCTCACCCCTGAAGGCACACCTTCTCGCCCCTGTAGCTAGGAGAAATTGCAGCCCAAGTGCAGCAGAAATTCCAGTCCAAGTCCAGGAGATAGTCCACCTGAACTCCAAAAGATATTTAGGCCTAAGTCCAGGAGAAATTCCAGCATAAATCCAGACCATGTCCAGGAGAAATTCAGCCCCAAGCCCAACAGAAATTCCAGCCCGCGTGCAGAAGAAATTCAGGCCCAAGTCCAGGAGAAAATCCAGCCTAAAATGCAGCCCAAGTCCAGCAGAAATTTTAGCCTAAGAGCAGCCAAACTCCACTCCAGTTTCAGGAGATAGTCAACCCGAACTGCAGGAGAAAATTATGCCCAAGTCCAGGAGAAATTCCAGCATAAATCCAGCCCATATCCAGGAGAAATTCCAGCCTAAAATGTAGCCAAAGTCGAGGAGAAATTTTAGCACAAGAGCAGACAAAATCCAGTCCATATTGAGGAGAATTTCAAGAACAGGTCCTAGAGAAATTCAGGCCTCAAACCAGGAGTAATTCCAGCCTAAAATGAGGCCCAAGTCCAGGAGAAATTCCAGCCCAAATCCTGCAGAAATTCCAGTCCAACTCCAGGAGATACTCCACCTGAACTCCAGGAGAAATTTGGACCCAAGTCCAGGAGAAATTGAAGTCCAAATCTAGGAAAAATTTGAACCAAAATGCAGGTGATATTGCGGCCAAGTCTAGGAGAAATTCTGGCCTAAAATTCAGCGCAAGTCCAGCAGAAGCTTTAGATCAAGGGCAGCCAAAATCCAGCCCACATCCAGGAGAAATTCAAGAACAAGGCCTAGAGAAATTCAGGCCTCAAACCAGGAGTAATTCCAGCCTAAATTGAGGCCCAAGTCCAGGAGAAATTCCAGCCCAAGTGCAGCAGTAATTCCAGTCCAAGTCCCGGAGATAGTCCACCCGAACTCTAGGAGAAATTTGAGCCCAAGTCCAGGAGAAATTACAGCCTAAATGCAGTCCAAGTGGAGGAGAAATTTGGGCCCAGATCCAGGAGAAAATCCAGCCTAAAATGCAGCCCAAGTCCAGCAGAAATTTTAGCCCAAGAGCAGGCAAAATCCAGTCCAATTTCAGGAGATAGTCCAACCGAACTCCAGGAGAAAATTAGGCCTATGTCCAGGAGGCATTCCAGCCCAAATGTCGCAGAAATTCCAGTCCAAGTCATGGAGATAGTCCACCCAAACTCCAGGAGAAATTTGGGTCCAAGTCCAGGAGAAACTCCAGCCCAAGAGCAGCCAAAATCCAGCCCACATCCAGGAGAAATTCAAGAACAGGGCCTAGAGAAATTCAGGCCTCAAACCAAGAGTTATTCCAGCCTAAAATGAAGCCCAAGTCCAGGAGAAATTCCAGCCCAAATCCTGCAGAAATTCCAGTCCAAGTCCAGGAGATAGTCCATCTGAACTCCAGGAGAATTTTGGGCCCAAGTCCAGGAGAAATTGCAGCAAAAATCCAGTTCACGTGCAGGAGAAATTCAGGCCCAAGTCCAGAGGAAAATCCAGCCTAAAATGCAGCCCAAGTCCAGGAGACATTCAGGCCCAAGGGCAGCCAAAATCCAGCCCACATTCAGGAGAAATTCAAGAACAGGGCCTAGAGAAATTCAGGCCTGAAACCAGGAGTAATCCCAGCCTAAAATTAGGCCCAAGTCCAGGAGAAATTACAGCCTAAATCCAGACCAAGAAGAGGAGAAATTTGGGCCCTGCTCCAGGAGAAATTCCAGGCTAAAATGCAGCCCAAGTCCAGGAGAAATTCAGCCCTAAACCCAATAGAAATTCCAGCCCACGTGCAGGAGAAATTCAGGCCAAGTCCAGGAGAAAATCCAGCCTAAAATGCAGCCCAAGACCAGCAGAAATTTTAGCCCAAGAGCAGCCGAAATCCAGTCCAATTTCAGGACATAGTCCACCCGAACTCCAAAAGAAATTTAGACCTATGTGCAGGAGAAATTCAAGCCAAAAGTCAAGAGAAATTCAGCCCTGAGCCCAATAGAAATTCTAGCCCATGTGCAGGAGAAATTCGGGCCCAAGTCCAGGAGAAAATCCAGCCTAAAATACAGCCCAAGTCCAGCAGAAATTTTAGCCCAAGAGCAGCCAACATCCCGTCCAATTTCAGGAGATAGTCCCCCCGAAATCCAGAAGAAAATTAGGCCTAAGTCCAGGAGACATTCCAGCCTAAAATGCAGGCCAGGTCCAGGAGAAATTCCAGCCCAAGAGCTGCCAAAATCAAGCCCACATCCAGGAGAAATTCAAGAACAGGGCCTAGAGAAATTCAGGCCTCAAACCAGGACTAATTCCAGCCTAAAATGAGGCCCAAGTCCAGGAGAAATTCCAGCCCAAGAGCAGCAGAAATTCCAGTCCAATTCCAGGAGAGAGTCCACCCGAACTCCAGGAGAAATTCCAGCCCAAATCCAGGAGAAATTCAAGTCAAATCTAGGAAAAATTTGAGCCAAAGTGCAGGTGATATTTTGACCAAGTCTAGGAGAAATTCCATCCAAACTGCAGCAGTAATTCCAGTCCGAGTCCCGGAGATAGTCTACCCGAACTCCAGGAGAAAATTGGGCCCAAGTCCAGGACAAATTACAGCCTAAATCCAGTCCATGTGGAGGAGAAATTTCGTCCCAGCTCCAGCAGACATTCCAGCCTAAAATGCAGACTACGTCCAGGAGAAATTCAAGTACAGGGCTAAGAGAAATTCAGGCCTCAAACCAGGTGTAATTCCAGCCAAAATAGAGGCACAAGCCCAGGAGAAATTCCAGCCCAAGTGCAGCAGAAATTCCAGTCCAAGTCCAGGAGAAATTCAAGCCAAAAGTCAAGAGAAATTCAGCCCCGAGCCCAATAGAAATTCCAGCCCACATGCAGGAGAAATTTCAGTCCAAATCCAGGAGATATTCCACCCAAACACCAGGAGAAATTTGGGCCCAAGTCCAGGAGAAATTACAGCCTAAATCCAGTCCAAGAAGAGGAGAAATTTGGCCCAAGCGCAGCAGAAATTCCAGCCTAAAATGCAGCCCAAGTCCAGGAGAAATTCAGCCCTAAACCCAATAGAAATTCCAGCCCACGTGCAGGAGAAATTCAGGCCAAGTCCAGGAGAAAATCCAGCCTAAAATGCAGCCCAAGACCAGCAGAAATTTTAGCCCAAGAGCAGCCGAAATCCAGTCCAATTTCAGGAGATAGTCCAACCGAACTCCAGGAGAAAATTAGGCCTAAGTCCAGGAGACATTCCAGCCTAAAATGCAGGCCAGGTCCAGGAGAAATTCCAGCCCAAGAGCAGCAGAAATTCCAGTCCAATTCCAGGAGAGAGTCCACCCGAACTCCAGGAGAAATTCAGCCCCAGGTCCAGGAGAAATTCAAGTCCAAATCTAGGAAAAATTTGAGCCAAAGTGCAGGTGATATTATGGGCAAGACTAGGAGAAATTCAAGCCTGCATTCAGGAGAAATTCGGGCCTGAATTCAGCCCATTTTCAAAGGAAACCGCCCTCTTTAGCCCCTTTAGCCCCGCCCTCTTTAGCCCCTTTAGCCCCGCCCTCTTTAGCCCCTTTAGCCCCGCCCTCTTTAGCCCCTTTAGCCCCGCCCTCTTTAGCCCCTTTAGCCCCGCCCTCTTTAGCCCCTTTAGCCCCGCCCTCTTTAGCCCCTTTAGCCCCGCCCTCTTTAGCCCCTTTAGCCCCGCCCTCTTTAGCCCCTTTAGCCCCGCCCTCTTTAGCCCCTTTAGCCCCGCCCTCTTTAGCCCCTTTAGCCCCGCCCTCTTTAGCCCCTTTAGCCCCGCCCTCTTTAGCCCCTTTAGCCCCGCCCTCTTTAGCCCCTTTAGCCCCGCCCTCTTTAGCCCCTTTAGCCCCGCCCTCTTTAGCCCCTTTAGCCCCGCCCTCTTTAGCCCCTTTAGCCCCGCCCTCTTTAGCCCCTTTAGCCCCGCCCTCTTTAGCCCCTTTAGCCCCGCCCTCTTTAGCCCCTTTAGCCCCGCCCTCTTTAGCCCCTTTAGCCCCGCCCTCTTTAGCCCCTTTAGCCCCGCCCTCTTTAGCCCCTTTAGCCCCGCCCTCTTTAGCCCCTTTAGCCCCGCCCTCTTTAGCCCCTTTAGCCCCGCCCTCTTTAGCCCCTTTAGCCCCGCCCTCTTTAGCCCCTTTAGCCCCGCCCTCTTTAGCCCCTTTAGCCCCGCCCTCTTTAGCCCCTTTAGCCCCGCCCTCTTTAGCCCCTTTAGCCCCGCCCTCTTTAGCCCCTTTAGCCCCGCCCTCTTTAGCCCCTTTAGCCCCGCCCTCTTTAGCCCCTTTAGCCCCGCCCTCTTTAGCCCCTTTAGCCCCGCCCTCTTTAGCCCCTTTAGCCCCGCCCTCTTTAGCCCCTTTAGCCCCGCCCTCTTTAGCCCCTTTAGCCCCGCCCTCTTTAGCCCCTTTAGCCCCGCCCTCTTTAGCCCCTTTAGCCCCGCCCTCTTTAGCCCCTTTAGCCCCGCCCTCTTTAGCCCCTTTAGCCCCGCCCTCTTTAGCCCCTTTAGCCCCGCCCTCTTTAGCCCCTTTAGCCCCGCCCTCTTTAGCCCCTTTAGCCCCGCCCTCTTTAGCCCCTTTAGCCCCGCCCTCTTTAGCCCCTTTAGCCCCGCCCTCTTTAGCCCTTGCACGTATATTGTAGGATTAATTTCAGCCCTAATCGAGGAGAAATTCAGACCCAGGTCCCAGCAGCATTCAACCCGAAGACCAAGAGACACCAAACCATGGCCCCTCCTGACGCAGGCCAGCAGCGCTGCAAAGGAAGGCCTGCCTCTTTCCTTCCCAGTCCCAGGTGAGGCCGAGGTAGATGTGTGTCCGAGCCGAAGTCCTTGTCTGTAGCTGTGGGGCACCGGGCCGAGCTGGGGCCCCTTTCAAGGCTGGCCAGCGGCACTGCAAAGGAAATAGGCTCGGACTTCTGCTCGACTCGGCTCGGCCTCGCAAGTTAAGAGGCATTGAGTCCAAAGCATGGGGGCAGCACACTACGCCGGGGCCTCTTTCGTGGCAGGCTAGCAGCGCTGCCAAGGAAAGAATGCCTCTTACCTTGCGAGGCCAATGTGAATCGAAGTCCAAAGCGGTGGGGCCGTGTGTCAAGCTGGGGCCCCTTTCGAGGCAGGCCAGCGATGCTGCAATGGCAGGAATGCCTCTTACCTTCACAGTCAGAGGCAAGTCTGAGGCGGAGCAAATTGAAGTCTGAAGCAGCAGGGTGGCATGCCGAGCTGGGGCTGCTTGCGAGGCAGGCCCGCGTCCCACTAAAGGAAGAAATGACTCTTACCTTAAGAGTGCAGGGACGCCCCAAATCCTAGGGGGCCAGGAGGCACCACGAGACCAAGAGGGGCAGCGAAGTGCAGCACCACACCAAGGGCGGCGGCGAGACCCACAGCGGCACCGAGGCGCGCCGACTCCAAGGGCGGCGGCGAGACCCACAGCGGCGGCACAACGCTAACAGCGGCGACACGACCCCCCAGAGCAGCACCGAGGTGCGGCGGCGAGACCCACAGCGGCGGCGCAACGCTAACAGCGGCGGCACGACCCCCAGAGCGGCACCGAGGCGCGCCGACTCCAAGGGCGGCGGCGAGACCCACAGCGGCGGCGCAACGCTAACAGCGGCGGCAAGACCCCCAGAGCGGCACCGAGGCGCGCCGACTCCAAGGGCGGCGGCGAGACCCACAGCGGCGGCGCAACGCTAACAGGGGCGGCACGACCCCCAGAGCAGCACCGAGGCGCGCCGACTCCAAGGGCGGCGGTGAGACCCACAGCAGCGACACGACCCCCCAGAGCGGCACCGAGGCGCGGCGGCGTGACGCTAACAGCGGCGGCACGACCCCCCAGAGCGGCACCGAGGCGCGCCGGCGAGACCCACAGCGGCGGCGCAACGCTAACAGCGGCGGCACGACCCCCCAGAGCGGCACCGAGGCGCGCCGGCGAGACCCACAGCGGCGGCGCAACGCTAACAGCGGCAGCACGACCCCCCAGAGCGGCACCGAGAGCAACAAGAGACCCAGATAGCCGAGCCGGGGCCCCTTTCGAGGCAGGCCCGCGCCCCTGCGAAGGAAGGAACGCCTCTTACCTTGCGAGTCCGAGGCGGAGGCGAGTGCGAGTCCGAAGCGGCGCGAGGCGTGCCGAGCCGGGGCCCCTTTCAAGGCAGGCCCGCGCCCCTGCGAAGGAAGGAACGCCTCTTACCTTGCGAGTCCGAGGCGGAGGCGAGTGCGAGTCCAAAGCGGCGCGAGGCGTGCCGAGCCGGGGCCCCTTTCGAGGCAGGCCCGCGCCCCTGCGAAGGAAGGAACGCCTCTTACCTTGCGAGTCCGAGGCGGAGGCGAGTGCGAGTCCAAAGCGGCGCGAGGCGTGCCGAGCCGGGGCCCCCTTCGAGGCAGGCCCGCGCCCCTGCGAAGGAAGGAACGCCTCTTACCTTGTGAGTCCGAGGCGGCGCGAGGCGTGCCGAGCCGGGACCCCTTTCGAGGCAGGCCCGCGCCCCTGCGAAGGAAGGAATGCCTCTTACCTTAAGAGTGCAGGGACGCCCCAAGTCTGAGGGGGCCAGGAGGCGCCACGACACCAAGAGTAGCACCCAGACCAAGAGTGGCAGTGAAGCGCACCACCACACCACGAGCGGCGCAACGCTAACAGCGGCGGCGAGGCCCCCAGAGCGTCAACGAGGCGCGCCGGCTCCAAGAGCGGCGCGAGACCCCCCAGAGCAGCGGCGCAACGCTAAGAGCGACGGCGAGACCCCCAGAGCGGCAACGAGGCGCGCCAGCTCCAAGAGCGGCGCACGGCGGCGCAACGGTAACAGCGGCGGCGAGACCCCCAGAGCGGCAACGAGGCGCACCGGCTCCAAGAGCGGCGCGCGGCGGCACAACGGTAACAGCGGCGGCGAGACCCCCAGAGCGGCAACGAGGCGCGCCGGCTCCAAGAGCGGCGCGAGACCCCCAGAGCGGCGGCGCAACGGTAACAGCGGCGGCGAGACCCCCAGAGCGGCAACGAGGCGCGCCGGCTCCAAGAGCGGCGCGCGGCAGCGCAACGCTAACAGCGGCGGCGAGACCCCCAGAGCGGCAATGAGGCGCGCCGGCTCCAAGAGCGGCGCGAGACCCCCAGCAGCGACATAACGCTAACAGCAGCGGCAAGACAGCAGCAGCACGACACCCAGAGCAGCAACGAGGCGTGCCGACTCCAAGAGTGGCGCGAGACCCACAATGGCGGCGCAACACCCAGAGCAGCAGCGAGGCACGCCACAGCACCAAGAGCAACAAGAGACCCAGATTGCCAAGCCGTGGCCCCTTTCGAGGCAGGCCTGCATCCGTGGAAAGGAAGGAATGCCTCTTACCTTAAGAGTGCAGGGACACCCCAAGTCTGAGGGGGCCAAGGGGCTCCATGAGACCAAGAGCACTGCCACACCAAGAGTGGCGTGAGACTCACAATGGCGGCGCAACCACAAGAGCAGCACGACATCAAGGGCAGCGGCGAGGCACACCACCACACTAAGGAGCAGCGTGACAGCCAGAGTGGCAGCGAGCCATGCCACACCACCTATAGAGTTGCAAGTCCAAGTGCATTGCAACAAGAGCAGCACAAAACCCAGAGCAGCAGCGAGGTGTGCAGCAACAGCGAGAGCGGCAGTGAGAGCCAGACCATCGAGCCGGGGCACCTTTCGAGGTGGACCAGCGTCCCTGCAAAGGAAGGAATGTGTCCTACCTTCAGAGTCCAGGGATGCCCCAAGTCTGAAGCAGCAAGTAGGTGCCACGACACCAAGAGCAGCGGGCCAGAATGCCGAGCTGGGGCCCCTTTTGAGGTGGGCCAGCATCCCTGCAAACAAAGGAATACCTCTTACCTTCAGAGTCCAGTAACGCCCTGGGCCCCAGGCGGCAAGGAGGCGCGCCGAGACCAAGAGCAGCAGTGAGTCGCACCACCACACCAACAGCGGTGCAAGACCCAGAGTGGCAGCGAGGCACGCAGACTCCAAGAGAGGCGTGAAACCCAAAGCACCGCAACAAGAGCGGCACGACACCCAGAGCGGTGGCAAGGCGCACCAACTCCAAGAGCAGCGCGACGGCGAGACACAGAGCACCAAGCCAGTGAGCCTTTCGCGGCTGGCCAGCGTCCCTGCAAAGAAGGAAAGCCTCCTACCTTCAGAGTCCAGGGACACCCCAAGTCCCAGGCGGCAAGGAGGCGCCGTGACACCAAGAGCGACGGGGCAGCACGCCGAGCCAGGGTTCCTTTCGAGGTAGGTCAGCGTCCCTGCAAAAGAAGGGACGCCTCCTACCTTCAGAGTCCACGGATGCCGCAAGTCCGAGGTGGCGAGGAGGCGCCACGAGATCAAGAGCAGCACTGAGACCAAGAGCAGCGGCGAGGCACACTGCGACACCCAGAGCGGCAGCAACGCCCAGAGTGGTGAGCCAGGGGCCCCTTTCAAGGCACCCCAGTGTCTCTGCAAAGGAAGGAATGCCTCGTACCTTCAGAGTCCAGGGTTGCCCCAAGTCCCAGGCAGCACGAGACCAAGAGTGGTGCGAGTGTTAAAAATTCTTCCCCGGACAAAGCGGGTTGCTCGAGGTATGCTATTTATTTAATCAAAACTCAGAGTTGGGTCACCACCTCAGTGAGTGGCCAATGGCCCAAGATCTCACACATTTTTTACACCGTTCAATCAATACCCATTACAAAAGGTCCAAAGTCTTTGTATATTTCCACTTGGCCTTTCAGTCCCCAAACTTCACCATTTCCCAAAGACCACCACAATCCCCCGTCTCAGCTGCATTCTTCTGTTCTGGTTCCGAGCCTCGGTTCAGTTACAGGGTCTTCTTTGGGTCGCCGTCTCCGTAATCACTCTTCTGCCATTTCTGTCCTGCGCAATTCTGAGACAGGCTTTGAGATGTACTATTAAGGGTTTACCTTCATTAATTAATCGCTCTTTGTTCAAACCGTCTCTGCGTGATTAGCTTGACTGGGTTTGAAACCGGCCTTGGGTGGGTCTGTACAAGGAGCAGGCTGAGAGCAAACATTCTGGGCCTGTCGAGCGGTATTTCTGCACTTTACAACACCCCAAACCTCAGACCTAAACCTGCACTAGGGACTAGGAAAGATTCCTTTACAGAGATTCAGAAGCACTGTCCCACCCAGGTCACCAAAACAAGGGATAACCCTCTTCGCACCAACACAACATTAAGAAACAGCATCCACTCGATTGCAGACAGTGCTGTTCAGGGGATCGCTCCACCTCTCGTGCCTGCCATACGTTGCATCAGCCAAGGCTTCTATCCTCCCCTCACATACATATGGTACACGTGGCATTTCCCAGAATGTTTGTCCATCTTCACTCTAATTCCTGGAACTAATTATCATACTTACGTGGTCATGACAAATGCAGCCTGCGTCTCTCAGGGCCTTCGTGGGCGTTCTTCCGTGGTCTCTGGCGGTGGCTTAAGAGGCGACTCTGTGTCCTTTCCATGAACGCCCAGTCTTCTTTCCATATATGGTTTTGCCACGTCACCGCCCTCTGCGTGCGGAATTCCTTAAGCACCTTGTCCTGCTTTCCACTGGCATCTGTTGATCCGCGCTCCCTGAGGATGTGCCCGTCACACTTGACAAAGCTACGTTGTCACAGTCTTCTTGATCTGTGGACCTTGCATTCTCGCCCGAGGCCCCTGATAACACACTCTTGGCCTTGGCCCTGTAGAGGAGGGTAAAAAGTGGGACAAGTATTTATCTATAAGTTTCACTGAGGTGAGAAGTTGAAAGGTTTGTGAGTAGTCTCCAGGAGATGGCACCCAAAGCACCCGGGTGATGACAATACCAGACGCACGTAGCAGATTGCTCCTACCACCTCTGTTAGGTCACCCAGCCAAGCAACACCCTTCAGCCAGGCTAATACAGTAACGATCGGCACATTAAGGAACTCGTAGGGCAGAACATCCCACCGTTCTGATCACAACTCTGAGAGCAAAGGGGTTGACATCCTGACCAGCCACCACCAAAATACTACAGTGAACACTTCCCATCAGTCCATTCTAACATGCAGGAATCGGATGATCTGTCACTATCTCAACCCCTCGGGCCCCGCCTGGGGCACAAGACAGGACTGTCGTCATTTAACCCAGCCAGCAACAGAGCTCTGAACGGCCACTCGCTCACCTCCCCCTCCTATACAGGGGCAGGAGAGCCAGAGAAAAAGACGAGAAAGCTCACAAGGTAAGAGAGTAGCAACTTAAAAGTCAAAGAATAAAGTAACAATACTAATAATACTACTGATAACATGCAATAGAAAAGTCCACCACGACTACTCGTAGATTTTGAGAAAACTGTGTTAAACACCGGTGTTATCAGCACAAACCCAAAACACAACCTCTTACTGGCTGTCCTTAAGGAATTTAACACTTTAAAAATACCTTGAAAATGCAAATAGCAATAAGGCAGAAGAAATACAGAGAAGATGTAAGGAATGAAGACGTTGAAATAAATTCAAGAAAGGGCGCTAAAGAGAGGGAGAAGTGGAAGGAATTTTAAAAAGAAACCGAGTACAAGAAACAGACCAGAATTACAACATCAAAACAGGGAAATGGATAAGGGACAACACACGACAAGAGTTTGAAAAGTGATTTGATACAAGAAACAGAGGATTACAGAACAGGGAGACAGCTAGAAAGGACCCTGATAATATGGAACAGGAAGCTAACTGCATGGAAACACAGACTAGAAATTTCTAAATCACCCAAGTACAGGACAGAGAGAGATGGAGGGAAACCAAAAATAATTAATGGGTGAAGAGGCAGAGAGCAGAGTCAGCAGAAAAGAATCAAATGTCAGGGAGCCAGCCAGGCCAGTGAACACCACAGAAGGAGGCAGAAGCAGAGACCAAGGGCAAGAAAGCAGAGAAAGTGGGGTGTGCAGGAGACATGACAGGACTCACCACAGCTCTGAAGAGCAGGAACCCTTTACCACTCCTTCCATCTCTGAACTTCCCCTGCTCCTCAACAGCACTGCTTCCCAGGCAGCCCCTTTGTAGCTGGAGCCCCGCCCCGTGCAGGGCTGGCCCCATCCTCAGCCTCACGGGCCACACCTGGGGCTGCCCCAGCCCCAGCTGGAACCCATGAGGAACAGGGGCAATGGCCAAAGCCCCACAGCATATCAACCCTCACCTGAGGGCTGAGATGGTGGCTTTGCAGCAGGAACTCGAGGCTTAATGCAATAAAAGCTGCTGGCTCACAGCAATCCAGAAGGAGATAACGGTGACAGGCAATGTTGAGAAACACCTCAGCAATTTTTTGGGAGCTTCTGCCCGTCCTGCAAAGTGGCAGGACCAGACTCTCCTGTCTTTGCTTACAGAACTCTACACCAACACCCAGGAGGGCACAGCTGAGCAGCTCTGTCCTTTGCCAGTGACACCCTGGATCCCTGGAGGACAGTTGAAGATGATCAGCGTAAGTTTAAGGGGAAAACTGTTGTCTGGGTGGGAATGGGCTTCTTCACTGTGGGCTCAGTGGGTGGGTGGGAAATGCTGCTGCTGCTGAACAACGGGGGATCAACCACGCTAATTCCCCAGGAATGCTGAGGAAGGAGCAATTTTGGTGCAGTGCCGTGCTCCTCTTAACAGGCCTTTGCAATCCCAATTGTCCCTGGAGCTGTGCTCTTTCTGCTTCTCCAGACACTAACCCTAGCCCTAACCCTAAGAATGGCAGGTCACGCTTTCCGGCCACGCCCCCCCTGCATTCCAGCTATGACAACTGCGGTAGGAGCAATGCCAGTGCAGTGTCATGCTGCTCTTGGCAGGCCTTTGCAATCCCAACTATCCCTGGACCTGGGGGCTTTCTCGTTCTCCAGAAGCTGTTTTTCTCCCTGGCTGTATGTGCTGCACCCTGTCACCATCTCTGTCCCTCCTTTGTCCTTCCTCTCCTTCCCCTTGCTGCCTCTCTCTCCTTCTGTCCTGCTCACTGACCCTACATGTTCTCGCTCCAGCTCTGCAGGGCCCCTCGGCCCCATTTTTCTTGGCTTCTCTCCCTCTCTGGCCATTTCTGACCTTTCTGTCTCTGCTCCTCGGTTTCCTCCCTTGGCTTCTTTTTCTCTCTCCTGTCCTCTGTCCTGCTCCCATCACAGAATTTTCTTCTTCCCTTTCTCTGCCCCACTCCCCATCCCTCTTTTTCTTTCTCCACCCCGCTGCACTGCTCTCTGCCTTCCTTCCCCACCCTCCACCCCTCCATCATTATCCTTTTGTCCCTTGTCATCTCTCCACCCCTCTGTCCCACTCCCCATCCCTGATTTTCCTATTCCATTTCTCTGTGCGGCTTTCGGGCCCTGTTTTTCCTCTGGCTCCATCTCCCTGTCCTTGTTCCTGTTGCTCTCGCTTGCTCTCTATCCCAGTGTGCTGCTCCTCATCCCCCTGTGTTTCTCTGGATCCCATTTTCTTGCTCCCTGTCCCTCCCCTCTATCCCTCTCTTCTTCCTCCCACCTGGATTTTCCTCTCTCCATCCCTCTGCTCCCATTGCTCCTTTCTCCATCTCTCAGTCCTGCTCCCTGCCCCTTTCCTCCTCTCGCTGTCTTTCTGTCCCGCTCCCTCTCCCGTTATTCTGCCTTTGTCCCTCTGTCCTGGTGCCTGTTTGCTGCTTTCTAGGAGTATCCCCCGGTCCGTCCAGCTGTCCCCATTCTCCTCCTTCTCTTCCCTGCTCCAGCCCTACTTTCTCCTGCTCCCTCTCTGTCCCGCAGCCCATCAGCATCTTTTTTCCTTCTCCATCTCTTTGTCTTCACCTGCATTTGGTCCCCCCAGCCCCACCCCCAGTCCCTCTGTCCTCTTCCTTTCCCTGCTCTTTGTCTCTGCACATCCCACACTCTGTTCCCGTCTCTCTCTCTGCCCTCGAGCCTTCCTTTTCCTTCCTTCTTTATCTCTGCGTTCCTCTCTCCTGCTGCTCCTCAGTGCTTTCCATCCGTTCCTTTGTCCCACTCCCTGGCCCTTACGGCCGTCAGTCCCTCTGGCCTGTTGCCCATTGTTAGTTTTGCCAGCTGCATCCCACTGCCCTGCTTCCCATTCGTCTCCTCTGGCTCAGTCCTCCTGGCCTGCTCCCTGGTGGGATTTTCCCTTTCTCCAGCTCTGACCCGCTCCCCACCCCTCTCTGTTTCTCTCTGTCACCCTTCCCAGTTCCCTGTGCCCCTCTCTCTGCAGTCTCATGTCCCGGTCCCTGTCCCTCTCTGTGCCGCTCCATCCCTCTGTCCCTGGCCTCGTGCCTGGTTTTCCTTGCTCCATGTCTGTCCTGCTGCCCAGCGCTGGCCGGTTCCTTTTCCGGACTTGTTTGGGGTGTTTTCTCCTCTCTTGGTGGCTCTGCTGCTGTTCTTGCCCCTGATGTTTTCCCTCTCCCCGTGCCCTCCCCTGCTGGCTGTCCTCTCCCCCAGTGTCCTGCTGGCTCTTCCCCGTCCTCTCTGAGGACGTTTCCCCTCGCTCTATCCCTCTGGCTGCTCCCTGGCAGGATTTGGTTGTTGTCTGGAGTTCCGCTTAGCCCGGCTCTATTTTGTCATTCCCCGTCTCTCTCTGCTGCTCCCCGTCCTCCCCTTTATCTCTCCTTCTTTTCCTTTTCCTGTCCCTCTGCTTTCCCTACCCTGCTACCCACAGCCAGGATTCTGCTCCCAAAGGGCCCCACATGTCCAACACCAGGTGAGATTAAAGGCAGCTGTAATGTCTTCTCCTGTCCTCAGGGATCAGTTGATCCCCCGTTGTTCAGCAGCAGCAGCATTTCCCACCCACCCACTGAGCCCACAGTGAAGAAGCCCATTCCCACCCAGACAACAGTTTTCCCCTTAAACTTACGCTGATCATCTTCAACTGTCCTCCAGGGATCCAGGGTGTCACTGGCAAAGGACAGAGCTGCTCAGCTGTGCCCTCCTGGGTGTTGGTGTAGAGTTCTGTAAGCAAAGACAGGAGAGTCTGGTCCTGCCACTTTGCAGGACGGGCAGAAGCTCCCAAAAAATTGCTGAGGTGTTTCTCAACATTGCCTGTCACCGTTATCTCCTTCTGGATTGCTGTGAGCCAGCAGCTTTTATTGCATTAAGCCTCGAGTTCCTGCTGCAAAGCCACCATCTCAGCCCTCAGGTGAGGGTTGATATGCTGTGGGGCTTTGGCCATTGCCCCTGTTCCTCATGGGTTCCAGCTGGGGCTGGGGCAGCCCCAGGTGTGGCCCGTGAGGCTGAGGATGGGGCCAGCCCTGCACGGGGCGGGGCTCCAGCTACAAAGGGGCTGCCTGGGAAGCAGTGCTGTTGAGGAGCAGGGGAAGTTCAGAGATGGAAGGAGTGGTAAAGGGTTCCTGCTCTTCAGAGCTGTGGTGAGTCCTGTCATGTCTCCTGCACACCCCACTTTCTCTGCTTTCTTGCCCTTGGTCTCTGCTTCTGCCTCCTTCTGTGGTGTTCACTGGCCTGGCTGGCTCCCTGACATTTGATTCTTTTCTGCTGACTCTGCTCTCTGCCTCTTCACCCATTAATTATTTTTGGTTTCCCTCCATCTCTCTCTGTCCTGTACTTGGGTGATTTAGAAATTTCTAGTCTGTGTTTCCATGCAGTTAGCTTCCTGTTCCATATTATCAGGGTCCTTTCTAGCTGTCTCCCTGTTCTGTAATCCTCTGTTTCTTGTATCAAATCACTTTTCAAACTCTTGTCGTGTGTTGTCCCTTATCCATTTCCCTGTTTTGATGTTGTAATTCTGGTCTGTTTCTTGTACTCGGTTTCTTTTTAAAATTCCTTCCACTTCTCCCTCTCTTTAGCGCCCTTTCTTGAATTTATTTCAACGTCTTCATTCCTTACATCTTCTCTGTATTTCTTCTGCCTTATTGCTATTTGCATTTTCAAGGTATTTTTAAAGTGTTAAATTCCTTAAGGACAGCCAGTAAGAGGTTGTGTTTTGGGTTTGTGCTGATAACACCGGTGTTTAACACAGTTTTCTCAAAATCTACGAGTAGTCGTGGTGGACTTTTCTATTGCATGTTATCAGTAGTATTATTAGTATTGTTACTTTATTCTTTGACTTTTAAGTTGCTACTCTCTTACCTTGTGAGCTTTCTCGTCTTTTTCTCTGGCTCTCCTGCCCCTGTATAGGAGGGGGAGGTGAGCGAGTGGCCGTTCAGAGCTCTGTTGCTGGCTGGGTTAAATGACGACAGTCCTGTCTTGTGCCCCAGGCGGGGCCCGAGGGGTTGAGATAGTGACAGATCATCCGATTCCTGCATGTTAGAATGGACTGATGGGAAGTGTTCACTGTAGTATTTTGGTGGTGGCTGGTCAGGATGTCAACCCCTTTGCTCTCAGAGTTGTGATCAGAACGGTGGGATGTTCTGCCCTACGAGTTCCTTAATGTGCCGATCGTTACTGTATTAGCCTGGCTGAAGGGTGTTGCTTGGCTGGGTGACCTAACAGAGGTGGTAGGAGCAATCTGCTACGTGCGTCTGGTATTGTCATCACCCGGGTGCTTTGGGTGCCATCTCCTGGAGACTACTCACAAACCTTTCAACTTCTCACCTCAGTGAAACTTATAGATAAATACTTGTCCCACTTTTTACCCTCCTCTACAGGGCCAAGGCCAAGAGTGTGTTATCAGGGGCCTCGGGCGAGAATGCAAGGTCCACAGATCAAGAAGACTGTGACAACGTAGCTTTGTCAAGTGTGACGGGCACATCCTCAGGGAGCGCGGATCAACAGATGCCAGTGGAAAGCAGGACAAGGTGCTTAAGGAATTCCGCACGCAGAGGGCGGTGACGTGGCAAAACCATATATGGAAAGAAGACTGGGCGTTCATGGAAAGGACACAGAGTCGCCTCTTAAGCCACCGCCAGAGACCACGGAAGAACGCCCACGAAGGCCCTGAGAGACGCAGGCTGCATTTGTCATGACCACGTAAGTATGATAATTAGTTCCAGGAATTAGAGTGAAGATGGACAAACATTCTGGGAAATGCCACGTGTACCATATGTATGTGAGGGGAGGATAGAAGCCTTGGCTGATGCAACGTATGGCAGGCACGAGAGGTGGAGCGATCCCCTGAACAGCACTGTCTGCAATCGAGTGGATGCTGTTTCTTAATGTTGTGTTGGTGCGAAGAGGGTTATCCCTTGTTTTGGTGACCTGGGTGGGACAGTGCTTCTGAATCTCTGTAAAGGAATCTTTCCTAGTCCCTAGTGCAGGTTTAGGTCTGAGGTTTGGGGTGTTGTAAAGTGCAGAAATACCGCTCGACAGGCCCAGAATGTTTGCTCTCAGCCTGCTCCTTGTACAGACCCACCCAAGGCCGGTTTCAAACCCAGTCAAGCTAATCACGCAGAGACGGTTTGAACAAAGAGCGATTAATTAATGAAGGTAAACCCTTAATAGTACATCTCAAAGCCTGTCTCAGAATTGCGCAGGACAGAAATGGCAGAAGAGTGATTACGGAGACGGCGACCCAAAGAAGACCCTGTAACTGAACCGAGGCTCGGAACCAGAACAGAAGAATGCAGCTGAGACGGGGGATTGTGGTGGTCTTTGGGAAATGGTGAAGTTTGGGGACTGAAAGGCCAAGTGGAAATATACAAAGACTTTGGACCTTTTGTAATGGGTATTGATTGAACGGTGTAAAAAATGTGTGAGATCTTGGGCCATTGGCCACTCACTGAGGTGGTGACCCAACTCTGAGTTTTGATTAAATAAATAGCATACCTCGAGCAACCCGCTTTGTCCGGGGAAGAATTTTTAACACTCGCACCACTCTTGGTCTCGTGCTGCCTGGGACTTGGGGCAACCCTGGACTCTGAAGGTACGAGGCATTCCTTCCTTTGCAGAGACACTGGGGTGCCTTGAAAGGGGCCCCTGGCTCACCACTCTGGGCGTTGCTGCCGCTCTGGGTGTCGCAGTGTGCCTCGCCGCTGCTCTTGGTCTCAGTGCTGCTCTTGATCTCGTGGCGCCTCCTCGCCACCTCGGACTTGCGGCATCCGTGGACTCTGAAGGTAGGAGGCGTCCCTTCTTTTGCAGGGACGCTGACCTACCTCGAAAGGAACCCTGGCTCGGCGTGCTGCCCCGTCGCTCTTGGTGTCACGGCGCCTCCTTGCCGCCTGGGACTTGGGGTGTCCCTGGACTCTGAAGGTAGGAGGCTTTCCTTCTTTGCAGGGACGCTGGCCAGCCGCGAAAGGCTCACTGGCTTGGTGCTCTGTGTCTCGCCGTCGCGCTGCTCTTGGAGTTGGTGCGCCTTGCCACCGCTCTGGGTGTCGTGCCGCTCTTGTTGCGGTGCTTTGGGTTTCACGCCTCTCTTGGAGTCTGCGTGCCTCGCTGCCACTCTGGGTCTTGCACCGCTGTTGGTGTGGTGGTGCGACTCACTGCTGCTCTTGGTCTCGGCGCGCCTCCTTGCCGCCTGGGGCCCAGGGCGTTACTGGACTCTGAAGGTAAGAGGTATTCCTTTGTTTGCAGGGATGCTGGCCCACCTCAAAAGGGGCCCCAGCTCGGCATTCTGGCCCGCTGCTCTTGGTGTCGTGGCACCTACTTGCTGCTTCAGACTTGGGGCATCCCTGGACTCTGAAGGTAGGACACATTCCTTCCTTTGCAGGGACGCTGGTCCACCTCGAAAGGTGCCCCGGCTCGATGGTCTGGCTCTCACTGCCGCTCTCGCTGTTGCTGCACACCTCGCTGCTGCTCTGGGTTTTGTGCTGCTCTTGTTGCAATGCACTTGGACTTGCAACTCTATAGGTGGTGTGGCATGGCTCGCTGCCACTCTGGCTGTCACGCTGCTCCTTAGTGTGGTGGTGTGCCTCGCCGCTGCCCTTGATGTCGTGCTGCTCTTGTGGTTGCGCCGCCATTGTGAGTCTCACGCCACTCTTGGTGTGGCAGTGCTCTTGGTCTCATGGAGCCCCTTGGCCCCCTCAGACTTGGGGTGTCCCTGCACTCTTAAGGTAAGAGGCATTCCTTCCTTTCCACGGATGCAGGCCTGCCTCGAAAGGGGCCACGGCTTGGCAATCTGGGTCTCTTGTTGCTCTTGGTGCTGTGGCGTGCCTCGCTGCTGCTCTGGGTGTTGCGCCGCCATTGTGGGTCTCGCGCCACTCTTGGAGTCGGCACGCCTCGTTGCTGCTCTGGGTGTCGTGCTGCTGCTGTCTTGCCGCTGCTGTTAGCGTTATGTCGCTGCTGGGGGTCTCGCGCCGCTCTTGGAGCCGGCGCGCCTCATTGCCGCTCTGGGGGTCTCGCCGCCGCTGTTAGCGTTGCGCTGCCGCGCGCCGCTCTTGGAGCCGGCGCGCCTCGTTGCCGCTCTGGGGGTCTCGCCGCCGCTGTTACCGTTGCGCCGCCGCTCTGGGGGTCTCGCGCCGCTCTTGGAGCCGGCGCGCCTCGTTGCCGCTCTGGGGGTCTCGCCGCCGCTGTTACCGTTGTGCCGCCGCGCGCCGCTCTTGGAGCCGGTGCGCCTCGTTGCCGCTCTGGGGGTCTCGCCGCCGCTGTTACCGTTGCGCCGCCGTGCGCCGCTCTTGGAGCTGGCGCGCCTCGTTGCCGCTCTGGGGGTCTCGCCGTCGCTCTTAGCGTTGCGCCGCCGCTCTGGGGGTCTCGCCGCCGCTGTTACCGTTGTGCCGCCGCGCGCCGCTCTTGGAGCCGGTGCGCCTCGTTGCCGCTCTGGGGGTCTCGCCGCCGCTGTTACCGTTGCGCCGCCGCGCGCCGCTCTTGGAGCTGGTGCGCCTCGTTGACGCTCTGGGGGCCTCGCCGCCGCTGTTAGCGTTGCGCCGCTCGTGGTGTGGTGGTGCGCTTCACTGCCACTCTTGGTCTGGGTGCTACTCTTGGTGTCGTGGCGCCTCCTGGCCCCCTCAGACTTGGGGCGTCCCTGCACTCTTAAGGTAAGAGGCATTCCTTCCTTCGCAGGGGCGCGGGCCTGCCTCGAAAGGGGCCCCGGCTCGGCACGCCTCGCGCCGCTTTGGACTCGCACTCGCCTCCGCCTCGGACTCGCAAGGTAAGAGGCGTTCCTTCCTTCGCAGGGGCGCGGGCCTGCCTCGAAAGGGGCCCCGGCTCGGCACGCCTCGTGCCGCCTCGGGCTCGCAAGGTAAGAGGCATTCCTTCCTTCGCAGGGGCGCGGGCCTGCCTCGAAGGGGGCCCCGGCTCGGTACGCCTCGTGCCGCCTCGGACTCGCAAGGTAAGAGGCGTTCCTTCCTTCGCAGGGGCACGGGCCTGCCTCGAAAGGGGCCCCGGCTCGGCATGCCTCGTGCCGCTTCGGACTCGCACTCGCCTCCGCCTCGGACTCGCAAGGTAAGAGGCGTTCCTTCCTTCGCAGGGGTGCAGGCCTGCCTCGAAAGGGGCCCCGGCTCGGCACGCCTCGCGCCACTTCGGACTCGCACTCGCCTCCGCCTCGGACTCGCAAGGTAAGAGGCGTTCCTTCCTTCGCAGGGGCGCGGGCCTGCCTCGAAAGGGGCCCCGGCTCGGCACGCCTCGTGCTGCCTCGGGCTTGCAAGGTAAGAGGCATTCCTTCCTTCGCAGGGGCGCGGGCCTGCCTCGAAGGGGGCCCCGGCTCGGTACGCCTCGTGCCGCTTCGGACTCGCACTCGCCTCCGCCTCGGACTCGCAAGGTAAGAGGCGTTCCTTCCTTCGCAGGGGCGCGGGCCTGCCTCGAAAGGGGCCCCGGCTCGGCACGCCTCGTGCCGCCTCGGGCTCGCAAGGTAAGAGGCATTCCTTCCTTCGCAGGGGCGCGGGCCTGCCTCGAAGGGGGCCCCGGCTCGGTACGCCTCGTGCCGCCTCGGACTCGCAAGGTAAGAGGCGTTCCTTCCTTCGCAGGGGCGCGGGCCTGCCTCGAAAGGGGCCCCGGCTCGGCACGCCTCGCGCCGCTTCGGACTCGCACTCGCCTCCGCCTCGGACTCGCAAGGTAAGAGGCATTCCTTCCTTCGCAGGGGCGCGGGCCTGCCTCGAAAGGGGCCCCGGCTCGGCACGCCTCGCGCCGCTTCGGACTCGCACTCGCCTCCGCCTCGGACTCGCAAGGTAAGAGGCGTTCCTTCCTTCGCAGGGGCGCGGGCCTGCCTCGAAAGGGGCCCCGGCTCGGCACGCCTCGCGCCGCTTCGGACTCGCACTCGCCTCCGCCTCGGACTCGCAAGGTAAGAGGCGTTCCTTCCTTCGCAGGGGCGCGGGCCTGCCTCGAAAGGGGCCCCGGCTCGGCTATCTGGGTCTCTTGTTGCTCTCGGTGCCGCTCTGGGGGGTCGTGCCGCCGCTGTTAGCATTGCGACGCCGCTGTGGGTCTCGCCGGCGCGCCTCGGTGCCGCTCTGGGGGGTCGTGCCGCCGCTGTTAGCGTTGCGACGCCGCTGTGGGTCTCGCCGGCGCGCCTCGGTGCCGCTCTGGGGGGTCGTGCCGCTGCTGTTAGCATCTCGCCGCCGCGCCTCGGTGCCGCTCTGGGGGGTCGTGTCGCCGCTGTGGGTCTCGCCGCCGCCCTTGGAGTCGGCGCGCCTCGGTGCCGCTCTGGGGGTCGTGCCGCCGCTGTTAGCGTTGCGCCGCCGCTGTGGGTCTCGCCGCCGCCCTTGGAGTCGGCGTGCTTCCGTGCCGCTCTGGGGCTCGTGCCGCCGCTGTTAGCGTTGCGCCGCCGCTGTGGGTCTCGCCGCCGCACCTCGGTGCCGCTCTGGGGGGTCGTGTCGCCGCTGTTAGCGTTGCGCTGCCGCTGTGGGTCTTGCCGCCGCACCTCGGTGCCGCTCTGGGGGTCGTGCCGCCGCTGTTAGCGTTGCGCCGCCGCTGTGGGTCTCGCCGCCGCCCTTGGAGTCGGCGCGCCTCGGTTCTGCTCTGGGGGTCGTGCCGCCGCTGTTAGCGTTGCGCCGCCGCTGTGGGTCTCGCCGCCGCCCTTGGAGTCGGCGCGCCTCGGTGCCGCTCTGGGGGTCGTGCCGCCGCTGTTAGCGTTGCGCCGCCGCTCTGGGGGTCGTGCCGCCGCTCTGGGTCTCGCCGCCGCCCTTGGAGTCGGCGTGCCTCGGTGCTGCTCTGGGGGTCGTGCCGCCGCTGTGGGTCTCGCCACCGCCCTTGGAGTCGGCGCGCCTCGGTGCCGCTCTGGGGGTCGTGCCGCCACTGTTAGCTTTGCGCCGCCGCTGTGGGTCTCGCCGCCGCCCTTGGAGTCGGCGCGCCTCGGTGCCGCTGTGGGTCTCGCCGCCGCCCTTGGTGTGGTGCTGCACTTCGCTGCCCCTCTTGGTCTCGTGGTGCCTCCTGGCCCCCTAGGATTTGGGGCGTCCCTGCACTCTTAAGGTAAGAGTCATTTCTTCCTTTAGTGGGACGCGGGCCTGCCTCGCAAGCAGCCCCAGCTCGGCATGCCACCCTGCTGCTTCAGACTTCAATTTGCTCCGCCTCAGACTTGCCTCTGACTGTGAAGGTAAGAGGCATTCCTGCCATTGCAGCATCGCTGGCCTGCCTCGAAAGGGGCCCCAGCTTGACACACGGCCCCACCGCTTTGGACTTCGATTCACATTGGCCTCGCAAGGTAAGAGGCATTCTTTCCTTGGCAGCGCTGCTAGCCTGCCGCGAAAGAGGCCCCGGCGTAGTGTGCTGCCCCCATGCTTTGGACTCAATGCCTCTTAACTTGCGAGGCCGAGCCGAGTCGAGCAGAAGTCCGAGCCTATTTCCTTTGCAGTGCCGCTGGCCAGCCTTGAAAGGGGCCCCAGCTCGGCCCGGTGCCCCACAGCTACAGACAAGGACTTCGGCTCGGACACACATCTACCTCGGCCTCACCTGGGACTGGGAAGGAAAGAGGCAGGCCTTCCTTTGCAGCGCTGCTGGCCTGCGTCAGGAGGGGCCATGGTTTGGTGTCTCTTGGTCTTCGGGTCGAATGCTGCTGGGACCTGGGTCTGAATTTCTCCTCGATTAGGGCTGAAAGGAATCCTACAATACACATGCAAGGGCTAAAGGGGCCGAGGGGGCTAAAGGGGCCGAGGGGGCTAAAGGGGCTGAGGGGGCTAAAGGGGCTGAGGGGGCTAAAGGGGCTGAGGGGGCTAAAGGGGCTGAGGGGGCTGAGGGGGCTAAAGGGGCTGAGGGGGCTAAAGGGGCTGAGGGGGCTAAAGGGGCTGAGGGGGCTAAGGGGGCTGAGGGGGCTAAGGGGGCTGAGGGGGCTAAAGGGGCTGAGGGGGCTAAAGGGGCTGAGGGGGCTGAGGGGGCTGAGGGGGCTGAGGGGGCTAAAGGGGCTGAGGGGGCTAAAGGGGCTGAGGGGGCTGAGGGGGCCGAGGGGGCCGAGGGGGCTAAAGGGGCCGAGGGGGCTAAAGGGGCCGAGGGGGCCGAGGGGGCTAAAGGGGCCGAGGGGGCCGAGGGGGCGGGGCTAAAGGGGCCGAGGGGGATTTCCTTTGAAAATGGGCTGAATTCAGGCCCAAATTTCTCCTGAATGCAGGCTTGAATTTTTCCTAGTCTTGCCCATAATATCACCTGCACTTTGGCTCAAATTTTTCTTAGATTTGGACTTGAATTTCTCCTGGACCTGGGGCTGAATTTCTCCTGGAGTTTGGGTGGACTCTCTCCTGGAATTGGACTGGAATTTCTGCTGCTCTTGGGCTGGAATTTCTCCTGGACCTGGCCTGCATTTTAGGCTGGAATGTCTCCTGGACTTAGGCCTAATTTTCTCCTGGAGTTCGGTTGGACTATCTCCTGAAATTGGACGGGATGTTGGCTGCTCTTGGGCTAAAATTTCTGCTGGACTTGGGCTGCATTTTAGGCTGGATTTTCTCCTGGACTTGGGCCTGAATTTCTCCTGCACTTGGGCCTGAATTTCTATTGGGTTTAGGGCTGAATTTCTCCTGGACTTGGGCTGCATTTTAGGCTGGAATTTCTGCTGCGCTTGGGCCAAATTTCTCCTCTTCTTGGACTGGATTTAGGCTGTAATTTCTCCTGGACTTGGGCCCAAATTTCTCCTGGTGTTTGGGTGGAATATCTCCTGGATTTGGACTGAAATTTCTCCTGCATGTGGGCTGGAATTTCTATTGGGCTCGGGGCTGAATTTCTCTTGACTTTTGGCTTGAATTTCTCCTGGACTTGGACTGGAATTTCTGCTGCACTTGGGCTGGAATTTCTCCTGGGCTTGTGCCTCTATTTTGGCTGGAATTACACCTGGTTTGAGGCCTGAATTTCTCTTAGCCCTGTACTTGAATTTCTCCTGGACGTAGTCTGCATTTTAGGCTGGAATGTCTGCTGGAGCTGGGACGAAATTTCTCCTCCACATGGACTGGATTTAGGCTTTAATTTCTCCTGCACGTGAGCCCAAATTTTTCCTGGAGTTTGGGTGGACTATCTCCGCCTCTTGGACTGGAATTTCTGCGGCATTTGGGCTGGAATTTCTCCTGGACTTGGGCCTCATTTTAGGCTGGAATTAGTCCTGGTTTGAGGCCTGAATTTCTCTAGGCCTTGTTCTTGAATTTCTCCTGGATGTGGGCTGGATTTTGGATGTTCTTGGGCTGGAATTTCTCCTGGACCTGGCCTGCATTTTAGGCTGGAATTTCTCCTGGACATAGGCCTTATTTTCTCCTGGAGTTTGGTTGGACTATCTCCTGAAATTGGACTGGATTTTGCCTGCTCTTGGGCTAAAATTTCTGCTGGACTTGGGCTGCATTTTAGGCTGGATTTTCTCCTGGATCTGGGCCCAAATTTCTCCTCCACTTGGGCTGGATTTAGGCTGTAATTTGTCCTGGACTTGGGCCCAATTTTCTCCTAGAGTTCGGGTAGACTATCTCCGGGACTCGGACTGGAATTACTGCTGCAGTTTGGATGGAATTTCTCCTAGACTTGGTCAAAATATCACCTGCACTTTGGCTCAAATTTTTCCTAGATTTGACTTGAATTTCTCCTGGATTTGGGCTGGAATTTCTCCTGGAGTTCGGGTGGACTCTCTCCTGGAATTGGACTGGAATTTCTGCTGCTCTTGGGCTGGAATTTCTCCTGGACTTGGGCCTCATTTTAGGCTGGAATTAGTCCTGGTTTGAGGCCTGAATTTCTCTAGGCCCTGTTCTTGAATTTCTCCTGGATGTGGGCTTGATTTTGGCAGCTCTTGGGCTGGAATTTCTCCTGGACCTGGCCTGCATTTTAGGCTGGAATGTCTCCTGGACTTAGGCCTAATTTTCTTCTGGATTTCGGGGGGACTATCTCCTGAAATTGGACGGGATGTTGGCTGCTCTTGGGCTAAAATTTCTGCTGGACTTGGGCTGTATTTTAGGCTGGATTTTCTCCTGGACTTGGGCCTGAATTTCTCCTGCACGTGGGCTAGAATTTCTATTGGGCTCAGGGCTGAATTTCTCTTGACTTTTGGCTTGAATTTCTCCTGCACATAGGTCTAAATTTCTTTTGGAGTTCGGGTGGACTATGTCCTGAAATTGGACTGGATTTCGGCTGCTCTTGGGCTAAAATTTCTGCTGGTCTTGGGCTGCATTTTAGGCTGGATTTTCTCCTGGACTTGGCCTGAATTTCTCCTGCACGTGGGCTGGAATTTCTATTGGGTTTAGGGCTGAATTTCTCCTGGACTTGGGCTGCATTTTAGCCTGGAATTTCTCCTGGAGCAGGGCCCAAATTTCTCCTCTTCTTGGTCTGGATTTAGGCTGTAATTTCTCCTGGACTTGGGCCTAATTTTAGGCTGGGATTACTCCTGGTTTCAGGCCTGAATTTCTCTAGGCCCTGTTCTTGAATTTCTCCTGAATGTGGGCTGGATTTTGGCTGCCCTTGGGCCTGAATGTCTCCTGGACTTGGGCTGCATTTTAGGCTGGATTTTCCTCTGGACTTGGGCCTGAATTTCTCCTGCACGTGAACTGGATTTTTGCTGCAATTTCTCCTGGACTTGGGCCCAAAATTCTCCTGGAGTTCAGATGGACTATCTCCTGGACTTGGACTGGAATTTCTGCAGGATTTGGGCTGGAATTTCTCCTGGACTTGGGCTTCATTTTAGGCTGGAATAACTCTTGGTTTGAGGCCTGAATTTCTCTAGGCCCTGTTCTTGAATTTCTCCTGGATGTGGGCTGGATTTTGGCTGCTCTTGGGCTGGAGTTTCTCCTGGACTTGGACCCAAATTTCTCCTGGAGTTTGGGTGGACTATCTCCATGACTTGGACTGGAATTTCTGCGACATTTGGGCTGGAATGCCTCCTGGACATAGGCCTAATTTTCTCCTGGAGTTCGGTTGGACTATCTCCTGAAATTGGACTGGATTTTGCCTGCTCTTGGGCTAAAATTTCTGCTGGACTTGGGCTGCATTTTAGGCTGGATTTTCTCCTGGATCTGGGCCCAAATTTCTCCTCCACTTGGACTGCATTTAGGCTGTAATTTCTCCTGGACTTGGGCTCAAATTTCTCCTAGAGTTCGGGTGGACTATCTCCGGGACTTGGACTGGAATTACTGCTGCACTTGGGCTGGAATTTCTCCTGGACTTGGGCCTCAATTTAGGCTGGAATTACTCCTGGTTTGAGGCCTGAATTTCTCTAGGCCTTGTTCTTGAATTTCTCCTGGATGTGGGCTGGATTTTGGCTGCCCTTGATCTAAAGCTTCTGCTGGACTTGCGCTGAATTTTAGGCCAGAATTTCTCCTAGACTTGGCCGCAATATCACCTGCATTTTGGTTCAAATTTTTCCTAGATTTGGACTTCAATTTCTCCTGGACTTGGGTCCAAATTTCTCCTGGAGTTCAGGTGGAGTATCTCCTGGAGTTGGACTGGAATTTCTGCAGGATTTGGGCTGGAATTTCTCCTGGACTTGGGCCTCATTTTAGGCTGGAATTACTCCTGGTTTGAGGCCTGAATTTCTCTAGGACCTGTTCTTGAAATTCTCCTCGCTATGGACTGGATTTTGTCTGCTCTTGTGCTAAAATTTCTCCTCGACTTTGGCTACATTTTAGGCTGGAATTTCTCCTGGATATGGGCTGGATTTATGCTGGAATTTCTCCTGGACTTGGGCATAATTTTCTCCTGCAGTTCGGGTTGACTATCTCCTGAAACTGGAGTGGAGTTTGGCTGCTCTTAGGCTAAAATTTCTGCTGGACTTGGGCTGCATTTTAGGCTGGATTTTCTCCTGGACTTGGGCCTGAATTTCTTCTGCACGCGGGCTGGAATTTCTGTTGGGCTTGGGGCTGAATTTCTCCTGGACATGGTCTGGATTTATGCTGGAATTTCTCCTGGACTTAGGCCTAAATATCTTTTGGAGTTCAGGTGGACTATCTCCTGGACTTGGACTGGAATTTCTGCTGCACTTGGGCTGCAATTTCTCCTAGCTACAGGGGCGAGAAGGTGTGCCTTCAGTTGCGAGGGGGCGTGCTTTCAGTTGCGAGGGGGCGTGCCTTAAAGCTGGAGAGATGCAGGCCACAATGCAGGCCAAATTCGAGGTCACTTCCAGGGGAAACCTGGGCTCCAGCGCAGGTCAAATCTGGGATTCGGCGCAGGAGAAATTGGAGCTGGCATGCAGGAGCAATTTCAGGGAGTCCAGCAGAAATTGAAGGTTGCAGTACAGGAGAAATTTTGGCCAGAGTTCAAGAGAAATTAGAGGGCACGTTGAGGAGAAATTCGGGCTCTACTACAGGGGAAATTTGGGCCAGAATCCAGGGGAAATTCAGACCCAAGTGCACGAGAAATTCTCACCCAAATCCTGGTGAAATTCAGACCCAAGTCCCTGTGAAATTCAGGCCCAATTCAGTGGGCCTCATGACATTTCCTCATTACAGTTAAGGATGAGAGGGAACTAAGACATGCCCTGCCAGCCCTGACCCTTCTGGCAGTCTGGGGAGATCAGCACCAGCTGGGAATGCTAACAAGAGCCTGCCCCAATTAAGGCCAGGCTGGGAGATTGCTTAGGCCTGAAGTCAATTATCTCATGACTCTCTAAATAGAGGGAGGCTCCATGGCTGACCCTTGCTTTCTCCTGGTCTGCAGGGGCTGCACCCAGCATGTCCCTCGGAGTGGGATGGCACTCAGAGCTCCACACTTCCCAGTTTGGGAAAGGAGAGAGCGGTCGACACGGCCTGGGCTGAAAAGCCTCCTGGAGGCTCAGCCCTGCTCCTGTTGAGACATGCTGACATGTGACGGGAAGGCTTGCACCGGGCTCCGGGGGCATTTGAACAGGTACCTTCCTAGCAAGATGCGTATCTCCACGGCCATTTCTGTCTCTGGCGGGGGGAGCGTGTGCGTGCAGCTGCGTGCTGGGAACTGTGTTAACCCTTTGCTGGAGTTGCTGCGCTGATGGATGGAGAGTCGGGACCCGCTGGGGAATGGTGTGATCTGACTGTGGGCCAGATGGGAATAGTGTGAAGGGACTTTGTGCAAAACTTGGGGGCAGCATCAGTTCAAAGCCCAAACTCCACAGGTTGTGCTCCTGTCCCCAGTTCCTTAGGCATAAAGCGTTAGTCTGGAGTGGGGCCTGCGGTGGACCCAGCCGCAGGTGGATTTCTCTTCGGCGGAGTGTAGAAAGGCGTGGGAATCTGACGTCCCAGCGTTGGAGAGATCTGAGGGACAGGTCTCGGACCTCTTCTTGAGTTTCTCCTGGATGTGGGCTGCATTTTAGAATGGAAATTCTCCTGGACTTGGGCCCAAATTTCTCCTAGAGATCGGGTGGACTATCTCCGGCATTTGGACTGGAATTCCTGTGGCACTTGGGCTGGAATTTCTCCTGGACATGGACCACATTTTAGGCTAGATTTAGTCCTGTTTTGAGGCCTGGCTTGCTCCCCCCCCTTCTCTTGAGATTCTCCCGGATGTGTCCTGGATTTTGTCTGCATTTTGGGCTGGAGCTTCTCGTGGTTTGAGGCCTGGCTTGCTCCACTCCCTGCTCTTGAGATTCTCCCGGATGTGGGTTGGATTTTGGCTGACTTTTGGGCTGGAGCTTCTCGTGGTTTGAGGCCTGGCTTGCTCCACCCCCTGCTCTTGATATTCTCCCGCAGTAGGGCTGCATTTTGGCTGATACTTGGGCTGGAGCTTCTCGTGGTTTGAGGCCTGGCTTGCTCCACCCCCTGCTCTTGAGATTCTCCCGGATGTGGCCTGCATTTTGGCTGCCTTTTGGGCTGGAGCTTCTCGTGGTTTGAGGCCTGGCTTGCTCCACCCTATGCTCTTGAGATTCTCCTGGATGTGGGCTGGATTTTGGCTGCATTTTGGGCTGGAGCTTCTCGTGGTTTGAGGCCTGGCTTGCTCCACCCCCTGCTCTTGAGATTCTCCCGGATGTGGGCTGCATTTTGGCTGCCTTTTGGGCTGGAGCTTCTCGTGGTTTGAGGCCTGGCTTGATCTACTCCCTCTTCTTGAGATTCTCCCGGAGGTGGGCTGGAGTTTGGCTGACTTGTGGGCTGGAGCTTCTCGTGGTTTGAGGCCTGGCTTGATCTACTCCCTCTTCTTGAGATTCTCCCGGATGTGGGCTGAATTTTGGCTGCTTTTTGGACTGGAGCTTCTCGTGGTTTGGAGCCTGGCTTGCTCCACCCCCTACTCTTGATATTCTCACGGATGTGGGCTGCATTTTGGCTGCCTTTTGGGCTGGAGCTTCTCGTGGTTTGAGGCCTGGCTTGCTCCACCCCCTGCTCTTGAGATTCTCCCGGAGGTGGGCTGGAGTTTGGCTGACTTTTGGGCTGGAGCTTCTCGTGGTTTGAGGCCTGGCTTGATCTACTCCCTCTTCTTGAGATTCTCCCGGATGTGGGCTGAATTTTGGCTGCTTTTTGGACTGGAGCTTCTCGTGGTTTGGAGCCTGGCTTGCTCCACCCCCTGCTCTTGATATTCTCACGGATGTGGGCTGCATTTTGGCTGCCTTTTGGGCTTGAGCTTCTCGTGGTTTGAGGCCTGGCTTGCTCCACCCCCTGCTCTTGAGATTCTCCCGGATGTGGGCTGCATTTTGGCTGCATTTTGGGCTGGAGCTTCTCGTGGTTTGGGGCCTGGCTTCCTCCACCCCTTGCTCTTGATATTCTCCCGGATGTGGGCTGGAATTTGGCTGCATTTTGGGCTGGAGCTTCTCGTGGTTTGAGGCCTGGCTTGCTCCACCCCCTGCTCTTGAGATCCTTCTGGATGTGGGCTGGATTTTGGCTGCATTTTGGGCTGGAGATTCTGGAGGTTTGAGGCCTGGCTTGCTCCACCCCCTGCTCTTGAGATTCTTCTTCAGGTGGGCTGGAATTTGGCTGCATTTTGGGCTGGAGCTTCTCGTGGTTTGAGGCCTGGCTTGCTCCACCCCCTGCTCTTGAGATTCTCCCGGATGTGGGCTGCATTTTGGCTGCATCTTGGGCTAGAGCATCTCGTGGCATGAGGCCTGCCTTGCTCCACCCCCTGCTCTTGATATTCTTCTGGATGTGGTCTGCATTTTGGCTGCCTTGTGGGCTGCAGCTTCTCGTGGTTTGAGGCCTGGCTTGCTCCACCCCCTGCTCTTGATATTTTCCTAGAGGTGGGCTGGATTTTGGCTGCTTTTTGGGCTGGAGCTTCTCGTGGTTTGAGACCTGGCTTGCTCCACCCCCTGCTCTTGAGATTCTCTTCCATGTGGGCTGCATTTTGGCTGCCTTTTGGGCTGGAGCTTCTCGTGGTTTGAGGCCTGGCTTGCTCCACCCTCTTCTCTTGATATTTTCCTGGATGTGGGTTGGATTTTGGCTGCCTTTTGGGCTGGAGCTTCTCGTGGTTTGAGGCCTGGCTTGCTCCACCCCCTGCTCTTGATATTCTCCCGCAGTTGGGCTGCATTTTGGCTGACTTTGGGCTGGAGTTTTTCATGGTTTGAGGCCTGGCTTGCTCCACCCCCTGCTCTTGATATTCTCTCGGATGAGGGCTGGATTTTGGCTGCCTTTTGGGCTGGAGCTTCTCGTGGTTTGAGGCCTGGCTTGCTCCACCCCCTGCTCTTGAGATTCTCCCGGAGGTGGGCTGAATTTTGGCTGCTTTTTGGACTGGAGCTTCTCGTGGTTTGGGGCCTGGCTTGCTCCAGCCCCTGCTCTTGAGATTCTCCCGGATGTGGGCTGGAGTTTGGCTGCCTTTTGGGCTGGAGCTTCTCGTGGTTTAGGGCCTGGCTTGCTCCACACCCTACTCTTGAGATTCTCCCCGAAGTGGGCTGCATTTTTGGCTGCATTTTGGGCTGGAGCTTGTCGTGGTTTGAGGCCTGGCTTGCTCCACCCCCTGCTCTTGAGATTCTCCCAGATGTCGGCTGGATATTGGCTGACTTTTGGGCTGGAGCTTCTCGTGGTTTGAGGCCTGGCTTGCTCCACCCCCTGCTCTTGATATTCTCCCGGAGGTGGGCTGGCTTTTGGCTGCCTTTTGGGCTGGAGCTTCTCGTGGTTTGAGGCCTGGCTTGCTCCACCCCCTGTTCTTGAGATTCTCCCAGATGTGGGCTGCATTTTGGCTGCCTTTTGGGCTGGAGCTTCTCGTGGTTTGAGGCCTGGCTTGCTCCGCCCCCTGCTCTTGAGATTCTCCCAGATGTAGGGCTGGATTTTGGCTGCCTTTTGGGCTGGAGCTTCTCGTGGTTTGAGGCCTGTCTTGCTCCACCCCCTGCTCTTGATATTCTCCCCGATGTGGGCTGGATTTTGGCTGCATTTTGGGTTGGAGCTTCTCGTGGTTTGGGGCCTGGCTTCCTCCACCCCTTGCTCTTAATATTCTCCCGGATGTGGGCTGGAATTTGGCTGCATTTTGAGCTGGAGCTTCTCGTGGTTTGAGGCCTGGATTGCTCCACCCCCTGCTCTTGAGATCCTTCTGGATGTGGGCTGGATTTTGGCTGCATTTTGGGCTGGAGCTTCTCGTGGTTTGAGGCCTGCCTTGCTCCACCCCCTGCTCTTGAGATTCTCCTTCAGGTGGGCTGGAATTTGGCTGCATTTTGGGCTGGAGCTTCTCGTGGTTTCAGGCCTGGCTTGGTCCACCACCTGCTCTTGATATTCTCCTGGAGATGGGCTGCATTTTGGCTGCATCTTGGGCTAGAGCATCTCGTGGCATGAGGCCTGCCTTGCTCCACCCCCTGCTCTTGATATTCTTCTGGATGTGGTCTGCATTTTGGCTGCCTTGTGGGCTGCAGCTTCTCGAGGTTTGAGGCCTGGCTTGCTCCACCCCCTGCTCTTGATATTTTCCTGGAGGTGGGCTGGATTTTGGCTGCTTTTTGGGCTGGAGCTTCTCGTGTTTTGAGACCTGGCTTGCTCCACTCCCTGCTCTTGAGATTCTCCCGGATGTGGGCTGCATTTTGGCTGCCTTTTGGGCTGGAGCTTCTCGTGGTTTGAGGCCTGGCTTGCTCCACCCTCTTCTCTTGATATTTTCCTGGATGTGGGTTGGATTTTGGCTGCCTTTTGGGCTGGAGCTTCTCGTGGTTTGAGGCCTGGCTTGCTCCACCCCCTGCCCTTGATATTCTCCCGCAGTTGGGCTGCATTTTGGCTGACTTTGGGCTGGATTTTTTCATGGTTTGAGGCGTGGCTTGCTCCACTCCCTGCTCTTGAGATTCTCCAGGAGGTGTGCTGGAATTTCGCTTTCTTTTTGGCAGGAGCTTCTCGTGGTTTGAGGCCTGGCTTGCTCCACCCCCTGCTCTTGATATTCTCCCGGATGAGGGCTGGATTTTGGCTGCCTTTTGGGCTGGAGCTTCTCGTGGTTTGAGGCCTGGCTTGATCCACCCCCTGTTCTTGATATTCTCCCGGATGAGGGCTGGATTTTGGCTGCCTTTTGGGCTGGAGCTTCTCGTGGTATCCGGCCTGGCTTGCTCCACCCCCTGCTCTTGTGATTCTCCCTGAAGTGGGCTGCATTTTTGGCTGACTTTTGGGCTGGAGCTTCTCGAGGTTTGAGGCCTGGCTTGCTCCACCCCCTGCTCTTGAGATTCTCCCAGATGTGGGCTGGAGTTTGGCTGACTTTTGGGCTGGAGCTTCTCGTGGTTTGAGGCCTGGCTTGCTCCACCCCCTGCTCTTGAGATTCTCCCGGATGTGGTCTGCATTTTGGCTGCCTTTTGGGCTGGAGCTTCTCATGGTTTGAGGCCTGGCTTGCTCCACCCCCTGCTCTTGAGATTCTCCCGGAGGTGGTCTGCATTTTGGCTGCCTTTTGGGCTGGAGCTTCTCATGGTTTGAGGCCTGGCTAGCTCCACACCCTACTCTTGAGATTCTCCCCGAAGTGGGCTGCATTTTTGGCTGCCTTTTGGGCTGGAGCTTCTCGTGGTTTAGGGCCTGGCTTGCTCCATACCTTACTCTTGAGATTCTCCCCGAAGTGGGCTGCATTTTTGGCTGCATTTTGGGCTGGAGCTTGTCGTGGTTTGAGGCCTGGCTTGCTCCACCCCCTGCTCTTGAGATTCTCCCAGATGTCGGCTGGATATTGGCTGCCTTTTGGGCTGGAGCTTCTCGTGGTTTGAGGCCTGGCTTGCTCCACCCCCTGCTCTTGATATTCTCCCGGAGGTGGGCTGGATTTTGGCTGCCTTTTGGGCTGGAGCTTCTCGTGGTTTGAGGCCTGGCTTGATCCACCCCCTGTTCTTGAGATTCTCCCGGATGTGGGCTGGATTCTGGCTGTCTTTTGGGCTGGAGCTTCTCGTGGTTTGAGGCCTGGCTTGCTCCACCCCCTGCTCTTGAGATTCTCCCGGATGTGGGCTGCATTTTGGATGCCTTTTGGGCTGGAGCTTCTCGTGGTTTGCGGCCTGGCATGATCTATTCCCTGTTCTCGAGATTCTCCCGGATGTGGGCTGAATTTTGGCTGCTTTTTGGACTGGAGCTTCTCGTGGTTTGGAGCCTGGCTTGCTCCACCCCCTGCTCTTGATATTCTCCCGCATTTGGGCTGCATTTTGGCTGCCTTTTGGGCTGGAGCTTCTCGTGGTTTGAGGCCTGGCTTGCTCCACCCCCTGCTCTTGAGATTCTTCCGGATGTGGGCTGGATTTTGGCTGACTTTTGGGCTGGAGCTTCTCGTGGTTTGGGGCCTGGCTTGCTCCACCCCCTGCTCTTGAGATTCTCCAGGAGGTGGGCTGGAATTTCGCTTTCTTTTTGGCAGGAGCTTCGCGTGGTTTGAGGCCTGGCTTGCTCCACCCCCTGCTCTTGATATTCTCCCGGATGAGGGCTGGATTTTGGCTGCCTTTTGGGCTGGAGTTTCTCGTGGTTTGGGGCCTGGCTTGCTCCACCCCCTGCTCTTGAGATTCTCCCGGATGTGGGCTGCATTTTTGGCTGACTTTTGGGCTGGAGCTTCTCGAGGTTTGAGGCCTGGCTTGCTCCACCCCCTGCTCTTGAGATTCTCCAGGAGGTGGGCTGGATTTTGGCTGCCTTTTGGGCTGGTGCTTCTCGTGGTTTGAGGCCTGGCTTGCTACACCCCCTGCTCTTGATATTCTCCCGCAGTTGGGCTGCATTTTGGCTGCCTTTTGGGCTGGAGATTCTCGTGGTTTGAGGCCTGGCTTGCTCCACTCCCTGCTCTTGAGATTCTCCCAGATGTAGGGCTGGATTTTGGCTGCTTTTTGGGCTGCAGCTTCTCGTGGTTTGGGGCCTGGCTTGCTCCACCCCCTGCTCTTGAGATTCTCCCGGAAGTGGGCTGCATTTTTGGCTGCATTTTGGGCTGGAGCTTCTCGTGGTTTGGGGCCTGGCTTGCTCCACCCCCTGCTCTTGAGATCCTTCCGGATGTGGGCTGGATTTTGGCTGCATTTTGGGCTGGAGCTTCTTGTGGTTTGAGGCCTGGCTTGCTCCACCCCCTGCTCTTGAGATTCTCCCGGATGTGGGCTGGAATTTGGCTGCCTTTTGGGCTGGAGCTTCTCGTGGTTTGAGACCTGGGTTGCTCCACCCCCTGCTCTTGATATTCTCGCGGATGTGGGCTGCATTTTGGCTGCCTTTTGGGCTGGAGCTTCTTGTGGTTTGAGGCCTGGCTTGCTCCACCCCCTGCTCTTGAGATTCTCTTCCATGTGGGCTGCATTTTGGCTGCCTTTTGGGCTGGAGCTTCTCGTGGTTTGAGGCATGGCTTGCTCCACCCCCTGCTCTTTTGATTCTCCCTGAAGTGGGCTGCATTTTTGGCTGAATTTTGGGCTGGAGCTTCTCATGGTTTGAGGCCTGGCTTGCTCCACACCCTGCTCTTGAGATTATCAGGGAGGTGGGCTGGAATTTCGCTTCCTTTTTGGCAGGAGCTTCCCGTGGTTTGAGGCCTGGCTTGCTCCACCCCCTGCTCTTGATATTCTCCCGGATGAGGGCTGCATTTTGCCTGCATTTTGGGCTGGAGCTTCTCGTGGTTTGGGGCCTGGCTTGCTCCACCCCCTGCTCTTGAGATTCTCCCGGATGTGGGCTGCATTTTGGATGCCTTTTGGGATGGAGCTTCTCGTGGTTTGAGGCCTGGCTTGGTCCACCCCCTGTTCTTGAGATTCTCCCGGATGTGGGCTGGATTCTGGCTGCCATTTGGTCTGGAGCTTCTCGTGGTTTGAGGCCTGGATTGATCCACCCCCTGCTCTTGAGATTCTCCTGGATGTGGCCTGGATTTTGGCTGCCTTTGGGCTGGAGCTTCTCGTGGTTTGCGGCCTGGATTCCTCCACCCCCTGCTGTTGAGATTCTCCAGGATGTGGGCTGGAATTTGGCTGTCTTTTGGGCTGGAGCTTCTCGAGGTTTGAGGCCTGGCTTGCTCCACCCCCTGCTCTTGATATTCTCCCGGAGGTGGGCTGCATTTTGGCTGCCTTTTGGGCTGGAGCTTCTCGTGGTTTGAGGCCTGGCTTGCTCCACCCCCTGCTCTTGAGATTCTCCCGGATGTGGGCTGCATTTTGGATGCCTTTTGGGCTGGAGCTTCTCGTGGTTTGAGGCCTGGCTTGCTCCACCCCCTGTTCTTGAGATTCTCCCGGATGTGGGCTGAATTTTAGCTGCTTTTTGGACTGGAGCTTCTCGTGGTTTGGAGCCTGGCTTGCTCCACCCCCTGCTCTTGATATTCTCCCGCAGTTGGACTGCATTTTGGCTGCCTTTTGGGCTGGAGCTTCTCGTGGTTTGGGGCCTGGCTTGCTCCACCCCTTGCTCTTAAAATTCTCCCGGAAGTGGGCTGGAATTTGGCTGCCTTTTGGGCTGGAGCTTCTCGTGGTTTGAGGCCTGGCTTGCTCCACCCCCTGCTCTTGAGATTCTCCCGGATGTGGGCTGGATTTTGGCTGCATTTTGGGCTGCAGCTTCTCGTGGTTTGAGGCCTGGCTTGCTCCACCCCCTGCTCTTGATATTCTCCTGGAGGTGGGCTGTCTTTTGGCTGCCTTTTGAGCTGGAGCTTCTCGTGGTTTGAGGCCTGGCTTGCTCCACCCCCTGCTCTTAAGATTCTCGCGGATGTGGGCTGCATTTTGGCTGCCTTTTGGGCTGGAGCTTCTCATGGTTTGAGGCCTGGCTTGCTCCACCCCCTGCTCTTAAGATTCTCCCGGAGGTGGGCTGCATTTTGGCTGCATTTTGGGCTGGAGCTTCTCGTGGTTTGAGGCATGGCTTGCTCCACCCCCTGCTCTTGATATTCTCCTGGAAGTGGGCTGCATTTTTGGCTGAGTTTTGGGCTGGAGCTTCTCGAGGTTTGGGGCCTGGCTTGCTCCAGCCCCTGCTCTTGAGATTCTCCCGCATGTGGGCTGGATTTTGGCTGCCTTTTGGGCTGGAGCTTCTCGTGTTTTGGGGCTTGGATTGCTCCACCCCCTGCTCTTGATATTCTCCGGGAGTTGGGCTGGATTTTGCCTGCCTTTTGGGCTGGAGCTTCTCGTGGTTTGGGGCCTGGCTTGCTCCACCCCGTGCTCTTGATATTCTCCTGGATGTGGGCTGGATTTTGGCTACATTTTGGACTGGAGCTTCTCGTGGTTTGCGGCCTGGATTCCTCCACCCCCCGCTGTTGAGATTCTCCCGGATGTGTCCTGGATTTTGGCTTCCATTTTGGCAGGAGCTTGTCGTGGTTTGAGGCCTGGTTTGCTCCACCCCCTGCCCTTGATATTCTCCCGGAGGTGGGCTGGATTTTGGCTGCCTTCTGGGCTTGAGCTTCTCGTGGTTTGAGGCCTGGCTTGCTCCACCCCCTGCTCTTGAGATTCTCCGAGATATTGGCTGCATTTTGGCTGCCTTTTGGGCTGGAGGTTCTCGTGGTTTGAGGCCTGGCTTGCTCCACCCCCTGCTCTTGAGATTCTCCCGGATGTGGGCTGCATTTTGGCTGCCTTTTGGCTGCATTTTGGGCTGGAGCTTCTCGAAGTTTGAGACCTGGCTTGCTCCACCCCCTGCTCTTGAGATTCTCCCGGATGTGGGCTGGATTTTGGCTGCCTTTTGGGCTGGAGCTTCTCGTGGTTTGCGCCCTGGATTCCTCCACCCCCTGCTGTTGAGATTCTCCCGGATGTGTCCTGGATTTTGGCTTCCTTTTTGGCAGGAGCTTCTCGTGGTTTGAGGCCTGGCTTGCTCCAACCCCTGCTCTTGAGATTCTGCCGGATGTGGGCTGGAATTTGGCTGCCTTTTGGGCTGGAGCTTCTCGTGGTTTGAGACCTGGTTTGTTCCACCCCCTTCTCTTAAGATTCTCGCGGAGGTGGGCTGCATTTTGGGTGCCTTTTGGGCTGGAGCTTCTCGTGGTTTGAGGCCTGGCTTGCTCCACCCCCTGCTCTTGAGATTCTCTTCCATGTGGGCTGCATTTTGGCTGCCTTTTGGGCTGGAGCTTCTCGTGGTTTGAGGCCTGGCTTGCTCCATCCCTTGCTCTTGATATTCTCCTGGATGTGGGCTGGATTTTGGCTACATTTTGGACTGGAGCTTCTCGTGGTTTGCGGCCTGGATTCCTCCACCCCCTGCTCTTGATATTCTCCCGGAGGTGGGCTGGATTTTGGCTGCCTTTTGGGCTGGAGCTTCTCGTGGTTTGAGGCCTGGTTTGCTCCACCCCCTGCTCTTAAGATTCTCCCGGAGGTGGGCTGGATTTTGGCTGCATTTTGGGCTGGAGCTTCTCGTGGTTTGAGGCATGGCTTGCTCCACCCCCTGCTCTTTTGATTCTCCCTGAAGTGGGCTGCATTTTTGGCTGAATTTTGGGCTGGAGCTTCTCATGGTTTGAGGCCTGGCTTGCTCCACACCCTGCTCTTGAGATTATCAGGGAGGTGGGCTGGAATTTCGCTTCCTTTTTGGCAGGAGCTTCTCGTGGTTTGCGGCCTGGATTCCTCCACCCCCTGCTGTTGAGATTCTCCAGGATGTGGGCTGGAATTTGGCTGCCTTTTGGGCTGGAGCTTCTCCTGGTTTGAGGCCTGGCTTGCTCCACCCCCTGCTCTTGATATTCTCCCGGAGGTGGGCTGGATTTTGGCTGCCTTTTGGGCTGGAGCTTCTCGTGGTTTGAGGCCTGGCTTGCTCCACCCCCTGTTCTTGATATTCTCCCGCAGTTGGACTGCATTTTGGCTGCCTTTTGGGCTGGAGCTTCTCGTGGTTTGGGGCCTGGCTTGCTCCACCCCTTGCTCTTAAAATTCTCCCGGAAGTGGGCTGGAATTTGGCTGCCTTTTGGGCTGGAGCTTCTCGTGGTTTGAGGCCTGGCTTGCTCCACCCCGTGCTCTTGAGATTCTCCGAGATATTGGCTGCATTTTGGCTGCCTTTTGGGCTGCAGCTTCTCGTGGTTTGAGGCCTGGCTTGCTCCACCCCCTGCTCTTGATATTCTCCCAGAGGTGGGCTGTCTTTTGGCTGCCTTTTGAGCTGGAGCTTCTCGTGGTTTGAGGCCTGGCTTGCTCCACCCACTGCTCTTAAGATTCTCGCGGATGTGGGCTGCATTTTGGCTGCCTTTTGGGCTGGAGCTTCTCGTGGTTTGAGGCCTGGCTTGCTCCATCCCCTGCTCTTGATATTCTCTTACATGTGGGCTGCATTTTGGCTGCCTTTTGTGCTGGAGCTTCTCGTGGTTTGAGGCCTGGCTTGCTCCACCCCCTGCTCTTAAGATTCTCCCGGAGGTGGGCTGGATTTTGGCTGCATTTTGGGCTGGAGCTTCTCGTGGTTTGAGGCCTGGCTTGCTCCACCCCCTGCTCTTGATATTCTCCTGGAAGTGGGCTGCATTTTTGGCTGAGTTTTCGGCTGGAGCTTCTCGAGGTTTGGGGCCTGGCTTGCTCCAACCCCTGCTCTTGAGATTCTCCCGGAGGTGGGCTGGATTTTGGCTGCCTTTTGGGCTGGAGCTTCTCGTGGTTTGAGGCCTGGCTTGCTCCACCCCCTGCTCTTGAGATTCTCCCGGATGTGGGCTGCATTTTGGCTGCCTTTTGGGCTGGAGCTTCTCGTGGTTTGAGGCCTGGCTTGCTCCACCCCCTGCTGTTGAGATTCTCCAGGATGTGGGCTGCATTTTGGCTGCATTTTGGGCTGGAGCTTCTCGAGGTTTGAGACCTGGCTTGCTCCACCCCCTGCTCTTGAGATTCTCCCGGATGTGGGCTGGATTTTGGCTGCCTTTTGGGCTGGAGCTTCTCGTGGTTTGAGACCTGGGTTGCTCCACCCCCTGCTCTTAAGATTCTCCCGGATGTGGGCTGCATTTTGGCTCCCTTTTGGGCTGGAGCTTCTCGTGGTTTGAGGCCTGGCTTGCTCCACCCCCTGCTCTTGA
This sequence comes from Rhynochetos jubatus, assembly GCA_027574665.1. Lineage (NCBI taxonomy): Eukaryota > Metazoa > Chordata > Aves > Eurypygiformes > Rhynochetidae > Rhynochetos > Rhynochetos jubatus. The sequence continues at coordinate 1,307,084 of JAQBHY010000080.1, read as the reverse complement.
GATTCTCTTCCATGTGGGCTGCATTTTGGCTGCCTTTTGGGCTGGAGCTTCTCGTGGTTTGAGGCCTGGCTTGCTCCATCCCTTGCTCTTGATATTCTCCTGGATGTGGGCTGGATTTTGGCTACATTTTGGACTGGAGCTTCTCGTGGTTTGCGGCCTGGATTCCTCCACCCCCTGCTGTTGAGATTCTCCCGGATGTGTCCTGGATTTTGGCTTCCTTTTTGGCAGGAGCTTCTCGTGGTTTGAGGCCTGGCTTGCTCCACCCCCTGCTCTTGATATTCTCAGGGAGGTGGGCTGCATTTTGGCTGCCTTTTGGGCTGCAGGTTCTCGTGGTTTGAGGCCTGGCTTGCTCCACCCCCTGCTCTTGAGATTCTCCCGGATGTGGGCTGCATTTTGGCTGCCTTTTGGGCTGGAGCTTCTCGTGGTTTGAGGCCTGGCTTGCTCCACCCCCTGCTGTTGAGATTCTCCAGGATGTGGGCTGCATTTTGGCTGCATTTTGGGCTGGAGCTTCTCGAGGTTTGAGACCTGGCTTGCTCCACCCCCTGCTCTTGAGATTCTCCCGGATGTGGGCTGCATTTTGGCTGCCTTTTGGGCTGGAGCTTCTTGTGGTTTGAGAGCTGGCTTGCTCCACCCCATGCTCTTAAGATTCTCGCGGATGTGGGCTGCATTTTGGCTGCCTTTTGGGCTGGAGCTTCTCGTGGTTTGAGGCCTGGCTTGCTCCACCCCCTGCTCTTGAGATTCTCTTCCATGTGGGCTGCATTTTGGCTGCCTTTTGGGCTGGAGCTTCTCGTGGTTTGAGGCCTGGCTTGCTCCATCCCTTGCTCTTGATATTCTCCTGGATGTGGGCTGGATTTTGGCTACATTTTGGACTGGAGCTTCTCGTGGTTTGCGGCCTGGATTCCTCCACCCCCTGCTGTTGAGATTCTCCCGGATGTGTCCTGGATTTTGGCTACCTTTTTGGCAGGAGCTTCTCGTGGTTTGAGGCCTGGCTTGCTCCAACCCCTGCTCTTGAGATTCTCCCGGATGTGGGCTGGATTTTGGCTGCCTTTTGGGCTGGAGCTTCTCGTGGTTTGGGGCCTGGCTTCCTCCACCCCTTGCTCTTAATATTCTCCCGGATGTGGGCTGGAATTTGGCTGCCTTTTGGGCTGGAGCTTCTCGTGGTTTGAGGCCTGGCTTGCTCCAACCCCTTCTCTTGATATTCTCAGGGAGGTGGGCTGCATTTTGGATGCCTTTTGGGCTGCAGGTTCTCGTGGTTTGAGGCCTGGCTTGCTCCACCCCCTCCTCTTGAGATTCTCCCAGATGTGGGCTGGATTTTGGCTGCTTTTTGGGCTGGAGCTTCTCGTGGTTTGAGGCCTGGCTTGCTCCACCCCCTGCTCTTGAGATTCTCCCAGATGAGGGCTGGATTTTGGCTGCCTTTTGGGCTGGAGCTTCTCGTGGTTTGGGGCCTGGCTTGCTCCACCCCCTGCTCTTTATATTCTCCTGGATGTGGGCTGGATTTTGGCTGCATTTTGGGCTGGAGCTTCTCGTGGTTTGAGGCCTGGCTTGCTCCACCCCCCGCTGTTGAGTTTCTCCCGGATGTGGGCTGGATTTTGGCTGCATTTTGGGCTGGAGCTTCTCGTGGTTTGAGGCCTGGCTTGCTCCACCCCCTGCTCTTGATATTCTCCGACATATTGGCTGCATTTTGGCTGCCTTTTGGGCTGCAGGTTCTCGTGGTTTGAGGCCTGGCTTGCTGCACCCCCTGCTCTTGAGATTCTCCCAGATGTGGGCTGCATTTTGGCTGCCTTTTGGGCTGGAGCTTCTCGTGGTTTGGAGCCTGGCTTTCTCCACCCCCTGCTCTTGAGATTCTCCGAGATATTGGCTGCATTTTGGCTGCCGTTTGGGCTGGAGCTTCTCGAGGTTTGAGGCCTGGCTTGCTCCACCCCCCGCTCTTGATATTTTCCCCGATGTGGGCTGCATATTGGCTACATTTTGGGCTGGAGCTTCTCGTGGTTTGGGGCCTGGCTTGCTCCACCCCTTGCTCTTAATATTCTCCCGGATGTGGGCTGGAATTTGGCTGCCTTGTGGGCTGGATCTTCTCGTGGTTTGAGGCCTGGCTTGCTCCACCCCCTGCTCTTGAGATTATCCTGGATGTGGGCTGGATTTTGGCTGCCTTTTGGGCTGGAGCTTCTCGTGGTTTGAGGCCTGGCTTGCTCCACCCCCTGCTCTTGAGTTTGTCCCTGATGTGGGCTGCATTTTGTCTGCCTTTTGGGCTGGAGCTTCTCGTGGTTTGAGGCCTGGCTTGCTCCACCCCCTGCTCTTGAGATTCTTCCGGATGTGTCCTGGATTTCGGCTGCTTTTTGGGCTGGAGCTTCTCGTGTTTTGAGGCCTGGCTTGCTCCACCCCCTGCTCTTAAAATTCTCCCGGAAGTGGGCTGGAATTTGGCTGCCTTTTGGGCTGGAGCTTCTCGTGGTTTGAGGCCTGGCTTGCTCCACCCCGTGCTCTTGAGATTCTCCGAGATATTGGCTGCATTTTGGCTGCCTTTTGGGCTGCAGCTTCTCGTGGTTTGAGGCCTGGCTTGCTCCACCCCCTGCTCTTGATATTCTCCCAGAGGTGGGCTGTCTTTTGGCTGCCTTTTGAGCTGGAGCTTCTCGTGGTTTGAGGCCTGGCTTGCTCCACCCACTGCTCTTAAGATTCTCGCGGATGTGGGCTGCATTTTGGCTGCCTTTTGGGCTGGAGCTTCTCGTGGTTTGAGGCCTGGCTTGCTCCATCCCCTGCTCTTGATATTCTCTTACATGTGGGCTGCATTTTGGCTGCCTTTTGTGCTGGAGCTTCTCGTGGTTTGAGGCCTGGCTTGCTCCACCCCCTGCTCTTAAGATTCTCCCGGAGGTGGGCTGGATTTTGGCTGCATTTTGGGGTGGAGCTTCTCGTGGTTTGAGGCCTGGCTTGCTCCACCCCCTGCTCTTGATATTCTCCTGGAAGTGGGCTGCATTTTTGGCTGAGTTTTCGGCTGGAGCTTCTCGAGGTTTGGGGCCTGGCTTGCTCCAACCCCTGCTCTTGAGATTCTCCCGGAGGTGGGCTGGATTTTGGCTGCCTTTTGGGCTGGAGCTTCTCGTGGTTTGAGGCCTGGCTTGCTCCACCCCCTGCTCTTGAGATTCTCCCGGATGTGGGCTGCATTTTGGCTGCCTTTTGGGCTGGAGCTTCTCGTGGTTTGAGGCCTGGCTTGCTCCACCCCCTGCTGTTGAGATTCTCCCGGATGTGGGCTGGATTTTGGCTGCCTTTTGGGCTGGAGCTTCTCGTGGTTTGAGACCTGGGTTGCTCCACCCCCTGCTCTTAAGATTCTCCCGGATGTGGGCTGCATTTTGGCTCCCTTTTGGGCTGGAGCTTCTCGTGGTTTGAGGCCTGGCTTGCTCCACCCCCTGCTCTTGAGATTCTCTTCCATGTGGGCTGCATTTTGGCTGCCTTTTGGGCTGGAGCTTCTCGTGGTTTGAGGCCTGGCTTGCTCCATCCCTTGCTCTTGATATTCTCCTGGATGTGGGCTGGATTTTGGCTACATTTTGGACTGGAGCTTCTCGTGGTTTGCGGCCTGGATTCCTCCACCCCCTGCTGTTGAGATTCTCCCGGATGTGTCCTGGATTTTGGCTTCCTTTTTGGCAGGAGCTTCTCGTGGTTTGAGGCCTGGCTTGCTCCACCCCCTGCTCTTGATATTCTCAGGGAGGTGGGCTGCATTTTGGCTCTCTTTTGGGCTGCAGGTTCTCGTGGTTTGAGGCCTGGCTTGCTCCACCCCCTGCTCTTGAGATTCTCCCGGATGTGGGCTGCATTTTGGCTGCCTTTTGGGCTGGAGCTTCTCGTGGTTTGAGGCCTGGCTTGCTCCACCCCCTGCTGTTGAGATTCTCCAGGATGTGGGCTGCATTTTGGCTGCATTTTGGGCTGGAGCTTCTCGAGGTTTGAGACCTGGCTTGCTCCACCCCCTGCTCTTGAGATTCTCCCGGATGTGGGCTGCATTTTGGCTGCCTTTTGGGCTGGAGCTTCTTGTGGTTTGAGAGCTGGCTTGCTCCACCCCATGCTCTTAAGATTCTCGCGGATGTGGGCTGCATTTTGGCTGCCTTTTGGGCTGGAGCTTCTCGTGGTTTGAGGCCTGGCTTGCTCCACCCCCTGCTCTTGAGATTCTCTTCCATGTGGGCTGCATTTTGGCTGCCTTTTGGGCTGGAGCTTCTCGTGGTTTGAGGCCTGGCTTGCTCCATCCCTTGCTCTTGATATTCTCCTGGATGTGGGCTGGATTTTGGCTACATTTTGGACTGGAGCTTCTCGTGGTTTGCGGCCTGGATTCCTCCACCCCCTGCTGTTGAGATTCTCCCGGATGTGTCCTGGATTTTGGCTACCTTTTTGGCAGGAGCTTCTCGTGGTTTGAGGCCTGGCTTGCTCCAACCCCTGCTCTTGAGATTCTCCCGGATGTGGGCTGGATTTTGGCTGCCTTTTGGGCTGGAGCTTCTCGTGGTTTGGGGCCTGGCTTCCTCCACCCCTTGCTCTTAATATTCTCCCGGATGTGGGCTGGAATTTGGCTGCCTTTTGGGCTGGAGCTTCTCGTGGTTTGAGGCCTGGCTTGCTCCAACCCCTTCTCTTGATATTCTCAGGGAGGTGGGCTGCATTTTGGATGCCTTTTGGGCTGCAGGTTCTCGTGGTTTGAGGCCTGGCTTGCTCCACCCCCTCCTCTTGAGATTCTCCCAGATGTGGGCTGGATTTTGGCTGCTTTTTGGGCTGGAGCTTCTCGTGGTTTGAGGCCTGGCTTGCTCCACCCCCTGCTCTTGAGATTCTCCCAGATGAGGGCTGGATTTTGGCTGCCTTTTGGGCTGGAGCTTCTCGTGGTTTGGGGCCTGGCTTGCTCCACCCCCTGCTCTTTATATTCTCCTGGATGTGGGCTGGATTTTGGCTGCATTTTGGGCTGGAGCTTCTCGTGGTTTGAGGCCTGGCTTGCTCCACCCCCCGCTGTTGAGTTTCTCCCGGATGTGGGCTGGATTTTGGCTGCATTTTGGGCTGGAGCTTCACAAGGTTTGAGGCCTGGCTTGCTCCACCCCCTGCTCTTGATATTCTCCGACATATTGGCTGCATTTTGGCTGCCTTTTGGGCTGCAGGTTCTCGTGGTTTGAGGCCTGGCTTGCTGCACCCCCTGCTCTTGAGATTCTCCCAGATGTGGGCTGCATTTTGGCTGCCTTTTGGGCTGGAGCTTCTCGTGGTTTGGAGCCTGGCTTTCTCCACCTCCTGCTCTTGAGATTCTCCGAGATATTGGCTGCATTTTGGCTGCCGTTTGGGCTGGAGCTTCTCGAGGTTTGAGGCCTGGCTTGCTCCACCCCCCGCTCTTGATATTTTCCCCGATGTGGGCTGCATATTGGCTACATTTTGGGCTGGAGCTTCTCGTGGTTTGGGGCCTGGCTTGCTCCACCCCTTGCTCTTAATATTCTCCCGGATGTGGGCTGGAATTTGGCTGCCTTGTGGGCTGGATCTTCTCGTGGTTTGAGGCCTGGCTTGCTCCACCCCCTGCTCTTGAGATTCTCCTGGATGTGGGCTGGATTTTGGCTGCCTTTTGGGCTGGAGCTTCTCGTGGTTTGAGGCCTGGCTTGCTCCACCCCCTGCTCTTGAGTTTGTCCCTGATGTGGGCTGCATTTTGTCTGCCTTTTGGGCTGGAGCTTCTCGTGGTTTGAGGCCTGGCTTGCTCCACCCCCTGCTCTTGAGATTCTTCCGGATGTGTCCTGGATTTCGGCTGCTTTTTGGGCTGGAGCTTCTCGTGTTTTGAGGCCTGGCTTTCTCCACCCCCTGCTCTTAAGATTGTCCCGGAGGTGGGCTGGATTTTGTCTGCATTTTGGGCTGGAGCTTCTCGTGCTTTGGGGGCTGGCTTGCTCCACCCTCTGCTCTTGAGATTCTCCTGGATGTGGTCTGCATTTTGGGTGCCATTTGGGCTGGAGCTTCTCGTGGATTGAGGCCTGGCTTGCTCCACCCCCTGCTCTTGAGAGTCTCCCGGAAGTGGTCTGGAATTTGGATGGCTTGTGGGCTGGATCTTCTCGTGGTATGAGGCCTGGATTGCTCCACCCCCTGCTCTTGAGATTCTCCCGGATGTGGGCTGGATTTTGGCTGCCTTTTGAGCTGGAGCTTCTCGTGGTTTGAGGCCTGGCTTGCTCCACCCCCTGCTCTTGAGATTCTCCCGGATGTGGGCTGGATTTTGGCTGACTTTTGGGCTGGAGCTTCTCGTGGTTTGGGGCCTGGCTTGCTCCACCCCCTGCTCTTGAGATTCTCCCGGAGGTGGGCTGGATTTTGGCTGAATTTTGGGCTGGAATTTCTCGTGGTTTGGGGCCTGGCTTGCTCCACCCCCTGCTCTTGAGATTCTCCCGGAAGTGGGCTGGATTTTGGCTGCCTTTTGGGCTGGAGCTTCTCGTGGTTTGAGGCCTGGCTTGCTCCACCCCCTGCTCTTGATATTCTCCTCCATGTGGGCTGCATTTTGGCTGCATTTTGGGCTGGAGCTTCTCGTGGTTTGAGGCCTGGCTTCCTGCACCCCCTGCTCTTGAGGTTGTAAAAGGTATAGGTTTGGATTTTGGCTCTCTTTTGGGCTGGAGCTTTTCGTGGTTTGGGGCCTGGCTTGCTCCAACCCCTGCTCTTGATATTCTCCCGGATGTGGGCTGTATTTTGGCTGCATTTTGGGCTGGAGCTTCTCGTGGTTTGAGGCCTGGCTTGCTCCACCCCCTGCTCTTGAGATTCTCCCGGATGTGGGCTGAATTTTGGCTGCATTTTGGGCTGGAGCTTTTCGTGGTTTGAGGCCTGTCTTGCTCCACCCTCTGCTCTTGAGATTATCCAAGATATAGGGTTGGATTTTGGCTGCCTTTTGGGCTGCAGCTTCTCGCGGTTTGAGGCCTGGCTTGCTGCACCCCTTGCTCTTGAGATTCTCCCAGATGTGGGCTGCATTTTGGCTGCCTTTTGGGCTGGAGCTTCTCGTGGTTTGGGGCCTGGCTTGCTCCACCCCCTGCTCTTGAGATTCTCCCGGAAATGGGCTGCATTTTGGCTGCCTTTTGGGCTGGAGCTTCTCGTGGTTTGGGGCCTGGCTTGCTCCACCCCCTGCTCTTGAGATTCTCTTCCATGTGGGCTGCATTTTGGCTGCCTTTTGTGCTGGAGCTTCTCGTGGTTTGAGGCCTGGCTTGCTCCACCCCCTGCTCTTGAGATTCTCGTGGATGTGGGCTGGATTTTGGCTGCCTTTTGGGCTGTAGCTTCTCGTGGTTTGAGGCCTGGCTTGCTCCACCCCCTGCTCTTGATATTCTCCCGTATGTGTGCTGCATTTTGGCTGCCTTTTGGGCTGCAGGTTCTCGTGGTTTGAGGCCTGGCTTGCTCCACCCCCTGCTCTTGAGATTCTCCCGGATGTGGGCTGCATTTTGGCTGATTCTTGGGCTGGAGCTTCTCGTGGTTTGAGGCCTGGCTTGCTCCACCCCCTGCTCTTGAGATTCTCCCGGAAGTGTTCTGGAATTTGGATGCCTTGTGGGCTGGAGCTTCTTGTGGTTTGGGGCCTGGCTTGCTCCACCCCCTGCTCTTGATATTCTCCTGGATGTGGGCTGGAGTTTGGCTGCATTTTGGGCTGGATCTTCTCGTGGTTTCAGGCCTGGCTTGCTTCACCCCCTGCTCTTGAGATTCTCCCGGAAGTGGGCTGGATTTTGGGTGCCTTTTGGGCTGGAGCTTCTCGTGGTTTGGGGCCTGGCTTGCTCCACCCCCTGCTCTTGAGATTCTCTTCCATGTGGGCTGCATTTTGGCTGCCTTTAGGGCTGGAGCTTCTCGTGGTTTGAGGCCTGGTTTGCTCCACCCCCTGCTATTGAGATTCTCCCGGATGTGTCCTGGATTTTTGCTGCATTTTGGACTGGAGCTTCTCGTGGTTTGAGGCCTGGCTTGCTCCACCCCCTGCTCTTGAGATTCTCCCGGAGGTGGGCTGGATTTTGGCTGCCTTTTGGGCTGGAGCTTCTCGTGGTTTGAGGCCTGGCTTGCTCCACCCCCTGCTCTTGATATTCTCAGGGAGGTGGGCTGCATTTTGGCTGCATTTTGGGCTGGAGCTTCTCATGGTTTGAGGCCTGGCTTGCTCCAGCTCCTACTCTTGATATTCTCCCAGATATAGGGTTGGATTTTGGCTGCCTTTTGGGCTGGAGCTTCTTGTGGTTTGAGGCCTGGCTTGCTCCACCCCCTGCTCTTAAGGTTGTCCAAGATATAGGTTTGGATTTTGGCTCTCTTTTGGGCTGGAGCTTTTCGTGGTTTGGGGCCTGGCTTGCTCCAACCGCTGCTCTTGATATTCTCCCGGATGTGGGCTGCATTTTGGCTGCCTTTTGGGCTGGAGCTTCTCGTGGTTTGAGGCCTGGCTTGCTCCACCCCCTGCTCTTGAGGTTCTCCCAGATGTGGGCTGCATTTTGGCTGCATTTTGGGCTGGAGCTTGTCGTGGTTTGAGGCCTGGCTTGCTCCACCCCCTGCTCTTGAGATTCTCCCGGATGTGGGCTGAATTTTGGCTGCATTTTGGGCTGGAGCTTTTCGTGGTTTGAGGCCTGTCTTGCTCCGCCCTCTGCTCTTGAGATTGTCCAAGATATAGGGTTGGATTTTGGCTGCGTTTTGGGCTGGAGCTTCTCGTGGTTTGGGGCCTGGCTTGCTCCACCCCCTGCTCTTGAGATTCTCCCGGAAGTGGGCTGCATTTTGGCTGCCTTTTGGGCTGGAGCTTCTCGTGGTTTGGGGCCTGGCTTGCTCCACCCCCTGCTCTTGAGATTCTCCCAGATGTGGGCTGCATTTTGGCTGCCTTTTGGGCTGGAGCTTCTTGTGGTTTGAGGCCTGGCTTGCTCCACCCCCTGCTCTTGAGATTCTCCCGGATGTGGGCTGCATTTTGGTTGCTTTTTGGGCTGGAGATTCTTGTGGTTTGAGGCCTGGCTTGCTCCACCCCCTGCTCTTAATATTCTCCCGGATGTGGGCTGGAATTTTGCTGCATTTTGGGCTGGAGCTTCTCGTGGTTTGAGGCCTGGATTGCTCCACCCCCTGCTCTTGAGATTCTCCCGGATGTGGGCTGGATTTTGGCTGCCTTTTGGGCTGGAGCTTCTCGTGGTTTGAGGCCTGGCTTGCTCCACCCCGTGCTCTTGAGATTGTCCAAGATATAGGGTTGGATTTTGGCTCTCTTTTGGGCTGGAGCTTTTCGTGGTTTGGGGTCTGGCTTTCTCCAACCACTGCTCTTGATATTCTCCCGCAGTTGGGCTGCATTTTGGCTGCCTTTTGGGCTGGAGCTTCTCGTGGTTTGAGGCCTGGCTTGCTCCACCCCCTGCTCTTAAGATTCTCCCGGATGTGGGCTGGATTTTGGCTGCATTTTGGGCTGGAGCTTCTCGTGGTTTGAGACCTGGCTTGCTCCAACCCCTGCTCTTGAGATTCTCCCAGATGTGGGCTGCATTTTGGCTGCCTTTTGTGCTGGAGCTTCTTGTGGTTTGGCGCCTGGCTTGCTCCACCCCCTGCTCTTGAGATTCTCCCGGATGTGGGCTGCATTTTGGATGTATTTTGGGCTGGAGCTTCTCGTGGTTTGAGGCCTGGCTTCCTGCACCCCCTGCTCTTGAGATTGTCCTAGATATAGGGTTGGATTTTGGCTGTATTTTGGGCTGGAGCTTCTCGTGGTTTGAGGCCTGGCTTGCTCCACCCCCTGCTCTTAAGATTCTCACGGATGTGGGCTGCATTTTGGCTGCCTTTTGTGCTGGAGCTTCTCGTGGTTTGAGGCCTGGCTTGCTCCACCCCCTGCTCTTGATATTCTCCCGGATGTGGGCTGCATTTTGGCTGCATTTTTTGCTGGAGCTTCTCGTGGTTTGAGGCCTGGCTTGCTCCAGCTCCTACTCTTGATATTCTCCCAGATATAGGGTTGGATATTGGCTGCCTTTTGTGCTGGAGCTTCTCGTGGTTTGAGGCCTGGCTTGCTCCCCCCCCTGCTCTTGAGATTCTCCCGGATGTGCGCTGGATTTTGGCTGCATTTTGGGCTGGAGCTTCTCGTGGTTTGAGGCCGGGCTTGCTCCACCCCCTGCTCTTGAGATTGTCCAAGATATAGGGTTGGATTTGGGCTGCCTTTTGGGCTGGAGCTTCTCGTGGTTTGGGGCCTGGCTTGCTCCACCCCCTGCTCTTGAGATTATCAGGGAGGTGGTCTGCATTTTGGGTGCGATTTGGGCTGGAGCTTCTCGTGGTTTGAGGCCTGGCTTGCTCCACCCCCTGCTCTTGAGATTCTCCTGGAGGTGGGCTGGAGTTTGGCTGGCTTTTGGGCTGGAGCTTCTCGTGGTTTCAGGCCTGGCTTCTACAGCCCCTGCTCTTGAGATTCTCCGCGAAGTGGGAGGCATTTTTGGCTGAATTTTGGGCTGGAGCTTCTCGTGGTTTGGGGCCTGGCTTGCTCCAAGCACTGCTCTTGAGATTCTCCCGGAAGTGGGCTGGATTTTGGCTGCCTTTTTGCTGGAGCTTCTCCTGGTTTGAGGCCTGGCTTGCTCCACCCCCTGCTCTTGATATTCTCCCGGATGTGGGCTGCATTTTGGCTGCCTTTTGGGCTGGAGCTTCTCGTGGTTTGAGGCCTGGCTTGCTCCACCCCCTGCTCTTGATATTCTCCTCCATGTGGGCTGGATTTTGGCTGCATTTTGGGGTGGAGCTTCTCGTGGTTTGAGGCCTGGCTTGCTCCAGCTCCTACTCTTGATATTCTCCCAGATATAGGGTTGGATTTTGGCTGCGTTTTGTGCTGGAGCTTCTCGTGGTTTGAGGCCTGGCTTGCTCCACCCCCTGCTCTTGAGGTTCTCCCGGATGTGGGCTGGATTTTGGCTGCCTTTTGGGCTGGAGCTTCTCGTGGTTTGAGGCCTGGCTTGCTCCAGCCCCTGCTCTTAAGATTCTCCCTGAGGTGGGCTGGAATTTGGCTGCCTTTAGGGCTGGAGCTTCTCGTGGTTTGAGGCCTGGCTTGCTCCAACCCCTGCTCTTGATATTCTCTGGGAAGTGGGCTGCATTTTTGGCTGAATTTTCGGGTGGAGCTTCTCGTGGTTTGGGGCCTGGCTTGCTCCAAACCCTGCTCTTGAGATTCTCCCGGATGTGGGCTGGATTTTGGCTGCCTTTTGGGCTGGAGCTTCTCGTGGTTTGAGGCCTGGCTTGCTCCACCCCCTGCTCTTGAGATTCTCCCGGATGTAGGGCTGGATTTTGGCTGCCTTTTGGGCTGGAGCTTCTCGTGGTTTGAGACCTGGCTTGCTCCACCCCCTGCCCTTGATATTCTCCCGAATGTGGGCTGGATTTTGGCTACATTTTGGGCTGGAGCTTCTCGTGGTTTGAGGCCTGGCTTTCTCCACCCCCTGCTCTTGATATTCTCCCGGAGGTGGGCTGCATTTTGGCTGCATTTTGGGCTGGAGCTTCTCGTGGTTTGAGGCCTGGCTTGGTCCACCCCCTACTCCTGAGATTCTCCGGGAGGTGGGCTGGAGTTTGGCTGCATTTTGGGCTTTAGCTTTTCGTGGTTTGAGGCCTGGATTGCTCCACCCCCTGCTCTTGAGATTCTCCCGGATGTGGGCTGGATTTTGGCTGCCTTTTGGGCTGGAGCTTCTCGTGGTTTGAGGCCTGGCTTGCTCCACCCCCTGCTCTTGAGATTCTCCCGGATGTGGACTGGATTTTGGCTGCATTTTGGGCTGGAGCTTCTCGTGGTTTGAGGCCTGGCTTGCTCCACCCCCTGCTCTTGAGATTCTCCCGGATGTGGGCTGCATTTTGGCTGCCTTTTGGGCTGGAGCTTCTCGTGGTTTGGGGCCTGGCTTGCTCCACCCCCTGCTCTTGAAATTCTCCCCGAATTGGGCTGCATTTTGGCTGCCTTTTGGGCTGGAGCTTCTCGTGGTTTGAGGCCTGGCTTGCTCCACCCCCTGCTCTTAAGATTCTCCTGGATTTGGGCTGGATTTTGGCTGCCTTTTGGGCTGGAGCTTCTCGTGGTTTGAGACCTGGCTTGCTCCAACCCCTGCTCTTGAGATTCTCCCGGATGTGGGCTGCATTTTGGCTGCCTTTTGTGCTGGAGCTTCTCGTGGTTTGGGGCCTGGCTTGCTCCACCCCCTGCTCTTAATATTCTCCCGGATGTGGGGTGGAATTTTGCTGCATTTTGGGCTGGAGCTTTTCGTGGTTTGAGGCCTGGCTTGCTCCACCCCCTGCTCTTAAGATTCTCCCAGATGTGGGCTGCATTTTGGCTGCCTTTTGGGCTGGAGCTTCACGTGGTTTGAGGCCTGGCTTCCTGCACCCCCTGCTCTTGAGATTGTCCAAGATATAGGGTTGGATTTTGGATCTCTTTTGGGCTGGAGATTTTCGTGGTTTGGGGCCTGGCTTGCTCCACCCCCTGCTCTTGAGATTCTCCCGGATGTGGGCTGAATTTTGGCTGCTTTTTGGACTGGAGCTTCTCGTGGTTTGGGGCCTGGCTTGCTCCACCCCCTGCTCTTGAGATTCTCCTGGATGTGGTCTGCATTTTGGGTGCCATTTGGGCTGGAGCTTCTCGTGGTTTGAGACCTGGCTTGCTCCAACCCCTGCTCTTGATATTCTCCCGGATGTGGCCTGCATTTTGGCTGCCTTTTGGGCTGGAGCTTCTCGTGGTTTGGGGCCTGGCTTGCTCCACCCCCTGCTCATGATATTCTCCCGGATGTGGGCTGGAATTTTGCAGCCTTTTGGGCTGGAGCTTTTCGTGGTTTGAGGCCTGGCTTGCTCCACCCCCTGCTCTTGAGATTCTCCCGGATGTGGGCTGCATTTTGGCTGCATTTTGGGCTGGAGATTCTCGTGGTTTGAGGCCTGGCTTGCTCCAGCTCCTAGTCTTGATATTCTCCCAGATATAGGGTTGGATTTTGGCTGCCTTTTGTGCTGCAGCTTCTCGTGGTTTGAGGCCTGGCTTGCTCCACCCTCTGCTCTGAAGATTCTCACGGATGTGGGCTGGATTTTGTCTGCCATTTGGGCTGGAGCTTCTCGTGGTTTGAGGCCTGGCTTGCTCCACCCCCTGCTCTTGATATTCTCCCCGATGTGGGCTGCATTTTGGCTGCATTTTGGGCTGGAGATTCTCGTGGTTTGAGGCCTGGCTTGCACCAGCTCCTACTCTTGAGATTCTCCCGGATGTGGGCTGCATTTTGGCTGCCTTTTGGGCTGGAGCTTCTCGTGGTTTGAGGCCTGGCTTGCTCCACCCCCTGCTCTTGAGATTCTCCCGGATGTGCGCTGGATTTTGGCTGCCTTTTGGGCTGGAGCTTCTCATGGTTTGAGGCCTGCCTTGCTCCACCCCCTGCTCTTGAGATTGTCCAAGATATAGGGTTGGATTTGGGCTGCCTTTTGGGCTGGAGCTTCTCGTGGTTTGGGGCCTGGCTTGCTCCACCCCCTGCTCTTGAGATTCTCCCGGATGTGGGCTGGATTTTGGCTGCATTTTGGGCTGGAGCTTCTCGTGGTTTGAGGCCTGGCATGCTCCACCCCCTGCTCTTGATATTCTCCCGGATGTGGGCTGCATTTTGGCTGCCTTTTGGGCTGGAGCTTCTCGTGGTTTGAGGCATGGCTTGCTCCACCCCCTGCTCTTGATATTCTCCTCCATGTGGGCTGCATTTTGGCTGCATTTTGGGCAGGAGCTTCTCGTGGTTTGAGGCCTGGCTTGCTCCAGCTCCTACTCTTGATATTCTCCCAGATATAGAGTTGGATTTTGGCTGCCTTTTGGGCTGGAGCTTCTCGTGGTTTAAGGCCTGGCTTGCTCCAGCCCCTGCTCTTAAGATTCTCTGCGAAGTGGGCTGCATTTTTGGCTGAATTTTGGGCTGGAGCTTCTCGTGGTTTGGTGCCTGGCTTGCTCCACCCCCTGCTCTTGAGATTCTCCCGGATGTGGGCTGGATTTTGGCTGCCTTTTGGGCTGGAGTTTCTCGTGGTTTGGGCCCTGGCTTGCTCCACCCCCTGCTCTTGAGATTCTCCCGGATGTGGGCTGCATTTTGGCTGACTTTGGGCTGGAGCTTCTCGTGGTTTGAGGCCTGGCTTGCTCCACCCCCTGCTCTTGATATTCTCCCGGATGTGGGCTGGATTTTGGCTGCATTTTGGGCTGGAGCTTCTCGTGGTTTGAGGCCTGCCTTGCTCCACCCCCTGCTCTTGATATTCTCCGGGAGGTGGGCTGGATTTTGGCTGCATTTTGGGCTTTAGCTTTTCGTGGTTTGAGGCCTGGGTTGCTCCACCCCCTGCTCTTGAGATTCTCCCGGAGGTGGGCTGCATTTTGGCTGCCTTTTGGGCTGGAGCTTCTCGTGGTTTGAGGCCTGGCTTGCTCCACCCCCTGCTCTTGAGATTCTCCCGGATGTGGGCTGGATTTTGGCTGCCTTTTGGGCTGGAGCTTCTCGTGGTTTGAGGCCTGGCTTGCTCCACCCCCTGCTCTTGATATTCTCCCGAATGTGGGCTGGCTTTTGGCTGCCTTTTGGGCTGGAGCTTCTCGTGGTTTGGGGGCTGGCTTGTTCCACCCCCTGCTCTTGAGATTCTCCCGGATGTGGGCTGCATTTTGGCTGCCTTGTGGGCTGGAGCTTCTCGTGGTTTGAGGCCTGGCTTGCTCCACCCCCTGCTCTTGAGATTGTCCAAGATATAGGGTTGGATTTGGGCTGCCTTTTGGGCTGGAGCTTCTCGTGTTTTGGGGCCTGGCTTGCTCCACCCCTTGCTCTTGAGATTATCAGGGAGGTGGTCTATATTTTGGGTGCGATTTGGGCTGGACCTTCTCGTGGTTTCAGGCCTGGCTTCTCCAGCCCCTGCTCTTGAGATCCTCCCCGAAGTGGGAGGCATTTGTGGCTGAATTTTGGGCTGGAGCTTCTCGTGGTTTGGGTCCTGGCTTGCTCCAAGCACTGCTCTTGAGATTCTCCCGGATGTGGGCTGCATTTTGGCTGCCTTTTGGGCTGGAGCTTCTCGTGGTTTGAGGCCTGGCTTGCTCCACCCCCTGCTCTTGATATTCTCCCGGATGTGGCTGCATTTTGGCTGCCTTTTGGGCTGGAGCTTCTCGTGGTTTGAGGCCTGGCTTGCTCCACCCCCTGCTCTTGATATTCTCCTCCATGTGGGCTGCATTTTGGCTGCATTTTGGGCTGGAGCTTCTCGTGGTTTCAGGCCTGGCTTGCTCCAGCTCCTACTCTTGATATTCTCCCAGATATAGGGTTGGATTTTGGCTGCCTTTTGGGCTGGAGCTTCTCGTGTTTTAAGGCCTGGCTTGCTCCAGCCCCTGCTCTTAAGATTCTCTGCGAAGTGGGCTGCATTTTTGGCTGAATTTTCGGGTGGAGCTTCTCGTGGTTTGGGGCCTGGCTTGCTCCACCCCCTGCTCTTGAGATTCTCCCGGATGTGGGCTGGATTTTGGCTGCCTTTTGGGCTGGAGCTTCTCGTGGTTTGGGGCCTGGCTTGCTCCACCCCCTGCTCTTGAGATTCTCCCGGATGTGGGCTGCATTTTGGCTGACTTTGGGCTGGACCTTCTCGTGGTTTGAGGCCTGGCTTGCTCCACCCCCTGCTCTTGATATTCTCCCGGATGTGGGCTGCATTTTGGCTGCCTTTTGGGCTGGAGCTTCTCGTGGTTTGAGGCCTGCCTTGCTCCACCCCCTGCTCTTGATATTCTCCTGGATGTGGGCTGGATTTTGGCTGCCTTTTGGGCTGGAGCTTCTCGTGGTTTGAGGCCTGGCTTGCTCCACCCCCTGCTCTTGAGATTCTCCCGGATGTGGGCTGCATTTTGGCTGCCTTTAGGGCTGGAGCTTCTCGTGGTTTGAGGCCTGGCTTGCTCCACCCCCTGCTCTTGATATTCTCCCGAATGTGGGCTGGCTTTTGGCTGCCTTTTGGGCTGGAGCTTCTCGTGGTTTGGGGGCTGGCTTGTTCCACCCCCTGCTCTTGAGATTCTCCCGGATGTGGGCTGGCTTTTGGCTGCATTTGGGCTGGAGCTTCTCGTGGTTTGGGGGCTGGCTTGTTCCACCCCCTGCTCTTGAGATTCTCCCGGATGTGGGCTGCATTTTGGCTGCCTTTTGGGCTGGAGCTTCTCGTGGTTTGAGGCCTGGCTTACTCCACCCGCTGCTCTTCAGATTTTCCCGTATGTGGGCTGGATTTTGGCTGCATTTTGGGCTGGAGCTTCTCGTGGTTTGAGGCCTGACTTGCTCCACACCCTGCTCTTGACATTCTCCCGGATGTGGGTGCATTTTGGCTGCATTTTGGGCTGGAGCTTCTCGTGGTTTGAGGCCTGGATTGCTCCACCCCATGCTCTTGAGATTCTCCTGGAGGTGGGCTGGATTTTGGCTGCCTTTTGGGCTGGAGCTTCTCGTGGTTTGAGGCCTGGCTTGCTCCACCCCCTGCTCTTGAGATTCTCCTGGAGGTGGGCTGCACATTGGCTGCCTTTATGGCTGGAGCTTCTCGTGGTTTGAGGCCTGGCTTGCTCCACCCCCTGCTCTTGATATTCTCCCGGATGTGGGCTGCATTTTGGCTGCCTTTTGGGCTGGAGCTTCTCATGGTTTGAGGCCTGGCTTGCTCCACCCCCTGTTCTTGAGATTCTCCCGGATGTGGGCTGGATTTTGGCTGCCTTTTGGGGTCTAGCTTCTCGTGGTTTGAGGCCTGGCTTGCTCCACACCCCTGCTCTTGATATTCTCCCGGAGATGGGCTGGATTTTGGCTGCAATTTGGGCTGGAGCTTCTCATGTTTTGAGGCCTGGCTTGCTCCACCCCCTGCTCTTGATATTCTCCCCGAAGTGGGCTGGATTTTGGCTGCCTTTTGGGCTGGAGCTTCTCGTGGTTTAGGGGCTGGCTTCCTCCACCCCCTGCTCTTGAGATTCTCCCGGATGTGGGCTGCATTTTGGATGCCTTTTGGGCTGGAGCTTCTCGTGGTTTGAGCCCTGTCTTCCTCCATCCCCTGCTCTTGAGATTCGCCCAGATGTGGGCTGGATTTTGGCTGCCTTTTGGGCTGGAGCTTCTCGTGGTTTGAGGCCTGGCTTGCTCCACCCCCTGCTCTTGATATCCTCCGGGAGGTGGGCTGCATTTTGGCTGCCTTTTGGGCTGGAGCTTCTCGTGGTTTGAGGCCTGGATTGCTCCACCCCCTGCTCTTGAGATTGTCCCCTAAGTGGGCTGGATTTTGGCTGCATTTTGGGCTGGAGCTTCTCGTGGTTGAGGCCTGGCTTGCTCCACCCCCTGCTCTTGATATTCTCCCCGAGGTGGCCTGGAATTTGGCTGCATATGGGCTGGAGCTTCTCGTGGTTTGAGGCCTGGCTTGCTCCACCCCCTGCTCTTGAGATTCTCCCGGATGTGGGCTGCATTTTGGATGCCTTTTGGGCTGGAGCTTCTCGTGGTTTGAGGCCTGGCTTGCTCCACCCCCTGCTCTTGAGATTCTCCCGGATGTGGGCTGCATTTTGGCTCCCTTTTGGGCTGGAGCTTCTCGTGGTTTGGGGCCTGGCTTGCTCCACCCCCTGCTCTTGATATGCTCCCGGATGTGGGCTGGATTTTGGCTGCCTTTAGGGCTGGAGCTTCTCGTGGTTTGAGGCCTGGCTTGCTCCACCCCCTGCTCTGGAGATTCTCCCGGATGTGGGCTGGCATTTGGCTGCCTTTTGGTCTGGAGCTTCTCGTGGTTTGAGTCCTGAATTGCTCCACCCCCTGCTCTTGAGATTCTCCCGGATGTGGGCTGCATTTTGGCTGCATTTTCGGCTTCAGCTTTTTGGGGTTTGAGGCCTGGCTTGCTCCACCCCCTGCTCTTGAGATTCTCCCGGATGTGGGCTGCATTTTGGCTGCATTTTGGGCTGGAGCTTCTCGTGGTTTGAGGCCTGGCTTGCTCCACCCCCTGCTCTTGATATTCTCCCGGATGTGGGCTGCATTTTGGCTGCCTTTTGGGGTCTAGCTTCTCGTGGTTTGAGGCCTGGCTTGCTCCACCCCCTGCTCTTGAGTTTCTCCCGGATGTGGGCTGGATTTTGGCTGCATTTTGGGCTGGAGCTTCTCGTGGTTTGAGGCCTGGCTTGCTCCACCCCCTGCTCTTGATATTCTCCCGGATGTGGGCTGCATTTTGGCTGCATTTTCGGCTTCAGCTTTTTGGGGTTTGAGGCCTGGCTTGCTCCACCCCCTGCTCTTGAGATTCTCCCGGATGTGGGCTGGATTTTGGCTGCATTTTGGGCTGGAGCTTCTCGTGGTTTGAGGCCTGGCTTCCTCCACCCCCTGCTCTTGAGATTCTCCCGGATGTGGGTGCATTTTGGCTGCCTTTTCGGCTTGAGCTTCTCGTGGTTTGAGGCCTGGCTTGCTCCACCCCCTGCTCTTGAGATTCTCCTGGAGGTGGGCTGCATTTTGGCTGCATTTTGGGCTGGAGCTTCTTGTGGTTTGAGGCCTGGCTTGCTCCACCCCCTGCTCTTGATATTCTCCCCGAAGTGGGCTGGATTTTGGCTGCCTTTTGGGCTGGAGCTTCTCGTGGTTTGGGGCCTGGCTTGCTCCACCCCCTGCTCTTGAGATTCTCCCAGATGTGGGCTGGCTTTTGGCTGCCTTTTGGGCTGGAGCTTCTCGTGGTTTGGGGGCTGGCTTGTTCCACCCCCTGCTCTTGATATTCTCCCGGATGTGGGCTGGATTTTGGCTGCCTTTTGGGCTGGAGCTTCTCGTGGTTTGAGGCCTGGCTTGCTCCACCCCCTGCTCTTGAGATTCTCCCCGAAGTGGGCTGGATTTTGGCTGCCTTTTGGGCTGGAGCTTCTCGTGGTTTAGGGGCTGGTTTGTTCCACCCCCTGCTCTTGATATTCTCCCGGATGTGGGCTGCATTTTGGCTGCCTTTTGGGCTGGAGCTTCTCGTGGTTTGGGGGCTGGCTTGTTCCACCCCCTGCTCTTGAGATTCTCCCGGATGTGGGCTGCATTTTGGCTGCCTTTTGGGCTGGAGCTTCTCGTGGTTTGAGGCCTGGCTTACTCCACCCGCTGCTCTTCAGATTTTCCCGTATGTGGGCTGGATTTTGGCTGCATTTTGGGCTGGAGCTTCTCGTGGTTTGAGGCCTGACTTGCTCCACACCCTGCTCTTGACATTCTCCCGGATGTGGGTGCATTTTGGCTGCATTTTGGGCTGGAGCTTCTCGTGGTTTGAGGCCTGGATTGCTCCACCCCCTGCTCTTGAGATTCTCCTGGAGGTGGGCTGGATTTTGGCTGCCTTTTGGGCTGGAGCTTCTCGTGGTTTGAGGCCTGGCTTGCTCCACCCCCTGCTCTTGAGATTCTCCTGGAGGTGGGCTGCACATTGGCTGCCTTTAGGGCTGGAGCTTCTCGTGGTTTGAGGCCTGGCTTGCTCCACCCCCTGCTCTTGATATTCTCCCGGATGTGGGCTGCATTTTGGCTGCATTTTGGGCTGGAGCTTCTCATGGTTTGGGGCCTGGCTTGCTCCACCCCCTGTTCTTGAGATTCTCGTGGATGTGGGCTGGCTTTTGGCTGCCTTTTGGGGTCTAGCTTCTCGTGGTTTGAGGCCTGCCTTGCTCCAACCCCTGCTCTTGAGATTCTCCCGGATGTGGGCTGGATTTTGGCTGCATTTTGGGCTGGAGCTTCTCGTGGTTTGAGGCCTGGCTTGCTCCACACCCCTGCTCTTGATATTCTCCCGGAGGTGGGCTGGATTTTGGCTGCAATTTGGGCTGGAGCTTCTCATGTTTTGAGGCCTGGCTTGCTCCACCCCCTGCTCTTGATATTCTCCCCGAAGTGGGCTGGATTTTGGCTGCCTTTTGGGCTGGAGCTTCTCGTGGTTTAGGGGCTGGCTTGCTCCACCCCCTGCTCTTGAGATTCTCCCGGATGTGGGCTGCATTTTGGATGCCTTTTGGGCTGGAGCTTCTCGTGGTTTGAGCCCTGTCTTCCTCCATCCCCTGCTCTTGAGATTCGCCCAGATGTGGGCTGGATTTTGGCTGCCTTTTGGGCTGGAGCTTCTCGTGGTTTGAGGCCTGGCTTGCTCCACCCCCTGCTCTTGAGATTCTCCAGGATGTGGGCTGCATTTTGGCTGCCTTTTGGGCTGGAGCTTCTCGTGGTTTGGGGCCTGGCTTGCTCCACACCCTGCTCTTGATATCCTCCGGGAGGTGGGCTGCATTTTGGCTGCCTTTTGGGCTGGAGCTTCTCGTGGTTTGAGGCCTGGATTGCTCCACCCCCTGCTCTTGAGACTGTCCCCTAAGTGGGCTGGATTTTGGCTGCATTTTGGGCTGGAGCTTCTCGTGGTTTGAGGCCTGGCTTGCTCCACACCCTGCTCTTGAGATTTTCCCGGATGTGGGCTGCATTTTGGCTGCCTTTTGGGCTGGAGCTTCTCGTGGTTGAGGCCTGGCTTGCTCCACCCCCTGCTCTTGATATTCTCCCGGAGGTGGCCTGGAATTTGGCTGCTTTTTGGGCTGGAGCTTCTCGTGGTTTGAGGCCTGGCTTGCTCCACCCCCTGCTCTTGAGATTCTCCCGGATGTGGGCTGCATTTTGGATGCCTTTTGGGCTGGAGCTTCTCGTGGTTTGAGGCCTGGCTTGCTCCACCCCCTGCTCTTGAGATTCTCCCGGATGTGGGCTGCATTTTGGCTGCCTTTTGGGGTCTAGCTTCTCGTGGTTTGAGGCCTGGCTTGCTCCACCCCCTGCTCTTGAGTTTCTCCCGGATGTGGGCTGGATTTTGGCTGCATTTTGGGCTGGAGCTTCTCGTGGTTTGAGGCCTGGCTTGCTCCACCCCCTGCTCTTGATATTCTCCCGGATGTGGGCTGCATTTTGGCTGCAATTTCGGCTTCGGCTTTTTGGGGTTTGAGGCCTGGCTTGCTCCACCCCCTGCTCTTGAGATTCTCCCGGATGTGGGCTGGATTTTGGCTGCATTTTGGGCTGGAGCTTCTCGTGGTTTGAGGCCTGGCTTGCTCCACCCCCTGCTCTTGAGATTCTCCCGGATGTGGGTGCATTTTGGCTGCCTTTTCGGCTTGAGCTTCTCGTGGTTTGAGGCCTGGCTTGCTCCACCCCCTGCTCTTGAGATTCTCCTGGAGGTGGGCTGCATTTTGGCTGCATTTTGGGCTGGAGCTTCTCGTGGTTTGAGGCCTGGCTTGCTCCAACCCCTCCTCTTGATATTCTCCCCGAAGTGGGCTGGATTTTGGCTGCCTTTTGGGCTGGAGCTTCTCGTGGTTTGGGGCCTGGCTTGCTCTACCCCCTGCTCTTGAGATTCTCCCAGATGTGGGCTGGCTTTTGGCTGCCTTTTGGGCTGGAGCTTCTCGTGGTTTGGGGGCTGGCTTGTTCCACCCCCTGCTCTTGATATTCTCCCGGATGTGGGCTGGATTTTGGCTGCCTTTTGGGCTGGAGCTTCTCGTGGTTTGAGGCCTGGCTTGCTCCACCCCCTGCTCTTGAGATTCTCCCGGAGATGGGCTGCATTTTGGCTGCCATTTGGGCTGGAGCTTCTCGTGGTTTGAGGCCTGGCTTGCTCCACCCCCTGCTCTTGATATTCCCCTGGATGTTGGCTGCATTTTGTCTGACTTTTGGGCTGGAGCTTCTCGTGGTTTGAGGCCTGGCTTGCTCCACCCCCTGCTCTTGATATTCTCCCGGATGTGGGCTGCATTTTGGCTGCCATTTGGGCTGGAGCTTCTCGTGGTTTGAGGCCTGGCTTGCTCCACCCCCTGCTCTTGAGATTCTCCCGGATGTGGGCTGAATTTTGGCTGCATTTTGGGCTGGAGCTTCTCGTGGTTTGAGGCCTGGCTTGCTCCACTCCCTGCTCTTGAGATTCTCCCGGATGTGGGCTGCATTTTGGCTGCCTTTTGGGCTGGAGCTTCTCATGGTTTGAGGCCTGGCTTGCTCACCCCCTGCTCTTGATATTCTCCTGGATGTGGGCTGCATTTTGGCTGCCTTTTGGGCTGGAGCTTCTCGTGCTTTGGGGCCTGGCTTGCTCCACCCCCTGCTCTTGATATTCTCCCGGATGTGGCATGGAATTTGACTGCTTTTTGGGCTGGAGCTTCTCGTGGTTTGGGGCCTGGCTTACTCCACCCCCTGCTCTTGAGATTCTCTTGGATGTGGGCTACATTTTGGCTGCCTTTTGGGCTGGAGCTTCTCGTGGTTTGGGGCCTGGCTTGCTCCACCCCCTGCTCTTGAGATTCTCTTCCATGTGGGCTGCATTTTGGCTGCCTTTAGGGCTGGAGCTTCTCATGGTTTGAGGCCTGGCTTGCTCCACCCCCTGCTCTTGAGATTCTCCCGGATGTGGGCTGCATTTTGGCTGCCTTTTGGGCTGGAGCTTCTCGTGGTTTGAGGCCTGGCTTGCTCCACCCTCTACTCTTGATATTCTCCCCGAAGTGGGCTGGATTTTGGCTGCCTTTTGGGCCGGAGCTTCTCGTGCTTTGGGGGCTGGCTTCCTCCACCCCCTGCTCTTGAGATTCTCCTGGATGTGGGCTGCATTTTGGCTGCCTTTTGGGCTGGAGCTTCTCGTGGTTTGAGGCCTGGCTTGCTCCACCTCCTGCTCTTGATATTCTCCTGGATGTGGGCTGCATTTTGGATGCCTTTTGGGCTGGAGCTTCTCGTGCTTTGGGGCCTGGCTTGCTCCACCACCTGCTCTTGATATTCTCCCGGATGTGGCCTGGAATTTGACTGCTTTTTGGGCTGGAGCTTCTCGTGGTTTGAGGCCTGGCTTGCTCCACCCCCTGCTCTTGAGATTCTCCCGGAGGTGGGCTGCATTTTGGCTGCCTTTAGGGCTGGAGCTTCTCATGGTTTGAGGCCTGGCTTGCTCCACCCCCTGCTCTTGAGATTCTCCCGGATGTGGGCTGGCTTTTGGCTGCCTTTTGGGCTGGAGCTTCTCGATTTTTGAGGCCTGGCTTGCTCCACCCCCTGCTCTTGAGATTCTCCCGGAGGTGGGCTGGCGTTTGGCTGCCTTTTGGGCTGGAGCTTCTCATGGTTTGAGGCCTGGCTTGCTCCACCCCCTGCTCTTGATATTCTCCCGGATGTGGGCTGGATTTTGGCTGACTTTTGGGCTGGAGCTTCTCGTGGTTTGAGGCCTGGCTTGCTCCACCCCCTGCACTTGAGATTCTCCCGGATGTGGGCAGCATTTTGGCAGCCTTTTGGGCTGGAGCTTCTCGTGGTTTGAGGCCTGGCTTGCTCCACCCCCTGCTCTTGATATTCTCCTGGATGTGGGCTGGATTTTGGCTGCATTTTGGGCTGGAGCTTCTCGTGGTTTGAGGCCTGGCTTGCTCCACCCCCTGCACTTGAGATTCTCCCGGATGTGGGCAGCATTTTGGCAGCCTTTTGGGCTGGAGCTTCTCGTGGTTTGAGGCCTGGCTTGCTCCACTCCCTGCTCTTGATATTCTCCCGGATGTGGGTGCATTTTGGCTGCCTTTTGGGCTGGAGCTTCTCGTGGTTTGAGGCCTGGATTGCTCCACCCCCTGCTCTTGATATTCTCCTGGAGGTGGGCTGCATTTTGGCTGCCTTTTGGGCTGGAGCTTCTCGTGGTTTAGGGGCTGGCTTGTTCCACCCCCTGCTCTTGAGATTCTCCCGGATGTGGGCTGCATTTTGGCTGCATTTTGGGCTGGAGCTTCTCGTGGTTTGAGGCCTGGCTTGCTCCACCCCCTGCTCTTGATATTCTCCCGGATGTGGGCTGCATTTTGGCTGCCTTTTGGGCTGGAGCTTCTCGTGGTTTGAGGCCTGGCTTGCTCCACCCCCTGCTCTTGAGTTTCTCCCAGATGTGGGCTGGATTTTGGCTGCATTTTGGGCTGGAGCTTCTCGTGGTTTGAGGCCTGGCTTGCTCCACCCCCTGCTCTTGAGATTCTCCCGGATGTGGGCTGCATTTTGGCTGCATTTTCGGCTTCAGCTTTTTGGGGTTTGAGGCCTGGCTTGCTCCACCCCCTGCTCTTGAGATTCTCCCGGATGTGGGCTGCATTTTGGCTGCATTTTGGGCTGGAGCTTCTCGTGGTTTGAGGCCTGGCTTGCTCCACCCCCTGCTCTTGAGATTCTCCAGGATGTTCGTGCATTTTGGCTGCCTTTTCGGCTTGAGCTTCTCGTGGTTTGAGGCCTGGCTTGCTCCACCCCCTGCTCTTGAGATTCTCCTGGAGGTGGGCTGCATTTTGGCTGCATTTTGGGCTGGAGCTTCTCGTGGTTTGAGGCCTGGCTTGCTCCAACCCCTCCTCTTGATATTCTCCCTGAAGTGGGCTGGATTTTGGCTGCCTTTAGGGCTGGAGCTTCTCGTGGTTTGGGGCCTGGCTTGCTCCACCCCCTGCTCTTGAGATTCTCCCAGATGTGGGCTGGATTTGGCTGCCTTTTGGGCTGGAGCTTCTCGTGGTTTGGGGGCTGGCTTGTTCCACCCCCTGCTCTTGATATTCTCCCGGATGTGGGCTGGATTTTGGCTGCCTTTTGGGCTGGAGCTTCTCGTGGTTTGAGGCCTGGCTTGCTCCACCCCCTGCTCTTGATATTCTCCCCGAAGTGGGCTGGATTTTGGCTGCCTTTTGGGCTGGAGCTTCTCGTGGTTTAGGGGCTGGTTTGTTCCACCCCCTGCTCTTGATATTCTCCCGGATGTGGGCTGCATTTTGGCTGCCTTTTGGGCTGGAGCTTCTCGTGGTTTGAGGCCTGGCTTGCTCCACCCCCTGCTCTTGAGATTCTCCCGGAGATGGGCTGCATTTTGGCTGCCATTTGGGCTGGAGCTTCTCGTGGTTTGAGGCCTGGCTTGCTCCACCCCCTGCTCTTGATATTCCCCTGGATGTTGGCTGCATTTTGTCTGACTTTTGGGCTGGAGCTTCTCGTGGTTTGAGGCCTGGCTTGCTCCACCCCCTGCTCTTGAGATTCTCCCGGATGTGGGCTGCATTTTGGCTGCCTTTTGGGCTGGAGCTTCTCGTGGTTTGAGGCCTGGCTTGCTCCACCCCCTGCTCTTGAGATTCTCCCGGATGTGGGCTGAATTTTGGCTGCATTTTGGGCTGGAGCTTCTCGTGGTTTGAGGCCTGGCTTGCTCCACCCCCTGCTCTTGAGATTCTCCCGGATGTGGGCTGCATTTTGGCTGCCTTTTGGGCTGGAGCTTCTCGTGGTTTGAGGCCTGGCTTGCTCACCCCCTGCTCTTGATATTCTCCTGGATGTGGGCTGCATTTTGGCTGCCTTTTGGGCTGGAGCTTCTCGTGCTTTGGGGCCTGGCTTGCTCCACACCCTGCTCT
This sequence comes from Rhynochetos jubatus, assembly GCA_027574665.1. Classification (NCBI taxonomy): domain Eukaryota; kingdom Metazoa; phylum Chordata; class Aves; order Eurypygiformes; family Rhynochetidae; genus Rhynochetos; species Rhynochetos jubatus. The sequence goes on along the minus strand of JAQBHY010000080.1, from coordinate 1,282,057 downwards.
TGATATTCTCCCGGATGTGGGCTGGATTTTGGCTGCCTTTTGGGCTGGAGCTTCTCGTGGTTTGGGGGCTGGCTTGTTCCACCCGCTGCTCTTGAGATTCTCCCGGATGTGGGCTGCATTTTGGCTGCCTTTTGGGCTGGAGCTTCTCGTGGTTTGAGGCCTGGCTTACTCCACCCGCTGCTCTTGAGATTCTCCCGGATGTGGGCTGGATTTTGGCTGCATTTTGGGCTGGAGCTTCTCGTGGTTTGAGGCCTGGCTTGCTCCACTCCCTGCTCTTGATATTCTCCCGGATGTGGGTGCATTTTGGCTGCCTTTTGGGCTGGAGCTTCTCGTGGTTTGAGGCCTGGATTGCTCCACCCCCTGCTCTTGAGATTCTCCTGGAGGTGGGCTGCATTTTGGCTGCCTTTTGGGCTGGAGCTTCTCGTGATTTAGGGGCTGGCTTGTTCCACCCCCTGCTCTTGAGATTCTCCCGGATGTGGGCTGCATTTTGGCTGCATTTTGGGCTGGAGCTTCTCGTGGTTTGAGGCCTGGCTTGCTCCACCCCCTGCTCTTGAGATTCTCCCGGATGTGGGCTGCATTTTGGCTGCCTTTTGGGCTGGAGCTTCTCGTGGTTTGAGGCCTGGCTTGCTCCACCCCCTGCTCTTGAGTTTCTCCCGGATGTGGGCTGGATTTTGGCTGCATTTTGGGCTGGAGCTTCTCGTGGTTTGAGGCCTGGCTTGCTCCACCCCCTGCTCTTGAGATTCTCCCGGATGTGGGCTGCATTTTGGCTGCATTTTCGGCTTCAGCTTTTTGGGGTTTGAGGCCTGGCTTGCTCCACCCCCTGCTCTTGAGATTCTCCTGGAGGTGGGCTGCATTTTGGCTGCATTTTGGGCTGGAGCTTCTCGTGGTTTGAGGCCTGGCTTGCTCCAACCCCTCCTCTTGATATTCTCCCCGAAGTGGGCTGGATTTTGGCTGCATTTTGGGCTGAAGCTTCTCGTGGTTTGGGGCCTGGCTTGCTCCACCCCCTGCTCTTGAGATTCTCCCAGATGTGGGCTGGATTTGGCTGCCTTTTGGGCTGGAGCTTCTCGTGGTTTGGGGGCTGGCTTGTTCCACCCCCTGCTCTTGATATTCTCCCGGATGTGGGCTGGATTTTGGCTGCCTTTTGGGCTGGAGCTTCTCGTGGTTTGAGGCCTGGCTTGCTCCACCCCCTGCTCTTGATATTCTCCCCGAAGTGGGCTGGATTTTGGCTGCCTTTTGGGCTGGAGCTTCTCGTGGTTTAGGGGCTGGTTTGTTCCACCCCCTGCTCTTGATATTCTCCCGGATGTGGGCTGCATTTTGGCTGCCTTTTGGGCTGGAGCTTCTCGTGGTTTGAGGCCTGGCTTGCTCCACCCCCTGCTCTTGAGATTCTCCCGGAGATGGGCTGCATTTTGGATGCCATTTGGGCTGGAGCTTCTCGTGGTTTGAGGCCTGGCTTGCTCCACCCCCTGCTCTTGATATTCCCCTGGATGTTGGCTGCATTTTGTCTGACTTTTGGGCTGGAGCTTCTCGTGGTTTGAGGCCTGGCTTGCTCCACCCCCTGCTCTTGAGATTCTCCCGGATGTGGGCTGCATTTTGGCTGCCATTTGGGCTGGAGCTTCTCGTGGTTTGAGGCCTGGCTTGCTCCACCCCCTGCTCTTGAGATTCTCCCGTATGTGGGCTGAATTTTGGCTGCCTTTTGGGCTGGAGCTTCTCGTGGTTTGAGGCCTGGCTTGCTCCACCCCCTGCTCTTGAGATTCTCCCGGATGTGGACTGCATTTTGGCTGCCTTTTGGGCTGGAGCTTCTCGTGGTTTGAGGCCTGGCTTGCTCACCCCCTGCTCTTGATATTCTCCTGGATGTGGGCTGCATTTTGGCTGCCTTTTGGGCTGGAGCTTCTCGTGCTTTGGGGCCTGGCTTGCTCCACCCCCTGCTCTTGAGATTCTCCCGGATGTGGGCTGGATTTTGGCTGCCTTTTGGGCTGGAGCTTCTCGTGGTTTGGGGGCTGGCTTGTTCCACCCCCTGCTCTTGATATTCTCCCGGATGTGGGCTGGATTTTGGCTGCCTTTTGGGCTGGAGATTCTCGTGGTTTGAGGCCTGGCTTGCTCCACCCCCTGCTCTTGATATTCTCCCCGAAGTGGGCTGGATTTTGGCTGCCTTTTGGGCTGGAGCTTCTCGTGGTTTAGGGGCTGGTTTGTTCCACCCCCTGCTCTTGATATTCTCCCGGATGTGGGCTGGATTTTGGCTGCCTTTTGGGCTGGAGCTTCTCGTGGTTTGAGGCCTGGCTTGCTCCACCCCCTGCTCTTGAGATTCTCCCGGAGATGGGCTGCATTTTGGCTGCCATTTGGGCTGGAGCTTCTCGTGGTTTGAGGCCTGGCTTGCTCCACCCCCTGCTCTTGATATTACCCTGGATGTTGGCTGCATTTTGTCTGACTTTTGGGCTGGAGCTTCTCGTGGTTTGAGGCCTGGCTTGCTCCACCCCCTGCTCTTGAGATTCTCCCGGATGTGGGCTGCATTTTGGCTGCCTTTTGGGCTGGAGCTTCTCGTGGTTTGAGGCCTGGCTTGCTCCACCCCCTGCTCTTGAGATTCTCCCGGATGTGGGCTGAATTTTGGCTGCCTTTTGGGCTGGAGCTTCTCGTGGTTTGAGGCCTGGCTTGCTCCACCCCCTGCTCTTGAGATTCTCCCGGATGTGGGCTGCATTTTGGCTGCCTTTTGGGCTGGAACTTCTCGTGGTTTGAGGCCTGGCTTGCTCCACCCCCTGCTCTTGAGATTCTCCCGCATGTGGGCTGCATTTTGGCTGCCTTTTGGGCTGGAGCTTCTCGTGGTTTGAGGCCTGGCTTGCTCCACCCTCTACTCTTGATATTCTCCCCGAAGTGGGCTGGATTTTGGCTGCCTTTTGGGCTGGAGCTTCTCGTGCTTTGGGGGCTGGCTTGCTCCACCCCCTGCTCTTGAGATTCTCCTGGATGTGGGCTGCATTTTGGCTGCCTTTTGGGCTGGAGCTTCTCGTGGTTTGAGGCCTGGCTTGCTCCACCCCCTGCTCTTGAGATTCTCCCGGATGTGGGCTGCATTTTGGCTGACTTTTGGGCTGGAGCTTCTCGTGGTTTGAGGCCTGGCTTGCTCCACCCCCTGCTCTTGATATTCTCACTGATGTGGGCTGGATTTTGGCTGCTTTTTGGGCTGGAGCTTCTCGTGGTTTGGGGGCTGGCTTGTTCCACCCCCTGCTCTTGAGATTCTCCCGGATGTGGGCTGCATTTTGGCTGCCTTTTGGGCTGGAGCTTCTCGTGGTTTGAGGCCTGGCTTACTCCACCCGCTGCTCTTGAGATTCTCCCGGATGTGGGCTGGATTTTGGCTGCATTTTGGGCTGGAGCTTCTCGTGGTTTGAGGCCTGGCTTGCTCCACCCCCTGCTCTTGATATTCTCCCGGATGTGGGTGCATTTTGGCTGCCTTTTGGGCTGGAGCTTCTCGTGGTTTGAGGCCTGGCTTGCTCCACCCCCTGCTCTTGAGATTCTCCTGGAGGTGGGCTGCATTTTGGCTGCCTTTTGGGCTGGACCTTCTCGTGGTTTGAGGCCTGGCTTGCTCCACCCCCTGCTCTTGATATTCTCACTGATGTGGGCTGGATTTTGGCTGCTTTTTGGGCTGGAGCTTCTCGTGGTTTGGGGGCTGGCTTGTTCCACCCCCTGCTCTTGAGATTCTCCCGGATGTGGGCTGCATTTTGGCTGCCTTTTGGGCTGGAGCTTCTCGTGGTTTGAGGCCTGGCTTACTCCACCCGCTGCTCTTGAGATTCTCCCGGATGTGGGCTGGATTTTGGCTGCATTTTGGGCTGGAGCTTCTCGTGGTTTGAGGCCTGGCTTGCTCCACTCCCTGCTCTTGATATTCTCCCGGATGTGGGTGCATTTTGGCTGCCTTTAGGGCTGGAGCTTCTCGTGGTTTGAGGCCTGGATTGCTCCACCCCCTGCTCTTGAGATTCTCCTGGAGGTGGGCTGCATTTTGGCTGCCTTTTGGGCTGGAGCTTCTCGTGGTTTGAGGCCTGGCTTGCTCCACCCCCTGCTCTTGATATTCTCACTGATGTGGGCTGGATTTTGGCTGCTTTTTGGGCTGGAGCTTCTCGTGGTTTGGGGGCTGGCTTGCTCCACCCCCTGCTCTTGAGATTCTCCCGGATGTGGGCTGCATTTTGGCTGCCTTTTGGGCTGGAGCTTCTCGTGGTTTGAGGCCTGGCTTACTCCACCCGCTGCTCTTGAGATTCTCCCGGATGTGGGCTGCATTTTGGCTGCATTTTGGGCTGGAGCTTCTCGTGGTTTGAGGCCTGGCTTGCTCCACTCCCTGCTCTTGATATTCTCCCGGATGTGGGTGCATTTTGGCTGCCTTTTGGGCTGGAGCTTCTCGTGGTTTGAGGCCTGGATTGCTCCACCCCCTGCTCTTGAGATTCTCCTGGAGGTGGGCTGCATTTTGGCTGCCTTTTGGGCTGGAGCTTCTCGTGGTTTGGGGGCTGGCTTGTTCCACCCCCTGCTCTTGAGATTCTCCTGGATGTGGGCTGCATTTTGGCTGCCTTTTGGGCTGGAGCTTCTCGTGGTTTGAGGCCTGGCTTACTCCACCCGCTGCTATTGAGATTCTCCCGGATGTGGGCTGGATTTTGGCTGCATTTTGGGCTGGAGCTTCTCGTGGTTTGAGGCCTGGCTTGGTCCACTCCCTGCTCTTGATATTCTCCCGGATGTGGGTGCATTTTGGCTGCCTTTTGGGCTGGAGCTTCTCGTGGTTTGAGGCCTGGATTGCTCCACCCCCTGCTCTTGAGATTCTCCTGGAGGTGGGCTGCATTTTGGCTGCCTTTTGGGCTGGAGCTTCTCGTGGTTTAGGGGCTGGCTTGTTCCACCCCCTGCTCTTGAGATTCTCCCGGATGTGGGCTGCATTTTGGCTGCCTTTTGGGCTGGAGCTTCTCGTGGTTTGAGGCCTGGCTTACTCCACCCGCTGCTCTTGAGATTCTCCCGGATGTGGGCTGGATTTTGGCTGCATTTTGGGCTGGAGCTTCTCGTGGTTTGAGGCCTGGCTTGCTCCACCCCCTGCTCTTGATATTCTCCCGGATGTGGGTGCATTTTGGCTGCCTTTTGGGCTGGAGCTTCTCGTGGTTTGAGGCCTGGATTGCTCCACCCCCTGCTCTTGAGATTCTCCCGGATGTGGGCTGCATTTTGGCTGCCTTTTGGGCTGGACCTTCTCGTGGTTTGAGGCCTGGCTTGCTCCACCCCCTGCTCTTGATATTCTCACTGATGTGGGCTGGATTTTGGCTGCTTTTTGGGCTGGAGCTTCTCGTGGTTTGGGGGCTGGCTTGTTCCACCCCCTGCTCTTGAGATTCTCCCGGATGTGGGCTGCATTTTGGCTGCCTTTTGGGCTGGAGCTTCTCGTGGTTTGAGGCCTGGCTTACTCCACCCGCTGCTCTTGAGATTCTCCCGGATGTGGGCTGGATTTTGGCTGCATTTTGGGCTGGAGCTTCTCGTGGTTTGAGGCCTGGCTTGCTCCACTCCCTGCTCTTGATATTCTCCCGGATGTGGGTGCATTTTGGCTGCCTTTTGGGCTGGAGCTTCTCGTGGTTTGAGGCCTGGATTGCTCCACCCCCTGCTCTTGAGATTCTCCTGGAGGTGGGCTGCATTTTGGCTGCCTTTTGGGCTGGAGCTTCTCGTGGTTTGAGGCCTGGCTTGCTCCACCCCCTGCTCTTGATATTCTCACTGATGTGGGCTGGATTTTGGCTGCTTTTTGGGCTGGAGCTTCTCGTGGTTTGAGGCCTGGCTTACTCCACCCGCTGCTCTTGAGATTCTCCCGGATGTGGGCTGGATTTTGGCTGCATTTTGGGCTGGAGCTTCTCGTGGTTTGAGGCCTGGCTTGCTCCACTCCCTGCTCTTGATATTCTCCCGGATGTGGGTGCATTTTGGCTGCCTTTTGGGCTGGAGCTTCTCGTGGTTTGAGGCCTGGCTTGCTCCACCCCCTGCTCTTGATATTCTCACTGATGTGGGCTGGATTTTGGCTGCTTTTTGGGCTGGAGCTTCTCGTGGTTTGGGGGCTGGCTTGTTCCACCCCCTGCTCTTGAAATTCTCCCGGATGTGGGCTGCATTTTGGCTGCCTTTTGGGCTGGAGCTTCTCGTGGTTTGAGGCCTGGCTTACTCCACCCGCTGCTATTGAGATTCTCCCGGATGTGGGCTGGATTTTGGCTGCATTTTGGGCTGGAGCTTCTCGTGGTTTGAGGCCTGGCTTGCTCCACTCCCTGCTCTTGATATTCTCCCGGATGTGGGTGCATTTTGGCTGCCTTTTGGGCTGGAGCTTCTCGTGGTTTGAGGCCTGGATTGCTCCACCCCCTGCTCTTGAGATTCTCCTGGAGGTGGGCTGCATTTTGGCTGCCTTTTGGGCTGGAGCTTCTCGTGGTTTAGGGGCTGGCTTGTTCCACCCCCTGCTCTTGAGATTCTCCCGGATGTGGGCTGGATTTTGGCTGCCTTTTGGGCTGGAGCTTCTCGTGGTTTGAGCCCTGGCTTGCTCCACCCCCTGCTCTTGAGATTCTCCCGGATGTGGGCTGGATATTGTCTGCCTTTTGGGCTGGAGCTTCTCGTGGTTTGAGGCCTGGCTTGCTCCACCCCCTGCTCTTGAGATTCTCCTGGATGTGGGCTGCATTTTGGCTGCCTTTTGGGCTGGAGCTTCCCGTGGTTTGGGGCCTGGCTTGCTCCACCCCCTGCTCTTGATATTCTCCCGGATGTGGGTGCATTTTGGCTGCTTTTTGGGCTGGAGCTTCTCGTGGTTTGAGGCCTGGCTTGCTCCACCCCGTGCTCTTGATATTCTCCCCGAAGTGGGCTGGATTTTGGCTGCCTTTTGGGCTGGAGCTTCTCGTGGTTTAGGGGCTGGCCTGTTCCACCCCCTGCTCTTGAGATTCTCCCGGAGGTGGGCTGCATTTTGGCTGCCTTTTGGGCTGGAGCTTCTCGTGGTTTGGGGGCTGGCTTGCTCCACCCCCTGCTCTTGAGATTCTCCCGGAGGTGGGCTGCATTTTGGCTGCCTTTTGGGCTGGAGCTTCTCGTGGTTTGAGGCCTGGCTTGCTCCACCCCCTGCTCTTGAGATTCTCCCAGAGGTGGGCTGCATTTTGGCTGCCTTTAGGGCTGGAGCTTCTCATGGTTTGAGGCCTGGCTTGCTCCACCCCCTGCTCTTGAGATTCTCCCGGATGTGGGCTGGCTTTTGGCTGCCTTTTGGGCTGGAGCTTCTCGATTTTTGAGGCCTGGCTTGCTCCACCCCCTGCTCTTGATATTCTCCCGGAGGTGGGCTGGCTTTTGGCTGCCTTTTGGGCTGGAGCTTCTCGTGGTTTAGGGGCTGGCTTGTTCCACCCCCTGCTCTTGAGATTCTCCCGGATGTGGGCTGCATTTTTGCTGCCTTTTGGGCTGGAGCTTCTCGTGGTTTGAGCCCTGGCTTGCTCCACCCCCTGCTCTTGAGATTCTCCCGGATGTGGGCTGGATTTTGTCTGCCTTTTGGGCTGGAGCTTCTCGTGGTTTGGGGCCTGCCTTGCTACACCCCATGCTCTTGATATCCTCCGGGAGTTGGGCAGGATTTTGGCTGCCGTATGGGCTGGAGCTTCTCATGGTTTGAGGCCTGGATTGCTCCACCCCCTGCTCTTGAGATTGTCCCCTAAGTGGGCTGGATTTTGGCTGCATTTTGGGCTGGAGATTCTCGTGGTTTGAGGCCTGGCTTGCTCCACCCCCTGCTCTTGATATTTTCCCCGATGTGGGCTGGATTTTGGATGTCTTTTGGGCTGGAGCTTCTCGTGGTTGAGGCCTGGCTTGCTCCACCCACTGCTCTTGATATTCTCCCGGAGGTGGCCTGGAATTTGGCTGCATTTTGGTCTGTAGCTTCTCGTGGTTTGAGGCCTGGCTTGCTCCACCCCCTGCTCTTGAGATTCTCCCGGATGTGGGCTGGATTTTGGCTGCCTTTTGGGCTGGAGCTTCTCGTGGTTTGAGGCCTGGCTTGCTCCACCCCCTGCTCTTGAGATTCTCCCGGATGTGGGCTGCATTTTGGCTGCCTTTTGGGCTGGAGCTTCTCGTGGTTTGAGGCCTGGCTTGCTCCACCCCCTGCTCTTGAGATTCTCCCGGATGTGGGCTGCATTTTGGCTGCCTTTTTTGCTGGAGCTTCTCGTGGTTTGAGACCTGGCTTGCTCCACCCCCTGCTCTTGAGATTCTCCCGGATGTAGGCTGCATTTTGGCTGCCTTTTTTGCTGGAGCTTCTCGTGGTTTGAGGCCTGGCTTGCTCCACCCCCTGCTCTTGAGATTCTCCCACATGTGGGCTGCATTTTGGCTGCCTATTGGGCTGGAGCTTCTCGTGGTTTGAGGCCTGGCTTGCTCCACCCCCTGCTCTTGAGATTCTCCTGGATGTGGGCTGGATTTTGGCTGCCTTTTGGGCTGGAGCTTCTCGTGGTTTGGGGCCTGGCTTGCTCCACCCCCTGCTCTTGAGATTCTCCCGGATGTGGGCTGGATTTTGGCTGCCTTTTGGGCTGGAGCTTCTCGTGGTTTGAGGCCTGGCTTGCTCCACCCCCTGCTCTTGAGATTCTCCCGGATGTGGGCTGCATTTTGGCTGCCTTTTGGGGTCTAGCTTCTCGTGGTTTGTGGCCTGGCTTGCTCCACCCCCTGCTCTTGAGATTCTCCCGGAGGTGGGCTGGATTTTGGCTGCCATTTGGGCTGGAGATTCTTGTGGTTTGAGGCCTGGCTTGCTCCACCCCCTGCTCTTGAGATTCTCCCGGATGTGGGCTGCATTTTGGCTGCCTTTTGGGCTGGAGCTTCTCGTGGTTTGAGGCCTGGCTTGCTCCACCCCCTGCTCTTGATATTCTCCTGGATGTGGGCTGCATTTTGGCTGCCTTTTGGGCTGGAGCTTCTCGTGGTTTGAGGCCTGGCTTGCTCCACCCCCTGCTCTTGAGATTCTCCCGGATGTGGGCTGCATTTTGGCTGCCTTTTGGGCTGGAGCTTCTCATGGTTTGGGGCCTGGCTTGCTCCACCCCCTGCTCTTGAGATTCTCCCGGATGTGGGCTGCATTTTGGCTGCCTTTAGGGCTGGAGCTTCTCGAGGTTTGAGGCCTAGATTGCTCCACCCCCTGCTCTTGAGATTCTCCCGGATGTGGGCTGCATTTTGGCTGCCTTTTGGGCTGGAGCTTCTCGTGGTTTGAGGCCTGTCCTGCTCCACCCCCTGCTCTTGAGATTCTCCCGGATGTGGGCTGCATTTTGGCTGCCTTTTGGGCTGGAGCTTCTCGTGGTTTGAGGCCTGGCTTGCTCCACCCCCTGCTCTTGAGATTCTCCCGTAGGTGGGCTGCATTTTGGCTGCCTTTTGGGCTGGAGCTTCTCGAGGTTTGAGGCCTGCCTTGCTCCACCCCCTGCTCTTGAGATTCTCCCGGATGTGAGCTGGATTTTGTCTGCATTTTGGGCTGGAGCTTCTCGTGGTTTGAGGCCTGGATTGCTCCACCCCCTGCTCTTGAGATTCTCCCGCATGTGGGCTGGATTTTGGCTGCCTTTTGGGCTGGAGCTTCTCGTGGTTTGAGGCCTGGCTTGCTCCACCCCCTGCTCTTGAGATTCTCCCGGATGTGGGCTGCATTTTGGCTGCCTTTTGGGCTGGAGCTTCTCATGGTTTGAGGCCTGGCTTGCTCCAACCCCTCCTCTTGAGATTCTCCCAGATGTGGGCTGTATTTTGGCTGCCTTTTGGGCTGGAGCTTCTCATGGTTTGAGGCCTGGCTTGCTCCACCCCCTGCTCTTGATATTCTCAGGGAGATTGGCTGCATTTTGGCTGCATTTTGAGCTGGAGCTTCTCGAGGTTTGAGGCCTGGCTTGCTCCACCCCCTGCTCTTGATATTCTCAGGGAGGTTGGCTGCATTTTGGCTGCATTTTGGGCTGGAGCTTCTCGTGGTTTGAGGCCTGGCTTGCTCCACCCCCTGCTCTTGATATTCTCCTGGATGTGGGCTGCATTTTGGCTGCCTTTTGGGCTGGAGCTTCTCGTGGTTTGAGGCCTGGCTTGCTCCACCCCCTGCTCTTGAGATTCTCCCGGATGTGGGCTGCATTTTGGCTGCATTTTGGGCTGGAGATTCTCGTGGTTTGAGGCCTGGCTTGCTCCACCCCCTGCTCTTGAGATTCTCCCGGATGTGGGCTGGATTTTGTCTGCCTTTTGGGCTGGAGCTTCTCGTGGTTTGAGGCCTGGCTTGCTCCACCCCCTGCTCTTGAAATTCTCCCGGATATGGGCTGCATTTTGGCTGCCTTTTGGGCTGGAGCTTCTCGTGGTTTGAGGCCTGGCTTGCTCCACCCCCTGCTCTTGAAATTCTCCTGGATGTGGGCTGCATTTTGGCTGCCTTTTGGGCTGGAGCTTCTCGAGGTTTGAGGCCTGGCTTGCTCCACCCCCTGCTCTTGAGATTCTCCCGGATGTGGGCTGCATTTTGGCTGCCTTCAGGGCTGGAGCTTCTCATGGTTTGAGGCCTGGCTTGCTCCACCCCCTGCTCTTGATATTCTCAGGCAGGTGGGCTGCATTTTGGCTGCCTTTTGGGCTGGAGCTTCTCGAGGTTTGAGGCCTGGCTTGCTCCACCCCCTGCTCTTGAGATTCTCCCGGATGTGGGCTGCATTTTTGCTGCCTTTTGGGCTGGAGCTTCTCATGCTTTGAGGCCTGGCTTGCTCCACCCTCTGCTCTTGATATTCTCCTGGATGTGGGCTGCATTTTGGCTGCCTTTTTTGCTGGAGCTTCTCATGGTTTGAGGCCTGGCTTGCTCCACCCCCTGCTCTTGATATTCTCCCGGATGTGGGCTGGATTTTGGCTGCCTTTTGGGCTGGAGCTTCTCGAGGTTTGAGGCCTGGCTTGCTCCACCCACTGCTCTTGAGATTCTCCCGGATATGGGCTGCATTTTGGCTGCCTTTTGGGCTGGAGCTTCTCGTGGTTTGAGGCCTGGCTTGCTCCACACCCTGCTCTTGAGATTCTCCCGGATGTGGGCTGGATTTTGGCTGCATTTTGGGCTGGAGCTTCTCATGGTTTGAGGCCTGGCTTGCTCCACCCTCTGCTCTTGATATTCTCCTGGATGTGGGCTGCTTTTGGCTGCCTTTTGGGCTGGAGCTTCTCATGGTTTGAGGCCTGGCTTGCTCCACCCCCTGCTCTTGAGATTCTCCCGGATGTGGGCTGCATTTTGGCTGCCTTTAGGGCTGGAGCTTCTCGTGGTTTGAGGCCTGGCTTGCTCCATCCCCTGCTCTTGAGATTCTCCCGGATGTGGGCTGCATTTTGGCTGATTCTTGGGCTGGAGATTCTCGTGGTTTGAGGCCTGGCTTGCTCCACCCCCTGCTCTTGAGATTCTCTTCCATGTGGGCTGCATTTTGGCTGCCTTTTGGGCTGGAGCTTCTCGTGGTTTGAGGCCTGGCTTGCTCCACCCTCTGCTCTTGAGATTCTCCCGGATGTGGGCTGCATTTTGGCTGCCTTTTGGGCTGGAGCTTCTCATGGTTTGAGGCCTGGCTTGCTCCAACCCTTGCTCTTGAGATTCTCCCGGATGTGGGCTGCATTTTGGCTGCCTTTTGGGCTGGAGCTTCTCGTGGTTTGAGGCCTGGCTTGCTCCACCCCCTGCTCTTGAGATTCTCCCGGATGTGGGCTGGATTTTGGCTGCCTGTTGGGCTGGAGATTCTTGTGGTTTGAGGCCTGGCTTGCTCCACCCCCTGCTCTTGATATTCTCCCGGATGTGGGCTGCATTTTGGCTGCCTTTTGGGCTGGAGCTTCTCGTGGTTTGAGGCCTGGCTTGCACCACCTCCTGCTCTTGAAATTGTCCCGGATGTGAGCTGCATTTTGGCTGCCTTTAGGGCTGGAGCTTCTCGTGGTTTGAGGCCTGGCTTGCTCCACCCCCTGCTCTTGAGATTCTCCCGGATGTGGGCTGGATTTTGGCTGCCTTTAGGGCTGGAGCTTCTCGTGGTTTGAGGCCTGGCTTGCTCCACCCCCTGCTCTTGAGATTTTCCCGGATGTGGGCTGGATTTTGGCTGCCTTTTGGGCTGGAGCTTCTCGTGGTTTGAGGCCTGGCTTGCTCCACCCCCTGCTCTTGAGATTCTCCCGGATGTGGGCTGCATTTTGGCTGCCTTTTGGGCTGGAGCTTCTCGAGGTTTGAGGCCTGGCTTGCTCCACCCCCTGCTCTTGAGATTCTCCCGGATGTGGGCTGCATTTTTGCTGCCTTTTGGGCTGGAGCTTCTCATGCTTTGAGGCCTGGCTTGCTCCACCCTCTGCTCTTGATATTCTCCTGGATGTGGGCTGCATTTTGGCTGCCTTTTTTGCTGGAGCTTCTCATGGTTTGAGGCCTGGCTTGCTCCACCCCCTGCTCTTGATATTCTCCCGGATGTGGGCTGGATTTTGGCTGCCTTTTGGGCTGGAGCTTCTCGAGGTTTGAGGCCTGGCTTGCTCCACCCACTGCTCTTGAGATTCTCCCGGATATGGGCTGCATTTTGGCTGCCTTTTGGGCTGGAGCTTCTCGTGGTTTGAGGCCTGGCTTGCTCCACACCCTGCTCTTGAGATTCTCCCGGATGTGGGCTGGATTTTGGCTGCATTTTGGGCTGGAGCTTCTCATGGTTTGAGGCCTGGCTTGCTCCACCCTCTGCTCTTGATATTCTCCTGGATGTGGGCTGCTTTTGGCTGCCTTTTGGGCTGGAGCTTCTCATGGTTTGAGGCCTGGCTTGCTCCACCCCCTGCTCTTGAGATTCTCCCGGATGTGGGCTGCATTTTGGCTGCCTTTAGGGCTGGAGCTTCTCGTGGTTTGAGGCCTGGCTTGCTCCATCCCCTGCTCTTGAGATTCTCCCGGATGTGGGCTGCATTTTGGCTGCCTTTTGGGCTGGAGCTTCTCGTGGTTTGAGGCCTGCCTTGCTCCACCCCCTGCTCTTGAGATTCTCCCGGATGTGGGCTGCATTTTGGCTGCCTTTAGGGCTGGAGCTTCTCGTGGTTTGAGGCCTGGCTTGCTCCATCCCCTGCTCTTGAGATTCTCCCGGATGTGGGCTGCATTTTGGCTGCCTTTTGGGCTGGAGCTTCTCGTGGTTTGAGGCCTGGCTTGCTCCACCCCCTGCTCTTGATATTCTCCCGGATACGTGCTGGATTTTGTCTGCCTTTTGGGCTGGAGCTTCTCGTGGTTTGAGGCCTGGCTTGCTCCACCCCCTGCTCTTGAGATTCTCTTCCATGTGGGCTGCATTTTGGCTGCCTTTTGGGCTGGAGCTTCTCATGGTTTGAGGCCTGGCTTGCTCCACCCCCTGCTCTTGAGATGCTCCCGGATGTAGGCTGCATTTTGGCTGCTTTTAGGGCTGGAGCTTCTCGTGGTTTGAGGCCTGGCTAGCTCCACCCCCTGCTCTTGAAATTGTCCCGGATGTGGGCTGGATTTTGGCTGCCTTTTGGGCTGGAGCTTCTCGTGGTTTGAGGCCTGGCTTGCTCCACCCCCTGCTCTTGAGATTCTCCCGGATGTGGGCTGCATTTTGGCTGCCTTTTGGGCTGGAGCTTCTCGAGGTTTGAGGCCTGGCTTGCTCCACCCCCTGCTCTTGAGATTCTCCCGGATGTGGGCTGCATTTTTGCTGCCTTTTGGGCTGGAGCTTCTCATGCTTTGAGGCCTGGCTTGCTCCACCCTCTGCTCTTGAGATTCTCCTGGATGTGGGCTGCATTTTGGCTGCCTTTTTTGCTGGAGCTTCTCATGGTTTGAGGCCTGGCTTGCTCCACCCCCTGCTCTTGATATTCTCCCGGATGTGGGCTGGATTTTGGCTGCCTTTTGGGCTGGAGCTTCTCGAGGTTTGAGGCCTGGCTTGCTCCACCCACTGCTCTTGAGATTCTCCCGGATATGGGCTGCATTTTGGCTGCCTTTTGGGCTGGAGCTTCTCGTGGTTTGAGGCCTGGCTTGCTCCACACCCTGCTCTTGAGATTCTCCCGGATGTGGGCTGGACTTTGGCTGCATTTTGGGCTGGAGCTTCTCATGGTTTGAGGCCTGGCTTGCTCCACCCCCTGCTCTTGAGATTCTCCTGGAGGTGGGCTGCATTTTGGCTGCCTTTTGGGCTGGAGCTTCTCATGGTTTGAGGCCTGGCTTGCTCCACCCCCTGCTCTTGAGATTCTCCCGGATGTGGGCTGCATTTTGGCTGCCTTTAGGGCTGGAGCTTCTCGTGGTTTGAGGCCTGGCTTGCTCCATCCCCTGCTCTTGAGATTCTCCCGGATGTGGGCTGCATTTTGGCTGCCTTTTGGGCTGGAGCTTCTCGTGGTTTGAGGCCTGCCTTGCTCCACCCCCTGCTCTTGAGATTCTCCCGGATGTGGGCTGCATTTTGGCTGCCTTTTGGGCTGGAGCTTCTCGTGGTTTGAGGCCTGCCTTGCTCCACCCCCTGCTCTTGATATTCTCCCGGATGTGGGCTGCATTTTGGCTGATACTTGGGCTGGAGCTTCTCGTGGTTTGAGGCCTGGCTTGCTCCACCCCCTGCTCTTGAGATTCTCCCGGATGTGGGCTGCATTTTGGCTGCCTTTTGGGCTGGAGCTTCTCGAGGTTTGAGGCCTGGCTTGCTCCACCCTCTGCTCTTGATATTCTCCTGGATGTGGGCTGCATTTTGGCTGTCTTTTGGGCTGGAGCTTCTCGTGGTTTGAGGCCTGGCTTGCTCCACCCCCTGCTCTTGAGATTCTCCCGGATGTGGGCTGCATTTTGGCTGCCTTTTGGGCTGGAGCTTCTCGTGGTTTGAGGCCTGGCTTGCTCCACCCCCTGCTCTTGAGATTCTCCCGGATGTGGGCTGCATTTTGGCTGCCTTTTGGGCTGGAGCTTCTCATGGTTTGAGGCCTGGCTTGCTCCACCTCCTGCTCTTGATATTCTCCCGGATGTGGGCTGCATTTTGGCTGCCTTTTGGGCTGGAGCTTCTCGTGGTTTGAGGCCTGGCTTGCTCCACCCCCTGCTCTTGAGATTCTCCCGGATGTGGGCTGGATTTTGGCTGCCTGTTGGGCTGGAGATTCTTGTGGTTTGAGGCCTGGCTTGCTCCACCCCCTGCTCTTGATATTCTCCCGGATGTGGGCTGCATTTTGGCTGCCTTTTGGGCTGGAGCTTCTCGTGGTTTGAGGCCTGGCTTGCTCCACCTCCTGCTCTTGAAATTGTCCCGGATGTGAGCTGCATTTTTGCTGCCTTTAGGGCTGGAGCTTCTCGTGGTTTGAGGCCTGGCTTGCTCCACCCCCTGCTCTTGAGATTCTCCCGGATGTGAGCTGCATTTTTGCTGCCTTTAGGGCTGGAGCTTCTCGTGGTTTGAGGCCTGGCTTGCTCCACCCCCTGCTCTTGAGATTCTCCCGGATGTGGGCTGCATTTTGGCTGCCTTTTGGGCTGCAGCTTCTCGAGGTTTGAGGCCTGGCTTGCTCCACCCACTGCTATTGAGATTCTCCCGGATATGGGCTGGATTTTGGCTGCCTTTTGGGCTGGAGCTTCTCGTGGTTTGAGGCCTGGCTTGCTCCACCCCCTGCTCTTGATATTCTCCCGGATACGTGCTGGATTTTGTCTGCCTTTTGGGCTGGAGCTTCTCGAGGTTTGAGGCCTGGCTTGCTCCACCCACTGCTATTGAGATTCTCCCGGGTATGGGCTGCATTTTGGCTGCCTTTTGGGCTGGAGCTTCTCGTGGTTTGAGGCCTGGCTTGCTCCACCCCCTGCTCTTGAGATTCTCCCGGATGTGGGCTGGATTTTGGCTGCATTTTGGGCTGGAGCTTCTCATGGTTTGAGGCCTGGCTTGCTCTACCCTCTGCTCTTGATATTCTCCTGGATGTGGGCTGCATTTTGGCTGCCTTTTGGGCTGGAGCTTCTCGTGGTTTGAGGCCTGGCTTGCTCCACCCCCTGCTCTTGAGATTCTCCCGGATGTGGGCTGCATTTTGGCTGCCTTTAGGGCTGGAGCTTCTCGTGGTTTGAGGCCTGGCTTGCTCCATCCCCTGCTCTTGAGATTCTCCCGGATGTGGGCTGCATTTTGGCTGCCTTTTGGGCTGGAGCTTCTCGTGGTTTGAGGCCTGCCTTGCTCCACCCCCTGCTCTTGAGATTCTCCCGGATGTGGGCTGCATTTTGGCTGCATTTAGGGCTGGAGCTTCTCGTGGTTTGAGGCCTGGCTTGCTCCATCCCCTGCTCTTGAGATTCTCCCGGATGTGGGCTGCATTTTGGCTGCCTTTTGGGCTGGAGCTTCTCGTGGTTTGAGGCCTGCCTTGCTCCACCCCCTGCTCTTGATATTCTCCCGGATGTGGGCTGCATTTTGGCTGATACTTGGGCTGGAGCTTCTCGTGGTTGAGGCCTGGCTTGCTCCACCCCCTGCTCTTGAGATTCTCCCGGATGTGGGCTGCATTTTGGCTGCCTTTTGGGCTGGATCTTCTCGTGGTTTGAGGCCTGGCTTGCTCCACCCTCTGCTCTTGATATTCTCCTGGATGTGGGCTGCATTTTGGCTGTCTTTTGGGCTGGAGCTTCTCGTGGTTTGAGGCCTGGCTTGCTCCACCCCCTGCTCTTGAGATTCTCCCCGATGTGGGCTGCATTTTGGCTGCCTTTTGGGCTGGAGCTTCTCATGGTTTGGGGCCTGGCTTGCTCCACCCCCTGCTCTTGAGATTGTCCCGGATGTGGGCTGCATTTTGGCTGCCTTTTGGGCTGGAGCTTCTCGTGGTTTGAGGCCTGGCTTGCTCCACCCCCTGCTCTTGAGATTCTCCCGGATGTGGGCTGCATTTTGGCTGCCTGTTGGGCTGGAGATTCTTGTGGTTTGAGGCCTGGCTTGCTCCACCTCCTGCTCTTGAAATTGTAGCGGATGTGAGCTGCATTTTGGCTGCTTTTAGGGCTGGAGCTTCTCGTGGTTTGAGGCCTGGCTAGCTCCACCCCCTGCTCTTGAAATTGTCCCGAATGTGGGCTGCATTTTGGCTGCCTTTTGGGCTGGAGCTTCTTGTGGTTTGAGGCCTGGCTTGCTCCACCCCCTGCTCTTGAGATTCTCAGGGAGGTGGGCTGCATTTTGTCTGCATTTAGGGCTGGAGCTTCCCATGGTGTGAGGCCTGGCTTGCTCCACCCCCTGCTCTTGAGATTCTCCCGGAGGTGGGCTGCATTTTGGCTGCCTTTTGGGCTGGAGCTTCTCGTGGTTTGAGGCCTGGTTTGCTCCAAACCTTGCTCTTGAGATTCTCCCGGATGTGGGCTGCATTTTGGCTGCCTTTTGGGCTGGAGTTTCTCGAGGTTTGAGGCCTGCCTTGCTCCACCCCCTGCTGTTGATATTCTCCCGGATGTGGGCTGGATTTTGTCTGCATTTTGGGCTGGAGCTTCTCGTGGTTTGAGGCCTGGCTTGCTCCACCCCCTGCTCTTGATATTCTCCTGGATGTGGTCTGCATTTTGGCTGCATTTTGGGCTGGAGCTTCTCGTGCTTTGAGGCCTGGCTTGCTCCACCCCCTGCTCTTGAGATTCTCCCGGATGTGGGCTGGATTTTGGGTGCATTTTGGGCTGGACCTTCTCGTGGTTTGAGGCCTGGCTTGCTCCAACCCCTGCTCTTGATATTCTCCCGGATGTGGGTGCATTTTGGCTGCCTTTTGGGCTGGAGCTTCTCGTGGTTTGAGGCCTGGCTTGCTACACCCCCTGCTCTTGAGATTCTCCTGGATGTGGGCTGCATTTTGGCTGCCTTTTGGGCTGGAGTTTCTCGTGGTTTGGGGCCTGGCTTGCTCCACCCCCTGCTCTTGAGATTCTCCTGGATGTGGGCTGCATTTTGGCTGCCTTTTGGGCTGGAGCTTCTCGTGGTTTGAGGCCTGGCTTGCTCCACCCCCTGCTCTTGAGATTCTCCCGGATGTGGGCTGCATTTTGGCTGCCTTTTGGGCTGGAGCTTCTCGAGGTTTGAGGCCTGGCTTGCTCCACCCCCTGCTCTTGAGATTCTCCCGGATGTGGGCTGCATTTTGGCTGCCTTTTGGGCTGGAGCTTCTCGTGGTTTGAGGCCTGGCTTGCTCCACCCCCTGCTCTTGAGATTCTCACACATGTGGGCTGCATTTTGGCTGCATTTTGGGCTGGAGCTTCTCGTGGTTTGAGGCCTGGCTTGCTCCACCCCCTGCTCTTGAAATTCTCACTGATGTGGGCTGCATTTTGGCTGCCTTTTGGGCTGGAGCTTCTCGTGGTTTGAGGCCTGCCTTGCTCCACCCCCTGCTCTTGAGATTCTCCCCTATGTGGGCTGCATTTTGGCTGCCTTTTGGGCTGGAGCTTCTCGTGGTTTGAGGCCTGCCTTGCTCCACCCCCTGCTCTTGAGATTATCAGGGAGGTGGGCTGCAATTTGGCTGCCTTTAGGGCTGGAGCTTCTCGTGGTTTGAGGCCTGGCTTGCTCCAGCCCCTGCTCTTGAGATTCTCCCGGATGTGGGCTGCATTTTGGCTGCCTTTTGGGCTGGAGCTTCTCGTGGTTTGAGACCTGGCTTGCTCCACCTCCTGCTCTTGATATTCTCCCGGATGTGGGCTGCATTTTGGCTGCCTTTTGGGCTGGAGCTTCTCGAGGTTTGAGGCCTGGCTTGCTCCACCCCCTGCTCTTGAGATTCTCCCGGATGTGGGCTGCATTTTGGCTGCCTTTTGGGCTGGAGCTTCTCGTGGTTTGAGGCCTGGCTTGCTCCACCCCCTGCTCTTGAGATTCTCCCGGATGTGGGCTGGATTTTGTCTGCCTTTTAGGCTGGAGCTTCTCGTGGTCTGAGGCCTGCCTTGCTCCACCCCCTGCTCTTGAGATTATCAGGGAGGTGGGCTGCATTTTGGCTGCATTTTGGGCTGGAGCTTCTCGAGGTTTGAGGCCTGGCTTGCTCCAACCCTTGCTCTTGAGATTCTCCCGGATGTGGGCTACATTTTGGCTGCCTTTTGGGCTGGAGTTTCTCGAGGTTTGAGGCCTGCCTTGCTCCACCCCCTGCTGTTGATATTCTCCCGGATGTGGGCTGGATTTTGTCTGCATTTTGGGCTGGAGCTTCTCGTGGTTTGAGGCCTGGCTTGCTCCACCCCCTGCTCTTGATATTCTCCTGGATGTGGGCTGGATTTTGGCTGCATTTTGGGCTGGAGCTTCTCGTGGTTTGAGGCCTGGCTTGCTCCACCCCCTGCTCTTGAGATTCTCCCGGATGTGGGCTGCATTTTGGCTGCCTTTTGGGCTGGAACTTCTCGAGGTTTGAGGCCTGCCTTGCTCCACCCCCTGCTCTTGATATTCTTCTGGATGTGAGCTGCATTTTGGCTGCATTTAGGGCTGGAGCTTCTCGAGGTTTGAGGCCTGGCTTGCTCCACCCTCTGCTCTTGAGATTCTCCTGGATGTGGGCTGCATTTTGGCTGCCTTTTGGGCTGGAGCTTCTCGAGGTTTGAGGCCTGGCTTGCTCCACCCCCTGCTCTTGAGATTCTCCCGGAGGTGGGCTGCATTTTGGCTGCCTTTTGGGCTGGAGCTTCTCATGGTTTGAGGCCTGGCTTGCTCCACCCCCTGCTCTTGATATTCTCCCGGATGTGGGCTGCATTTTGGCTGCCTTTTGGGCTGGAGCTTCTCATGGTTTGAGGCCTGGCTTGCTCCACCCCCTGCTCTTGAGATTCTCCCGGAGGTGGGCTGCATTTTGGCTGCATTTTTTGCTGGAGCTTCTCGTGGTTTGAGACCTGGCTTGCTCCACCCCCTGCTCTTGAGATTCTCCCGGATGTGGGCTGCATTTTGGCTGCCTTTTTTGCTGGAGCTTCTCGTGGTTTGAGGCCTGGCTTGCTCCACCCCCTGCTCTTGATATTCTCCCGGATGTGGGCTGCATTTTGGCTGCATTTTCGGCTTCAGATTTTGGGGTTTGAGGCCTGGCTTGCTCCACCCCCTGCTCTTGAGATTCTCCCGGATGTGGGCTGGATTTTGGCTGCATTTTGGGCTGGAGCTTCTCGTGGTTTGAGGCCTGGCTTGCTCCACCCCCTGCTCTTGATATTCTCCCGGATGTGGGTGCATTTTGGCTGCCTTTTGGGCTGGAGCTTCTCGTGGTTTGAGGCCTGGCTTGCTCGACCCCCTGCTCTTGAGATTCTCCTGGATGTGGGCTGCATTTTGGCTGCCTTTTGGGCTGGAGTTTCTCGTGGTTTGGGGCCTGGCTTGCTCCACCCCCTGCTCTTGAGATTCTCCTGGATGTGGGCTGCATTTTGGCTGCCTTTTGGGCTGGAGCTTCTCGTGGTTTGAGGCCTGGCTTGCTCCACCCCCTGCTCTTGAGATTCTCCCGGATGTGGGCTGCATTTTGGCTGCCTTTTGGGCTGGAGCTTCTCGAGGTTTGAGGCCTGCCTTGCTCCACCCCCTGCTCTTGAGATTCTCCCGGATGTGGGCTGCATTTTGGCTGCCTTTTGGGCTGGAGCTTCTCGAGGTTTGAGGCCTGGCTTGCTCCACCCTCTTCTCTTGATATTCTCAGGGAGGTGGGCTGCATTTTGGCTGCCTTTTGGACTGGAGCTTCTCATGGTTTGAGGCCTGGCTTGCTCCACCCCCTGCTCTTGAGATTCTCCCGGATGTGGCCTGGATTTTGGCTGCATTTTGGGCTGGAGCTTCTCATGGTTTGAGGCCTGGCTTTCTCCACCCTCTGCTCTTGATATTCTCCTGGATGTGGGCTGCATTTTGGCTGCCTTTTGGGCTGGAGCTTCTCGTGGTTTGAGGCCTGGCTTGCTCCACCACCTGCTCTTGAGATTCTCCCGAATGAGGGCTGCATTTTGGCTGCCTTTTGGGCTGGAGCTTCTCGTGGTTTGAGGCCTGGCTTGCTCCACCCCCTGCTCTTGAGATTCTCAGCAGGTGGGCTGCATTTTGGCTGCATTTTGGGCTGGAGAATCTCGAGGTTTGAGGCCTGGCTTGCTCCACCCCCTGCTCTTGAGATTCTCCCGGATGTGGGCTGCATTTTGGCTGCCTTTTGGGCTGGAGCTTCTCGTGGTTTGAGGCCTGCCTTGCTCCACCCCCTGCTCTTGAGATTATCAGGGAGGTGGGCTGCAATTTGGCTGCCTTTAGGGCTGGAGCTTCTCGTGGTTTGAGGCCTGGCTTGCTCCAGCCCCTGCTCTTGAGATTCTCCCGGATGTGGGCTGCATTTTGGCTGCCTTTTGGGCTGGAGCTTCTCGTGGTTTGAGGCCTGGCTTGCTCCACCCCCTGCTCTTGATATTCTCCCGGATGTGGGCTGCATTTTGGCTGCCTTTTGGGCTGGAGCTTCTCGTGGTTTGAGGCCTGGCTTGCTCCACCCCCTGCTCTTGAGATTCTCCTGGATGTGGGCTGCATTTTGGCTGCCTTTTGGGCTGGAGCTTCTCGTGGTTTGAGGCCTGGCTTGCTCCACCCCCTGCTCTTGAGATTCTATCGGATTTGGGCTGGATTTTGTCTGCCTTTTAGGCTGGAGCATCTCGTGGTCTGAGGCCTGCCTTGCTCCACCCTCTGCTCTTGATATTCTCAGGGAGGTGGGCTGCATTTTGGCTGCCTTTAGGGCTGGAGCTTCTCGTGGTTTGGGGGCTGGCTTGCTCCACCCCCTGGTCTTGAGATTCTCCTGGATGTGGGCTGCATTTTGGCTGCATTTTGGGCTGGAGCTTCTCGTGGTTTGAGGCCTGGCTTGCTCCACCCCCTGCTCTTGAGATTCTCCCGGATGTGGGCTGCATTTTGGCTGCCTTTTGGGCTGGAGCTTCTCGTGGTTTGAGGCCTGGCTTGCTCCACCACCTGCTCTTGAGATTCTCCCGAATGAGGGCTGCATTTTGGCTGCCTTTTGGGCTGGAGCTTCTCGTGGTTTGAGGCCTGGCTTGCTCCACCCCCTGCTCTTGAGATTCTCAGCAGGTGGGCTGCATTTTGGCTGCATTTTGGGCTGGAGAATCTCGTGGTTTGAGGCCTGGCTTGCTCCACCCCCTGCTCTTGAGATTCTCCCGGATGTGGGCTGCATTTTGGCTGCCTTTTGGGCTGGAGCTTCTCGTGGTTTGAGGCCTGCCTTGCTCCACCCCCTGCTCTTGAGATTATCAGGGAGGTGGGCTGCAATTTGGCTGCCTTTAGTGCTGGAGCTTCTCGTGGTTTGAGGCCTGGCTTGCTCCAGCCCCTGCTCTTGAGATTCTCCCGGATGTGGGCTGCATTTTGGCTGCCTTTTGGGCTGGAGCTTCTCGTGGTTTGAGGCCTGGCTTGCTCCACCCCCTGCTCTTGATATTCTCCCGGATGTGGGCTGCATTTTGGCTGCCTTTTGGGCTGGAGCTTCTCGTGGTTTGAGGCCTGGCTTGCTCCACCCCCTGCTCTTGATATTCTCCTGGATGTGGGCTGCATTTTGGCTGCCTTTTGGGCTGGAGATCTCGTGGTTTGAGGCCTGGCTTGCTCCACCCCCTGCTCTTGAGATTCTCCCGGATTTGGGCTGGATTTTGTCTGCCTTTTAGGCTGGAGCTTCTCGTGGTCTGAGGCCTGCCTTGCTCCACCCCCTGCTCTTGAGATTATCAGGGAGGTGGGCTGCATTTTGGCTGCCTTTAGGGCTGGAGCTTCTCGTGGTTTGAGGCCTGGCTTGCTCCACCCCCTGCTCTTGCGATTCTCCTGGATGTGGGCTGCATTTTGGCTGCCTTTTGGGCTGGAGCTTCTCGTGGTTTGAGGCCTGGCTTGCTCCACCCCCTGCTCTTGAGATTCTCCCGGATGTGGGCTGCATTTTGGCTGCATTTTGGGCTGGAGCTTCTCGAGGTTTGAGGCCTGCCTTGCTCCCCCCCCTGCTCTTGAGATTCTCCCGGATGTGGGCTGCATTTTGGCTGCCTTTTGGGCTGGAGCTTCTCGAGGTTTGAGGCCTGCCTTGCTCCACCCCCTGCTCTTGATATTCTCCCGGATGTGGGCTGCATTTTGGCTGCCTTTAGGGCTGGAGCTTCTCATGGTTTGAGGCCTGGCTTGCTCCACCCCCTGCTCTTGAGATTCTCCCGGATGTGGGCTGCATTTTGGCTGCCTTTTGGGCTGGAGCTTCTCGTGGTTTGAGGCCTGCCTTGCTCCACCCCCTGCTCTTGAGATTCTCAGCAGGTGGGCTGCATTTTGGCTGCCTTTAGGGCTGGAGCTTCTCGTGGTTTGAGGCCTGGCTTGCTCCACCCCCTGCTCTTGAGATTCTCCCGGATGTGGGCTGCATTTTGGCTGCCTTTTGGGCTGGAGCTTCTCGTGGTTTGAGGCCTGCCTTGCTCCACCCCCTGCTCTTGAGATTCTCCCCTATGTGGGCTGCATTTTGGCTGCCTTTTGGGCTGGAGCTTCTCGTGGTTTGAGGCCTGCCTTGCTCCACCCCCTGCTCTTGAGATTATCAGGGAGGTGGGCTGCAATTTGGCTGCCTTTTGGGCTGGAGCTTCTTGTGGTTTGAGGCCTGGCTTGCTCCAGCCCCTGCTCTTGAGATTCTCCCGGATGTGGGCTGCATTTTGGCTGCCTTTTGGGCTGGAGCTTCTCGTGGTTTGAGGCCTGGCTTGCTCCACCCCCTGCTCTTGAGATTCTCCCGGAAGTGGGATGCATTTTGGCTGCCTTTTGGGCTGGAGCTTCTCGAGGTTTGAGGCCTGGCTTGCTCCACCCCCTGCTCTTGAGATTCTCCCGGATGTGGGCTGCATTTTGGCTGCCTTTTGGGCTGGAGCTTCTCGTGGTTTGAGGCCTGGCTTGCTCCACCCCCTGCTCTTGAGATTCTCCCGGATGTGGGCTGCATTTTGGCTGCATTTTGGGCTGGAGCTTCTCGAGGTTTGAGGCCTGCCTTGCTCCACCCCCTGCTCTTGAGATTCTCCCGGATGTGGGCTGCATTTTGGCTGCCTTTTGGGCTGGAGCTTCTCGTGGTTTGAGGCCTGGCTTGCTCCACCCCCTGCTCTTGAGATTCTCCCGGATGTGGGCTGCATTTTGGCTGCCTTTTGGGCTGGAGCTTCTCGTGGTTTGAGGCCTGGCTTGCTCCACCCCGTGCTCTTGAGATTCTCCCAGATGTGGGCTGCATTTTGGCTGCCTTTTGGGCTGGAGCTTCTCGTGGTTTGAGGCCTGGCTTTCTCCACCTCCTGCTCTTGAGATTCTCCCACATGTGGGCTGCATTTTGGCTGCCTTTAGGGCTGGAGCTTCTCGTGGTTTGAGGCCTGGCTTGCTCCACACCCTGCTCTTGAGATTCTCCCGGATGTGGGCTGCATTTTGGCTGCCTTTAGGGCTGGAGCTTCTCGTGGTTTGAGGCCTGGCTTGCTCCACCCCCTGCTCTTGAGATTCTCCCGGATGTGGGCTGCATTTTGGCTGCCTTTTGGGCTGGAGCTTCTCGTGGTTTGAGGCCTGGCTTGCTCCAACCCCTGCTCTTGAGATTCTCCCGGATGTGGGCTGCATTTTGGCTGCCTTTTGGGCTGGAGCTTCTCGTGGTTTCAGGCCTGCCTTGCTCCACCCCCTGCTGTTGAGATTATCAGGGAGGTGGGCTGCAATTTGGCTGCCTTTAGGGCTGGAGCTTCTCGTGGTTTGAGGCCTGGCTTGCTCCACCCCCTGCTCTTGAGATTCTCCCGGATGTGGGCTGCATTTTGGCTGCCTTTTGGGCTGGAGCTTCTCGTGGTTTGAGGCCTGGCTTGCTCCACCTCCTTCTCTTGAGATTCTCCCGGATGTGGGCTGGATTTTGGCTGCCTTTTGGGCTGGAGCTTCTCGTGGTTTGAGGCCTGCCTTGCTCCACCCCCTGCTCTTGAGATTCTCCCGGATGTGGGCTGCATTTTGGCTGCCTTTTGGGCTGGAGCTTCTCGTGGTTTGAGGCCTGGCTTGCTCCACCCCCTGCTCTTGAGATTCTCCCGGATGTGGGCTGCATTTTGGCTGCCTTTTGGGCTGGAGCTTCTCGTGGTTTCAGGCCTGCCTTGCTCCACCCCCTGCTCTTGAGATTATCAGGGAGGTGGGCTGCATTTTGGCTGCCTTTAGGGCTGGAGCTTCTCGTGGTTTGAGGCCTGGCTTGCTCCACCCCGTGCTCTTGAGATTCTCCCAGATGATTGCTGCATTTTGGCTGCCTTTTGGGCTGGAGCTTCTCGTGGTTTGAGGCCTGGCTTTCTCCACCTCCTGCTCTTGAGATTCTCCCGGATGTGGGCTGCATTTTGGCTGCCTATTGGGCTGGAGATTCTCGTGGTTTGAGGCCTGGCTTGCTCCACACCCTGCTCTTGAGATTCTCCCGGATGTGGGCTGCATTTTGGCTGCCTTTAGGGCTGGAGCTTCTCGTGGTTTGAGGCCTGGCTTGCTCCACCCCCTGCTCTTGAGATTCTCCCGGATGTGGGCTGCATTTTGGCTGCCTTTTGGGCTGGAGCTTCTCGTGGTTTGAGGCCTGGCTTGCTCCAACCCCTGCTCTTGAGATTCTCCCAGATGTGGGCTGCATTTTGGCTGCCTTTTGGGCTGGAGCTTCTCGTGGTTTCAGGCCTGCCTTGCTCCACCCCCTGCTGTTGAGATTATCAGGTAGGTGGGCTGCAATTTGGCTGCCTTTAGGGCTGGAGCTTCTCGTGGTTTGAGGCCTGGCTTGCTCCACCCCCTGCTCTTGAGATTCTCCCGGATGTGGGCTGCATTTTGGCTGCTTTTTGGGCTGGAGCTTCTCGTAGTTTGAGGCCTGGCTTGCTCCACCTCCTTCTCTTGAGATTCTCCCGGATGTGGGCTGGATTTTGGCTGCCTTTTGGGCTGGAGCTTCTCGTGGTCTGAGGCCTGCCTTGCTCCACCCCCTGCTCTTTAGATTATCAGGGAGGTGGGCTGCATTTTGGCTGCCTTTAGGGCTGGAGCTTCTCGTGGTTTGAGGCCTGGCTTGCTCCACCCCCTGCTCTTGAGATTCTCTTCCATGTGGGCTGCATTTTGGCTGCCTTTTGGGCTGGAGCTTCTCGTGGTTTGAGGCCTGGCTTGCTCCACCCCCTGCTCTTGAGATTCTCCCGGATGTGGGCTGCATTTTGGCTGCATTTTGGGCTGGAGCTTCTCGAGGTTTGAGGCCTGCCTTGCTCCACCCCCTGCTCTTGAGATTCTCCCGGATGTGGGCTGCATTTTGGCTGCCTTTTGGGCTGGAGCTTCTCGTGGTTTGAGGCCTGCCTTGCTCCACCCCCTGCTCTTGAGATTATCAGGGAGGTGGGCTGCAATTTGGCTGCCTTTAGGGCTGGAGCTTCTCGTGGTTTGAGGCCTGGCTTGCTCCAGCCCCTGCTCTTGAGATTCTCCCGGATGTGGGCTGCATTTTGGCTGCCTTTTGGGCTGGAGCTTCTCGTGGTTTGAGGCCTGGCTTGCTCCACCCCCTGCTCTTGAGATTCTCCCGGAAGTGGGATGCATTTTGGCTGCCTTTTGGGCTGGAGCTTCTCGAGGTTTGAGGCCTGGCTTGCTCCACCCCCTGCTCTTGAGATTCTCCCGGATGTGGGCTGCATTTTGGCTGCCTTTTGGGCTGGAGCTTCTCGTGGTTTGAGGCCTGGCTTGCTCCACCCCCTGCTCTTGAGATTCTCCCGGATGTGGGCTGCATTTTGGCTGCATTTTGGGCTGGAGCTTCTCGAGGTTTGAGGCCTGCCTTGCTCCACCCCCTGCTCTTGAGATTCTCCCGGATGTGGGCTGCATTTTGGCTGCCTTTTGGGCTGGAGCTTCTCGTGGTTTGAGGCCTGGCTTGCTCCACCCCCTGCTCTTGAGATTCTCCCGGATGTGGGCTGCATTTTGGCTGCCTTTTGGGCTGGAGCTTCTCGTGGTTTGAGGCCTGGCTTGCTCCACCCCGTGCTCTTGAGATTCTCCCAGATGTGGGCTGCATTTTGGCTGCCTTTTGGGCTGGAGCTTCTCGTGGTTTGAGGCCTGGCTTTCTCCACCTCCTGCTCTTGAGATTCTCCCACATGTGGGCTGCATTTTGGCTGCCTTTAGGGCTGGAGCTTCTCGTGGTTTGAGGCCTGGCTTGCTCCACACCCTGCTCTTGAGATTCTCCCGGATGTGGGCTGCATTTTGGCTGCCTTTAGGGCTGGAGCTTCTCGTGGTTTGAGGCCTGGCTTGCTCCACCCCCTGCTCTTGAGATTCTCCCGGATGTGGGCTGCATTTTGGCTGCCTTTTGGGCTGGAGCTTCTCGTGGTTTGAGGCCTGGCTTGCTCCAACCCCTGCTCTTGAGATTCTCCCGGATGTGGGCTGCATTTTGGCTGCCTTTTGGGCTGGAGCTTCTCGTGGTTTGAGGCCTGCCTTGCTCCACCCCCTGCTGTTGAGATTATCAGGGAGGTGGGCTGCAATTTGGCTGCCTTTAGGGCTGGAGCTTCTCGTGGTTTGAGGCCTGGCTTGCTCCACCCCCTGCTCTTGAGATTCTCCCGGATGTGGGCTGCATTTTGGCTGCCTTTTGGGCTGGAGCTTCTCGTGGTTTGAGGCCTGGCTTGCTCCACCTCCTTCTCTTGAGATTCTCCCGGATGTGGGCTGGATTTTGGCTGCCTTTTGGGCTGGAGCTTCTCGTGGTTTGAGGCCTGCCTTGCTCCACCCCCTGCTCTTGAGATTCTCCCGGATGTGGGCTGCATTTTGGCTGCCTTTTGGGCTGGAGCTTCTCGTGGTTTGAGGCCTGGCTTGCTCCACCCCCTGCTCTTGAGATTCTCCCGGATGTGGGCTGCATTTTGGCTGCCTTTTGGGCTGGAGCTTCTCGTGGTTTCAGGCCTGCCTTGCTCCACCCCCTGCTCTTGAGATTATCAGGGAGGTGGGCTGCATTTTGGCTGCCTTTAGGGCTGGAGCTTCTCGTGGTTTGAGGCCTGGCTTGCTCCACCCCGTGCTCTTGAGATTCTCCCAGATGATTGCTGCATTTTGGCTGCCTTTTGGGCTGGAGCTTCTCGTGGTTTGAGGCCTGGCTTTCTCCACCTCCTGCTCTTGAGATTCTCCCGGATGTGGGCTGCATTTTGGCTGCCTATTGGGCTGGAGATTCTCGTGGTTTGAGGCCTGGCTTGCTCCACACCCTGCTCTTGAGATTCTCCCGGATGTGGGCTGCATTTTGGCTGCCTTTAGGGCTGGAGCTTCTCGTGGTTTGAGGCCTGGCTTGCTCCACCCCCTGCTCTTGAGATTCTCCCGGATGTGGGCTGCATTTTGGCTGCCTTTTGGGCTGGAGCTTCTCGTGGTTTGAGGCCTGGCTTGCTCCAACCCCTGCTCTTGAGATTCTCCCAGATGTGGGCTGCATTTTGGCTGCCTTTTGGGCTGGAGCTTCTCGTGGTTTCAGGCCTGCCTTGCTCCACCCCCTGCTGTTGAGATTATCAGGTAGGTGGGCTGCAATTTGGCTGCCTTTAGGGCTGGAGCTTCTCGTGGTTTGAGGCCTGGCTTGCTCCACCCCCTGCTCTTGAGATTCTCCCGGATGTGGGCTGCATTTTGGCTGCCTTTTGGGCTGGAGCTTCTCGTAGTTTGAGGCCTGGCTTGCTCCACCTCCTTCTCTTGAGATTCTCCCGGATGTGGGCTGGATTTTGGCTGCCTTTTGGGCTGGAGCTTCTCGTGGTCTGAGGCCTGCCTTGCTCCACCCCCTGCTCTTTAGATTATCAGGGAGGTGGGCTGCATTTTGGCTGCCTTTAGGGCTGGAGCTTCTCGTGGTTTGAGGCCTGGCTTGCTCCACCCCCTGCTCTTGAGATTCTCTTCCATGTGGGCTGCATTTTGGCTGCCTTTTGGGCTGGAGCTTCTCGTGGTTTGAGGCCTGGCTTGCTCCACCCCCTGCTCTTGAGATTCTCCCGGATGTGGGCTGCATTTTGGCTGCATTTTGGGCTGGAGCTTCTCGAGGTTTGAGGCCTGCCTTGCTCCACCCCCTGCTCTTGAGATTCTCCCGGATGTGGGCTGCATTTTGGCTGCCTTTTGGGCTGGAGCTTCTCGTGGTTTGAGGCCTGGCTTGCTCCAACCCCTGCTCTTGAGATTCTCCCAGATGTGGGCTGCATTTTGGCTGCCTTTTGGGCTGGAGCTTCTCGTGGTTTCAGGCCTGCCTTGCTCCACCCCCTGCTGTTGAGATTATCAGGGAGGTGGGCTGCAATTTGGCTGCCTTTAGGGCTGGAGCTTCTCGTGGTTTGAGGCCTGGCTTGCTCCACCCCCTGCTCTTGAGATTCTCCCGGATGTGGGCTGCATTTTGGCTGCCTTTTGGGCTGGAGCTTCTCGTGGTTTGAGGCCTGGCTTGCTCCACCTCCTTCTCTTGAGATTCTCCCGGATGTGGGCTGGATTTTGGCTGCCTTTTGGGCTGGAGCTTCTCGTGGTTTGAGGCCTGCCTTGCTCCACCCCCTGCTCTTGAGATTCTCCCGGATGTGGGCTGCATTTTGGCTGCCTTTTGGGCTGGAGCTTCTCGTGGTTTGAGGCCTGGCTTGCTCCACCCCCTGCTCTTGAGATTCTCCCGGATGTGGGCTGCATTTTGGCTGCCTTTTGGGCTGGAGCTTCTCGTGGTTTCAGGCCTGCCTTGCTCCACCCCCTGCTGTTGAGATTATCAGGGAGGTGGGCTGCAATTTGGCTGCCTTTAGGGCTGGAGCTTCTCGTGGTTTGAGGCCTGGCTTGCTCCACCCCCTGCTCTTGAGATTCTCCCGGATGTGGGCTGGATTTTGGCTGCCTTTTGGGCTGGAGCTTCTCGTGGTTTGAGGCCTGCCTTGCTCCACCCCCTGCTCTTGAGATTCTCCCGGATGTGGGCTGCATTTTGGCTGCCTTTTGGGCTGGAGCTTCTCGTGGTTTGAGGCCTGGCTTGCTCCACCCCCTGCTCTTGAGATTCTCCCGGATGTGGGCTGCATTTTGGCTGCCTTTTGGGCTGGAGCTTCTCGAGGTTTGAGGCCTGGCTTGCTCCACCCCCTGCTCTTGAGATTCTCCCGGATGTGGGCTGCATTTTGTCTGCCTTTTGGGCTGGAGCTTCTCGTGGTCTGAGGCCTGCCTTGCTCCACCCCCTGCTCTTGAGATTCTCCCGGATGTGGGCTGCATTTTGGCTGCCTTTAGGGCTGGAGCTTCTCGTGGTTTGAGGCCTGGCTTGCTCCACCCCCTGCTCTTGCGATTCTCCTGGATGTGGGCTGCATTTTGGCTGCCTTTAGGGCTGGAGCTTCTCGTGGTTTGAGGCCTGGCTTGCTCCACCCCCTGCTCTTGAGATTCTCCCGGATGTGGGCTGGATTTTGGCTGCCTTTTGGGCTGGAGCTTCTCGTGGTTTGAGGCCTGGCTTGCTCCACCCCCTGCTCTTGATATTCAAAGGTAGGTGGGCAGGATTTTGTCTGCCATTCGGGCTGGAGCTTCTCATGGTTTGAGGCCTGGCTTGCTCCAACCCCTCCTCTTGAGATTCTCCCAGATGTGGGCTGCATTTTTGCTGCCTTTAGGGCTGGAGCTTCTCATGGTTTGAGGCCTGGCTTGCTCCACCCCCTGCTCTTGAAATTGTCCCGGATGTGGGCTGCATTTTGGCTGCCTTTTTGGGCTGGAGCTTCTCGTGGTTTGAGGCCTGGCTTGCTCCACCCCCTGCTCTTGAGATTCTCCCGGATGTGGGCTGCATTTTGGCTGCATTTTGGGCTGGAGCTTCTCGTGGTTTGAGGCCTGGCTTGCTCCACCCCCTGCTCTTGAGATTCTCCTGGATGTGGGCTGGATTTTGGCTGCCTTTTGGGCTGGAGCTTCTCATGGTTTGAGGCCTGGCTTGCTCCAACCCCTGCTCTTAAGATTCTCCCGGATGTGGGCTGCAATTTGGCTGCCTTTTGGGCTGGAGCTTCTCGAGGTTTGAGGCCTGGCTTGCTCCACCCCCTGCTCTTGAGATTCTCCCGGATGTGGCCTGCATTTTGGCTGCCTTTTGGGCTGGAGCTTCTCGTGGTTTGAGGCCTGGCGTGCTCCACCCCCTGCTCTTGATATTCTCAGGGAGGTGGGCTGCATTTTGGCTGCCTTTAGGGCAGGAGCTTCTCGAGGTTTGAGGCCTGGCTTGCTCCACCCCCTCTCTTGAGATTCTCCCGGATGTGGGCTGCATTTTGGCTGCCTTTTGGGCTGGAGCTTCTCGTGGTTTGAGGCCTGGCTTGCTCCACCCCCTGCTCTTGAGATTCTCCCGGATGTGGGATGCATTTTGGCTGCATTTTGGGCTGGAGCTTCTCGAGATTTGAGGCCTGGCTTGCTCCACCCCCTGCTCTTGATATTCTCAGGTAGGTGGGCTGCATTTTGGCTGCATTTTGGGCTGGAGCTTCTCGAGGTTTGAGGCCTGGCTTGCTCCATCCCCTGCTCTTGAGATTCTCCCGGAGGTGGGCTGCATTTTGGCTGCCTTTTGGGCTGGAGATTCTTGTGGTTTGAGGCCTGGCTTGCTCCACCCCCTGCTCTTGAGATTCTCCCGGATGTGGGCTGGATTTTGGCTGCCTTTTGGACTGGAGCTTCTCGTGGTTTGAGGCCTGCCTTGCTCCACCCCTCCTCTTGAGATTATCAGGGAGGTGGGCTGCATTTTGGCTGCATTTTGGGCTGGAGCTTCTCGTGGTTTGAGGCCTGCCTTGCTCCACCCCTGCTCTTGAGATTATCAGGGAGGTGGGCTGCATTTTGGCTGCCTTTTTGGGCTGGAGCTTCTCATGGTTTGAGGCCTGGCTTGCTCCACCCCCTGCTCTTGAGATTCTCCCGGATGTGGGCTGCATTTTGGCTGCCTTTTGGGCTGGAGCTTCTCGTGGTTTGAGGCCTGGCTTGCTCCACCCCCTGCTCTTGAGATTCTCCCGGATGTGGGCTGCATTTTGGCTGCCTTTTGGGCTGGAGCTTCTCGTGGTTTGAGGCCTGGCTTGCTCCACCCCCTGCTCTTGAGATTCTCCCGGATGTGGGCTGGATTTTGTCTGCCATTTGGGCTGGAGCTTCTCGTGGTTTGAGGCCTGGCTTGCTCCAAACCCTCCTCTTGAGATTCTCCCACATGTGGGCTGCATTTTGGCTGAATTTAGGGCTGGAGCTTCTCATGGTTTGAGGCCTGGCTTGCTCCACCCCCTGCTCTTGATATTCTCAGGGAGGTGGGCTGCATTTTGGCTGCATTTTGGGCTGGAGCTTCTCGAGGTTTGAGGCCTGGCTTGCTCCACCCCCTGCTCTTGAGATTCTCCCGGATGTGGGCTGCATTTTGGCTGCCTTTTGGGCTGGAGCTTCTCGAGGTTTGAGGCCTGGCTTGCTCCACCCCCTGCTCTTGAGATTCTCCCGGATGTGCGCTGGATTTTGGCTGCCTTTTGGGCTGGAGCTTCTCGTGGTTTGAGGCCTGGCTTGCTCCACCCCCTGCTCTTGAGATTCTCCCGGATGTGGGATGCATTTTGGCTGCATTTTGGGCTGGAGCTTCTCGAGGTTTGAGGCCTGGCTTTCTCCACCCCCTGCTCTTGATATTCAAAGGGAGGTGGGCTGCATTTTGGCTGCCTTTAGGGCAGGAGCTTCTCGTGGTTTGAGGCCTGGCTTGCTCCACCCCCTGCTCTTGATATTCTCAGGGAGGTGGGCTGCATTTTGGCTGCCTTTTGGGCTGGAGCTTCTCGAGGTTTGAGGCCTGGCTTGCTCCACCCCCTGCTCTTGAGATTCTCCCGGATGTGGGCTGCATTTTGGCTGCCTTTTGGGCTGGAGCTTCTCGTGGTTTGAGGCCTGGCTTGCTCCACCCCCTGCTCTTGAGATTCTCCCGGATGTGGGATGCATTTTGGCTGCCTTTTGGGCTGGAGCTTCTCGAGGTTTGAGGCCTGGCTTGCTCCACCCCCTGCTCTTGAGATTCTCCCGGATGTGGGCTGCATTTTGGCTGTCTTTTGGGCTGGAGCTTCTCGTGGTTTGAGGCCTGGCTTGCTCCACCCCCTGCTCTTGAGATTCTCCCGGATGTGGGCTGCATTTTGGCTGCCTTTTGGGCTGGAGCTTCTCGTGGTTTGAGGCCTGGCTTGCTCCACCCCCTGCTCTTGAGATTCTCCCGGATGTGGGCTGCAATTTGGCTGCCTTTTTGGCTGGAGCTTCTCGAGGTTTGAGGCCTGGCTTGCTCCACCCCCTGCTCTTGAGATTCTCCCGGATGTGGGCTGCATTTTGGCTGCCTTTTGGGCTGGAGCTTCTCGTGGTTTGAGGCCTGGCTTGCTCCACCCCCTGCTCTTGAGATTCTCCCGGATGTGGGCTGCATTTTGGCTGCCATTTGGGCTGGAGCTTCTCGTGGTTTGAGGCCTGGCTTGCTCCAACCCCTCCTCTTGAGATTCTCCCACATGTGGGCTGCATTTTGGCTGCCTTTAGGGCTGGAGCTTCTCATGGTTTGAGGCCTGGCTTGCTCCACCCCCTGCTCTTGATATTCTCAGGGAGGTGGGCTGCATTTTGGCTGCATTTTGGGCTGGAGCTTCTCGTGGTTTGAGGCCTGGCTTGCTCCACCCCCTGCTCTTGATATTCTCAGGGAGGTGGGCTGCATTTTGGCTGCATTTTGGGCTGGAGCTTCTCGAGGTTTGAGGCCTGGCTTGCTCCACCCCCTGCTCTTGAGATTCTCCCGGATGTGCGCTGGATTTTGGCTGCCTTTTGGGCTGGAGCTTCTCGTGGTTTGAGGCCTGGCTTGCTCCACCCCCTGCTCTTGAGATTCTCCCGGATGTGGGATGCATTTTGGCTGCATTTTGGGCTGGAGCTTCTCGAGGTTTAAGGCCTGGCTTGCTCCACCCCCTGCTCTTGATATTCAAAGGGAGGTGGGCTGCATTTTGGCTGCCTTTAGGGCAGGAGCTTCTCGTGGTTTGAGGCCTGGCTTGCTCCACCCCCTGCTCTTGATATTCTCAGGGAGGTGGGCTGCATTTTGGCTGCATTTTGGGCTGGAGCTTCTCGAGGTTTGAGGCCTGGCTTGCTCCTCCCCTGCTCTTGAGATTCTCCCGGATGTGGGCTGCATTTTGGCTGCCTTTTGGGCTGGAGCTTCTCGTGGTTTGAGGCCTGGCTTGCTCCACCCCCTGCTCTTGAGATTCTCCCGGATGTGGGCTGCATTTTGGCTGCCTTTTGGGCTGGAGCTTCTCGAGATTTGAGGCCTGGCTTGCTCCACCCCCTGCTCTTGATATTCTCAGGGAGGTGGGCTGCATTTTGCTGCCTTTAGGGCAGGAGCTTCTCGTGGTTTGAGGCCTGGCTTGCTCCACCCCCTGCTCTTGAGATTCTCAGGTAGGTGGGCTGCATTTTGGCTGCATTTTGGGCTGGAGCTTCTCGAGGCTTGAGGCCTGGCTTGCTCCATCCCCTGCTATTGAGATTCTCCTGGATGTGGGCTGCATTTTAGCTGCCTTTTGGGCGGGAGATTCTTGTGGTTTGAGGCCTGGCTTGCTCCACCCCCTGCTCTTGAGATTCTCCCGGATGTGGGCTGGATTTTGGCTGCCTTTTGGGCTGGAGCTTTTCGTGGTTTGAGGCCTGCCTTGCTCCACCCCTGCTCTTGAGATTATCAGGGAGGTGGGCTGCATTTTGGCTGCCTTTTTGGGCTGGAGCTTCTCATGGTTTGAGTCCTGGCTTGCTCCACCCCCTGTTCTTGAGATTCTCAGGGAGGTGGGCTGCATTTTACTGCATTTAGGGCAGGAGCTTCTCGTGGTTTGAGGCCTGGCTTGCTCCACCCCCTGCTCTTGAGATTCTCCCGGATGTGGGCTGCATTTTGGCTGCTTTTAGGGCTGGAGCTTCTCATGGTTTGAGGCCTGGCTAGCTCCACCCCCTGCTATTGAGATTCTCCCGGATTTGGGCTGCATTTTAGCTGCCTTTTGGGCGGGAGATTCTTGTGGTTTGAGGCCTGGCTTGCTCCACCCCCTGCTCTTGAGATTCTCCCGGATGTGGGCTGGATTTTGGCTGCCTTTTGGGCTGGAGCTTTTCGTGGTTTGAGGCCTGCCTTGCTCCACCCCTGCTCTTGAGATTATCAGGGAGGTGGGCTGCATTTTGGCTGCCTTTTTGGGCTGGAGCTTTTCATGGTTTGAGGCCTGGCTTGCTCCACCCCCTGCTCTTGATATTCTCCCGGAGGTGGGCTGCATTTTGGCTGCCTTTTTGGGCTGGAGCTTCTCGAGGTTTGAGGCCTGGCTTGCTCCACCCCCTGCTCTTGAGATTCTCCCGGATGTGGGCTGCATTTTGGCTGCCTTTTTGGCTGGAGCTTCTCGAGGTTTGAGGCCTGGCTTGCTCCACCCCCTGCTCTTGAGATTCTCCCGGATGTGGGCTGCATTTTGGCTGCCTTTTGGGCTGGAGCTTCTCGTGGTTTGAGGCCTGGCTTGCTCCACCCCGTGCTCTTGAGATTCTCCCGGATGTGGGCTGCATTTTGTCTGCCATTCGAGCTGGAGCTTCTTGTGGTTTGAGGCCTGGCTTGCTCCAACCCCTCCTCTTGAGATTCTCCCAGATGTGGGCTGCATTTTTGCTGCCTTTAGGGCTGGAGCTTCTCATGGATTGAGGCCTGGCTTGCTCCACCCCCTGCTCTTGATATTCTCAGGGAGATGGCCTGCATTTTGGCTGCATTTTGGGCTGGAGCTTCTCGAGGTTTGAGGCCTGGCTTGCTGCACCCCCTGCTCTTGAGATTCTCCCGGATGTGGGCTGCATTTTGGCTGCCTTTTGGGCTGGAGCTTCTCATGGTTTGAGGCCTGCCTTGCTCCACCCCCTGCTCTTGAGATTCTCCCGGATGTGGGCTGCATTTTGGCTGCCTTTTGGGCGGGAGATTCTTGTGGTTTGAGGCTTGGCTTGCTCCACCCCCTGCTCTTGAGATTCTCCCGGATGTGGGCTGCATTTTGGCTGCCTTTTGGGCTGGAGCTTCTCGTGGTTTGAGGCCTGCCTTGCTCCACCCCTGCTCTTGAGATTATCAGGGAGGTGGGCTGCATTTTGGCTGCCTTTAGGGCTGGAGCTACTCATGGTTTGAGGCCTGGCTTGCTCCACCCCCTGCTCTTGATATTCTCAGGGAGGTGGGCTGCATTTTGGCTGCATTTTGGGCTGGAGCTTCTCGTGGTTTGAGGCCTGGCTTGCTCCACCCCCTGCTCTTGATATTCTCAGGGAGGTGGGCTGCATTTTGGCTGCATTTTGGGCTGGAGCTTCTCGAGGTTTGAGGCCTGGCTTGCTCCACCCCCTGCTCTTGAGATTCTCCCGGATGTGCGCTGGATTTTGGCTGCCTTTTGGGCTGGAGCTTCTCGTGGTTTGAGGCCTGGCTTGCTCCACCCCCTGCTCTTGAGATTCTCCCGGATGTGGGATGCATTTTGGCTGCATTTTGGGCTGGAGCTTCTCGAGGTTTGAGGCCTGGCTTGCTCCACCCCCTGCTCTTGATATTCAAAGGGAGGTGGGCTGCATTTTGGCTGCCTTTAGGGCAGGAGCTTCTCGTGGTTTGAGGCCTGGCTTGCTCCACCCCCTGCTCTTGATATTCTCAGGGAGGTGGGCTGCATTTTGGCTGCCTTTTGGGCTGGAGCTTCTCGAGGTTTGAGGCCTGCCTTGCTCCACCCCCTGCTCTTGAGATTCTCCCGGATGTGGGCTGCATTTTGGCTGCCTTTTGGGCTGGAGCTTCTCGTGGTTTGAGGCCTGGCTTGCTCCACCCCCTGCTCTTGAGATTCTCCCGGATGTGGGCTGCATTTTGGCTGCCTTTTGGGCTGGAGCTTCTCGAGATTTGAGGCCTGGCTTGCTCCACCCCCTGCTCTTGATATTCTCAGGGAGGTGGGCTGCATTTTGCTGCCTTTAGGGCAGGAGCTTCTCGTGGTTTGAGGCCTGGCTTGCTCCACCCCCTGCTCTTGAGATTCTCAGGTAGGTGGGCTGCATTTTGGCTGCATTTTGGGCTGGAGCTTCTCGAGGCTTGAGGCCTGGCTTGCTCCATCCCCTGCTCTTGAGATTCTCCCGGATGTGGGCTGCATTTTAGCTGCCTTTTGGGCGGGAGATTCTTGTGGTTTGAGGCTTGGCTTGCTCCACCCCCTGCTCTTGCGATTCTTCTGGATGTGGGCTGGATTTTGGCTGCCTTTTGGGCTGGAGCTTTTCGTGGTTTGAGGCCTGCCTTGCTCCACCCCTGCTCTTGAGATTATCAGGGAGGTGGGCTGGATTTTGGCTGCCTTTTGGGCTGGAGCTTTTCGTGGTTTGAGGCCTGCCTTGCTCCACCCCTGCTCTTGAGATTATCAGGGAGGTGGGCTGCATTTTGGCTGCCTTTTTGGGCTGGAGCTTCTCGAGGTTTGAGGCCTGGCTTGCTCCACCCCCTGCTCTTGAGATTCTCCCACATGTGGGCTGCATTTTGGCTGCCTTTTTGGCTGGAGCTTCTCGAGGTTTGAGGCCTGGCTTGCTGCACCCCCTGCTCTTGAGATTCTCCCGGATGTGGGCTGCATTTTGGCTGCCTTTTGGGCTGGAGCTTCTCGTGGTTTGAGGCCTGCCTTGCTCCACCCCTGCTCTTGAGATTATCAGGGAGGTGGGCTGGATTTTGGCTGCCTTTAGGGCTGGAGCTTCTTGTGGTTTGAGGCCTGGCTTGCTCCACCCCTTGCTCTTGAAATTGTCCCGGATGTGGGCTGCATTTTGGCTGCTTTTTGGGCTAGAGCTTCTCGTGGTTTGAGGCCTGGCTTGCTCCACCCCCTGCTCTTGAGATTCTCCCGGATGTGGGCTGCATTTTGGCTGCATTTTGGGCTGGAGAATCTCGAGGTTTGAGGCCTGGCTTGCTCCACCCCCTGCTCTTGATATTCTCCCGGATATGGGCTGCATTTTGTCTGCCATTTGGGCTGGAGCTTCTCGTGGTTTGAGGCCTGGCTTGCTCCACCCCCTGCTCTTGAGATTCTCCCGGATGTGCGCTGGATTTTGGCTGCCTTTTGGGCTGGAGCTTCTCGAGGTTTGAGGCCTGGCTTGCTCCAACCCCTGCTCTTGAGATTCTCCCGGATGTGGGCTGCATTTTGGCTGCATTTTGGGCTGGAGCTTCTCGTGGTTTGAGGCCTGGCTTGCTCCACCCCCTACTCTTGAGATTCTCCCGGAGGTGGGCTGCATTTTTTTTGGCTTTTGAGCTGGAGCTTCTCGTGCTTTGAGGCCTGGCTTGCTCCACCCCCTCCTCTTGAGATTCTCCCGGATGTGGGCTGGATTTTGTCTGCATTTTGGGCTGGAGCTTCTCGTGGTTTGAGGCCTGGCTTGCTCCACCCCCTGCTCTTGAGATTCTCCCGGATGTGGGCTGCATTTTGGCTGCCTTTTGGGCTGGAGCTTCTCGTGGTTTGAGGCCTGGCTTGCTCCACCCCCTGCTCTTGAGATTCTCCAGGATATAGGCTGCATTTTGGCTGCCTTTTGGGCTGGAGCTTCTCATGGTTTGAGGCCTGGCTTGCTCCACCCCCTGCTCTTGAGATTCTCCTGGATGTGGGCTGCATTTTGGCTGCCTTTTGAGCTGGAGCTTCTCGTGGTTTGAGGCCTGGCTTGCTCCACCCCCTGCTCTTGATATTCTCAGGGAGGTGGGCTGCATTTTGGCTGCATTTTGGGCTGGAGCTTCTCGAGGTTTGAGGCCTGGCTTGCTCCACCCCCTGCTCTTGAGATTCTCCTGGATGTGGGCTGCATTTTGGCTGCCTTTTGGGCTGGAGCTTCTCGTGGTTTGAGGCCTGGCTTGCTCCAACCCCTCCTCTTGAGATTCTCCCACATGTGGGCTGCATTTTGGCTGCCTTTAGGGCTGGAGCTTCTCATGGTTTGAGGCCTGGCTTGCTCCACCCCCTGCTCTTGATATTCTCAGGGAGGTGGGCTGCATTTTGGCTGCATTTTGGGCTGGAGCTTCTCGTGGTTTGAGGCCTGGCTTGCTCCACCCCCTGCTCTTGAGATTATCAGGGAGGTGGGCTGCATTTTGGCTGCATTTTGGGCTGGAGCTTCTCATGGTTTGAGGCCTGGCTAGCTCCACCCCCTGCTATTGAGATTCTCCCGGATTTGGGCTGCATTTTAGCTGCCTTTTGGGCGGGAGATTCTTGTGGTTTGAGGCCTGGCTTGCTCCATCCCCTGCTCTTGAGATTCTCCCGGATGTGGGCTGGATTTTGGCTGCCTTTTGGGCTGGAGCTTTTCGTGGTTTGAGGCCTGCCTTGCTCCACCCCTGCTCTTGAGATTATCAGGGAGGTGGGCTGGATTTTGGCTGCCTTTTGGGCTGGAGCTTCTCATGGATTGAGGCCTGGCTTGCTCCACCCCCTGCTCTTGAGATTCTCCCGGATGTGGGCTGCATTTTGGCTGCATTTTGGGCTGGAGCTTCTCGAGGTTTGAGGCCTGGCTTGCTGCACCCCCTGCTCTTGAGATTCTCCCGGATGTGGGCTGCATTTTGGCTGCATTTTGGGCTGGAGAATCTCGAGGTTTGAGGCCTGCCGTGCTCCACCCCCTGCTCTTGATATTCTCCCGGATGTGGGCTGCATTTTGGCTGCCTTTTGGGCTGGAGCTTCTCGTGGTTTGAGGCCTGCCTTGCTCCACCCCTGCTCTTGAGATTATCAGGGAGGTGGGCTGCATTTTGGCTGCCTTTAGGGCTGGAGCTTCTCATGGTTTGAGGCCTGGCTTGCTCCACCCCCTGCTCTTGAGATTCTCCCGGATGTGGGCTGCATTTTGGCTGCATTTTGGGCTGGAGAATCTCGAGGTTTGAGGCCTGGCTTGCTCCACCCCCTGCTCTTGAGATTCTCCCGCATGTGGGCTGCATTTTGGCTGCCTTTTGGGCTGGAGCTTCTCGTGGTTTGAGGCCTGGCTTGCTCCACCCCCTGCTCTTGAGATTCTCCCGGAGGTGGGCTGCATTTTTTTTGCCTTTTGGGCTGGAGCTTCTCGTGGTTTGAGGCCTGGCTTGCTCCACCCCCTCCTCTTGAGATTCTCCCGGATGTGGGCTGGATTTTGGCTGCATTTTGGGCTGGAGCTTCTCGTGGTTTGAGGCCTGGCTTGCTCCACCCCCTGCTCTTGATACTCTCCCGGATGTGGGCTGCATTTTGGCTGCCTTTTGGGCTGGAGCTTCTTGTGGTTTGAGGCCTGGCTTGCTCCACCCCCTGCTCTTGAGATTCTCCTGGATATAGGCTGCATTTTGGCTGCCTTTTGGGCTGGAGCTTCTCATGGTTTGAGGCCTGGCTTGCTCCACCCCCTGCTCTTGATATTGTCCTGCATGTGGGCTGCATTTTGGCTGCCTTTTTGGGCTGGAGCTTCTCGTGGTTTGAGGCCTGGCTTGCTCCACCCCCTGCTCTTGAGATTCTCCCGGATGTGGGCTGCATTTTGGCTGCATTTTGGGCTGGAGCTTCTCGAGGTTTGAGGCCTGGCTTGCTCCACCCCCTGCTCTTGATATTGTCCTGCATGTGGGCTGCATTTTGGCTGCCTTTTTGGGCTGGAGCTTCTCGTGGTTTGAGGCCTGGCTTGCTCCACCCCCTGCTCTTGAGATTCTCCCGGATGTGGGCTGCATTTTGGCTGCATTTTGGGCTGGAGCTTCTCGAGGTTTGAGGCCTGGCTTGCTGCACCCCCTGCTCTTGAGATTCTCCCGGATGTGGGATGCATTTTGGCTGCATTTTGGGCTGGAGAATCTCGAGGTTTGAGGCCTGCCTTGCTCCACCCCCTGCTCTTGATATTCTCCCGGATGTGGGCTGCATTTTGGCTGCCTTTTGGGCTGGAGCTTCTCGTGGTTTGAGGCCTGCCTTGCTCCACCCCTGCTCTTGAGATTATCAGGGAGGTGGGCTGCATTTTGGCTGCCTTTAGGGCTGGAGCTTCTCATGGTTTGAGGCCTGGCTTGCTCCACCCCCTGCTCTTGAAATTGTCCCGGATGTGGGCTGCATTTTGGCTGCTTTTTGGGCTGGAGCTTCTCGTGGTTTGAGGCCTGGCTTGCTCCACCCCCTGCTCTTGAGATTCTCCCGGATGTGGGCTGCATTTTGGCTGCATTTTGGGCTGGAGAATCTCGAGGTTTGAGGCCTGGCTTGCTCCACCCCCTGCTCTTGAGATTCTCCCGGATGTGGGCTGCATTTTGGCTGCCTTTAGGGCTGGAGCTTCTTGTGGTTTGAGGCCTGGCTTGCTCCACCCCCTGCTCTTGAGATTCTCCCGGAGGTGGGCTGCATTTTTTTTGCCTTTTGGGCTGGAGCTTCTCGTGGTTTGAGGCCTGGCTTGCTCCACCCCCTCCTCTTGAGATTCTCCCGGATGTGGGCTGGATTTTGGCTGCATTTTGGGCTGGAGCTTCTCGTGGTTTGAGGCCTGGCTTGCTCCACCCCCTGCTCTTGAGATTCTCCCGGATGTGGGCTGCATTTTGGCTGCCTTTTGGGCTGGAGCTTCTTGTGGTTTGAGGCCTGGCTTGCTCCACCCCCTGCTCTTGAGATTCTCCTGGATATAGGCTGCATTTTGGCTGCCTTTTGGGCTGGAGCTTCTCATGGTTTGAGGCCTGGCTTGCTCCACCCCCTGCTCTTGATATTGTCCTGCATGTGGGCTGCATTTTGGCTGCCTTTTTGGGCTGGAGCTTCTCGTGGTTTGAGGCCTGGCTTGCTCCACCCCCTGCTCTTGAGATTCTCCCGGATGTGGGCTGCATTTTGGCTGCCTTTTTGGCTGGAGCTTCTCGAGGTTTGAGGCCTGGCTTGCTCCACCCCCTGCTCTTGAGATTCTCCCGGATGTGGGCTGCATTTTGGCTGCCTTTTGGGCTGGAGCTTCTCGTGGTTTGAGGCCTGGCTTGCTCCACCCCCTGCTCTTGAGATTCTCCCGGATGTGGGCTGCATTTTGGCTGCCTTTTTGGGCTGGAGCTTCTCGTGGTTTGAGGCCTGGCTTGCTCCACCCCTGCTCTTGAGATTCTCCCGGATGTGGGCTGCATTTTGGCTGCATTTTTGGCTGGAGCTTCTCGAGGTTTGAGGCCTGGCTTGCTCCACCCCCTGCTCTTGAAATTGTCCCGGATGTGGGCTGCATTTTGGCTGCCTTTTGGGCTGGAGCTTCTCGTGCTTTGAGGCCTGGCTTGCTCCACCCCCTGCTCTTGAGATTCTCCTGGATGTGGGCTGGATTTTGGCTGCATTTTGGGCTGGAGCTTCTCATGGTTTGAGGCCTGGCTTGCTCCACTGCCTGCTCTTGAGATTCTCCCGGATGTGGGCTGCAATTTGGCTGCCTTTTGGGCTGGAGCTTCTCGAGGTTTGAGGCCTGGCTTCCTCCATCCCCTGCTCTTGAGATTCTCCCGGATGTGGGCTGCATTTTGGCTGCCTTTTGGGCTGGAGCTTCTCGAGGTTTGAGGCCTGCCTTGCTCCACCCCCTGCTCTTGAGATTCTCCCGGATGTGGGCTGCATTTTGGCTGCCTTTTGGGCTGGAGCTTCTCGTGGTTTGAGGCCTGGCTTGCTCCACCCCCTGCTCTTGAGATTCTCCCGGATGTGGGCTGCATTTTGTCTGCCATTCGAGCTGGAGCTTCTCGTGGTTTGAGGCCTGGCTTGCTCCAACCCCTCCTCTTGAGATTCTCCCAGATGTGGGCTGCATTTTTGCTGCCTTTAGGGCTGGAGCTTCTCATGGATTGAGGCCTGGCTTGCTCCACCCCCTGCTCTTGAGATTCTCAGGGAGATGGGCTGCATTTTGGCTGCATTTTGGGCTGGAGCTTCTCGAGGTTTGAGGCCTGGCTTGCTCCACCCCCTGCTCTTGAGATTCTCCCGGATGTGGGCTGCATTTTGGCTGCCTTTTGGGCTGGAGCTTCTCGTGGTTTGAGGCCTGCCTTGCTCCACCCCCTGCTCTTGAGATTCTCCCGGATATGGGCTGCATTTTGTCTGCCATTTGGGCTGGAGCTTCTCGTGGTTTGAGGCCTGGCTTGCTCCACCCCCTGCTCTTGAGATTCTCCTGGATGTGGGCTGCATTTTGGCTGCCTTTAGGGCTGGAGCTTCTCATGGTTTGAGGCCTGGCTAGCTCCACCCCCTGCTTTTGATATTCTCCCGGATTTGGGCTGCATTTTGGCTGCCTTTTGGGCTGGAGATTCTCGAGGTTTGAGGCCTGGCTTGCTCCACCCCCTGCTCTTGAGATTCTCCCGGATGTGGGCTGCATTTTGGCTGCATTTAGGGCTGGAGCTTCTCGTGGTTTGAGGCCTGGCTTGCTCCACCCCCTGCTCTTGAGATTCTCCCGCAGGTGGGCTGCAATTTTTTTGCCTTTTGAGCTGGAGCTTCTCGTGGTTTGAGGCCTGGCTTACTCCACCCCCTCCTCTTGAGATTCTCCCGGATGTGGGCTGGATTTTGTCCGCATTTTGGGCTGGAGCTTCTCGTGGTTTGAGGCCTGGCTTGCTCCACCCCCTGCTCTTGAGATTCTCCCGGATGTGGGCTGCATTTTGGCTGCCTTTTGGGCTGGAGCTTCTCGTGGTTTGAGGCCTGGCTTGCTCCACCCCCTGCTCTTGAGATTCTCCTGGATGTGGGCAGGATTTTGGCTGCCTTTTGGGCTGGAGCTTCTCATGGTTTGAGGCCTGGCTTGCTCCACTCCCTGCTCTTGAAATTCTCCCGGATGTGGGCTGCAATTTGGCTGCCTTTTGGGCTGGAGCTTCTCGAGGTTTGAGGCCTGGCTTCCTCCACCCCCTGCTCTTGCGATTCTTCTGGATGTGGGCTGCATTTTGGCTGCCTTTAGGGCTGGAGCTTCTCGTGGTTTGAGGCCTGGCTTGCTCCACGCCCTGCTCTTGAGATTCTCCCGGATGTGGGCTGCATTTTGGCTGCCTTTTGGGCTGGAGCTTCTCGTGGTTTGAGGCCTGGCTTGCTCCACCCCCTGCTCTTGAGATTCTCCCGGATGTGGGCTGCATTTTATCTGCCATTTGGGCTGGAGCTTCTCGTGGTTTGAGGCCTGGCTTGCTCCAACCCCTCCTCTTGAGATTCTCCCAGATGTGGGCTGCATTTTGGCTGCCTTTAGGGCTGGAGCTTCTCATGGTTTGAGGCCTGGCTTGCTCCACCCCTTGCTCTTGATATTCTCCCGGATGTGGGCTGCATTTTGGCTGCATTTTGGGCTGGATTTTCTCGAGGTTTGAGGCCTGGCTTGCTCCACCCCCTGCTCTTGAGATTCTCCCGGATGTGGGCTGCATTTTGGCTGCCTTTTGGGCTGGAGCTTCTCGTGGTTTGAGGCCTGGCTTGCTCCACCCCCTGCTCTTGAGATTCTCCCGGATGTGGGCTGCATTTTGGCTGCATTTTGGGCTGGAGCTTCTCGAGGTTTGAGGCCTGGCTTGCTCCACCCCCTGCTCTTGATATTCAAAGGGAGGTGGGCTGCATTTTGGCTGCATTTTGGGCAGGAGCTTCTCGTGGTTTGAGGCCTGGCTTGCTCCACCCCCTGCTCTTGATATTCTCAGGGAGGTGGGCTGCATTTTGCTGCCTTTAGGGCACGAGCTTCTCGTGGTTTGAGGCCTGGCTTGCTCCACCCCCTGCTCTTGAGATTCTCCCGGATGTGGGCTGCATTTTGGCTGCCTTTTGGGCTGGAGCTTCTCGTGGTTTGAGGCCTGGCTTGCTCCACCCCCTGCTCTTGAGATTCTCCCGGATGTGGTCTGCATTTTGGCTGCATTTTGGGCTGGAGCTTCTCGTGGTTTGAGGCCTGGCTTGCTCCACCCCCTGCTCTTGAGATTCTCCCGAATGTGGGCTGCATTTTGGCTGCCTTTTGGGCTGGAGCTTCTCGAGGTTTGAGGCCTGGCTTGCTCCACCCCCTGCTCTTGATATTCTCAGGGAGGTGGGCTGCATTTTGGCTGCCTTTTGGGCAGGAGCTTCTCGTGGTTTGAGGCCTGGCTTGCTCCACCCCCTGCTCTTGAGATTCTCCCGGATGTGGGCTGCATTTTGGCTGCCTTTTGGGCTGGAGCTTCTCGAGGTTTGAGGCCTGGCTTGCT
This sequence comes from Rhynochetos jubatus, assembly GCA_027574665.1. Taxonomy (NCBI): domain Eukaryota; kingdom Metazoa; phylum Chordata; class Aves; order Eurypygiformes; family Rhynochetidae; genus Rhynochetos; species Rhynochetos jubatus. The sequence goes on along the minus strand of JAQBHY010000080.1, from coordinate 1,237,666 downwards.
CCACCCCCTGCTCTTGAGATTCTCCCGGATGTGGGCTGCATTTTGGTTGCATTTTGGGCTGGAGCTTCTCGTGGTTTGAGGCCTGGCTTGCTCCACCCCCTGCTCTTGAGATTCTAACGGATGTCGGCTGCATTTTGGCTGCCTTTAGGGCTGGAGCTTCTCGTGGTTTGAGGCCTGGCTTGCTCCACCCCCTGCTCTTGAGATTCTCCCGGATGTGGGCTGCATTTTGGCTGCATTTTGGGCTGGAGCTTCTCGAGGTTTGAGGCCTGGCTTGCTCCACCCCCTGCTCTTGATATTCTCCCGGATGTGGCCTGCATTTTGGCTGCATTTTGAGCTGGAGCTTCTCGTGCTTTGAGGCCTGGCTTGCTCCACCCCCTGCTCTTGAGATTCTCCCGGATGTGGGCTGCATTTTGGCTGCGTTTTGGGCTGGAGCTTCTCGTGGTTTGAGGCCTGGCTTGCTCCACCCCCTGCTCTTGAAATTCTCCTGGATGTGGGCTGCATTTTGGCTGCCTTTTGGGCTGGAGCTTCTCATGGTTTGAGGCCTGGCTTGCTCCACCCCCTGCTCTTGAGATTCTCCCGGATGTGGGCTGCAATTTGGCTGCCTTTTGGGCTGGAGCTTCTCGAGGTTTGAGGCCTGGCTTCCTCCACCCCCTGCTCTTGCGATTCTTCTGGATGTGGGCTGCATTTTGGCTGCCTTTAGGGCTGGAGCTTCTCGTGGTTTGAGGCCTGGCTTGCTCCACCCCCTGCTCTTGAGATTCTCCCGGATGTGGGCTGCATTTTGGCTGCCTTTTGGGCTGGAGCTTCTCGTGGTTTGAGGCCTGGCTTGCTCCACCCCCTGCTCTTGAGATTCTCCCGGATGTGGGCTGCATTTTGTCTGCCATTTGGGCTGGAGCTTCTCGTGGTTTGAGGCCTGGCTTTCTCCAACCCCTCCTCTTGAGATTCTCCTGGATGTGGGCTGCATTTTGGCTGCCTTTAGGGCTGGAGCTTCTCATGGTTTGAGGCCTGGCTTGCTCCACCCCTTGCTCTTGATATTCTCAGGGATGTGGGCTGCATTTTGGCTGCATTTTGGGCTGGATTTTCTCGAGGTTTGAGGCCTGGCTTGCTCCACCCCCTGCTCTTGAGATTCTCCCGGATGTGGGCTGCATTTTGGCTGCCTTTTGGGCTGGAGCTTCTCGTGGTTTGAGGCCTGGCTTGCTCCACCCCCTGCTCTTGAGATTCTCCCGGATGTGGGCTGCATTTTGGCTGCATTTTGGGCTGGAGCTTCTCGAGGTTTGAGGCCGGGCTTGCTCCAACCCCTGCTCTTGATATTCAAAGGGAGGTGGTCTGCATTTTGGCTGCCTTTAGGGCAGGAGCTTCTCGTGGTTTGAGGCCTGGCTTGCTCCACCCCCTGCTCTTGATATTCTCAGGGAGGTGGGCTGCATTTTGCTGCCTTTAGGGCACGAGCTTCTCGTGGTTTGAGGCCTGGCTTGCTCCACCCCCTGCTCTTGATATTCTCAGGTAGGTGGGCTGCATTTTGGCTGCATTTTGGGCTGGAGCTTCTCGTGGTTTGAGGCCTGGCTTGCTCCACACCCTGCTCTTGAGATTCTCCCGGATGTGGGCTGCATTTTGGCTGCATTTTGGGCTGGAGCTTCTCGAGGTTTGAGGCCTGGCTTGCTCCACCCCCTGCTCTTGATATTCTCAGGGAGGTGGGCTGCATTTTGGCTGCCTTTAGGGCAGGAGCTTCTCGTGGTTTGAGGCCTGGCTTGCTCCACCCCCTGCTCTTGATATTCTCAGGGAGGTGGGCTGCATTTTGGCTGCATTTTGGGCTGGAGCTTCTCGTGGTTTGAGGCCTGGCTTGCTCCATCCCCTGCTCTTCAGATTCTCCCGGATGTGGGCTGCATTTTGGCTGCCTTTTGGGCTGGAGATTCTTGTGGTTTGAGGCCTGGCTTGCTCCACCCCCTGCTCTTGAGATTCTCCCGGATGTGGGCTGCATTTTGGCTGCCTTTTGGGCTGGAGCTTCTCGTGGTTTGAGGCCTGCCTTTTTACACGCCTGCTCTTGAGATTATCAGGGAGGTGGGCTGCATTTTGGCTGCCTTTTTGGGCTGTAGCTTCTCATGGTTTGAGGCCTGGCTTGCTCCACCCCCTGCTCTTGAGATTCTCCCGGAGGTGGGCTGCATTTTGGCTGCCTTTTTGGGCTGGAGCTTCTCGTGGTTTGAGGCCTGGCTTGCTCCACCCCCTGCTCTTGAGATTCTCCTGGATGTGGGCTGCATTTTGGCTGCATTTTGGCCTGGAGCTTCTCGTGCTTTGAGGCCTGGCTTGCTCCAACCCCTGCTCTTGAGATTCTCCTGGATGTGGGCTGCATTTTGGCTGCCTTTTGGGCTGGAGCTTCTCGAGGTTTGAGGCCTGGCCTGCTCCACCCCCTGCTCTTGAAATTGTCCCGGATGTGGGCTGCATTTTGGCTGCCTTTTGGGCTGGAGCTTCTCGTGCTTTGAGGCCTGGCTTGCTCCACCCCCTGCTCTTGAGATTCTCCCGGATGTGGGCTGCATTTTGGCTGCATTTTGGGCTGGAGCTTCTCGTGGTTTGAGGCCTGGCTTGCTCCACCCCCTGCTCTTGAGATTCTCCTGGATGTGGGCTGGATTTTGGCTGCCTTTTGGGCTGGAGCTTCTCATGGTTTGAGGCCTGGCTTGCTCCACTCCCTGCTCTTGAGATTCTCCCGGATGTGGGATGGAATTTGGCTGCCTTTTGGGCTGGAGCTTCTCGAGGTTTGAGGCCTGGCTTCCTCCACCCCCTGCTCTTGCGATTCTTCTGGATGTGGGCTGCATTTTGGCTGCCTTTAGGGCTGGAGCTTCTCATGGTTTGAGGCCTGGCTTGCTCCAACCCTTGCTCTTGATATTCTCAGGGATGTGGGCTGCATTTTGGCTGCATTTTGGGCTGGATTTTCTCGAGGTTTGAGGCCTGGCTTGCTCCACCCCCTGCTCTTGAGATTCTCCCGGATGTGGGCTGCATTTTGGCTGCCTTTTGGGCTGGAGCTTCTCGAGGTTTGAGGCCTGGCTTGCTCCACCCCCTGCTCTTGAGATTCTCCCGCATGTGGGCTGCATTTTGGCTGCATTTTGGGCTGGAGTTTCTCGAGGTTTGAGGCCTGGCTTGCTCCACCCCCTGCTCTTGATATTCTCCCGGATTTGGGCTGCATTTTGGCTGCCTTTTGGGCTGGAGCTTCTCGAGGTTTGAGGCCTGGCTTGCTCCACCCCCTGCTCTTGCGATTCTTCTGGATGTGGGCTGCATTTTGGCTGCCTTTAGGGCTGGAGCTTCTCGTGGTTTGAGGACTGGCTTGCTCAACCCCCTGCTCTTGAGATTCTCCCGGATGTGGGCTGCATTTTGGCTGCCTTTTGGGCTGGAGCTTCTCATGGTTTGAGGCCTGGCTTGCTCCACCCCTTGCTCTTGATATTCTCAGGGATGTGGGCTGCATTTTGGCTGCATTTTGGGCTGGATTTTCTCGAGGTTTGAGGCCTGGCTTGCTCCACCCCCTGCTCTTGAGATTCTCCCGGATGTGGGCTGCATTTTGGCTGCCTTTTGGGCTGGAGCTTCTCGTGGTTTGATGCCTGGCTTGCTCCACCCCCTGCTCTTGAGATTCTCCCGGATGTGGGCTGCGTTTTGGCTGCATTTTGGGCTGGAGCTTCACGTAGTTTGAGGCCTGGCTTGCTCCATCCCCTGCTCTTGAGATTCTCCCGGATGTGGGCTGCATTTTGGCTGCCTTTTGGGCTGGAGATTCTTGTGGTTTGAGGCCTGGCTTGCTCCACCCCCTGCTCTTGAGATTCTCCCGGATGTGGGCTGCATTTTGGCTGCCTTTTGGGCTGGAGCTTCTCGTGGTTTGAGGCCTGCCTTTTTCCACCCCTGCTCTTGAGATTATCAGGGAGGTGGGCTGCATTTTGGCTGCCTTTTTGGGCTGGAGCTTCTCGTGGTTTGAGGCCTGGCTTGCTCCACCCCCTGCTCTTGAGATTCTCCTGGATGTGGGCTGCATTTTGGCTGCATTTTTGGCTGGAGCTTCTCGAGGTTTGAGGCCTGGCTTGATCCACCCCCTGCTCTTGAGATAGTCCCGGATGTGGGCTGCATTTTGGCTGCCTTTTGGGCTGGAGCTTCTCGAGGTTTGAGGCCTGGCTTGCTCCACCCCCTGCTCTTGAGATTCTCCCGGATGTGGGCTGCATTTTGGCTGCCTTTTGGGCTGGAGCTTCTCGTGGTTTGAGGCCTGGCTTGCTCCACCCCCTGCTCTTGAGATTCTCCCGGATGTGGGCTGCATTTTGGCTGCCTTTTGGGCTGGAGCTTCTCGTGGTTTGAGGCCTGGCTTGCTCCACCCCCTGCTCTTGAGATTCTCCCGGATGTGGGCTGCATTTTGGCTGCCTTTTGGGCTGGAGCTTCTCGTGGTTTGAGGCCTGGCTTGCTCCACCCCCTGCTCTTGAGATTCTCCCGGATGTGGGCTGGATTTTGTCTGCCATTTCGGCTGGAGCTTCTCGTGGTTTGAGGCCTGGCTTGCTCCACCCCCTGCTCTTGAGATTCTCCCAGATGTGGGCTGCATTTTGGCTGCCTTTAGGGCTGGAGCTTCTCATGGTTTGAGGCCTGGCTTGCTCCACCCCCTGCTCTTGATATTCTCAGGGAGGTGGGCTGCATTTTGGCTGCATTTTGGGCTGGAGCTTCTCGTGGTTTGAGGCCTGGCTTGCTCCACCCCCTGCTCTTGATATTCTCCCAGATGTGGGCTGCATTTTGGCTGCCTTTAGGGCTGGAGCTTCTCATGGTTTGAGGCCTGGCTTGCTCCACCCCTTGCTCTTGATATTCTCCCGGATGTGGGCTGCATTTTGGCTGCATTTTGGGCTGGATTTTCTCGAGGTTTGAGGCCTGGCTTGCTCCACCCCCTGCTCTTGAGATTCTCCCGGATGTGGGCTGCATTTTGGCTGCCTTTTGGGCTGGAGCTTCTCGTGGTTTGAGGCCTGGCTTGCTCCACCCCCTGCTCTTGAGATTCTCCCGGATGTGGGCTGCATTTTGGCTGCCTTTAGGGCAGGAGCTTCTCGTGGTTTGAGGCCTGGCTTGCTCCACCCCCTGCTCTTGAGATTCTCCCGGATGTGGGATGCATTTTGGCTACATTTTGGGCTGGAGCTTCTCGAGATTTGAGGCCTGGCTTGCTCCACCCCCTGCTCTTGATATTCTCAGGGAGGTGGGCTGCATTTTGGCTGCCTTTAGGGCAGGAGCTTCTCGTGGTTTGAGGCCTGGCTTGCTCCACCCCCTGCTCTTGATATTCTCCAGGATGTGGGCTGCATTTTGGCTGCATTTTGGGCTGGAGATTCTCGAGGTTTGAGGCCTGGCTTGCTCCATCCCCTGCTCTTGAGATTCTCCCGGATATGGGCTGCATTTTAGCTGCATTTTGGGCTGGAGATTCTTGTGGTTTGAGGCCTGGCTTGCTCCACCCCCTGCTCTTGAGATTCTCCCGGATGTGGGCTGGATTTTGGCTGCCTTTTGGGCTGGAGCTTCTCGTGGTTTGAGGCCTGCCTTGCTCCACCCCTGCTCTTGAGATTATCAGGGAGGTGGGCTGCATCTTGGCTGCCTTTTTGGGCTGGAGCTTCTCATGCTTTGAGGCCTGGCTTGCTCCACCCCCTGCTCTTGATATTCTCCCGGAGGTGGGCTGCATTTTGGCTGCCTTTTTGGGCTGGAGCTTCTCCTGGTTTGAGGCCTGGCTTGCTCCACCCCCTGCTCTTGATATTCTCAGGGAGGTGGGCTGCATTTTGGCTGCATTTTGGGCTGGAGCTTCTCGTGGTTTGAGGCCTGCCTTGCTCCACCCCCTGCTCTTGAGATTCTCCCGGATGTGGGCTGCATTTTGGCTGCATTTTGGGCTGGAGCTTCTCGTGGTTTGAGGCCTGTCTTGCTCCATCCCCTGCTCTTCAGATTCTCCCGGATGTGGGCTGCATTTTGGCTGCCTTTTGGGCTGGAGATTCTTGTGGTTTGAGGCCTGGCTTGCTCCACCCCCTGCTCTTGAGATTCTCCCGGATGTGGGCTGGATTTTGGCTGCCTTTTGGGCTGGAGCTTCTCGTGGTTTGAGGCCTGCCTTTTTCCACCCCTGCTCTTGAGATTATCAGGGAGGTGGGCTGCATTTTGGCTGCCTTTTTGGGCTGTAGCTTCTCATGGTTTGAGGCCTGGCTTGCTCCACCCCCTGCTCTTGATATTCTCCCGGAGGTGGGCTGCATTTTGGCTGCCTTTTTGGGCTGGAGCTTCTCGTGGTTTGAGGCCTGGCTTGCTCCACCCCCTGCTCTTGAGATTCTCCTGGATGTGGGCTGCATTTTGGCTGCCTTTTGGGCTGGAGCTTCTCGTGGTTTGAGGCCTGGCTTCCTCCACCCCCTGCTCTTGAGATTCTTCTGGATGTGGGCTGCATTTTGGCTGCCTTTAGGGCTGGAGCTTCTCATGGTTTGAGGCCTGGCTTGCTCCAACCCTTGCTCTTGATATTCTCAGGGATGTGGGCTGCATTTTGGCTGCATTTTGGGCTGGATTTTCTCGAGGTTTGAGGCCTGGCTTGCTCCACCCCCTGCTCTTGAGATTCTCCCGGATGTGGGCTGCATTTTGGCTGCCTTTTGGGCTGGAGCTTCTCGAGGTTTGAGGCCTGGCTTGCTCCACCCCCTGCTCTTGAGATTCTCCCGCATGTGGGCTGCATTTTGGCTGCATTTTGGGCTGGAGCTTCTCGAGGTTTGAGGCCTGGCTTGCTCCACCCCCTGCTCTTGATATTCTCCCGGATTTGGGCTGCATTTTGGCTGCCTTTTGGGCTGGATTTTCTCGAGGTTTGAGGCCTGGCTTGCTCCACCCCCTGCTCTTGAGATTCTCCCGGATGTGGGCTGCATTTTGGCTGCCTTTTGGGCTGGAGCTTCTCGTGGTTTGAGGCCTGGCTTGCTCCACCCCCTGCTCTTGAGATTCTCCCGGATGTGGGCTGCATTTTGGCTGCATTTTGGGCTGGAGCTTCACGTAGTTTGAGGCCTGGCTTGCTCCATCCCCTGCTCTTGAGATTCTCCCGGATGTGGGCTGCATTTTGGCTGCCTTTTGGTCTGGAGATTCTTGTGGTTTGAGGCCTGGCTTGCTCCACCCCCTGCTCTTGAGATTCTCCCGGATGTGGGCTGCATTTTGGCTGCCTTTTGGGCTGGAGCTTCTCGTGGTTTGAGGCCTGCCTTTTTCCACCCCTGCTCTTGAGATTATCAGGGAGGTGGGCTGCATTTTGGCTGCCTTTTTGGGCTGGAGCTTCTCGTGGTTTGAGGCCTGGCTTGCTCCACCCCCTGCTCTTGAGATTCTCCTGGATGTGGGCTGCATTTTGGCTGCATTTTTGGCTGGAGCTTCTCGAGGTTTGAGGCCTGGCTTGATCCACCCCCTGCTCTTGAGATAGTCCCGGATGTGGGCTGCATTTTGGCTGCCTTTTGGGCTGGAGCTTCTCGAGGTTTGAGGCCTGGCTTGCTCCACCCCCTGCTCTTGAGATTCTCCCGGATGTGGGCTGCATTTTGGCTGCCTTTTGGGCTGGAGCTTCTCGTGGTTTGAGGCCTGGCTTGCTCCACCCCCTGCTCTTGAGATTCTCCCGGATGTGGGCTGCATTTTGGCTGCCTTTTGGGCTGGAGCTTGTCGTGGTTTGAGGCCTGGCTTGCTCCACCCCCTGCTCTTGAGATTCTCCCGGATGTGGGCTGCATTTTGGCTGCCTTTTGGGCTGGAGCTTCTCGTGGTTTGAGGCCTGGCTTGCTCCACCCCCTGCTCTTGAGATTCTCCCGGATGTGGGCTGGATTTTGTCTGCCATTTCGGCTGGAGCTTCTCGTGGTTTGAGGCCTGGCTTGCTCCACCCCCTGCTCTTGAGATTCTCCCAGATGTGGGCTGCATTTTGGCTGCCTTTAGGGCTGGAGCTTCTCATGGTTTGAGGCCTGGCTTGCTCCACCCCCTGCTCTTGATATTCTCAGGGAGGTGGGCTGCATTTTGGCTGCATTTTGGGCTGGAGCTTCTCGTGGTTTGAGGCCTGGCTTGCTCCACCCCCTGCTCTTGATATTCTCCCAGATGTGGGCTGCATTTTGGCTGCCTTTAGGGCTGGAGCTTCTCATGGTTTGAGGCCTGGCTTGCTCCACCCCTTGCTCTTGATATTCTCCCGGATGTGGGCTGCATTTTGGCTGCATTTTGGGCTGGATTTTCTCGAGGTTTGAGGCCTGGCTTGCTCCACCCCCTGCTCTTGAGATTCTCCCGGATGTGGGCTGCATTTTGGCTGCCTTTTGGGCTGGAGCTTCTCGTGGTTTGAGGCCTGGCTTGCTCCACCCCCTGCTCTTGAGATTCTCCCGGATGTGGGCTGCATTTTGGCTGCCTTTAGGGCAGGAGCTTCTCGTGGTTTGAGGCCTGGCTTGCTCCACCCCCTGCTCTTGAGATTCTCCCGGATGTGGGATGCATTTTGGCTACATTTTGGGCTGGAGCTTCTCGAGATTTGAGGCCTGGCTTGCTCCACCCCCTGCTCTTGAGATTCTCCCAGATGTGGGCTGCATTTTGGCTGCCTTTAGGGCAGGAGCTTCTCGTGGTTTGAGGCCTGGCTTGCTCCACCCCCTGCTCTTGATATTCTCCAGGATGTGGGCTGCATTTTGGCTGCATTTTGGGCTGGAGATTCTCGAGGTTTGAGGCCTGGCTTGCTCCATCCCCTGCTCTTGAGATTCTCCCGGATATGGGCTGCATTTTAGCTGCATTTTGGGCTGGAGATTCTTGTGGTTTGAGGCCTGGCTTGCTCCACCCCCTGCTCTTGAGATTCTCCCGGATGTGGGCTGGATTTTGGCTGCCTTTTGGGCTGGAGCTTCTCGTGGTTTGAGGCCTGCCTTGCTCCACCCCTGCTCTTGAGATTATCAGGGAGGTGGGCTGCATCTTGGCTGCCTTTTTGGGCTGGAGCTTCTCATGCTTTGAGGCCTGGCTTGCTCCACCCCCTGCTCTTGATATTCTCCCGGAGGTGGGCTGCATTTTGGCTGCCTTTTTGGGCTGGAGCTTCTCCTGGTTTGAGGCCTGGCTTGCTCCACCCCCTGCTCTTGATATTCTCAGGGAGGTGGGCTGCATTTTGGCTGCATTTTGGGCTGGAGCTTCTCGTGGTTTGAGGCCTGCCTTGCTCCACCCCCTGCTCTTGAGATTCTCCCGGATGTGGGCTGCATTTTGGCTGCATTTTGGGCTGGAGCTTCTCGTGGTTTGAGGCCTGTCTTGCTCCATCCCCTGCTCTTCAGATTCTCCCGGATGTGGGCTGCATTTTGGCTGCCTTTTGGGCTGGAGATTCTTGTGGTTTGAGGCCTGGCTTGCTCCACCCCCTGCTCTTGAGATTCTCCCGGATGTGGGCTGGATTTTGGCTGCCTTTTGGGCTGGAGCTTCTCGTGGTTTGAGGCCTGCCTTTTTCCACCCCTGCTCTTGAGATTATCAGGGAGGTGGGCTGCATTTTGGCTGCCTTTTTGGGCTGTAGCTTCTCATGGTTTGAGGCCTGGCTTGCTCCACCCCCTGCTCTTGATATTCTCCCGGAGGTGGGCTGCATTTTGGCTGCCTTTTTGGGCTGGAGCTTCTCGTGGTTTGAGGCCTGGCTTGCTCCACCCCCTGCTCTTGAGATTCTCCCGGATGTGGGCTGCATTTTGGCTGCCTTTTGGGCTGGAGCTTCTCGTGGTTTGAGGCCTGGCTTGCTCCACCCTCTGCTCTTGATATTCTCCTGGATGTGGGCTGCATTTTGGCTGCCTTTTGGGCTGGAGCTTCTCGTGCTTTGAGGCCTGGCTTGCTCCACCCCCTGCTCTTGAGATTCTCCCGGATGTGGGCTGCATTTTGGCTGCCTTTTGGGCTGGAGCTTCTCGAGGTTTGAGGCCTGGCCTGCTCCACCCCCTGCTCTTGAAATTGTCCCGGATGTGGGCTGCATTGTGGCTGGCTTTTGGGCTGGAGCTTCTCGTGCTTTGAGGCCTGGCTTGCTCCACCCCCTGCTCTTGAGATTCTCCCGGATGTGGGCTGCATTTTGGCTGCATTTTGGGCTGGAGCTTCTCGTGGTTTGAGGCCTGGCTTGCTCCACCCCCTGCTCTTGAGATTCTCCTGGATGTGGGCTGGATTTTGGCTGCTTTTTGGGCTGGAGCTTCTCATGGTTTGAGGCCTGGCTTGCTCCACTCCCTGCTCTTGAGATTCTCCCGGATGTGGGCTGCAATTTGGCTGCCTTTTGGGCTGGAGCTTCTCGAGGTTTGAGGCCTGGCTTCCTCCACCCCCTGCTCTTGCGATTCTTCTGGATGTGGGCTGCATTTTGGCTGCCTTTAGGGCTGGAGCTTGTCATGGTTTGAGGCCTGGCTTGCTCCAACCCTTGCTCTTGATATTCTCAGGGATGTGGGCTGCATTTTGGCTGCCTTTTTGGGCTGGATTTTCTTGAGGTTTGAGGCCTGGCTTGCTCCACCCCCTGCTCTTGAGATTCTCCCGGATGTGGGCTGCATTTTGGCTGCCTTTTGGGCTGGAGCTTCTCGAGGTTTGAGGCCTGGCTTGCTCCACCCCCTGCTCTTGAGATTCTCCCGGATGTGGGCTGCATTTTGGCTGCTTTTTGGGCTGGAGCTTCTCGAGGTTTGAGGCCTGGCTTGCTCCACCCCCTGCTCTTGATATTCTCCCGGATTTGGGCTGCATTTTGGCTGCCTTTTGGGCTGGAGCTTCTCGAGGTTTGAGGCCTGGCTTCCTCCACCCCCTGCTCTTGCGATTCTTCTGGATGTGGGCTGCATTTTGGCTGCCTTTAGGGCTGGAGCTTCTCGTGGTTTGAGGCCTGGCTTGCTCCACCCCCTGCTCTTGAGATTCTCCCGGATGTGGGCTGCATTTTGGCTGCCTTTTGGGCTGGAGCTTCTCGTGGTTTGAGGCCTGGCTTGCTCCACCCCTTGCTCTTGATATTCTGAGGGATGTGGGCTGCATTTTGGCTGCATTTTGGGCTGGAGCTTCTCGAGGTTTGAGGCCTGGCTTGCTCCACCCCCTGCTCTTGAGATTCTCCCGGATGTGGGCTGCATTTTGGCTGCCTTTTGGGCTGGAGCTTCTCGTGGTTTGAGGCCTGGCTTGCTCCACCCCCTGCTCTTGAGATTCTCCCGGATGTGGTCTGCATTTTGGCTGATTCTTGGGCTGGAGCTTCTCGTGGTTTGAGGCCTGGCTTGCTCCACCCCCTGCTCTTGATATTCTCCCGGATGTGGGCTGCATTTTGTCTGATTCTTGGGCTGGAGCTTCCCGTGGTTTGAGGCCTGGCTTGCTCCACCCCCTGCTCTTGATATTCTCCCGGATATGGGCTGCATTTTGTCTGATTCTTGGGCTGGAGCTTCTCGTGGTTTGAGGCCTGGCTTGCTCCACCCCCTGCTCTTGAGATTCTCCTGGATGTGGGCTGGATTTTGGCTGCTTTTTGGGCTGGAGCTTCTCATGGTTTGAGGCCTGGCTTGCTCCACTCCCTGCTCTTGAGATTCTCCCGGATGTGGGCTGGCTTTTGGCTGCCTTTTGGGCTGGAGCTTCTCGAGGTTTGAGGCCTGGCTTCCTCCACCCCCTGCTCTTGCGATTCTTCTGGATGTGGGCTGCATTTTGGCTGCCTTTAGGGCTGGAGCTTCTCATGGTTTGAGGCCTGGCTTGCTCCAACCCTTGCTCTTGATATTCTCAGGGATGTGGGCTGCATTTTGGCTGCCTTTTTGGGCTGGATTTTCTCGAGGTTTGAGGCCTGGCTTGCTCCACCCCCTGCTCTTGAGATTCTCCTGGATGTGGGCTGGATTTTGGCTGCTTTTTGGGCTGGAGCTTCTCATGGTTTGAGGCCTGGCTTGCTCCACTCCCTGCTCTTGAGATTCTCCCGGATGTGGGCTGCAATTTGGCTGCCTTTTGGGCTGGAGCTTCTCGAGGTTTGAGGCCTGGCTTCCTCCACCCCCTGCTCTTGCGATTCTTCTGGATGTGGGCTGCATTTTGGCTGCCTTTAGGGCTGGAGCTTCTCATGGTTTGAGGCCTGGCTTGCTCCAACCCTTGCTCTTGATATTCTCAGGGATGTGGGCTGCATTTTGGCTGCCTTTTTGGGCTGGATTTTCTCGAGGTTTGAGGCCTGGCTTGCTCCACCCCCTGCTCTTGAGATTCTCCCGGATGTGGGCTGCATTTTGGCTGCCTTTAGGGCAGGAGCTTCTCGTGGTTTGAGGCCTGGCTTGCTCCACCCCCTGCTCTTGATATTCTCAGGGAGGTGGGCTGCATTTTGGCTGCATTTTGGGCTGGAGCTTCTCGAGGTTTGAGGCCTGGCTTGCTCCACCCCCTGCTCTTGAGATTCTCCCAGATGTGGCCTGCATTGTTGCTGCCTTTTGGGCTGGAGCTTCTCGTGGTTTGAGGCCTGGCTTGCTCCACCCCCTGCTCTTGAGATTCTCCCAGATGTGGGCTGCATTTTGGCTGCCTTTTGGGCTGGAGATTCTTGTGGTTTGAGGCCTGGCTTGCTCCACCCCCTGCTCTTGATATTCTCCTGGATGTGGGCTGGATTTCGGCTGCCTTTTGGGCTGGAGCTTCTCGTGGTTTGAGGCCTGCCTTTTTCCACCCCTGCTCTTGAGATTATCAGGGAGGTGGGCTGCATTTTGGCTGCCATTTTGGGCTGGAGCTTCTCGTGGTTTGAGGCCTCGCTTGCTCCACCCCCTGCTCTTGAGATTCTCCTGGATGTGGGCTGCATTTTGGCTGCATTTTTGGCTGGAGCTTCTCGAGGTTTGAGGCCTGGCTTGATCCACCCCCTGCTCTTGAGATTCTCCCGGATGTGGACTGCATTTTGGCTGCCTTTTGGGCTGGAGCTTCTCGAGGTTTGAGGCCTGGCTTGCTCCACCCCCTGCTCTTGAGATTCTCCCGGATGTGGGCTGCATTTTCGCTGCCTTTTGGGCTGGAGCTTCTCGTGGTTTGAGGCCTGGCTTGCTCCACCCCCTGCTCTTGAGATTCTCCCGGATGTGGGCTGGATTTTGTCTGCCATTTGGGCTGGAGCTTCTCGTGGTTTGAGGCCTGGCTTGCTCCACCCCCTGCTCTTGAGATTCTCCCAGATGTGGGCTGCATTTTGGCTGCCTTTAGGGCTGGAGCTTCTCATGGTTTGAGGCCTGGCTTGCTCCACCCCCTGCTCTTGATATTCTCAGGGAGGTGGGCTGCATTTTGGCTGCATTTTGGGCTGGAGCTTCTCGTGGTTTGAGGCCTGGCTTGCTCCACCCCCTGCTCTTGATATTCTCCAGGATGTGGGCTGGATTTTGGCTGCCTTTTGGGCTGGAGCTTCTCGAGGTTTGAGGCCTGGCTTGCTCCACCCCCTGCTCTTGAGATTCTCCCGGATGTGGGCTGCATTTTGGCTGCCTTTTGGGCTGGAGCTTCTCGTGGTTTGAGGCCTGGCTTGCTCCACCCCCTGCTCTTGAGATTCTCCCGGATGTGGGATGCATTTTGGCTGCATTTTGGGCTGGAGCTTCTCGAGGTTTGAGGCCTGGCTTGCTCCACCCCCTGCTCTTGAGATTCAAAGGGAGGTGGGCTGCATTTTGGCTGCCTTTAGGGCAGGAGCTTCTCGTGGTTTGAGGCCTGGCTTGCTCCACCCCCTGCTCTTGATATCCTCAGGGAGGTGGGCTGCATTTTGGCTGCATTTTGGGCTGGAGCTTCTCGAGGTTTGAGGCCTGGCTTGCTCCACCCCCTGCTCTTGATATTCTCCCGGATGTGGGCTGGATTTTGGCTGCCTTTTGGGCTGGAGCTTCTCGTGGTTTGAGGCCTGGCTTGCTCCACCCCCTGCTCTTGAGATTCTCCCGGATGTGGGATGCATTTTGGCTACATTTTGGGCTGGAGCTTCTCGAGATTTGAGGCCTGGCTTGCTCCACCCCCTGCTCTTGATATTCTCAGGGAGGTGGGCTGCATTTTGGCTGCCTTTAGGGCAGGAGCTTCTCGTGGTTTGAGGCCTGGCTTGCTCCACCCCCTGCTCTTGATATTCTCAGGTAGGTGGGCTGCATTTTGGCTGCATTTTGGGCTGGAGATTCTCGAGGTTTGAGGCCTGGCTTGCTCCATCCCCTGCTCTTGAGATTCTCCCGGATATGGGCTGCATTTTAGCTGCCTTTTGGGCTGGAGATTCTTGTGGTTTGAGGCCTGGCTTGCTCCACCCCCTGCTCTTGAGATTCTCCCGGATATGGGCTGGATTTTGGCTGCCTTTTGGGCTGGAGCTTCTCGTGGTTTGAGGCCTGCCTTGCTCCACCCCTGCTCTTGAGAATATCAGGGAGGTGGGCTGCATTTTGGCTGCCTTTTTGGGCTGGAGCTTCTCATGGTTTGAGGCCTGGCTTGCTCCACCCCCTGCTCTTGATATTCTCCCGGAGGTGGGCTGGATTTTGGCTGCCTTTTGGGCTGGAGCTTCTCGTGGTTTGAGGCCTGCCTTGCTCCACCCCTGCTCTTGAGATTATCAGGGAGGTGGGCTGCATTTTGGCTGCCTTTTTGGGCTGGAGCTTCTCATGGTTTGAGGCCTGGCTTGCTCCATCCCCTGCTCTTGAGATTCTCCCGGATATGGGCTGCATTTTGGCTGCCTTTTGGGCTGGAGCTTCTCGTGGTTTGAGGCCTGGCTTGCTCCACCCCCTGCTCTTGAGATTCTCCCAGATGTGGGCTGCATTTTGGCTGCCTTTAGGGCTGGAGCTTCTCATGGTTTGAGGCCTGGCTTGCTCCACTCCCTGCTCTTGATATTCTCAGGGAGGTGGGCTGCATTTTGGCTGCATTTTGGGCTGGAGCTTCTCGTGGTTTGAGGCCTGGCTTGCTCCACCCCCTGCTCTTGATATTCTCCCGGAGGTGGGCTGCATTTTGGCTGCATTTTGGGCTGGAGCTTCTCGAGGTTTGAGGCCTGGCTTGCTCCACCCCCTGCTCTTGAGATTCTCCCGGATGTGGGCTGCATTTTGGCTGCCTTTTGGGCTGGAGCTTCTCGTGGTTTGAGGCCTGGCTTGCTGCACCCCCTGCTCTTGAGATTCTCCCGGATGTGGGATGCATTTTGGCTGCAATTTGGGCTGGAGCTTCTCGAGGTTTGAGGCCTGGCTTGCTCCACCCCCTGCTCTTGAGATTCTCCCGGATGTGGGCTGCATTTTGGCTGCCTTTAGGGCTGGAGCTTCTCGTGGTTTGAGGCCTGGCTTGCTCCACCCCCTGCTCTTGATATTCTCTGGGAGGTGGGCTGCATTTTGGCTGCATTTTGGGCTGGAGCTTCTCGAGGTTTGAGGCCTGGCTTGCTCCACCCCCTGCTCTTGAGATTCTCCCGGATGTGGGATGCATTTTGGCTACATTTTGGGCTGGAGCTTCTCGAGATTTGAGGCCTGGCTTGCTCCACCCCCTGCTCTTGATATTCTCAGGGAGGTGGGCTGCATTTTGGCTGCCTTTAGGGCAGGAGCTTCTCGTGGTTTGAGGCCTGGCTTGCTCCACCCCCTGCTCTTGATATTCTCAGGGAGGTGGGCTGCATTTTGGCTGCCTTTAGGGCAGGAGCTTCTCGTGGTTTGAGGCCTGGCTTGCTCCACCCCCTGCTCTTGATATTCTCAGGTAGGTGGGCTGCATTTTGGCTGCATTTTGGGCTGGAGATTCTCGAGGTTTGAGGCCTGGCTTGCTCCATCCCCTGCTCTTGAGATTCTCCCGGATATGGGCTGCATTTTAGCTGCCTTTTGGGCTGGAGATTCTTGTGGTTTGAGGCCTGGCTTGCTCCACCCCCTGCTCTTGAGATTCTCCCGGATATGGGCTGGATTTTGGCTGCCTTTTGGGCTGGAGCTTCTCGTGGTTTGAGGCCTGCCTTGCTCCACCCCTGCTCTTGAGATTATCAGGGAGGTGGGCTGCATTTTGGCTGCCTTTTTGGGCTGTAGCTTCTCATGGTTTGAGGCCTGGCTTGCTCCACCCCCTGCTCTTGATATTCTCCCGGAGGTGGGCTGCATTTTGGCTGCCTTTTTGGGCTGGAGCTTCTCGTGGTTTGAGGCCTGGCTTGCTCCACCCCTGCTCTTGAGATTCTCCCGGATGTGGGCTGCATTTTGGCTGCATTTTTGGCTGGAGCTTCTCGAGGTTTGAGGCCTGGCTTGCTCCACCCCCTGCTCTTGAGATTCTCCCGGATGTGGGCTGCATTTTGGCTGCCTTTTGGGCTGGAGCTTCTCGTGGTTTGAGGCCTGGCTTGCTCCACCCCCTGCTCTTGAGATTCTCCCAGATGTGGGCTGCATTTTGGCTGCCTTTAGGGCTGGAGCTTCTCATGGTTTGAGGCCTGGCTTGCTCCACTCCCTGCTCTTGATATTCTCAGGGAGGTGGGCTGCATTTTGGCTGCATTTTGGGCTGGAGCTTCTCGTGGTTTGAGGCCTGGCTTGCTCCACCCCCTGCTCTTGATATTCTCCCGGAGGTGGGCTGCATTTTGGCTGCATTTTGGGCTGGAGCTTCTCGAGGTTTGAGGCCTGGCTTGCTCCACCCCCTGCTCTTGAGATTCTCCCGGATGTGGGCTGCATTTTGGCTGCCTTTTGGGCTGGAGCTTCTCGTGGTTTGAGGCCTGGCTTGCTCCACCCCCTGCTCTTGAGATTCTCCCGGATGTGGGATGCATTTTGGCTGCAATTTGGGCTGGAGCTTCTCGAGGTTTGAGGCCTGGCTTGCTCCACCCCCTGCTCTTGAGATTCTCCCGGATGTGGGCTGGATTTTGGCTGCCTTTAGGGCTGGAGCTTCTCGTGGTTTGAGGCCTGGCTTGCTCCACCCCCTGCTCTTGATATTCTCTGGGAGGTGGGCTGCATTTTGGCTGCATTTTGGGCTGGAGCTTCTCGAGGTTTGAGGCCTGGCTTGCTCCACCCCCTGCTCTTGATATTCTCCCGGATGTGGGCTGCATTTTGGCTGCCTTTTGTGCTGGAGCTTCTCGTGGTTTGAGGCCTGGCTTGCTCCACCCCCTGCTCTTGAGATTCTCCCGGATGTGGGATGCATTTTGGCTGCATTTTGGGCTGGAGCTTCTCGTGGTTTGAGGCCTGGCTTGCTCCACTCCCTGCTCTTGATATTCTCAGGTAGGTGGGCTGCATTTTGGCTGCATTTTGGGCTGGAGCTTCTCATGGTTTGAGGCCTGGCTTGCTCCACCCCCTGCTCTTGATATTCTCCCGGAGGTGGGCTGCATTTTGGCTGCCTTTTTGGGCTGGAGCTTCTCGTGGTTTGAGGCCTGGCTTGCTCCACCCCTGCTCTTGAGATTCTCCCGGATGTGGGCTGCATTTTGGCTGCATTTTTGGCTGGAGCTTCTCGAGGTTTGAGGCCTGGCTTGCTCCACCCCCTGCTCTTGAGATTCTCCCGGATGTGGGCTGCATTTTGGCTGCCTTTTGGGCTGGAGCTTCTCGTGGTTTGAGGCCTGGCTTGCTCCACCCCCTGCTCTTGAGATTCTCCCAGATGTGGGCTGCATTTTGGCTGCCTTTAGGGCTGGAGCTTCTCGAGATTTGAGGCCTGGCTTGCTCCACCCCCTGCTCTTGATATTCTCAGTTAGGTGGGCTGCATTTTGGCTGCCTTTAGGGCAGGAGCTTCTCGTGGTTTGAGGCCTGGCTTGCTCCACCCCCTGCTCTTGATATTCTCAGGGAGGTGGGCTGCATTTTGGCTGCCTTTAGGGCAGGAGCTTCTCGTGGTTTGAGGCCTGGCTTGCTCCACCCCCTGCTCTTGATATTCTCAGGTAGGTGGGCTGCATTTTGGCTGCATTTTGGGCTGGAGATTCTCGAGGTTTGAGGCCTGGCTTGCTCCATCCCCTGCTCTTGAGATTCTCCCGGATATGGGCTGCATTTTAGCTGCCTTTTGGGCTGGAGATTCTTGTGGTTTGAGGCCTGGCTTGCTCCACCCCCTGCTCTTGAGATTCTCCCGGATATGGGCTGGATTTTGGCTGCCTTTTGGGCTGGAGCTTCTCGTGGTTTGAGGCCTGCCTTGCTCCACCCCTGCTCTTGAGATTATCAGGGAGGTGGGCTGCATTTTGGCTGCCTTTTTGGGCTGGAGCTTCTCATGGTTTGAGGCCTGGCTTGCTCCACCCCCTGCTCTTGATATTCTCCCGGAGGTGGGCTGCATTTTGGCTGCCTTTTTGGGCTGGAGCTTCTCGTGGTTTGAGGCCTGGCTTGCTCCACCCCTGCTCTTGAGATTCTCCCGGATGTGGGCTGCATTTTGGCTGCATTTTTGGCTGGAGCTTCTCGAGGTTTGAGGCCTGGCTTGCTCCACCCCCTGCTCTTGAGATTCTCCCGGATGTGGGCTGCATTTTGGCTGCCTTTTGGGCTGGAGCTTCTCGTGGTTTGAGGCCTGGCTTGCTCCACCCCCTGCTCTTGAGATTCTCCCAGATGTGGGCTGCATTTTGGCTGCCTTTAGGGCTGGAGCTTCTCATGGTTTGAGGCCTGGCTTGCTCCACTCCCTGCTCTTGATATTCTCAGGGAGGTGGGCTGCATTTTGGCTGCATTTTGGGCTGGAGCTTCTCGTGGTTTGAGGCCTGGCTTGCTCCACCCCCTGCTCTTGATATTCTCCCGGAGGTGGGCTGCATTTTGGCTGCATTTTGGGCTGGAGCTTCTCGAGGTTTGAGGCCTGGCTTGCTCCACCCCCTGCTCTTGAGATTCTCCCGGATGTGGGCTGCATTTTGGCTGCCTTTTGGGCTGGAGCTTCTCGTGGTTTGAGGCCTGGCTTGCTCCACCCCCTGCTCTTGAGATTCTCCCGGATGTGGGATGCATTTTGGCTGCAATTTGGGCTGGAGCTTCTCGAGGTTTGAGGCCTGGCTTGCTCCACCCCCTGCTCTTGAGATTCTCCCGGATGTGGGCTGCATTTTGGCTGCCTTTAGGGCTGGAGCTTCTCGTGGTTTGAGGCCTGGCTTGCTCCACCCCCTGCTCTTGATATTCTCTGGGAGGTGGGCTGCATTTTGGCTGCATTTTGGGCTGGAGCTTCTCGAGGTTTGAGGCCTGGCTTGCTCCACCCCCTGCTCTTGATATTCTCCCGGATGTGGGCTGCATTTTGGCTGCCTTTTGTGCTGGAGCTTCTCGTGGTTTGAGGCCTGGCTTGCTCCACCCCCTGCTCTTGAGATTCTCCCGGATGTGGGATGCATTTTGGCTGCATTTTGGGCTGGAGCTTCTCATGGTTTGAGGCCTGGCTTGCTCCACTCCCTGCTCTTGATATTCTCAGGGAGGTGGGCTGCATTTTGGCTGCATTTTGGGCTGGAGCTTCTCGTGGTTTGAGGCCTGGCTTGCTCCACCCCCTGCTCTTGATATTCTCCCGGAGGTGGGCTGCATTTTGGCTGCATTTTGGGCTGGAGCTTCTCGAGGTTTGAGGCCTGGCTTGCTCCACCCCCTGCTCTTGAGATTCTCCCGGATGTGGGCTGCATTTTGGCTGCCTTTTGGGCTGGAGCTTCTCGTGGTTTGAGGCCTGGCTTGCTCCACCCCCTGCTCTTGAGATTCTCCCGGATGTGGGATGCATTTTGGCTGCAATTTGGGCTGGAGCTTCTCGAGGTTTGAGGCCTGGCTTGCTCCACCCCCTGCTCTTGAGATTCTCCCGGATGTGGGCTGCATTTTGGCTGCCTTTAGGGCTGGAGCTTCTCGTGGTTTGAGGCCTGGCTTGCTCCACCCCCTGCTCTTGATATTCTCTGGGAGGTGGGCTGCATTTTGGCTGCATTTTGGGCTGGAGCTTCTCGAGGTTTGAGGCCTGGCTTGCTCCACCCCCTGCTCTTGAGATTCTCCCGGATGTGGGCTGCATTTTGGCTGCCTTTTGTGCTGGAGCTTCTCGTGGTTTGAGGCCTGGCTTGCTCCACCCCCTGCTCTTGAGATTCTCCCGGATGTGGGATGCATTTTGGCTGCATTTTGGGCTGGAGCTTCTCGTGGTTTGAGGCCTGGCTTGCTCCACTCCCTGCTCTTGATATTCTCAGGTAGGTGGGCTGCATTTTGGCTGCATTTTGGGCTGGAGCTTCTCATGGTTTGAGGCCTGGCTTGCTCCACCCCCTGCTCTTGATATTCTCCCGGAGGTGGGCTGCATTTTGGCTGCCTTTTTGGGCTGGAGCTTCTCGTGGTTTGAGGCCTGGCTTGCTCCACCCCTGCTCTTGAGATTCTCCCGGATGTGGGCTGCATTTTGGCTGCATTTTTGGCTGGAGCTTCTCGAGGTTTGAGGCCTGGCTTGCTCCACCCCCTGCTCTTGAGATTCTCCCGGATGTGGGCTGCATTTTGGCTGCCTTTTGGGCTGGAGCTTCTCGTGGTTTGAGGCCTGGCTTGCTCCACCCCCTGCTCTTGAGATTCTCCCAGATGTGGGCTGCATTTTGGCTGCCTTTAGGGCTGGAGCTTCTCGAGATTTGAGGCCTGGCTTGCTCCACCCCCTGCTCTTGATATTCTCAGGGAGGTGGGCTGCATTTTGGCTGCCTTTAGGGCAGGAGCTTCTCGTGGTTTGAGGCCTGGCTTGCTCCACCCCTGCTCTTGAGATTATCAGGGAGGTGGGCTGCATTTTGGCTGCCTTTTTGGGCTGGAGCTTCTCATGGTTTGAGGCCTGGCTTGCTCCACCCCCTGCTCTTGATATTCTCCCGGAGGTGGGCTGCATTTTGGCTGCCTTTTTGGGCTGGAGCTTCTCGTGGTTTGAGGCCTGGCTTGCTCCACCCCTGCTCTTGAGATTCTCCCGGATGTGGGCTGCATTTTGGCTGCATTTTTGGCTGGAGCTTCTCGAGGTTTGAGGCCTGGCTTGCTCCACCCCCTGCTCTTGAGATTCTCCCGGATGTGGGCTGCATTTTGGCTGCCTTTTGGGCTGGAGCTTCTCGTGGTTTGAGGCCTGGCTTGCTCCACCCCCTGCTCTTGAGATTCTCCCAGATGTGGGCTGCATTTTGGCTGCCTTTAGGGCTGGAGCTTCTCATGGTTTGAGGCCTGGCTTGCTCCACTCCCTGCTCTTGATATTCTCAGGGAGGTGGGCTGCATTTTGGCTGCATTTTGGGCTGGAGCTTCTCGTGGTTTGAGGCCTGGCTTGCTCCACCCCCTGCTCTTGATATTCTCCCGGAGGTGGGCTGCATTTTGGCTGCATTTTGGGCTGGAGCTTCTCGAGGTTTGAGGCCTGGCTTGCTCCACCCCCTGCTCTTGAGATTCTCCCGGATGTGGGCTGCATTTTGGCTGCCTTTTGGGCTGGAGCTTCTCGTGGTTTGAGGCCTGGCTTGCTCCACCCCCTGCTCTTGAGATTCTCCCGGATGTGGGATGCATTTTGGCTGCAATTTGGGCTGGAGCTTCTCGAGGTTTGAGGCCTGGCTTGCTCCACCCCCTGCTCTTGAGATTCTCCCGGATGTGGGCTGCATTTTGGCTGCCTTTAGGGCTGGAGCTTCTCGTGGTTTGAGGCCTGGCTTGCTCCACCCCCTGCTCTTGATATTCTCTGGGAGGTGGGCTGCATTTTGGCTGCATTTTGGGCTGGAGCTTCTCGAGGTTTGAGGCCTGGCTTGCTCCACCCCCTGCTCTTGATATTCTCCCGGATGTGGGCTGCATTTTGGCTGCCTTTTGTGCTGGAGCTTCTCGTGGTTTGAGGCCTGGCTTGCTCCACCCCCTGCTCTTGAGATTCTCCCGGATGTGGGATGCATTTTGGCTGCATTTTGGGCTGGAGCTTCTCGTGGTTTGAGGCCTGGCTTGCTCCACTCCCTGCTCTTGATATTCTCAGGTAGGTGGGCTGCATTTTGGCTGCATTTTGGGCTGGAGCTTCTCATGGTTTGAGGCCTGGCTTGCTCCACCCCCTGCTCTTGATATTCTCCCGGAGGTGGGCTGCATTTTGGCTGCCTTTTTGGGCTGGAGCTTCTCGTGGTTTGAGGCCTGGCTTGCTCCACCCCTGCTCTTGAGATTCTCCCGGATGTGGGCTGCATTTTGGCTGCATTTTTGGCTGGAGCTTCTCGAGGTTTGAGGCCTGGCTTGCTCCACCCCCTGCTCTTGAGATTCTCCCGGATGTGGGCTGCATTTTGGCTGCCTTTTGGGCTGGAGCTTCTCGTGGTTTGAGGCCTGGCTTGCTCCACCCCCTGCTCTTGAGATTCTCCCAGATGTGGGCTGCATTTTGGCTGCCTTTAGGGCTGGAGCTTCTCATGGTTTGAGGCCTGGCTTGCTCCACTCCCTGCTCTTGATATTCTCAGGGAGGTGGGCTGCATTTTGGCTGCATTTTGGGCTGGAGCTTCTCGTGGTTTGAGGCCTGGCTTGCTCCACCCCCTGCTCTTGATATTCTCCCGGAGGTGGGCTGCATTTTGGCTGCATTTTGGGCTGGAGCTTCTCGAGGTTTGAGGCCTGGCTTGCTCCACCCCCTGCTCTTGAGATTCTCCCGGATGTGGGATGCATTTTGGCTGCAATTTGGGCTGGAGCTTCTCGAGGTTTGAGGCCTGGCTTGCTCCACCCCCTGCTCTTGAGATTCTCCCGGATGTGGGCTGCATTTTGGCTGCCTTTAGGGCTGGAGCTTCTCGTGGTTTGAGGCCTGGCTTGCTCCACCCCCTGCTCTTGATATTCTCTGGGAGGTGGGCTGCATTTTGGCTGCATTTTGGGCTGGAGCTTCTCGAGGTTTGAGGCCTGGCTTGCTCCACCCCCTGCTCTTGATATTCTCCTGGATGTGGGCTGCATTTTGGCTGCCTTTTGTGCTGGAGCTTCTCGTGGTTTGAGGCCTGGCTTGCTCCACCCCCTGCTCTTGATATTCTCAGGGAGGTGGGCTGCATTTTGCTGCCTTTAGGTCAGGAGCTTCTCGTGGTTTGAGGCCTGGCTTGCTCCACTCCCTGCTCTTGATATTCTCAGGTAGGTGGGCTGCATTTTGGCTGCATTTTGGGCTGGAGCTTCTCGAGGTTTGAGGCCTGGCTTGCTCCATCCCCTGCTCTTGAGATTCTCCTGGATGTGGGCTGCATTTTGGCTGCCTTTTGGGCTGGAGCTTCTCGTGGTTTGAGGCCTGGCTTGCTCCACCCCCTGCTCTTGAGATTCTCCCGGATGTGGGCTGGATTTTGGCTGCCTTTAGGGCTGGAGCTTCTCGAGGTTTGAGGCCTGGCTTGCTGCACCCCCTGCTCTTGAGATTCTCCCGAATGTGGGCTGCATTTTGGCTGCAATTTGGGCTGGAGCTTCTCGAGGTTTGAGGCCTGGCTTGCTCCACCCCCTGCTCTTGATATTCTCCCGGATGTGGGCTGCATTTTGGCTGCCTTTTTGGGCTGGAGCTTCTCGTGGTTTGAGGCCTGGCTTGCTCCACCCCCTGCTCTTGAGATTCTCCCGGATGTGGGCTGCATTTTGGCTGCAATTTGGGCTGGAGCTTCTCGTGGTTTGAGGCCTGGCTTGCTTCACCCCCTGCTCTTGATATTCTCTGGGAGGTGGGCTGCATTTTGGCTGCATTTTGGGCTGGAGCTTCTCGAGGTTTGAGGCCTGGCTTGCTCCACCCCCTGCTCTTGAGATTCTCCAGGATGTGGGCTGCATTTTGGCTGCCTTTTGTGCTGGAGCTTCTCGTGGTTTGAGGCCTGGCTTGCTCCACCCCCTGCTCTTGAGATTCTCCCGGATGTGGGATGCATTTTGGCTGCATTTTGGGCTGGAGCTTCTCGAGATTTGAGGCCTGGCTTGCTCCACCCCCTGCTCTTGATATTCTCAGGGAGGTGGGCTGCATTTTGCTGCCTTTAGGGCAGGAGCTTCTCGTGGTTTGAGGCCTGGCTTGCTCCACTCCCTGCTCTTGATATTCTCAGGTAGGTGGGCTGCATTTTGGCTGCATTTTGGGCTGGAGCTTCTCGAGGTTTGAGGCCTGGCTTGCTCCATCCCCTGCTCTTGAGATTCTCCTGGATGTGGGCTGCATTTTGGCTGCCTTTAAGGCTGGAGCTTCTCGGTGTTTGAGGCCTGGCTTGCTCCACCCCCTGCTCTTGAGATTCTCCCGGATGTGGGCTGCATTTTGGCTGCCTTTTGGGCTGGAGCTTCTCGTGGTTTGAGGCCTGCCTTGCTCCACCCCTGCTCTTGAGATTATCAGGGAGGTGGGCTGCATTTTGGCTGCCTTTTTGGGTTGGAGCTTCTCATGGTTTGAGGCCTGGCTTGCTCCACCCCCTGCTCTTGATATTCTCCCGGAGGTGGGCTGCATTTTGGCTGCCTTTTTCGGCTGGAGCTTCTCGTGGTTTGAGGCCTGGCTTGCTCCACCCCCTGCTCTTGAGATTCTCCCGGATGTGGGCTGCATTTTGGCTGCCTTTTGGGCTGGAGCTTCTCGAGGTTTGAGGCCTGGCTTGCTCCACCCCCTGCTCTTGAGATTCTCCCGGATGTGGGCTGCATTTTGGCTGCCTTTTGGGCTGGAGCTTCTCGAGGTTTGAGGCCTGGCTTGCTCCACCCCCTGCTCTTGAGATTCTCCCGGATGTGGGCTGCATTTTGGCTGCCTTTTGGGGTGTAGCTTCTCGAGGTTTGAGGCCTGGCTTGCTCCAACCCCTGCCCTTGAGATTCTCCCGGATGTGGGCTGCATTTTGGCTGCCTTTAGGGCTGGAGCTTCTCATGGTTTGAGGCCTGGCTTGCTCCACCCCCTGCTCTTGATATTCTCAGGGAGGTGGGCTGCATTTTGCTGCATTTAGGGCAGGAGCTTCTCGTGGTGTGAGGCCTGGCTTGCTCCACCCCCTGCTCTTGATATTCTCAGGTAGGTGGGCTGCATTTTGGCTGCATTTTGGGCTGGAGCTTCTCGAGGTTTGAGGCCTGGCTTGCTCCATCCCCTGCTCTTGAGATTCTCCCGGATGTGGGCTGCATTTTGGCTGCCTTTTGGGCTGGAGATTCTTGTGGTTTGAGGCCTGGATTGCTCCACCCCCTGCTCTTGAGATTCTCCCGGATGTGGGCTGGATTTTGGCTGCCTTTTGGGCTGGAGCTTCTCGTGGTTTGAGGCCTGGCTTGCTCAACCCCTGCTCTTGAGATTATCAGGGAGGTGGGCTGCATTTTGGCTGCCTTTTTGGGCTGGAGCTTCTCGTGGTTTGAGGCCTGGCTTGCTCCACCCCCTGCTCTTGATATTCTCCCAGATGTGGGCTGCATTTTGGCTGCCTTTTTGGGCTGGAGCTTCTCGTGGTTTGAGGCCTGGCTTGCTCCACCCCCTGCTCTTGAGATTCTCCCGGATGTGGGCTGCATTTTGGCTGCCTTTTGGGCTGGAGCTTCTCGTGGTTTGAGGCCTGGCTTGCTCCACCCCCTGCTCTTGAGATTCTCCCGGATGTGGGCTGCATTTTGGCTGCCTTTTGGGCTGGAGCTTCTCGAGGTTTGAGGCCTGGCTTGCTCCACCCCCTGCTCTTGAAATTGTCCCGGATGTGGGCTGCATTTTGGCTGCATTTTGGGCTGGAGCTTCTCGAGATTTGAGGCCTGGCTTGCTCCACCCCCTGCTCTTGATATTCTCAGGGAGGTGGGCTGCATTTTGCTGCCTTTAGGGCAGGAGCTTCTCGTGGTTTGAGGCCTGGCTTGCTCCACTCCCTGCTCTTGATATTCTCAGCGAGGTGGGCTGCATTTTGGCTGCATTTTGGGCTGGAGCTTCTCGAGGTTTGAGGCCTGGCTTGCTCCATCCCCTGCTCTTGAGATTCTCCTGGATGTGGGCTGCATTTTGGCTGCCTTTAAGGCTGGAGCTTCTCGTGGTTTGAGGCCTGGCTTGCTCCACCCCCTGCTCTTGAGATTCTCCCGGATGTGGGCTGCATTTTGGCTGCCTTTTTGGCTGGAGCTTCTCGTGGTTTGAGGCCTGGCTTGCTCCACCCCCTGCTCTTGAGATTCTCCAGGATGTGGGCTGCATTTTGGCTGCCTTTTGGGCTGGAGCTTCTCGAGGTTTGAGGCCTGGCTTGCTCCAACCCCTGCCCTTGAGATTCTCCCGGATGTGGGCTGCATTTTGGCTGCCTTTTGGGCTGGAGCTTCTCGTGGTTTGAGGCCTGGCTTGCTCCACCCCCTGCTCTTGAGATTCTCCCGGATGTGGGCTGGATTTTGGCTGCCATTTGGGCTGGAGATTCTCGCGGTTTGAGGCCTGGCTTGCTCCACCCCTCCTCTTGAGATTCTCCCAGATGTGGGCTGCATTTTGGCTGCCTTTAGGGCTGGAGCTTCTCGTGGTTTGAGGCCTGGCTTGCTCCACCCCCTGCTCTTGATATTCTCCCGGATGTGGGCTGCATTTTGGCTGCCTTTTGGGCTGGAGCTTCTCGTGGTTTGAGGCCTGGCTTGCTCCACCCCCTGCTCTTGATATTCTCAGGGAGGTGGGCTGCATTTTGCTGCATTTAGGGCAGGAGCTTCTCGTGGTTTGAGGCCTGGCTTGCTCCACCCCCTGCTCTTGATATTCTCAGGTAGGTGGGCTGCATTTTGGCTGCATTTTGGGCTGGAGCTTCTCGAGGTTTGAGGCCTGGCTTGCTCCATCCCCTGCTCTTGAGATTCTCCCGGATGTGGGCTGCATTTTGGCTGCCTTTTGGGCTGGAGATTCTTGTGGTTTGAGGCCTGGATTGCTCCACCCCCTGCTCTTGAGATTCTCCCGGATGTGGGCTGGATTTTGGCTGCCTTTTGGGCTGGAGCTTCTCGTGGTTTGAGGCCTGCCTTGCTCCACCCCTGCTCTTGAGATTATCAGGGAGGTGGGCTGCATTTTGGCTGCCTTTTTGGGCTGGAGCTTCTCGTGGTTTGAGGCCTGGCTTGCTCCATCCCCTGCTCTTGATATTCTCCCGGATGTGGGCTGCATTTTGGCTGCCTTTTTGGGCTGGAGCTTCTCGTGGTTTGAGGCCTGGCTTGCTCCACCCCCTGCTCTTGAGATTCTCCTGGATGTGGGCTGCATTTTGGCTGCCTTTTGGGCTGGAGCTTCTCGTGGTTTGAGGCCTGGCTTGCTCCACCCCCTGCTCTTGAGATTCTCCCGGATGTGGGCTGCATTTTGGCTGCCTTTTGGGCTGGAGCTTCTCGAGGTTTGAGGCCTGGCTTGCTCCACCCCCTGCTCTTGAAATTGTCCCGGATGTGGGCTGCATTTTGGCTGCATTTTGGGCTGGAGCTTCTCGAGATTTGAGGCCTGGCTTTCTCCACCCCCTGCTCTTGATATTCTCAGGGAGGTGGGCTGCATTTTGCTGCCTTTAGGGCAGGAGCTTCTCGTGGTTTGAGGCCTGGCTTGCTCCATCCCCTGCTCTTGAGATTCTCCCGGATGTGGGCTGCATTTTGGATGCCTTTTGGGCTGGAGATTCTTGTGGTTTGAGGCCTGGATTGCTCCACCCCCTGCTCTTGAGATTCTCCCGGATGTGGGCTGGATTTTGGCTGCCTTTTGGGCTGGAGCTTCTCGTGGTTTGAGGCCTGCCTTGCTCAACCCCTGCTCTTGAGATTATCAGGGAGGTGGGCTGCATTTTGCTGCCTTTAGGGCAGGAGCTTCTCGTGGTTTGAGGCCTGGCTTGCTCCACTCCCTGCTCTTGATATTCTCAGGGAGGTGGGCTGCATTTTGGCTGCATTTTGGGCTGGAGCTTCTCGAGGTTTGAGGCCTGGCTTGCTCCATCCCCTGCTCTTGAGATTCTCCTGGATGTGGGCTGCATTTTGGCTGCCTTTAAGGCTGGAGCTTCTCGGGGTTTGAGGCCTGGCTTGCTCCACCCCCTGCTCTTGATATTCTCCCGGAGGTGGGCTGCATTTTGGCTGCCTTTTTCGGCTGGAGCTTCTCGTGGTTTGAGGCCTGGCTTGCTCCACCCCCTGCTCTTGAGATTCTCCCGGATGTGGGCTGCATTTTGGCTGCCTTTTTGGCTGGAGCTTCTCGTGGTTTGAGGCCTGGCTTGCTCCACCCCCTGCTCTTGAGATTCTCCCGGATGTGGGCTGCATTTTGGCTGCCTTTTGGGCTGGAGCTTCTCGTGGTTTGAGGCCTGGCTTGCTCCACCCCCTGCTCTTGAGATTCTCCCGGATGTGGGATGCATTTTGGCTGCCTTTTGGGCTGGAGCTTCTCGCGGTTTGAGGCCTGGCTTGCTCCACTCCCTGCTCTTGATATTCTCAGGTAGGTCGGCTGCATTTTGGCTGCATTTTGGGCTGGAGCTTCTCGAGGTTTGAGGCCTGGCTTGCTCCATCCCCTGCTCTTGAGATTCTCCTGGATGTGGGCTGCATTTTGGCTGCCTTTAAGGCTGGAGTTTCTCGGGGTTTGAGGCCTAGCTTGCTCCACCCCCTGCTCTTGAGATTCTCCCGGATGTGGGCTGCATTTTGGCTGCCTTTTGGGCTGGAGCTTCTCATGGTTTGAGGCCTGCCTTGCTCCAACCCTGCTCTTGAGATTATCAGGGAGGTGGGCTGCATTTTGGCTGCATTTTTGGGCTGGAGCTTCTCATGGTTTGAGGCCTGGCTTGCTCCACCCCCTGCTCTTGAGATTCTCCCGGAGGTGGGCTGCATTTTGGCTGCCTTTTTCGGCTGGAGCTTCTCGTGGTTTGAGGCCTGGCTTGCTCCACCCCCTGCTCTTGAGATTCTCCCGGATGTGGGCTGCATTTTGGCTGCCTTTTTGGCTGGAGCTTCTCGAGGTTTGAGGCCTGGCTTGCTCCACCCCCTGCTCTTGAGATTCTCCCGGATGTGGGCTGCATTTTGGCTGCCTTTTGGGCTGGAGCTTCTCGTGGTTTGAGGCCTGGCTTGCTCCACCCCCTGCTCTTGAGATTCTCCCGGAGGTGGGCTGCATTTTGGCTGCCTTTTGGGCTGGAGCTTCTCGTGGTTTGAGGCCTGGCTTGCTCCACCCCCTGCTCTTGAGATTCTCCCGGATGTGGGCTGGATTTTGGCTGCCATTTGGGCTGGAGATTCTCGCGGTTTGAGGCCTGGCTTGCTCCAACCCTCCTCTTTAGATTCTCCCAGATGTGGGCTGCATTTTGGCTGCCTTTAGGGCTGGAGCTTCTCGTGCTTTGAGGCCTGGCTTGCTCCACCCCCTGCTCTTGATATTCTCCCGGATGTGGGCTGCATTTTGGCTGCCTTTTGGGCTGGAGCTTCTCGTGGTTTGAGGCCTGGCTTGCTCCACCCCCTGCTCTTGATATTCTCAGGGAGGTGGGCTGCATTTTGCTGCATTTAGGGCAGGAGCTTCTCGTGGTTTGAGGCCTGGCTTGCTCCACCCCCTGCTCTTGATATTCTCAGGTAGGTGGGCTGCATTTTGGCTGCCTTTTGGGCTGGAGATTCTTGTGGTTTGAGGCCTGGCTTGCTCCACCCCCTGCTCTTGAGATTCTCCCGGATGTGGGCTGGATTTTGGCTGCCTTTTGGGCTGGAGCTTCTCGTGGTTTGAGGCCTGCCTTGCTCCACCCCTGCTCTTGAGATTATCAGGGAGGTGGGCTGCATTTTTTCTGCCTTTTTGGGCTGGAGCTTCTCATGGTTTGAGGCCTGGCTTGCTCCACCCCCTGCTCTTGATATTCTCCCGGATGTGGGCTGCATTTTGGCTGCCTTTTCGGCTGGAGCTTCTCGTGGTTTGAGGCCTGGCTTGCTCCATCCCCTGCTCTTGAGATTCTCCTGGATGTGGGCTGCATTTTGGCTGCCTTTAAGGCTGGAGCTTCTCTTGGTTTGAGGCCTGGCTTGCTCCACCCCCTGCTCTTGAGATTCTCCCGGATGTGGGCTGCATTTTGGCTGCCTTTTGGGCTGGAGCTTCTCGTGGTTTGAGGCCTGCCTTGCTCCACCCCTGCTCTTGAGATTATCAGGGAGGTGGGCTGCATTTTGGCTGCCTTTTTGGGCTGGAGCTTCTCATGGTTTGAGGCCTGGCTTGCTCCACCCCCTGCTCTTGATATTCTCCCGGAGGTGGGCTGCATTTTGGCTGCCTTTTTCGGCTGGAGCTTCTCGTGGTTTGAGGCCTGGCTTGCTCCACCCCCTGCTCTTGATATTCTCCCGGATGTGGGCTGCATTTTGGCTGCCTTTTCGGCTGGAGCTTCTCGTGGTTTGAGGCCTGGCTTGCTCCATCCCCTGCTCTTGAGATTCTCCTGGATGTGGGCTGCATTTTGGCTGCCTTTTTGGCTGGAGCTTCCCGAGGTTTGAGGCCTGGCTTGCTCCACCCCCTGCTCTTGAGATTCTCCCGGATGTGGGCTGCATTTTGGCTGCCTTTTGGGCTGGAGCTTCTCGTGGTTTGAGGCCTGGCTTGCTCCACCCCCTGCTCTTGAGATTCTCCCGGATGTGGGCTGCATTTTGGCTGCCTTTTGGGCTGTAGCTTCTCGAGGTTTGAGGCCTGGCTTGCTCCAACCCCTGCCCTTGAGATTCTCCCGGATGTGGGCTGCATTTTGGCTGCCTTTTGGGCTGGAGCTTCTCGTGGTTTGAGGCCTGGCTTGCTCCACCCCCTGCTCTTGAGATTCTCCCGGATGTGGGCTGCATTTTGGCTGCCATATGGGCTGGAGCTTCTCGCGGTTTGAGGCCTGACTTGCTCCAACCCTCCTCTTGAGATTCTCCCAGATGTGGGCTGCATTTTGTCTGCCTTTAGGGCTGGAGCTTCTCGTGGTTTGAGGCCTGGCTTGCTCCACCCCCTGCTCTTGATATTCTCCCGGATGTGGGCTGCATTTTGGCTGCCTTTTGGGCTGGAGCTTCTCGTGGTTTGAGGCCTGGCTTGCTCCACCCCCTGCTCTGGATATTCTCAGGGAGGTGGGCTGCATTTTGCTGCATTTAAGGCAGGAGCTTCTCGTGGTTTGAGGCCTGGCTTGCTCCACCCCCTGCTCTTGACATTCTCAGGTAGGTGGGCTGCATTTTGGCTGCATTTTGGGCTGGAGCTTCTCGAGGTTTGAGGCCTGGCTAGCTCCATCCCCTGCTCTTGAGATTCTCCCGGATGTGGGCTGCATTTTGGCTGCCTTTTGGGCTGGAGATTCTTGTGGTTTGAGGCCTGGATTGCTCCACCCCCTGCTCTTGAGATTCTCCCGGATGTGGGCTGGATTTTGGCTGCCTTTTGGGCTGGAGCTTCTCGTGGTTTGAGGCCTGCCTTGCTCCACCCCTGCTCTTGAGATTATCAGGGAGGTGGGCTGCATTTTTTCTGCCTTTTTGGGCTGGAGCTTCTCATGGTTTGAGGCCTGGCTTGCTCCACCCCCTGCTCTTGATATTCTCCCGGATGTGGGCTGCATTTTGGCTGCATTTTGGGCTGGAGCTTCTCGTGGTTTGAGGCCTGGCTTGCTCCACCCCCTGCTCTTGAGTTTCTCCCGGATGTGGGATGCATTTTGGCTGCATTTTGGGCTGGAGCTTCTCGAGGTTTGAGGCCTGGCTTGCTCCACCCCCTGCTCTTGATATTCTCAGGGAGGTGGGCTGCATTTTGGCTGCCTTTTGGGCTGGAGCTTCTCGTGGTTTGAGGCCTGGCTTGCTCCAACCCCTCCTCTTGAGATTCTCCCAGAT
This sequence comes from Rhynochetos jubatus, assembly GCA_027574665.1. NCBI lineage: Eukaryota > Metazoa > Chordata > Aves > Eurypygiformes > Rhynochetidae > Rhynochetos > Rhynochetos jubatus. The sequence continues at coordinate 1,206,539 of JAQBHY010000080.1, read as the reverse complement.
GTGGGCTGCATTTTGGCTGCCTTTTGGGCTGGAGCTTCTCGAGGTTTGAGGCCTGGCTTGCTCCATCCCCTGCTCTTGAGATTCTCCCGGATGTGGGCTGCATTTTGGATGCCTTTTGGGCTGGAGATTCTTGTGGTTTGAGGCCTGGCTTGCTCCACCCCCTGCTCTTGAGATTCTCCCGGATGTGGGCTGCATTTTGGCTGCCTTTTGGGCTGGAGCTTCTCGTGGTTTGAGGCCTGCTCCACTCCTGCTCTTGAGATTATCAGGGAGGTGGGCTGCATTTTGGCTGCCTTTTGGGCTGGAGCTTCTCATGGTTTGAGGCCTGGCTTGCTCCAAACCCTGCTCTTGAGATTCTCCCGGATGTGGGCTGCATTTTGGCTGCCTTTTGGGCTGGAGCTTCTCGTGGTTTGAGGCCTGGCTTGCTCCACCCCCTGCTCTTGAGATTCTCCCGGATATGGGCTGGATTTTGTCTGCCATTTGGGCTGGAGCTTCTCGAGGTTTGAGGCCTGGCTTGCTCCACCCTCTGCTCTTGATATTCTCCCGGATGTGGGCTGCATTTTGGCTGCCTTTTGGGCTGGAGCTTCTCGTGGTTTGAGGCCTGGCTTGCTCCACCCCCTGCTCTTGAGATTCTCCCGGATTTGGGCTGCATTTTGGCTGCTTTTAGGGCTGGAGCTTTTCATGGTTTGAGGCCTGGCTAGCTCCACCCCCTGCTCTTGAAATTGTCCCGGATTTGGGCTTCATTTTGGCTGCCTTTTGGGCTGGAGATTCTTGTGGTTTGAGGCCTGGATTGCTCCACCCCCTGCTCTTGAGATTCTCCCGGATGTGGGCTGGATTTTGGCTGCCTGTTGGGCTGGAGCTTCTCGTGGTTTGAGGCCTGCCTTGCTCCACCCCTGCTCTTGAGATTATCAGGGAGGTGGGCTGCATTTTTTCTGCCTTTTTGGGCTGGAGCTTCTCATGGTTTGAGGCCTGGCTTGCTCCACCCCCTGCTCTTGAGATTCTCCCGGATGTGGGCTGCATTTTGGCTGCCTTTTTGGGCTGGAGCTTCTCGTGGTTTGAGGCCTGGCTTGCTCCACCCCCTGCTCTTGAGATTCTCCCGGATGTGGGCTGCATTTTGGCTGCCTTTTGGGCTGGAGCTTCTCGTGGTTTGAGGCCTGGCTTGCTCCACCCCCTGCTCTTGAGATTCTCCCGGATGTGGGCTGCATTTTGGCTGCCTTTTGGGCTGGAGCTTCTCGAGGTTTGAGGCCTGGCTTGCTCCACCCCCTGCTCTTGATATTCTCCCGGATGTGGGCTGCATTTTGGCTGCATTTTGGGCTGGAGCTTCTCGTGGTTTGAGGCCTGGCTTGCTCCACCCCCTGCTCTTGATATTCTCAGGGATGTGGGCTGCATTTTGCTGCATTTAGGGCAGGAACTTCTCGTGGTTTGAGGCCTGGCTTGCTCCATCCCCTGCTCTTGAGATTCTCCCGGATGTGGGCTGCATTTTGGCTGCCTTTTGGGCTGGAGATTCTTGTGGTTTGAGGCCTGGATTGCTCCACCCCCTGCTCTTGAGATTCTCCCGGATGTGGGCTGCATTTTGGCTGCCTTTTGGGCTGGAGCTTCTCGTGGTTTGAGGCCTGCCTTGCTCCACCCCTGCTCTTGAGATTATCAGGGAGGTGGGCTGCATTTTTTCTGCCTTTTTGGGCTGGAGCTTCTCGTGGTTTGAGGCCTGGCTTGCTCCACCCCCTGCTCTTGATATTCTCCCGGATGTGGGCTGCATTTTGGCTGCCTTTTTGGGCTGGAGCTTCTCGTGGTTTGAGGCCTGGCTTGCTCCACCCCCTGCTCTTGAGATTCTCCCGGATGTGGGATGCATTTTGGCTGCATTTTGGGCTGGAGCTTCTCGAGGTTTGAGGCCTGGCTTGCTCCACCCCCTGCTCTTGATATTCTCAGGGAGGTGGGCTGCATTTTGGCTGCCTTTTGGGCTGGAGCTTCTCGTGGTTTGAGGCCTGGCTTGCTCCACCCCCTGCTCTTGAGATTCTCCCGGATGTGGGCTGCATTTTGGCTGCATTTTGGGCTGGAGCTTCTCGAGGTTTGAGGCCTGGCTTGCTCCACCCCCTGCTCTTGATATTCTCAGGGAGGTGGGCTGCATTTTGGCTGCCTTTTGGGCTGGAGCTTCTCGTGGTTTGAGGCCTGGCTTGCTCCAACCCCTCCTCTTGAGATTCTCCCAGATGTGGGCTGCATTTTGGCTGCATTTTGGGCTGGAGCTTCTCGAGGTTTGAGGCCTGGCTTGCTCCATCCCCTGCTCTTGAGATTCTCCCGGATGTGGGCTGCATTTTGGATGCCTTTTGGGCTGGAGATTCTTGTGGTTTGAGGCCTGGCTTGCTCCACCCCCTGCTCTTGAGATTCTCCCGGATGTGGGCTGGATTTTGGCTGCCTTTTGGGCTGGAGCTTCTCGTGGTTTGAGGCCTGCTCCACTCCTGCTCTTGAGATTATCAGGGAGGTGGGCTGCATTTTGGCTGCCTTTAGGGCTGGAGCTTCTCATGGTTTGAGGCCTGGCTTGCTCCAACCCCTGCTCTTGAGATTCTCCCGGATGTGGGCTGCATTTTGGCTGCCTTTTGGGCTGGAGCTTCTCGTGGTTTGAGGCCTGGCTTGCTCCACCCCCTGCTCTTGAGATTCTCCCGGAGGTGGGCTGCATTTTGGCTGCATTTTGGGCTGGAGAATCTCGAGGTTTGAGGCCTGGCTTGCTCCACCCCCTGCTCTTGATATTCTCCCGGATATGGGCTGCATTTTGTATGCCTTTTGGGCTGGAGCTTCTCGAGGTTTGAGGCCTGGCTTGCTCCACCCCCTGCTCTTGAGATTCTCCCGGATGTGGGCTGCATTTTGGCTGCCTTTTGGGGTGTAGCTTCTCGAGGTTTGAGGCCTGGCTTGCTCCAACCCCTGCCCTTGAGATTCTCCCGGATGTGGGCTGCATTTTGGCTGCCTTTAGGGCTGGAGCTTCTCGTGGTTTGAGGCCTGGCTTGCTCCACCCCCTGCTCTTGATATTCTCAGGTAGGTGGGCTGCATTTTGGCTGCATTTTGGGCTGGAGCTTCTCGAGGTTTGAGGCCTGGCTTGCTCCATCCCCTGCTCTTGAGATTCTCCCGGATGTGGGCTGCATTTTGGCTGCCTTTTGGGCTGGAGATTCTTGTGGTTTGAGGCCTGGATTGCTCCACCCCCTGCTCTTGAGATTCTCCCGGATGTGGGCTGGATTTTGGCTGCCTTTTGGGCTGGAGCTTCTCGTGGTTTGAGGCCTGGCTTGCTCAACCCCTGCTCTTGAGATTATCAGGGAGGTGGGCTGCATTTTGGCTGCCTTTTTGGGCTGGAGCTTCTCGTGGTTTGAGGCCTGGCTTGCTCCACCCCCTGCTCTTGATATTCTCCCAGATGTGGGCTGCATTTTGGCTGCCTTTTTGGGCTGGAGCTTCTCGTGGTTTGAGGCCTGGCTTGCTCCACCCCCTGCTCTTGAGATTCTCCCGGATGTGGGCTGCACTTTGGCTGCCTTTTGGGCTGGAGCTTCTCGTGGTTTGAGGCCTGGCTTGCTCCACCCCCTGCTCTTGAGATTCTCCCGGATGTGGGCTGCATTTTGGCTGCCTTTTGGGCTGGAGCTTCTCGAGGTTTGAGGCCTGGCTTGCTCCACCCCCTGCTCTTGAAATTGTCCCGGATGTGGGCTGCATTTTGGCTGCATTTTGGGCTGGAGCTTCTCGAGATTTGAGGCCTGGCTTGCTCCACCCCCTGCTCTTGATATTCTCAGGGAGGTGGGCTGCATTTTGCTGCCTTTAGGGCAGGAGCTTCTCGTGGTTTGAGGCCTGGCTTGCTCCACTCCCTGCTCTTGATATTCTCAGGGAGGTGGGCTGCATTTTGGCTGCATTTTGGGCTGGAGCTTCTCGAGGTTTGAGGCCTGGCTTGCTCCATCCCCTGCTCTTGAGATTCTCCTGGATGTGGGCTGCATTTTGGCTGCCTTTAAGGCTGGAGCTTCTCGTGGTTTGAGGCCTGGCTTGCTCCACCCCCTGCTCTTGAGATTCTCCCGGATGTGGGCTGCATTTTGGCTGCCTTTTTGGCTGGAGCTTCTCGTGGTTTGAGGCCTGGCTTGCTCCACCCCCTGCTCTTGAGATTCTCCCGGATGTGGGCTGCATTTTGGCTGCCTTTTGGGCTGGAGCTTCTCGAGGTTTGAGGCCTGGCTTGCTCCAACCCCTGCCCTTGAGATTCTCCCGGATGTGGGCTGCATTTTGGCTGCCTTTTGGGCTGGAGCTTCTCGTGGTTTGAGGCCTGGCTTGCTCCACCCCCTGCTCTTGAGATTCTCCCGGATGTGGGCTGGATTTTGGCTGCCATTTGGGCTGGAGATTCTCGCGGTTTGAGGCCTGGCTTGCTCCACCCCTCCTCTTGAGATTCTCCCAGATGTGGGCTGCATTTTGGCTGCCTTTAGGGCTGGAGCTTCTCGTGGTTTGAGGCCTGGCTTGCTCCACCCCCTGCTCTTGATATTCTCCCGGATGTGGGCTGCATTTTGGCTGCCTTTTGGGCTGGAGCTTCTCGTGGTTTGAGGCCTGGCTTGCTCCACCCCCTGCTCTTGATATTCTCAGGGAGGTGGGCTGCATTTTGCTGCATTTAGGGCAGGAGCTTCTCGTGGTTTGAGGCCTGGCTTGCTCCACCCCCTGCTCTTGATATTCTCAGGTAGGTGGGCTGCATTTTGGCTGCATTTTGGGCTGGAGCTTCTCGAGGTTTGAGGCCTGGCTTGCTCCATCCCCTGCTCTTGAGATTCTCCCGGATGTGGGCTGCATTTTGGCTGCCTTTTGGGCTGGAGATTCTTGTGGTTTGAGGCCTGGATTGCTCCACCCCCTGCTCTTGAGATTCTCCCGGATGTGGGCTGGATTTTGGCTGCCTTTTGGGCTGGAGCTTCTCGTGGTTTGAGGCCTGCCTTGCTCCACCCCTGCTCTTGAGATTATCAGGGAGGTGGGCTGCATTTTGGCTGCCTTTTTGGGCTGGAGCTTCTCGTGGTTTGAGGCCTGGCTTGCTCCATCCCCTGCTCTTGATATTCTCCCGGATGTGGGCTGCATTTTGGCTGCCTTTTTGGGCTGGAGCTTCTCGTGGTTTGAGGCCTGGCTTGCTCCACCCCCTGCTCTTGAGATTCTCCTGGATGTGGGCTGCATTTTGGCTGCCTTTTGGGCTGGAGCTTCTCGTGGTTTGAGGCCTGGCTTGCTCCACCCCCTGCTCTTGAGATTCTCCCGGATGTGGGCTGCATTTTGGCTGCCTTTTGGGCTGGAGCTTCTCGAGGTTTGAGGCCTGGCTTGCTCCACCCCCTGCTCTTGAAATTGTCCCGGATGTGGGCTGCATTTTGGCTGCATTTTGGGCTGGAGCTTCTCGAGATTTGAGGCCTGGCTTTCTCCACCCCCTGCTCTTGATATTCTCAGGGAGGTGGGCTGCATTTTGCTGCCTTTAGGGCAGGAGCTTCTCGTGGTTTGAGGCCTGGCTTGCTCCATCCCCTGCTCTTGAGATTCTCCCGGATGTGGGCTGCATTTTGGCTGCCTTTTGGGCTGGAGATTCTTGTGGTTTGAGGCCTGGATTGCTCCACCCCCTGCTCTTGAGATTCTCCCGGATGTGGGCTGGATTTTGGCTGCCTTTTGGGCTGGAGCTTCTCGTGGTTTGAGGCCTGCCTTGCTCAACCCCTGCTCTTGAGATTATCAGGGAGGTGGGCTGCATTTTGCTGCCTTTAGGGCAGGAGCTTCTCGTGGTTTGAGGCCTGGCTTGCTCCACTCCCTGCTCTTGATATTCTCAGGGAGGTGGGCTGCATTTTGGCTGCATTTTGGGCTGGAGCTTCTCGAGGTTTGAGGCCTGGCTTGCTCCATCCCCTGCTCTTGAGATTCTCCTGGATGTGGGCTGCATTTTGGCTGCCTTTAAGGCTGGAGCTTCTCGGGGTTTGAGGCCTGGCTTGCTCCACCCCCTGCTCTTGATATTCTCCCGGAGGTGGGCTGCATTTTGGCTGCCTTTTTCGGCTGGAGCTTGTCGTGGTTTGAGGCCTGGCTTGCTCCACCCCCTGCTCTTGAGATTCTCCCGGATGTGGGCTGCATTTTGGCTGCCTTTTTGGCTGGAGCTTCTCGTGGTTTGAGGCCTGGCTTGCTCCACCCCCTGCTCTTGAGATTCTCCCGGATGTGGGCTGCATTTTGGCTGCCTTTTGGGCTGGAGCTTCTCGTGGTTTGAGGCCTGGCTTGCTCCACCCCCTGCTCTTGAGATTCTCCCGGATGTGGGATGCATTTTGGCTGCCTTTTGGGCTGGAGCTTCTCGAGGTTTGAGGCCTGGCTTGCTCCAACCCCTGCCCTTGAGATTCTCCCGGATGTGGGCTGCATTTTGGCTGCCTTTTGGGCTGGAGCTTCTCGTGGTTTGAGGCCTGGCTTGCTCCACCCCCTACTCTTGAGATTCTCCCGGATGTGGGCTGGATTTTGGCTGCCATTTGGGCTGGAGATTCTCGCGGTTTGAGGCCTGGCTTGCTCCACCCCTCCTCTTGAGATTCTCCCAGATGTGGGCTGCATTTTGGCTGCCT